>OY037014.1:7958127-8558127 GCA_955831195.1 Pilophorus perplexus | reverse complement strand
ATTTGTAGGTGTCGAAAATTGTAAAATAGTCAAAAATCGTCAACTTGTTTTTTCGTTGAGTAACACCCATTCAAAATGTGATTAAAAGGCTCTAATATATATATTATAATGGATTACTCTAGGGTTTAATATTTTTAATTACCGAACATAGAAGAGCCATCAAGCTGGTGGAGATCCCATTAATCGTTTTATTCGTTCGAGACAATTTTCCAAAATGACGCCCTCTTCGCCCGCTGCCTAAAACCCGCCCGAAAATCCTCCTTGAAATCGGCCAAAATTTCGAAGAACGAGCCATTAAAAACGTCGAGAGCGGTGTCATTTTCAATGTCCCCGAACCATCCGGTATACAATGACTCGATTATTAACAATAATAAACCCACGGCGAAACATTAAAGGGCAAATTTTTAGACCGTATCAAATTTCCGATCACGAAAACACGTTGGTTGTGCAGATAATAAACCACAAGTTGAAGACAAATGTTGAAACAACGATTCGCGTTTTTCGGGGTTAACCGTAACATTAATTTCGTAAGCGATGATTAACAAAAACCGCGAATGGACACGTAAAGTCACTCTTGGTCGTTATAAACCGACGAAGGTTTCTTGTTCCGACGAGCGCGGCCTCGGTTTGTTCTCTTTCCGAGTTCTTTTTTGGGAGGGTAGCATTCTCCAATTTTCGAGTCCGCTGGTTTTGTCATCCTCTTTCAGGCCTGCACCGGACTCAGTTCCACTTTCAGGTTGGTTCGCACGTTCGGGCACGCATCCGTGTTGTCTTTCTCCGTGGTCGCCTCCCTTTGCCGTTCAGTCATCGTTCCGCTCCAAACCTCTGCATCCGCCAGCACCACTCAACCATTTGCCACCAACGCTATTCCACTTCTGACGTCAAATGAATAGTTTTGTGTTATCTTGAATGCTCTTGGCGACTGAAGTTTTTTGTTGTGTGATCTGGTGAATGTTTTTTTGGTTCAAAGTGGTATTTTCGCAAGGCTCACAGGTTATGTTTGATTTTCATCGGCCATATGGCCGAAGAAGTCAACGATTTACACCTAGAATTAATTTATAAATTACCTCCTGATTTTGTCGGAACCGTGCTGAGAGGTGATGAACCTAAAAGGATGTCGAAATGTTCTCTTATAATACCATTTAATCAAATTTCACTTTGCACCTCATACCATGATGGTATCACATTGAGCATGATCAACACAATTTGGTTGGGTTCTTTAAGGACATCTTATGGTGTAATTGGATGTCTAAATGAGTTAATTCAAGTTCTAACAATGCCGTAAGATGTCCTTTGTTTGTCAAGAATGCATGTAATTAAAACAGAGCACTATTGTTTTACTTTATCTAAAGATTTTACCCCTCAAAAAAATTTACCTCAACGACGTTTATTGACTTTTTTAAATTCACTACTTTTACTATAATTAGCGTTTTTATATTTTTTTTTTTGTTTGTAACTCACTCGCCACCATCACATGTGCCACCATAAGAGCCATGGGGCAAAACATTGTCGGTCCGGGAGGGCACTCCTAAAATCACAACAATATTGCAAGGAGAAGCGACGACCACGGGCGGGATGTTAATATAAAGTCGGGCTCCGCCGCACCCCGAAAAATACGAAATCGGTCGACAAGAAAAGGACCACAAAAAAAGAAGGTAAAAAAAAAGAAAAGAAAAGACGACGTATTTATAACGGTCGGAACGAAAATGGGGGAGGGCCGATAAAAGACGGAGGTGGTTTTTCCGCTTAAGAAAAACATTAGACTGATTTTAATGGCCGGCGACGTGACATCATTTTTCGACGACACGTCGACGGTTTTGATCCGAGCCGCTACTTACAATAGGGATGTGGACAGATCAAATCGATTTTACCTTGGAACATTAATCAAACCCAGATGAATCAATTAATTTATATTTTTATAACGACTACTCAAACTTTTTTCCGCTCCAGTGACCGAAATGATGATATAAACATTTAAAAACCATAATCGCGCCTACTCAGTTTATTATTTTTGTGGAAAATTGTACTTAGGCGAAACCGGGGTCCAATTTTAACTGTAGGCAAAGTGTAGTTAGAAAAAAAGTGTACCTACAGTTTTTCTGTGCGTCGCTCTAGATGGCTCTGCTGCGCCAGGAGAAGCCGTACGTTCCACCACGGTCCATACATCCCCGGAACCCAACCGTTCACTGCCGGAATCGTCAATAATAAACTTCCCTTTCCGCTATTGCTTCTTAACTAGCAAAAACTGAAATATCTCTCATTTAATTCAATATTCAAATTTCATGCCGGTCTTTGAAACTTCCGATTTAATAATAATTATCGCAACCCGCATTTTCGGGCAATTTGCAAATTGCGTTTTTACGTCCACACGTACTGTGATGCTCGTTATATTGTTTTTGCGCGCTGATCTCATCGAGGAAAAAGTTCTATTTAGTCGCTTGGGAAATGTAATGGTGGTGATACCTGATTTTTTACTTGGCGAAGATCTTACTTGAAACGGCGCCGATTTCCATCAACTTTTTTACGATCACCATCATCTCGTTGCTCATTCAAGGTGGACTGCTTGACTGTTGATTGGTGTTCGTCGAGGTTTCTTTCAACGAACATGTTTCTGACCTCGCCGGTTACTTATGCTTTCGTGGAATTGATTTTGAAACAATAATCGATGGTTGTAATAAATTGCTTTGGTAGGTGAATATCTTGACGTTGTAATCCTTTTTTGATGTTGACTGTCGTACAGAGCATTGTTTACGTGGAATGTTGCGGTTCGGTACCAACGAGTAAAGGTGTTCTTGGTAAATTAAAATTCTGTGATGGGAGGAGTTCCAAAGGTGCTGTTAACTATTATTCATTTAATGGAACTATTCCGAATTCTTAACACCAACTGAAACTCTTAATTTCTACCGAACCCGCTTCCCAACATTCTCCCGGCACGACCAGGAGGAGCACCCAGGATGTTATGATTTATTATTCCCTTATCCACCGTCAATCCTCCTCCCAGGGCAGGAAGTGCTTCAAGTATTGTCGATTGACTCGAGAAGTCGTCATCATGGGTCGCTGCTGATGAATGCCGACAAGACCATTATTAAGAGGTTTGGGTAGAGGGGTTGACCTGTGTCAACAAAAACCTGGAGGACGGGTAGATTCCTTGGTGTAATGCTCGACCCTGAATTCATTTGGACACAGCCAAGTCCTTTCTGCTGAGGTGCCTTAGTGAACGCCTCAAGGTGTTGGCTGCTTGCTCTTTTCCAAAACTAGGGCTGTCTGTGCCATTATCTGCTGGGGGCAGTCACCTGCCTCCAAACATCTTCGCCTGTCAACGGAAAGCAGTGCGAGTTGCGGATGGTTCGGGCCAACAGTCCCTTGTAGGCGGCTTATAAAGATCTCGGGATTCTAGACACCCCCCCCCCCCCCCCGCATCATCAGCCAATGAAGACTCGCAGTGGGACCTCTTGGTGGGGTATTAAATTCTCCCCCCCCCTCCTCCAAAAAGAAAAACTCCACAGGTTTAAAAAAATGCCAACGTACCTACCATTTTTCGACAGTATTTTCACGTTCACTTTTCCATCCACTTTCATGTTTTGGATGATTTTTATTTTATGAATAACCGTTTAATTACCTACTTAGTCATTTTATTATTATTTTTAAAATTGTAATTCATTCATAATTGAGGAGTTTGATTCCAAAAGGTACTAAATCCGTCTTGGTAAAATGTGAGAAAAATGTGGCTTTTAATACGTTTTGAAACCAAACGATGTGGATAATAATTTTATTACATATCTTATAAATTATATAAATATCTTAAATTATCTTATAAAGGTACTATATAATATTATTATATAGTACCTTTTGAGACAAAAAAAAAGTCTTGAAACAAGGAACAAGGAACTAGAGGGAAAGACAACGTTATGAAATAAGCACATGGAAGAGAGTTGCCGCGTCCAACTGCATCCAACTTGCTTTCTGCGGGAAGAAAAATGTTTATTGGTCACTTTTCAATAACTTCTGATGCACTGCATACGCTGAAATTGGTTAAATTTACGTAAATATTACTCACCAAATAACTGTTACAGTAGTATTGAGTGTGAATCATTGCCAGGTTTTCTGGTTTTAATTATTTTTTAAGACTAGGGTGGCCAAAAAGTGGTTTCACCAGTGCTGCTAACTCATGCTCTATTGAAATTAATCCCGAAAACTTGAAACTTACCGCTAAAAACTTCGAAATTTCCAACAGTCGAGAAATCATAGAAAAGAATAGAATCTATGTAGTACCGTAATCTGATGTAGTACCGTTTGCTCGAAACAGCAAAACCTGTACGCTACCTGATACTGGATATAGTACTTTTTGAAACCAAACGGATACAAGTCCGCCATTATGTTGGATATAGTTACGGTGACCAGGCGTACTACTTTGGAAGGACATGTACTACTTTTGGGCTCAATGTACTACCACGTATCATGTACTACCAAGCGTACTACTTTTGCCTTTCTTGCCAGAAATTGAAAAAAAAAAAAGTTGTGAAAGTTCGGTGGGAAGGGGGAACTATAATAGCGACCTACGTGGTCAGAGGGAAAATATTGACTCGTTTGTGAGCTCTCAATAAATTTTTCACACGTCGTGATCTGTGTA
Organism: Pilophorus perplexus; assembly: GCA_955831195.1. Lineage (NCBI taxonomy): Eukaryota > Metazoa > Arthropoda > Insecta > Hemiptera > Miridae > Pilophorus > Pilophorus perplexus. Next base: position 8,553,497 of record OY037014.1, on the reverse strand, counting down.
ATAATTCTGCGTGATCTTAGAATAAAACCGTTTTGTGCAATAAAAATCAACGCTTTATTCATTTTTACCATGCATTTTTTAATAAGATAAGGGATAGTCTATACCTATAATATATTACATTGGTATATATATATATATTCTAATTTGGAAAATGTACTACTTTTATAGAAAAAAATCTGGTCACCGTAGATATAGTGCCTTTTTAAATCAAACCGAATATTCATTCACGTATTTAAAGGGGATGGAATTTTTTTAGCTCCAAAACGATCGTATTTTTGTGAAGAACTACCCCATAAATCCTATGAAAGTGATGACTCAATTTCGACGAAAATGGACTTCGGTACCTTTTGCAATCAACTCCTCCATTGTTAACCTAACCATAGGTACTTACTTTTAACTTTTCGGGCGGCCCATTATCGACTGACGTCAAGCCCTGCTGTCCTGACACTGATCCTCGGTGAGGTTGAGGCGACGCACCCGTCCGCGCCAGGTGATCCGTGGTCTTTCCTTCTTCCTTCGGCCTTCCAGAGACCACTGCAGAACCCGCCCGGGCCACCTTTCTGCGAGCGTACGACGGACATGCCCGTACCACTCCGCCTTCTTGTCCGAACGAGCTACAACTGATTCTTCTTGGTCCATCCTCTGCCTGAATGTTCATTCTTGACTCGCTCCAGTCGACAGACTCTGCAACTCCTCAAACCGACAGACATTTCGTTTTCTTGGCATTGATTTTCAAGCCTGCTCCTTCAAAAGCCTTGTTCAGTCTTGCCGGCATGAACTCAGCATCCTCCTTGTCCTGAGCCAAAATGGCTTAGTCGTCGGCAAAAAGTAGCGAACGGGTGATCTTGACTCGGACCCGCACGCCCATTCCGTAGTAAGAGGCATTCCATTTCCGAAGAGCCGTCTCCACATAAATTTTGAAGAGGGTTGTTCACTTGCCATACCCCTGCCTCCGGACTTCGTCGTTCTAAGTTGCGCCGAGACCCGACGTCCAATATTCACTGACGCCCAACATGTGCCATACATACACCCAATAAAATTTATTGACCGTATCATTTAACGATACCTGCTGCTCATTCATCCCTAGCCTCCACACAGCCTGGCCACAACTTAACAAGCGTACCGTATTTAAGCCTTCTTCAGTTCGTAAAGACTATACTTACATGTCTTTTTTCCGGAAGTTTGACGTATCTCTTGATCCATTAAACTTCCGAAAAAATGACTTTCGGTTGTTATTTTCGGCTAAGAAATTTTCAACGTAATCGCAGCAAATCAATACTAAATTCACTCAGCAACCCTCCCTTTAGTTATTAAAACGCTGCAAATTTTACACAAGGGTTTATTATTCTTTGATAATATCAAGGAAGCTCATGTGCCATTGCCTTGGCAGTGTATTTTTATTTTTTTTATTTTTTATTTTTATTTAGGTATTTATTTTATCTTTTCAAAAATATTTCCGTATTGAAACAGATCTAATTTTTGCAAAATTAACCTATATTATAATATATATTATAGGTTAATTTTGCGAAAATTAGATCTGTTTCAATACGGTAATATTTTTGAAAAAAAAAAAAAAAAAAAAAAAAAAACCTAATAATAATAATAATAATAATAATAATAATGAAAAAAATAAAATAAAAAAATAAAAATACACTGCCAAGGCAATGGCACATGAGCTTCCTCGTGCCAGGTTCAAAATGAACGTAGTTGTGACTGTAACAAGAAAATTACGTTCGCGCATGCGCAGGGAGTACCACTGATGCAATCGTGATGAAACTGATAGGGGACCGTCTGGGGCTAAACCCACACAATTCCTGAAAATTTAATTGAAATCCGATCAAAATTGTGGGAGTTATGGCTGGGGAAAGGAAATGCGGACAGACAGACAGACACGGAACCAAATTTGTTCAGGAGGCTCTGAAACGTGAGTGGAAATTTTGACTTTGGAGAACAAAATTTTTTTTCCATTTCGAAAGTGAAAATAATGCTTCCTCTGCCTGCAGACTCGGAAGCAAAATAAATAAAAAATAGAAAAAATAAATACATAAGTTTTTCTGTGTAATGTTCGGACAGATAATATCCTCAAGGGATCTCGAAAAGTGGATTATGCGTCCAAAATTACTCGGAAACTATTGGACCTCCTGAGATCCTTCAAAAATCCCAATTGTAGCCCCATGAAAGCCCCATAAACCTCCACTGTAAAATCAGATAGTTCTAGGATCCCCTTTAATGGATTCTACGTCCAAAAATACTTCGAAAATGACACCTAACTCGACCCCATAGTCGAAACCCTTCAAAACCCTCCCGTAGCCCCTTTTTAGCCCTTATAGCCCCATGGGTTTGGACAATCGGGATGAAAACCTTGCGGGCACAACTAGACGGTGAACCGAGCATTTTGTCAAAATGTCATATTTTTAGAAAAATTCGTAGTACTGCCTAAAACGGCTCGGACGGCGGACGGAAATTTCGTTTTTGGAATCGAGACATCTTGACTTTTATAATGTCAAATTTTGAAGCCGATCTGAATTTTCGACCTCCATCGTGATTACGTAGGTGTATTATTCCTAGAATGATAAACCAAAAGGGAATCATTCCGCTCCTTTCAGAAGAGTTAAGAGGTGAATCCCCGATAAGATATCTCTTCTTCACATCAAACCTGACTTGCATACCAAATTTCATTGATATCGGGCCAATCGTAACAAATTCCGCCGTCCCCCTTCCACACTCATCCGCAGCACCACCACCCTAATTGGTCAATCAGGAGTCCTGATTCAGGACAGGAGCCCCACACAGTAAGTTTCCTCAAAATCTTTAGTCTGGGAGTGAGTTAATTGCAATAATTGCAAAAAAATTATTAAATTTTTCCACTTACCCCCACCCTCATAACTCCCATCCCTTTTGGCCGTAAAAATGTGAAACCCCCCAAAAGGCACTTCCTCACTACCAAACCTGACTTACATACCGCATATCATTGAATTCGGTTGAGTGGTGTGACCAACACAATTATCTAATGCCGAGTGAATGTGAAGGGGGGGGGGGGGATCTACTCGTTGGGCCGATGGTCTTTATTGTTATATAATAACATAATATTATATAATAATAATTATTATTAGTCGCCGCGTCTATAATCTTGGCATGCGAGACTAGCGTCACGCTTGATAACTCATCCATATGATTCGAGAGGTGCACCGGTTAGGTAGATCTTTTTGGTTCGAGACTGAAAATCTAAGTAGATACCTAATTAGATTATTAATTATTAATAGAGAGTTTTTGTTTTCTACGTAGCTAATCTTATTGTTGGAACGTTGAAAGAAAACGCTGCAAATTTTACACAAGGGTTACTCTTTGATATAGGTTACTTGTGCAGAAATTAAATTCTGTGTCAATAAAAAAATACACTGCCAAGTGGGACATGGCCCATAGCTTCCTCGCATATTGTATGAAATGTAGGTTCAAAATGAATGAAGTTGTGACTGTAACAAGAAAATTACGTTCGCGCATGCGCAGTGAGTACCACTGATGCAATCGTGATGAAACTGATAGGGGACCGCCTAGGGCTAAACCCACACAATTCCTGAAAATTTGATTGAAATCCGATCAAAATTGTGGGAATTATGGCTGTGGCAAGGAAATTACGTTCGCGCATGCGCTGAGCGTACCGCTGATTCAATCGTAATGAAACTGACAGGGGACCATCTAGGCTACACCCACACAATTCCAGAAAATTTGATTAAAATCCGATCAAAATTGTGGAAGTTACAACCCACCCATAAATGGGTGTGGCAAGGAAATGCGGACAGACAGACAGACCGACACGGAACCAAATTTTTTCAGGAGGCTCTGAAACGCAACACTTGAGTGGGAATTTTGATTTTGGAGAACAAAATTTTTTTCATTTCGAAAGTGAAAACAATGCTTCCTCTCTGCCTTGCAGACTCGGAAGCAATATGATAGAGAATTTTTGATTTACAGCTGTCATTCTGGATATATAATAGGGCAATGCCTGTGGAAATGTATGGCAACCGCGCATGCCAGTTAGTAAGTATCATACCTACCGAAAGATTTGGTGGTAGGTACCCTCAAGTGTTCTTAATGGTAGCCACCTGACAGATAAGCCATTATGATGTGAGTAAAATCGTGAGAGGCCACTAAAGAACGTCGCCAAATACACATTTTACGTACCCAGTAGTTGAAAGTGCGATTTGCCAAACCCCCAAGTATTCACAAACTGTGTTGTGCTCCAAATCTTTGACTCCACATAAAATTCGTACCTATTAACAACCGTCGATGACAGGGGCAGATCTGTTGACTCCCATGCAAGAGAACACTCGCCAAACGTGCAATTTATTAATTACTCCAATGTTTGGAAGCTTCTACCCAATGCCGTTAAGGTTGAACTGACAACTCGTAAACTGTACTCATAAAAGCTTCGTGGAGCTTTTTTCTGTCTAGTTCGTGACAATGGAAATACCGGCTGTAGGTCCCTCGACCATGCAGAAATCGCTGTTTTTAACGCGGCGGTTCCGGTGGCTTGCAACGATTTCGATGGATTTCAACACTATCCTGGGGCGCCTGGTCAGCGGACTCATTCGATAGTAAGAAGAAGTAGAATATCCACACTGTGAGGGAGGCAGCGTCGCAACTGCACCCCCTCGATGCAGAAGGGCGAGAGGGGGGGCTACGTATTACCTACCTAATTAGTTACCTAGCTAAAAATGAATCAAAACTCGGCTCGAAAATCTACTTAAGTTCTTGTAGACCTTACATAGTTCGCGGAACGTCTGAAAAGCCTGTGTTGATAGTGCAATGATAACGGGAGCACTGCCCTTCTTGAGACGATTTTTTTGCATGGACCTTATGGAACAACGAACTAAGTGTGAAGCCAGAAATGTCGAAATGTGGGGCAGTTCTGGGCACTGCGCACACCCTTCCTTCTCACCGTTCACCAGATGTTAAATCACCTCCACAATCAGTGTTGGCAGTCTTCGTTCATGGGCAGGGAATTTTCGTTTGTAATGAGGGACTTTTTCAGGATCTAATCTGTCTCAAATCATGGAAAAAATAGGGGCTTACTTTTGAAATATTTTGAAAATTCTTTGGTGTTGCTATATTACTTTGTACGGTATGAAATCATAAAATTTCGATCGACCAAGGTTTCTGATTTTTTCAGTTTTCCCACAAAGGTATTTTTTACCAGAAGCAGCTTCTGAGGAGATGGCATCAGGGGTTTAGTGTGCTTCCATGTTTTCTGGGAAGTGTTTTCTGAACTAGGTGATCTGCGTTTGTCTCATTTATAAGTTTTTTATTCGTTCGTTTCATTCGATCGTTTCATTGTTCATTTCATAAAGCGTTTGTTGGATAACTCTATTGATTTCATCTTGAGGGAGTTTTCCCGTTTAGGCGTGAGTTATAAGTGTGACATTCGCGACATGGGACGGCCAACCTCACCTTTACCAGGTTTGCAGCGTGTACCCAGGAAATGAAAGGAAACTGGTAATAGTTAATTGGAATTTTTAAACAAACAAATAATGAACTATAGCAAATCTTGATAGTAGGTACTTTTTATCTGTGTTGGGTGCAATAATATTTTCATAAAATATTATCACGAATCCGTGACTGCACCCCCTTGTTCTGCCCTCATCTGTGGATTCCACAGACTTCTACCCCAGAAGGGTAGAAGTCTGTGAGAATTTGTGGTGTTGGACTATCGATAGTACCTACGATCGGGTTCAACTGAAAACCGCTACTTTCCTCCAAAATTCAAAAGGACGTGCCCCCCCCCCAAAGAAAAAATACGTAATGCACGCGGAAATCGAACAAAATTACCTGAGAGGAAGAATCTACTTTTACAGATTTTTTTCTTTTTTTATCACTAGTTCGGAACGTTCTCTGGAAAAGAACTGGAAAAGGCAATAATTAATTATTAAGAGAGAAGTCCAGTGTTCACAGCTCATTCAACACGTTGTTCATTTCTAGACGTCTTTCCTTCTATTGCTTTCCTTCTATTCTTCCTTTAATTGCCATTTCCAGTTCTTTTCCACGCAGAAATTGAGAAAAAAAGTAAAAGTCATGACAATAATAATTATTATTGTTCATTACTTATTGTTCTTTACAGACAGTAAAGAATTTGTCTTTACTTATAAAAACCTTATTTTGCCAGAAACAATTAGAAACATATCAAATGCAAAAAAGTGACGTACCCATGTCCGGTTACCAAGGAACTTGAATAATAATTGTACAAATTCCTTGGTATAATAATTATACAAGTTTATATACAATTATTGTATGAAGGAATTTGTAAAAACAAACTATTATTCAGCAATCAGCCTCTCGCATTAATAACTATAGTTATAGTTATTATGCATAATATACATATATGCGTGCATATAATATATACATTACATGCACGCGTAGAATCTAAGATTATAATAATTATAAATAATTTATATATATATATATACGTAGGTGTCACTGATAAATTATTTTTTCACAGCCATTTTCAAGCACAATAAGAGATTGAAGAGATTCAAGGAAAGAAAATCCTCGGAAAAAAAGTCCCGAAGAAAAAAGGGCCCAATATTTTCCGATCCCGGGGAAAAAACCCCGGAGAAGAAATAGGGCTGACTGAATGGAAATGACAGATGATACATCATCTACGACACCGTAAGAAAATGACCTAGTACATGCGGTTAAACGTACGTCTCCAAGAACTGACTAACCCATTAAGTTACTGATAGGGATTCAGTTTTTTTCAATGAATACCTCGTTGGTCCTACAAACGTCTGTTCGTTCTTTTCTCAGATATGAGGAAAAACCACCAGATAACAACGGCGTTTTCAAGTTTTTTAGTCAACTCCGTTGGCGTTCGTTTGATGCCAGAATTCTTGTTTGCGTTTTTTCAGACTTCAAGATGAATCTTGAATTCAAATTCCCAGGAATTCCTGAGTTCGGGCTTACAGGCCTACCTCCTGACGTAAAACCATATCTGGATTTTATTGAATAACAAATTTTGTTATGTATAATGTTTTATGGATATGGATTACCCCCATTTTTCCCTTTTCTAAATATTTTAATTCTTCTAAAAAAAATTTCTTCTAAAAAAAATTTTAATTTTTTAAATTTTTGTTTTAGGGGATTTTTTTTCACCCTTGAGTAGGGCCCTATTTTTTACGCCCTCGAGACGCCCGGACTCTAAATTAGATTTAAAAAACCCAACACCTCTTATCAATTAGGGGAAGAAGAAGTTGGTCTCTGAGGCTCAGAGTCTGAGCTACATGTTTTGTGGTTTTCAAATGGGTTCACTAGTTTTTAAACGCAAGCGAATAGTAGGTATTGATCTCCTTCATTATAGCATATTATGCTCATAATATTTTTGTGGCCAGTGGCAATGATTTAACATAAGGTGATGTTTTATTAGACATTAAAACTTTTTTTGTCTAGTGTCTGACGATTATAAATTTTGTTCAATGTATTGCTTCTGGGTTGACCTAATTCACCCCATTAAATACTTATGAGGGCAATAAAAGTTGTCAGGTGTAGCGAAGCAGCTGATTTGCGCTCCAATGACGTGACAGAGAAGTCAGTAACATAGTAAAGCGAGTAGAAGGGGTCTGTGGCCAGGTGCGATACAGTCAGGAATTGGCTGGCTTGAGCCAGCAGTGGGTGGCTCTCCACTTTAGATAATTTTAAGTACTCAATTGAATAAAGAAGGTTTGTTCAGATAACGCGAATAACTGATTTATTTTGGCACGTAGCACTATTACGAAGCTATAAAAGAATTGGCTTGGGCGGATACCATTCTCTAAGTTGTTTTTGCTCGTAACTTTTTAAAGTAAAATTGGCTATTAGCACTGGAAGGCATTTTGATGTCTCAAAAAATCCAAGAAAGATGAAATAAAAATTACCCAATCAAACATAATAATATATTATATTATGGTTCCGCTAAGTACTTGAATGCCGTATTTGTTGCTGTTTAAAATGAAAAAATGAAATACCAAATCAAACCTTAGTTGCCCCTCCTTAAAATAGAGGGAGTATAATGTACATCTGTTAATCAAACATACCAAAGCTGCATGGGACCGTAATTGAGATTCCAGCTCAGAAATTAAACTAAAGAATCCCCTCTCACTAATTCGTTCCGACTCCCTCATCCCGCAAGGAAATTCGATCGTTCACTTTTTTTATCTCGTGTTTTTTACAAGTTGTACCTATTGTAGGTCACACTAATGTACTGATAAGTATTTTTCAATCTCATTGTGCTGCTGTCATTCTCACCGTCAATTTAAAAAAAAGTTTAGTACCTACTATGTGAAGTCTCTCGCTCGAGCCAAACGAATCAGTGGATGTTATTTACAGAATTCATAAATACCACCGTTCATCGAACGCGCTAATTTACTTTTCGGGAAGCTTCCCACTCCCAGGAGTGGGTACCTACCAAGTAGGTTGGTAAAGTGATGACCAACCCATGTCACGAACGTAATAATTACGTTCGTGACATAATTTAAAAAAAAATTATTTTCTTGTTACAGTCATGTAGGTAAATTTTGAACAGATTTTTGCCAGATTTTCAGGGATGGCGTAAAAAATGTATGTGATATAAATATTTTAAAAATTGACGTTTTTTTATTTATTTTTGTTTTGTTTTATTATATTTTCATTTATTTATTTATTATTATTTTTCATGATAGGTTTCACAAAAATCGTTTATTCACCCAGAGCAAGTGGATCATCCTGGGTAATGACAAAACACAACAAATAACAAGAATGAAAAACAAAATAGGTAACAAATAAGCAGAAAAACTTAACCACAAAATAAACAGAAACAAAAACATCACCCAGCAAACGTCGGAAACCAAAGGCGAGCCATGGACGCCTTGGACACGTGGACTACTCGTCCCAGAATTGTAGTCCACTCTAGGGATGGGAAATTCAACTCTTTTCGAGGAGGCGATTCTGTTCGTTAAAAAGAATCGACTTGTGAGTCGACTCTTTGCGAATCGTCAACCCGAGATTTCCCGAAGAATCGCCGGTTCTTTTTTGAATCGCGATTCTTCCTGAGTCGTCAGCTCTTCCGAGTCGTCAACTCGTGATTTCCCGAAGAATCACCGGTTCTTTTTTGAATCGTGACTCTTCCTGAGTCGTCGACTTTTGAGATTTTGATGCGTGAGACGATTGACGAGACGACTCATGGTCAGAGGGTTTATTATTATGTACCTACCCATTTAGATGAGCTTATAAATTTTATGAGAAAAACCAATAAATAACTGGGGTATTGAAAGCCAAATTACCTAGCAAAAAATGAACTTCTTTTTGCATTTTGGCTCTGGCATTAGATGCTAAGAAAAAACGCTGCACATATGTAAAATATTTTCACAAGGGTTTATTATTCTTTGATATAGGTTGTGCGAAAATAAGTTCTGCCAATAAAAAAAAATTGTTTTTTGAAAACTTTTTTTTTTTCAAAATTGTGGAAGATGATCAGCACACCTAATCCCAAATAATGCTATTTTTTTCTGTTCATGACAACAACAAACGGGGACTTCCCCTATTCTCTTTTACTCAGTCCTTTCGGGAGTCGAAAAGGGAGTAAAAGAGAATACCTAGAGAAATCAACAACGAAAACAAAAATACGCACGAGTTTGAACCTTGGTACCCTGTACAGAAACCACGGAACCAATCAGAATTGAGGATACCCAACTCTCTTCCACCCCTCCTTCTCACATTTCTCGATGAGTCGACTCGTATCTTACCAATCAGAATTGAGGATAGACGACTCTCTTCCCCCCTCCTTTAAGACACTTCACGATTCGCGATGAGTCGACTCTTTGGAACGCCGCGAGTCGACTCACCCGGTTCATTTGAAAGAGTCGATTCATTGAGTCGACTCATTCAAAACTTACTCAACCCTAGTCCACTCCGTCTTCCAGTCCGAGACACCATAACAGCAGCTTCACCCGAGCCCATGCAGCAACTTGAGAAAATGGACGAGCCCACATTTCTGTCATTAGATGGACCCATCACATGCACATGTTATGTAGGGAGAATGAAGCCCTCAAGACTTCAGCAGCAGTGTCGTATTTTGCCTGACTCAGCGTTCTTGGTTATCTCTGGGACCAGATATGAGGTGGGCATAGGAGGCCGCGTCATCGTTAATAAGTCAAAATACGCTATCCTTTCCCTATTATGCCACACTCCAGGGACCACCAAGTCCGCAATGAGTGCCGGGCTGTCGTCCATTACCTCTCGGCGTAGGTACTGGCGCAGTTCGAACCCCGTTCCACGCCGGGGTCTTTGGACTCCCCAGGAGGTAAAAAGGCATCGTTGGATTCCCGAAATGAAACTCGTATTACCATTTTTACAAAATTGTTGTAGTGTTGTTACAAGTGTTGTAGTTCACTTTTTTCCCTCATAATTTACAACATTTAGGTACCTACACAAAATGTTCACACCATAAGTACCCAACAATGTCAAGTTGAATTGTTTTCACTTTAAATTTACAACATGAGCCGCCTTGGGTTCTCTGCGAATTTTTCAACCAATACTTCCTCTTTTTCTCTCTTTTGATCTGAAAGTGTATATACATAGGTATTTTTCGTATGTTCAAGGGAGGGGGGGGGGGGGGGGGGGGGGCTAGCCCTCTGCGTACTCCTATGGGGCGTCGCCTCATCTGCTGTTACAGTGAGTGTTACAGTGTTACGGTGAGCAGTGACATCATCAGTTTACCTACTTGGTAACCACTTCTTCTCAAAAATGAACGAGCGGGTTCCTAAACTGGACTTCCCCCTTCTTGTATTATAGTGATTGGTTTTCCGAGAGTTTTTTGAAGCGAAGTCTTTTTTGAAGCGAAGTCTTTTATACGGACGCCCTCCCTCTCGCCGCTCGGGTAGTCTCTTTGTGAAAATCGTGAGTCTCGTGATAGTGAGTCTCGCGTGAGTCTCGGCTCTTCCAACCCGCCGCTGTCAAGGAAGTCGGAAAGACGTACTCAGAACGGGCTTCATGGACCTTACAACGATGGAGGAGGCGGGGAAATTTTGAAGCGAAGTCTTTTTTTTTTGCCGACCTTTTAGCTACGAATAGGGGGGGGGGGGGGGGTCGCAGACCCCCGTCCGAATAAGCGCTCGGCCGAGCGGAGCGAGGCCTTATGTCTGATTAAGCGGTCTGCTTTGTTTTTTTAAGAAGATCCATTGACCCAGAATGTTCTCTATTGCTACTGAAAGTGGCAATCAACAGTTGATTGGGTTTTTAAAATGATTTGTAAAAAGAAAACACTTACTACTACTAACTTTGATAGTTCCGTTAACACTGTTAAGTTTTTGCCACTGGTAACGATAATTTTCGGTGTAAAGACACTATCGCAGTACCTACGTAAAGATAAAGGTAATTAGATATGGCTCATTTTTATCGAACCCGATAACAAAACGGAAACATGCAAAAAATAAAAGAAGAGCTTATTCATTGTGAGAGAATTCATCGCAAGAAAAGCTTTTTTTGTCATGCAATTAGGTAGGGAGACTACTGTTAAAAGAAAAAAAGCTACATGAGCACTTCTGCAGGTCATAATCATTATTTATGCGTCTTGTGAGGTTTTCATTAGGAGATTCTTATAGTAGAAGTCTCTCTGGCTCGCTTCGCTCGCTCCCCTAGTGGGGTGTATTGCCGCCTGTGGGGTGTATTGCCGCCTGTGGGGTGTATTGCCGCCTGTGGGGTGCGTAGCATCGATGGACACGTTCAAACCCCTACTCAGACATAAGGCCTCGCTCCGCTCGGCCCCTCCTATTCGTAGCAGAGACGATAGAAAAAATCGGCGTATTTTTAGGGCTTACCGTTTAGGAAATTATTATTTTTAATTCAATTCAACTTTTTTTAAATAAAGGCCTCTCCATCTATCAAAGTTCCCTGGACCCTCCGTTTTCTAAGATCCCTGGCCCCGCGCGAATTAAAACGATCCAATTGTCTTCTCACCGTGAAATCGCCCCCTCCCCCTCGGTTTTTTTGAAATCCGACTTCGGAATCGGATTGGCCATGTTTTGGCGCGCATTTGGCTCGCGGATACCATACCCAAAAAATGGCTCCTTACTGGGTATTTTTGAACCCGAAAAAACGTGGGACAAACGCGAGAAAGACGATTTTTCGACGAATTTCCGGCGAATTTCCCGGGCGAATTTCCGAATTACGATTTGACCGACGTCTTCCTCCAGGTCTGATCTATACGGCTGGTATTTTTTCGTAATTTTTTCGACCCCTTAAACGGGCTTTGGCGCGAGTTGAAAGTGGAAAACGTAGGACAAACGGGAGAAAGACGATTTTTCGACGAATTTTCCCTGGCCCCGCGCGAATTAAAACGATCCAATTGTATTCTCACCGTGAAATCACCCCCTCCCCCTCGGTTTTTTTGAAATCCGACTTCGGAATCGGATTGGCCATATTTTGGCGCGCATTTGGCTCGCGGATACCATACCCAAAAAATGGCTCCTTACTGGGTATTTTTGAACCCGAAAAAACGTTGGACAAACGCGAGAAAGACGATTTTTCGACGAATTTCCCGGGCGAATTTCGGATTTTCGATTTGACCGACGTCTTCCTCCAGTTCTGATCTATACGGCTCGTATTTTTTCGTAATTTTTTCGACCCCCTAAACGGCCAGCGAGCGGAAAGTGAAAAAACTTACTCGGGAACGCGTTATCCCGTACCAACAAACCACACGGCCGTCGGCCAACACAATTTTATATTATTGTATGATATGATGATGATGATATGATGTTAGACGATACACACTGCCGTCAGTGCTGCCGATTATGGGGAAATTTCCCCAAAATGGGGAAATTTCACCTACTCTAAAACCAAAATGGGGAAATGGATTTTTTGGGGAAATTATGGGGAAATTTCACCGTCGAGCTGTGAACTTTTAAGAAATTTGGTAACGAGAATTACCTAATTAATTAAAAGATGAAAAATGAATTAGGTACGTACCTACCTACTATACTAATTTACTATGATGTTCTGCATAGTAAATTAACGCGACGGGTTAGTAACCTTCAACACAAAGATGGCAACAACCACAGCAGCTGAACTCTGAACCAGAAAAGAACCTAACTTCCACGATTTCCGCGACCGCGTGTCCCTCTAATTCCTTAGGTATTCGTTGCGTTGCAAGTTGAAAAGTGTAATAACCATAATATAAAATGGATAAATGTTTATTACAACGACCAAAGCCTTCTACGTCATGATATTGTGACTCTAAGTGACGACGAAGCACCTCAGGAACCAACTCCTGCTCAAAAGAAGAAAACTGTCATCGCCACCAAAAAATTTTCACTTCAGGAGTGACTCGGATGAGATTCTTCTGATTTGGTTTGGTCCCGACCATAATAATTAAGCTGAATCATGCTCGAAACCAAGACGAATTAGAACAAATCTCGAAGAATCCTTCCACCTTCTTGGCCAATGCCAATCTCTCACTCTGAAGAGAGGGGTTTCAACCCTTTGCCTTCTCGTCAATTGATGTGAGATTGTATAATAATAATTCAAATTTTGTCTTTGAATAACAGTTTTTTCTAGCCAGGTACCGTTTCTTTTTTGCCGTTTCTAATCAGGTTCCGATTTCGTGTTCTTAACAATGATTTTTATTAAGAAAAATGGCAGGGAGAAATTGTGGGGAAATCCGTTTTAGGCAATGGGGAAATTGGGGAAATTTTGAGCTCAAGATGGGGAAATCCTGAAGTGGAGGATCGGCAGCACTGACTGCCGTCCTGAGGCACCTTTCTTGCTGAGCGTTCCAGGAGAACCTGCGGAGACTTCAAACACGTCTTAAATTTTGTTCATTGTGGTAGACCAGGAAGTTGGCGTCGTTCGTGTTTAGTTGCTAAATTGGGTTTGGAGGGCTTGGAGAAGCTTCTTCTTCTAAGCTCCTTGAGAGACACCTATATGCCCTGTCTGTTTGCAATGACATTGGGCTCCGGACCCGCTTCCCACAGGCTGACGCATGACGTACGGGGATTTTACCGGGAATTTTGCCGCGGTGTGTTGGTCACATTGGCTCCCATCCGCTTGTTTACTGCCGTGTAAGTTTTAGTGAAAATAGTAGAAATGTTTTTACGTGTGTCGTTAATTGTTGCGGTCCAGTTGTCAAAATGGATAGGGCTACTCCTACTCCCCAATCATCGGGAACGTTAAAGAAGAAGCCTGAAATTGTGTTCAATCGGCCAGCTTATTTCTGTCACAGGGAGCTCAGAAGTAGGGATGGCATCGATACATCAATGTTTTGAAAACACTAATGTTCTTGAGAAAGACATCGATGGTTGGGTGCCGATGTTTTGTAGACATCAATGTTTGTCTATCGATGTATCGATACCATCCATCGATGTTTGTCTCCATTTGTCCAAAAACAAAAATTTGATATGAAATCAATATGGATTTGGATTGGTGTACCACCCCCTACTACCAAGGTTACCACGAGGTAGGTACTGGGCTTGAGGTTCGTGTTGGTGACAATTTATTGCAATGGCTGGCCATTTTACATTATGACTACTTTTGTGATGACCAATTCAAACTGCTACTCATTTATTCGGAGGCCATCAAGCAAGTCGGGGTCTCCTACGAGATTATTTTTAGTTGGACTCCCAGACATGCCCGTAGAAGAAAAAAGGGAAAAGGCGGAAAAGAAAAACAATATGAAAAAAATGCCACTTGGCAGGAAACGTAGTCTTCCGTGTGATTGGGCCTTGTAAAACTCATGCAATGTGAATCACAATAAACCCTGTGAATCACAACAGAAAAAAGGTCAGGATGAGGAGAGGGGCAGCATCGAAAGGAAAACAATGTTTTCAATGTCATCAATGTTAGCACTGGTTTTTTCACAACAACGATAGCAACTATCACAGCACTTTTTTATCTGTCCAGGTCCTGGTTCACCAAAGTTGAACTATGAAAATTGTACCTGCACTTCCATCTTAATACTTCTTCCCCCATCTTATGTATTTTTTCTTTTTGAAGTTTCCTCTTTAAGATACCGAGTGACTAAAATTTTTTTAAGTTGTCGGTAGGAATGTGAATTCAGGGATTTTTTCTCTATGAAAGAAAAATATATCGATCGTAAAATCTGTAAACACAGTGGAAAAAAAGTTGGTTATCGTTATAAAATGCTGGATTATCCCATCAATCACCTCTGAAGACATCGATAGAAAAACATCGATTATTTCAATTAATCTATACCTATCCATCCCCTCTTCAAGCCACAAAACCATGTAAATGTTTGCTCATTGTGGTGCTTTATGGAGTGGTGTGCTTTATGGAGTATGAAGTCGTCGGCATTCACTAACCGAAAGGGTGAGTATTTCGATTGATTTTGGTGTCGTTAATTCGTTTGTAGCAAGCCGATGTAGCGAGCAAAAGAAGAAAATGCGTTGTTTCATGGTTGCGGTGTTTCTAACTGGCGCAGAAAAGAAAGGACCTGTGTTCATAATATGACTTGCTCGTTATTGGTAGCGATGCCGCTTCAGTAAACAATGTCCCATGTAAATACTTGATACGTTGATGAAAAACTGCCGTTCTTGTGCTCTCGTATATTTTGAGTGTCGTCACTGACTGAAATTATGGCAAGTGGTGGGAACACCACGCGTCCGGGACGAAATTGTCAGTCAGCAGCGGCACCGCTACCAGTTACAGAGGATGGAGGTGAGGAATTTCTCCAGGCTCACGAATACGTGCCTGAATATGGTCCAGTGGGTGGTCCTTGTCGTGCCCCAGCAGTTGGAGTAGGTACCCTTTGGGTTACCCCACTCAAGATGGGTTCACCACACCGTCCCAACCCCCAATTTTGGTGAGTCTAGTTTGGTCTGTGGGAGATGTAATCAGGGGCGAAATTCAGGAGCTAACCAGTGCTCTAAGGACAGGTCTGATCCCCTTGCAGCACCAACAGTTGGAAAATCCGCTGCCCCCTCAATCCCTGCCTGTTTTCTCCATACCCTGTGCAATGGTATTTCCCCGTCCGTTAGGAAAGGAGACTATTATAGTATGAGGTCATTCGATGGGTCCTTCGTCTGGGATCCCTATCTTGTTCAGTTTGAGTCAAAGCGGAAAGTAGGGCGCTGCTCTTTGTGGTCCAGCCGTGAAAGTCCTAAGTGAGGTTCAGTACAGTTTTGTGCTTAGTTGCTCGTCACCCCTGCCACCCTGTGTTATATCTGTGACCAACATCATGTTTTCCGCTGCCCAGTTGGTGGCCTCTGATGTACCAACTACCGACTCATCCAAGCTATTTCTCGGAGCAAGTGCAGACTTTACTAGCAAGCACAAGGACAATGTTAGCAGCTTGCTGATGAAGTTTTTCTACTTCTTTGCCGAAAGTGCTGCAGATTTGGGGCAAATTGCCGGCTGCTCTCATACAGTTGATGTGGGCTCAAGTCGTCCAATACGCTAGCCATCGTGACGTTTGCATCCCTTCCGACTGAAAGAGATTGAATTGCTAGTTAGGGGATATGGAAATCAATTGTATAATTTAGCCGTATAACAGTCACTGGGCTAGTTCGATCGTTTTAGCAAAGAGGAAGGGCGGAAGCACATGATTGTGAAGATTATAGGCGGCTTTATTGTATCACCAAAAACGATTCCGCCCCTACCAAAGATTGACGAGCTAGTTGGTAGATTGTATCCCGCTGGATCTCCAAAGCGGGTTGGGAGGTCCCGATGGCAGCAGGAGAAAGAAAAAACACCCTTCTGTACTCCTTGGGGATTATGGCGGATCAAAGTCATGCCCTTTGGCTTAACGAATGCCCCTGCTGCGTTCCACAGTGCCATGGCGTTGCACGAACAGCCTCGCCTGGGTTTTGCAAAGGTCTACCTGGACTGCTGCATGTTCCTTTGAAAAGCAGGTGGAGGGGCTACGGTAGGCGTTTGACGTC
Organism: Pilophorus perplexus; assembly: GCA_955831195.1. Classification (NCBI taxonomy): domain Eukaryota; kingdom Metazoa; phylum Arthropoda; class Insecta; order Hemiptera; family Miridae; genus Pilophorus; species Pilophorus perplexus. The sequence continues at coordinate 8,536,602 of OY037014.1, read as the reverse complement.
ATGAAAAACGGCGACATGAAGCTTAACCCCCCCAAAAAATGACGGCTCTTTCCTCTTCAAGTATAACATCTCTAAGAAGGGGATCGCAGCAGAAGAACAGAACACTGAGAAGGTTAAGACCTGGCCAGCACTGAAAGATGTGAAGAAATTTTGTGGAAAAATGTTCACAGCGAGCAGATACTTTTCATGAATTACACGAGAGCAAAGGGAAATACTGTTGGAATGAGGAGTGTCAGAGCGTGCGCCGACTTGAAAACAGCATTGGCAAGCTCTCCAGTCCATAAAGCGGAAGCCTATTTTCGCCAGTGCTGGGTACAAACGCGTCAGATGCCCTGTGTGCGGAGCTGTCCCAAGAGCAATTGGAAGAACCCAATCGGTTGGCTGTTCATCATATTATGGATGATTATTATGGCTGTTCATCATATTATGGGTGATTCTCCGAAAAAAGCAAAATTTCCAGCAAGCCGATTTTGAAAATTTCCAAGTGTCAAGTCAAAATAATTCTGAAAAAAAAAGTGAAACGTTCTACGGACGTTCTACGTTCGTTCGGACTAGAGAAAAGCTTGAGATGCAGTACGGAGATCGAGATTAGTTTTTACACAAGTAATTTGAATTTTAAATTTTCATTGGGCCACGGATCTGAGATAAGGGCATGGTCATGAGATTTCAAGCTTATGAGCCCAAGTCATGCGTTTTTATTGATGAGTGGCAAGGTATGAGAATAAATTATTCTTAATAGATCGAGACTCTTTTTAATAAAGGTACAAATAAAATAAACTTTTAAAATAAGTAATATCCAGTAGATAAGTAAAAAATCTGAAAACCAACAGGTGTGCCATGTTCCAGATATATCTTGCATGACATGCAGGATATATAATATATATATATATATATATCACATGCAAGTGATAATAAGTCTCAAGTAATTAGGATTAATAAGTAATAGTAACTTTTTTTCGTTTTAAAAAACCGTCAAATTTTACAGAACTCTCAAATTCACAAATAGGTATTATAAACTTTTCAAATTTTACAGAAACAATTTTACAAAACGTAGAAATATTACTTTCAAACCGGAAACAACATTTTCTTAAAATCATGACCAGAGTAGGTACCTACAGTAAAAAACAATGTATCGACCAAGTTCCATACACTTCACAGAATGTATCGACCAAGTTCCATACACTTCACAGAATCACGTAATTTCGATTTAAGAGAACATCACACGTCATCAGAGGACTATCGAAGTCGAATCTTGAACGAAATAGTTTCCAGTATCGATTGGACGAAAGAAAGGTAACCTTCCGAAGGAAGCTGTTGTGGAGAGGAGATGGCCGAGAAATTAACGAATAAATTAATATAATGAATGAATGAATGAGTAAGCTAGGGATGTGAATGGTTTATTTATTTGTATCTTACTTATTATTTTAATCAACTAAACATTTTCCTTAAACTATCGATATTTTTATTCGATACTATCGGTGGCACAGAGAAATGATGCTACGATGTATATTGACATCGATATTTCATCCGCGATACTATCGAACATCGATAGTATATCGATATTAGGAATGGCCATCGGTAATCAATATGTTATATTGACTACCGATGGCCATCCCTTGTGAAAATACTTCCAAAGGGCTTGTTTCAATAAACATTTGGGAAAATGAATAATAAATGTAAATTTGCTCGAATCCGAACCCTAATTTAGTGTTATTTAAAATGTTAATTGTTTTGCCATGCTGGCTGAGGCGGCCTGGGGAGGAGTTGCCGGCTCTATAGCCGGTAGTGCAGGAAGGGACTGAAAGGAGCTCGGCATTGGTGGCTGATTTCAAAGTGGAAGGAGTCTGGGAGACCGGCGTTTTTCGACAACCGCATTACGAATGCCGACTCCTCCCAGGACTGGTCACGAACGGCAGAAGCAGCGGCCAAAGCCAAACACCAGAAGTATGCCCGGGCAGCAGAAGACGCACAGGCATCGTTCGCCCCTGTTATTTGCTCAGCCGACGGCGCCCTTCATTCTGAATTCCAACCCTTCCTGAGAAGAATGGCCACGACCCTCGCCACGAAATGGAAAAAGCCCTATTCACAAGTCCTTGGGTGGACACGGGTTTGCCTGCAGGTGGCACTTATAAAGGCAGTGTCCCTTAGACTAAGAGGCGGAAGGAAAAGAGTGAGATCTTTGGGATTGGAAGATGGCGGAGCCCTCCCATGGATTGAGGAGTGAAGAGTGCCAGGAAGAAGATTGTTATTGTTTTGTTTATGCCAATTCCCGATTTTTTTTTCCTGATTAATTTTAGTTAAATGGGATTTTTTTAAATTTCAATTATTGTAAAGAAAACCCTTGGGCATTTACCATAAAATGACAAAATAAAATTCATTTAAAATTTTATTTTGTCATTTTATGGTAAATGCTCAAATAAAAAAAGGGTATTACTGATGTTACAGCTTCTAGTGGCGGGGCAAGTTTTCCTTACATATCCTGCCACGAATCAATAGAAGGTTGTTAAGGAAGCAAACTGTAGAAGGATTGGGTTGTGAATTTTAATTGATCAAACATATTAATCGACTTAAAACTAAGCATAATGGCTAATTTGTTTGGTAGTTGAATACCTCTCCCAAACGCTCATTAAATTTTACCTTCGTTTTTAATCTACAATCAGTTACTGGTAAGTAATGAATGGAAAATCATTAGAGCACTAAAGAAACGTTGTATCGCCGGAAGGCTTTTACCAATAAACCATTTCCTTTCATTTTCATCTAGGTACTTAATATGCACTAAAGGTTCAAACGTCAGACTCACAAGGTCTTTTTCCAATTTAGCACGGGGGTGAAGTTGAAACCCCCGTCGGAGACGAAATTTGGATTGAGCTGAATCGGCACCACCGAAGAAAGCTTAACAAGCTCAGAATCTGAGGCGACGCCCGAGGGGCCGGTCGAAGCTGGAAATTTTTTTTTATCTTAACTAAAATATATCCCTACTCGAGACCGAAAAGGAAAACTCAGACTCAAAAGAAGGCGATCTGGTTGGCATTGTTCCTCATAGGGTGGATGACAAGTATAACAAATGCAATGCATTTTAATTTGTGCTACAAGGTTATAAAATAGTACAACCTCATGTATGCAAGTTTATTTTTGATTTACAGATTTACAAATAACGCTTTCTGTAACCCAAGTCGAGTGTTAGAGGAGTTTTTCAAAATTGAAAATCATCAAAACAAGGCTGAGGCTAACTCTGAGTGACGGCAATCTGGAGGATCTCATGTTGATGGCTTGCGAGCAGGAGCGTCTGGCCGGAGCACTGAGCCGAGTGGCTTTGGTCGTTTCCAGCCCTCCTTGCCATCGCCCTCTGCTTGGTCCCTTCTCCCTCATTACCGAGCGTTTTGCGTGTGAGCGTTATGTGATCCCGTTTTGGTTAAATATTCTTGGAATAATAGGTACACTTTAGTATTTGCAACGGGAGTCAAAAGTTTTTATCGTCCTCAAGTTTGTCATTATATTTATGTGTTCCAAAACTGAAATGTCCACGCCGTCTTGAGCAGACAGAATTTATTTAAAAATCTGAGATGTTTGACCAAATACTTGTATGTTTTGGTTCTCATTCTAGTTGAATTGTTGACCAAATATTTGCATATTGGTTCTCCTTCTAGTTCTTCCCGCAAGGTTTTCAGCCTGATCGCACAAACCCGTGGGGCTCTGAGGAACTAAAAAGGGGCGACAGGATTTGTGAAGGGTTTCATCAATTGAGTTAGGTGTCGTTTTTGAAGTATTTTTAAACGTAAAATCCATTTTTGAGGGTCCCAAACGCCTCTAATTTCACAGTGGAGACCCTTGAGGCTTTTGAAGGATGCCAGGAAGTCGAATGAGGACTCGTTTTCCGAATACCTAATCTTGATAATTCATTTTTCGGGGTCCTTCATCCGTACAAACACTTAACATGAAAATTTAGTTATTAGAATGAGGGTTTGAAGCCCAAATAAACTTGAGGAGGTAATCCAAATTGGTAGAGATAAATAGATTTATTGAGGCTGAGTTATTTAATTTATATGCGTTATTATATAATTGAATTATAGATCAAAGTTTTAGATAGTAGGTACTCACCCAGGAATTTTTCGTCGGTTGGATTGTAATGACCGCGTCAGTTCACAACCACACAAGAATTAATGAGTGGGGATTTGTTCTCGATTTGTACGTACATTTGGAATATTGATTATTCAGAAACGGGAAAAATACGAGAGTAAGTTATCCAGTCTGGGTTCTTCTCCCTGAATTCTCCCTGAACAGTCTCTACCCTATTATATGACTCTCTTCGTCACAATCACCAGGTTGAAGCCTTCTGCACAGCCCCAAACATGGAACCCCTCTGATATTTTATTTTGTTCCCCTAGCGTAATACAGTCATCCCAACCCAATATCTCCAACACTGTACCCATTTAAAAAAATCGTATGCTATACGATAATGTTTTTCTTCGCATAGATATGCCAAAGCCCACTACGGTAATAATAACTGTAATTTCCCCTTGCGGCAAAAACTCGCCCAAGATTGAGCCTGCGAGAGAGAAAGAAAAAAGCAGTTAACATTTTTATTTTCTTTTTTTTTACAATGGGCAGTGAACATTAACATGCTCGTAAACATAAAAATGAATTCACAAAAATGACAGTTAATTCTTATCATCTACGATGTAGGTTTACTTACTGGATCATTTTGACGTAGTTAAGTATTTTTAACCAGTCCAAAGAGCTATAAAAACTTATGAAAATCGTTCCAAACGCTTTATTAGTTTTTCATTCAGATCTGATCAATCTATCTTCGCACTGGAGGAGGGAGTCGTCGGAGGCGTCGTTTTATGAGTAATTTTGGATGTGGAATCCGCGTGTCGGATCCCCGTTCGTTGATGGAATGAACATCGAACCAGTCGGCGAAATTGCCTAAACGGCATCAAGAAATCACAGCTTGCTGCGTGAATGAACAGAATGAACTCATTCAAAAGGGTGGGAACTCCTTCAGAATGGTGAAGTGTGGGTGACAACGTGAGCTCCTTTTTTTCGCCCTGGTTTCAGGAAATAGACATTTGCGTTTGTTATTGACATTAATATCAATATCCTCTCCGACCACTGCAACAACAGCGTGGTCTGAATCTAGGGACTGAGCAGTTTCAACGATTGTGTCAGCATCTGCGGTCTGTTTTCAAGTAAGTTGAGCTGCAGAGAGCCGCGTGATCATGTCAAAGTCGGCGACCTAAAAAATTCAACGATTCAAAAATGTATTAAATGCGTCCGTTCAAGTAATACACCATAGGACTTGCGGCAGACGATTTTGCCGAAAAATACGCCCTCCAGGCGATCCAAAGCCAAAAATTGCTCTAGAACTCTACAAATACTTCATATCATAACTGCTTATCAAATTCTTAGCCAAACAACTTTCTGCTTCTTTTACTTCACATTTGAAATCCAAAGATGAATTTGATCTAATCTGGTGCTTGCAATGATGAGCACATCCGCAAAAATAGCCAGTGGCCACTTTCTCCCATGACCACTCGCACCCCGTGCTCCCCTACCTACCCGCTCTCCATGTCACTTTCTTGCACCTTCTAACCTCCTTGCTTCATTTGCTCAGCCTTTTTGTTTGTTTCTGCTATAGTCTTCCTACTTGACATTCAATAATAATTATTAATAGAAATTATTTCTATTAACCATAGGCCTTATACGAATTGCCCTTGTGCCTATTCGCTGTTTATCTCGGTTTTCATAGGACTAGAAAGTTGGCTTGATTAAAAGCGGTCTTTTTTTGAACCAGAAACAGCGGATAGGCACAAGCGCAATTCATATAAGAATATTATGGTAATCTGGTGTCCTTTTTTGTCCTTTTATTTGAATTGGATGTCCTTTATTTGCAAAAATTGACATGTCAAATTGACATGTCATGCATGGCAAGGTCAAAACCGAGCTGGACCATTTTCCGCACCCTACTCACCATTACGGTAGGAGGCACCGACACGATCTGTCTACCACGCACGATATGAGGCATAGGTTGGTCTCAACCCAGCAAAAGAACATTGACTACATTGGGGTGAGTCTGTTTAACCGACTACCCCAGTCCGTTCGAAACCTTCTGGCTCCAACGATCAAAAATAAGTAACTTATTTAAATAAGTAACTGTTACATCACCTGTCCCAGAAACCTCCATACTCACTCGTGGAAGTGGAATACACGCTCAGTTCAATTCAGAATTGAAGTTACATTAAAAATAAAACCTGTTGACAAAGTATTTTTTGTGCGAATTATTATAATTATAATTCATTTTTTTCGTAACTATTGTGTTCATTTTTTCCCAAAAAATGAAAGGTGCGCTCACCTCTTCGACATGTTTTTAAAAAAACTGGGGTGTGGTTTTATGAAACCACGGTAAAAGTGAAACTTTTTCCCCACTAGTCTCTCCGGCTCGCTTCGCTCGCTCCCCTAGTGGGGTACGTAGCATCGATGGACACGTTTTTTATGTCTAGTTCCCCCCCCCCCCCCCCACCATTTCCTACTCATTCACCTACCCTTTATCTCTACCCACGGCTTCATTTTGACGTTTTCTCAAATTGATTTCTAACGTGGCAACTGATAACAACAAAACAAGCGGCATTGTTTACTGCATCCATTAATAACATCAATAAATATAAAATGGGGACATCATGACAAAGAACCAGTACGAAAGAAATGCGTGATAAATCGAGAGCTTTCCAACGAATGGTGAACGAATTTTGTACGATTATAAGTTATAATTTATAATTTATAACTGGCGAAGATGAAGTTCCGTAGCAACGAATCGGTTGTAAGCGAAAATCAACGGTAGCGTGACGGGACAAGAAACGACACACAGACCAAAAAATTTGGGACGATGTAATAAAAGTTTCACTTTAAAATGTCTTCGTTGTTTCATCACCTCCCATCTGATAATTTAGTCGAATCCTCATGACTCAAGCCAGCGAAAATAATAATTATTATGAACTGAGTAAAAAAAAAAAGTAAATTTATCGGGAGATCGGTACACTGCGGGCACTACTTGGGGAAATCCCCAGCACGGAAGCCTTCTGGCTTATTGTACTTCCTGAGTGTCCGTTTTTGACTCTATTTGCCTCCTGGGTGGTCGAGGTCCAATTCCTAATTACCTAATATACGTCTTATCACTGCGTCCTCTTGGGGGGTAGTGAGGAGGGGGGTGGACACAATCACACCGCCCCGAGCTAGGAGGGGTTTGGAGGAACTGATACTTCCCCCCTCCCGTCCTTAGCCCCCAAGAGATCACAGTTAGCGTAGCAGCTACGCCGTAGCTAGCTTAACGTTCTCAGCAAACGGAGACAATGTTTTGATTACTTACCGGTCCACCAGAAAATTTTTTTTGTCCCGGTTCGAGGTCCCAAGAGAGATTGTTTACGATGTAAACTTTGTTCCTCAGATCTTGTGTGTTGAAGACGGATGTCTCGGCCGCCTTCGTCACGGGAGCCACTGATAGGATTCACATAAACGTTCCAACGTTCAGAGGTGAATTGTCAACCAACAAGACAGGTATTACAACACGTAATTGACTTTTGGTCAAACATTGGTGTTCTTCCCCGGATTCGAACCAGGCTGATCAGCGCTCCGACTGATTGTAAACAGACGTCTCGCTGACGCCTTAGTCCACGGGGCTACTAGTCCAGTCAAATAAGGTACTGACCAACAAAAAAACTGTTGGAAAGCTGGAAATGGTTCTAATCGCTTTAGTAGGTGTCTGTTAGATGTAATATGAGTTTGCGAATGTCTAGACCCTGGGCTCGCTGTGGGGCATCCCGAAAACCACGAAATTTTCGGACTTGTTGCAGTTTTTCGCCTATAACTTCTAAACTAAGCTTCGGATAGAAAATCTTGCTCTTGACAAAGTGAAAGAGCATTAAATTCTGCGTCGAATGAGTACCTCAATGTTTGAATTTGCTCCAAGGGTATGGTCACAATCCATGGTTGAAAATCGACCATTTTTCCCAACTTTGCCAAAATTTTACATATGTCAGTTTTTATTCGTCTCTGATGTCCAAACGCCTACTCCAATTGAAAAAATGAATGGAATGAAACTTGTAGGGCATCAAACGCTGATTTCAAAAAGCACCTCAAATTTAAATTTCGGTTGGAGGTACTCGTAGAAATTCAAATCTGCAGCCAAAAGCGCTCCGACTGGAAAAGTCGTTCCTCTCAAAAATGCTAGTCTTGAGTTTGGAAATGGTGTAGGTAATAATATAATACCAAGGCAATAATATAATGAAAAGGTTATATAATTTATAATATATACATCTATGAAATACATATAAAGGCATAATAGATGTGCAAAATTGAAAATATTACTGTAATAAGGTAGGGTACATAATACAAGGGGGATACATAATAGAACTCAAGGACATAACAGATTAATTATATAAATGTTAAATTGACGGATTAGATGGACACGTAGTAAAACTAATAGGGAAAATGGAATAGGCTAGAATCTAAATCTTTTAGAAGTAGAGGGCCCTGGATCTTCAAATGGCGGCGCTGGAATTATGGCCTCAGGAGGAGGATCATCGACGTGAAGGTCTAAAAAAAAGTAAAGAAAAGAACAATTGAATGAAGTTGAATTGTAAAGCTCTTCAGTCTCATACTTGCACTTTAATTCTCGGTGAAGGATAATGAGCAAACATATGAACAACTTACTGAAGGGGTCGTCCATATCCTCTTCCACGCTGGGATCATCCTGGACTTCGGAAGACAATGGGTCGACCTCTGGGCTATTTGAACACGACAGCCCCTTGCATCCCTGGCATACGTATACGTATACGTATACGTATACGAGCACTTCAACCCCCCCTTCCTGCAGCTGCATCCTCCTCGGCATCCTTTCGTGCATTTGCAGGAAACTGATTGGAGGATGACAGCTGGTGCAGGCTCCTCAGGGGTTCTAAGGGGCATCAATCCCTCGGGGGTTCTTCTCCACCCCCACTGGAGAGGATCGAGCGAATTTCCCATCCACAGTTGGACCTGGTGGTAGGCTCGGAGACAGTGCTCTTTTGCTGCAGCCTGAGTGGGGGGAAGGGACGCAAGGTTCGCCGTGTTCCTGGTCAGCGATCTTGTGAAGCACTCATACCTCATGAGGTTGAGGTTCGTTTCCGCGCACCTGCTACCGTAGATGACTTCCAAAAAATGTTGGCCCACTCTGCTGATGTCATCTTGAGTGGCGTCACTGTTGGAAAAGTAAGCCAACTCTTCTTGTAGGAGGGTGTTCTTTTCAAGGACAGAGATGAACCTCATTTTCCCTTGCCTGAAAAATGCTGACGTTGTGTCACAACCACTGAGAGCATGCAACGCCAAAATATGCTTCATTGCAACGGCTGAGTGGTTAAACTTTGTTGGAGAGTAGTGGACATCAGCCGTTCACTCCCTTCCCAGGTTTGATCATAACGATGTTGGTGCTGTCGGGAGCAAGTGCTGTGAGCAGGATGATGAGGTCCGTATCCTCTCCAACAATGGCCACTTTCTTGGTGGATTCTGTTGCAGCTATGCTAACAGCAGTAGTGACAATGTCACGGTCAGCATCCTCAGCAGCTTCCTTGATACTGAACCCAGCGTGCTGAAGCTGTTCTCCAAGCTTGGTGATGAGGCGCTGTTTGTTCTTTGCATTTCTGAGGAATGCTTCCTTAGGCATGGTAGCCACAAGCAAGGGAAAATGAGGTTCATCTCTGTCCTTGAAAAGAACACCCTCCTACAAGAAGAGTTGGCTTACTTTTCCAACAGTGACGCCACTCAAGATGACATCAGCAGAGTGGGCCAACATTTTTTGGAAGTCATCTAAGGTAGCAGGTGCGCGGAAACGAACCTCAACCTCATGAGGTATGAGTGCTTCACAAGATCGCTGACCAGGAACACGGCGAACCTTGCGTCCCTTCCCCCCACTCAGGCTGCAGCAAAAGAGCACTGTCTCCGAGCCTACCACCAGGTCCAACTGTGGATGGGAAATTCGCTCGATCCTCTCCAGTGGGGGTGGAGAAGAACCCCCGAGGGATTGATGCCCCTTAGAACCCCTGAGGAGCCTGCACCAGCTGTCATCCTCCAATCAGTTTCCTGCAAATGCACGAAAGGATGCCGAGGAGGATGCAGCTGCAGGAAGGGGGGGTTGAAGTGCTCGTACGTATGCCAGGGATGCAAGGGGCTGTCGTGTTCAAATAGCCCAGAGGTCGACCCATTGTCTTCCGAAGTCCAGGATGATCCCAGCGTGGAAGAGGATATGGACGACCCCTTCAGTAAGTTGTTCATATGTTTGCTCATTATCCTTCACCGAGAATTAAAGTGCAAGTATGAGACTGAAGAGCTTTACAATTCAACTTCATTAAATTGTTCTTTTCTTTACTTTTTTTTTAGACCTTCACGTCGATGATCCTCCTCCTGAGGCCATAATTCCAGCGCCGCCATTTGAAGATCCAGGGCCCTCTACTTCTAAAAGATTTAGATTCTAGCCTATTCCATTTTCCCTATTAGTTTTACTACGTGTCCATCTAATCCGTCAATTTAACATTTATATAATTAATCTGTTATGTCCTTGAGTTCTATTATGTATCCCCCTTGTATTATGTACCCTACCTTATTACAGTAATATTTTCAATTTTGCACATCTATTATGCCTTTATATGTATTTCATAGATGTATATATTATAAATTATATAACCTTTTCATTATATTATTGCCTTGGTATTATATTATTACCTACACCATTTCCAAACTCAAGACTAGCATTTTTGAGAGGAACGACTTTTCCAGTCGGAGCGCTTTTGGCTGCAGATTTGAATTTCTACGAGTACCTCCAACCGAAATTTAAATTTGAGGTGCTTTTTGAAATCAGCGTTTGATGCCCTACAAGTTTCATTCCATTCATTTTTTCAATTGGAGTAGGCGTTTGGACATCAGAGACGAATAAAAACTGACATATGTTAAATTTTGGCAAAGTTGGGAAAAATGGTCGATTTTCAACCATGGATTGTGACCACACCCTTGGAGCAAATTCAAACTTTGAGGTACTCATTCGACGCAGAATTTAATGCTCTTTCACTTTGTCAAGAGCAAGATTTTCTATCCGAAGCTTAGTTTAGAAGTTATAGGCGAAAAACTGCAACAAGTCCGAAAATTTCGTGGTTTTCGGGATGCCCCACAGCGAGCCCAGGGTCTGGACATTCGCAAACTCATATTACATCTAACAGACGCCTACTAAAGCGATTAGAACCATTTCCAGCTTTCCAACAGTTTTTTTGAAAAACGGGCCCCTGGAGAGCTAATTTGACTGGACTATACCCTGTCTCCCTTATGAACTGAGTGCGAACGTGTTTGTTGCAGTGTTGCCAAGGTGCGGCCGTAAAAAACCCCTGAGGCAACGACAAAAAAAACCCAAATCCCCCCAAATGAAGAAAAAAAACCCCAAAAGGTAAGGATGTAATCCTGATACAGATAAATAACTGAAACCCTTTTAATAACCATCCCTAATATTATATTTGACACACTCCGATCTGCCTCAAAATTTGACATTATCCGTTTCAAGAGGTCTACCTACATTCTAAATCCGAAATGTCCTTCCGCCGTACGCCGTCAGCTGTCCGGGCCGTTTTGGGCAGTAGGATTTTTTTTTTAATTAAAAAAAAAAATTCCTACTTAATTTCCAGATTTAATCTGAAATTTTGACTAAATACTTGGTTTACCATCTAGTTGTGCCCGCAAGGTTTTCAGTCCGATCGCCCAAACCCGTGGGGCGCTATGGGCTGCGTGAGGTTTTTTTAAGGCTTTTAGCTATGGGATCGAGTTAGGTGTCGTTTACGAAGTATTTTTGGACATAGAATTCATTTTTGGGGGTCCCTGAACGAGCCGATTTCACGGTCTGTAGGGCTTTCATGGGGCTAAAAACGGGATTTTTGAAGGATCCCAGGAGGTTGAATATTTTTCGGGTAAAAAATCGATCAAAACATTTTTGAAAAAAAAATCCCAGAAAACAAAAACAATTTTTCAAATATGAAAATATAAAAAAAAAATTTTAATTTAAAAGGGTTGTTCAGGAAGGATAAAGCCGCTAAACGGCTTGCAACCCTGCAAACATGCAAGCCGGTTACTCTGACACAAAAATTTAAAAGGAATATTTAATATTTCTTTCATTGACAGAATTAAATTTCTGTACAAGTAACCTAAATCAAAGAATAATAAACACTAGTGTAAAATTTGCATAGTTTTTACCTGCTGTTATTTCTTTAATGACTGATCCATTTTTTCATTTTCCCCCAAATTCCCCTGACTCATCCGTAAAAACCCCCCAAAAAAAACCCCAAAAAACTTCACCCCCAAATTCTCCCTCTGATGGAAAAAAAAAAACCCAAATTTGGGGAGAAAACTCCCAACTTGGCAGCACTGGTTTGTTGAGAATGTGCCACTGTGCGGCAGACAAGGTTAAACCGTGTTTCTAGCAGTGAAAAGGACCCCAGAAAGTTCCCCTTTTTGTTTGAGAAAGTCCCCCGTTTTTCTTCCCCCCGGGCTCCCTTCGGAACCTGGCAACATTGTGAAAGTGGTATCTCATTTTTAGTTTGTTGATTTGTTGAAGGTTCATTTTAGTTGAGTTTTCTAAATCTAGGTTGTTAAGGTAGCAATTTGTTTGTTTGTAGATTCACCAACGCTGGACTCCTTCCTCCTTTTTCCACCTCTTCGCTACAGCACGGTAGTGAAATGCTCTGAGAATAATTATTAACCCTTGAGTAAGTCTGTTATACAAACTTTGTATAAAAAAAACTTTTTTTATCATTTAATGATTTCTGTAGCCTGTAAGTCCATGTCTCATGCATGACGAGCTTGAACGTCCTCGGCGACTTAGTTGGTGGAACATTCGCTTGATTTACTTCGTGAATTTAAACAGCATCTTCTCCCTTCTCTTCTTTACAGTATTCTCGAAGTTGCTTATGAAGTCGATATTCTCGTTGAACATCTGCGTTTGATTAGCGTCTGGTGGTCTTTTTACTTCCTTAACAACCAAGGCACTTGCCTGCATTGCTGCCTATCTCAGTTGTCAATTTTTATTCCGCGCTCCGAAATTTCCATTGTCTCTCGTCGTTGATTTCCTGTCCGGATGACGATCACGGAGGAATCGTTGATACTTTTCTCTGGCGATGGTGTGTAACGAAAGACTCATCGTTAACGAATTGATTCTCCTCTGAATCCACCGTCCACCACGTCATCGCAGTTTACATAAGAAGTTCTTAACCTCGTTTAAGATCTGAAAAAATTAATTTTCAAATTGTATGGGCGATCGCAAAAAGGTTAAAGATAAAAAAAATTTAGAGTACGGGGTAAAGATCCTTGTTGCAGATAAGCTGGTTTCTGTGCACAAAGAGAGGCAGTCTCTTGACTCTGCCTATAATAATATATTATATTATATTAGGCAGGGGCGTGAGTCGCTGCGCCACAATCAGACCCACTAGAGACTGCAGTGGCGCCCTCATTGATGACTGTTAAAAAAAAAGTCGTCTCGAGCCTAACGGCTAAACATTGGAGAAACGTGAAACACGCTTTTCCCTCTGGTGTCTGCTTGACGATTCTCTGGATGTTGGTTTTCGAGTCCCTCTTTCTTTTTCAGTATCATGTTAAATAGCAACTCTTCAACATTTTCATGCCCTTGCAAGCTTTTACCAGATAACTAAATCCGAACCATAGGCCAGTGGTTTTTTTTTTTTGCTGATGGAAACTGGAAGCATGCTGATGGAAACAGTTTTTGCTTCATAGGAACAAGTTAATGCTGATTGAAAACACTGGTTTCTGCTTACTTGGCCTGAAGATCCACATTGTGGTAAATGTTATGGCAGAAATCAAATGTGAATCAATTTGATGGGCTTGTGGGACTAAGGGCATAACTGTAAAAAAACCACTTCGTATTTTAAAACCCCTCTGACTTTTTTCGTACGAACTTACCAAGAAGTTGGATCATCCACGAGCGGTTTCTTGGCGGCTATTCATAATTTCGTTGGTTGCAGAGGTCATAAGTGCCATATATGCATATATGCATCCTCTTGCACATCGGATGTTCGGTTATTGCTTGATTTTATGGTGGATTTATTGATGTTTGTTGTTCTTCCGCGTTTTTACCACCTTATTGTGCCCGGCGGGTTCAATCATTTCCCTCCTACCATACCGATCTCTCTCTAACGATCGGCACCCAGCGACACCCATGCACCGTAAAAACATAATATGAGTGGGTAACTACGATACAATATTACTGCTACGTAGTTACTCAAATTTATATCGACACAATAACCCGTGAAAAAAATGCTGCAAATTTTACACGGGTTTATTATTCTTTGATAATACCAAATAGGTTAATTAATATATTATAGGTCAATTGTGCAACAGTAGCAACAGTGCTTGCAGTAAGTAGGTGATTGAAGCCTATTTTGTTGTTCTTCTGGCGCCTGCCCTTACAATACAGTTTAATAATAATAATAATAATAATAATAATAATAATAATATTATTATTATTATTATTATTATTATTATTATTAAGCATTATTGAATTATTGGTATTTTGAAAAATCATCCACAATTTATAAAAATCTGTTCTTCGCGTGGTAGCTTGGGGAATGCCGTAGATAGATTCCTCCACTATTCGAGAAGAAAAAATACGTCCAGCACTATCCTAAAATTTATACTCATTGTTGTTACTGTAAAGTTCTCCTTTTTTTTTCGGTAACGTAATTTTATACTCGTTAAAATGCCACGCTCACAATATGCCATAATATAATATTATACATAACGTGATTTTATTATGTTCTCTCTAAAAAAACATCAAGTCAATAACGCCCCGTCGCCGGAACGCTTTCATTTCAGTCTATGGCCTTTGCTAACGTTTTTCGCTTTGGCATACCTATATAGCAAAACAAAAACAAAACTAAAATAAATAATTAAATAATAATTTTTTATATAATAAAATATTTAAAATGACCAAAACGGCTTTTTCGGCCCTTTGTATATCGCGAGCCCTTCAACTATTGGAATAAGAATAACTCACAGCGAAAATACCGATAAAATTTCTCGTTAATAACACCCATAAAATGTCGCAAAACTATTGCAGCAAAAAGTTGAATCGCCTTTGCAAATTTGGAAATTGATATTCAATTTGCGTTGAAGTAATCAAGAAACTACGATTAAAATCAACCTTGAGGTCGACATCCTTCACGTAGTGTGAATTTAGTTTAGTAGTTACAAATCAATTTGCGACGGTAATCCATTAATAATTATTTATAGTAACTATACGAACTATAACTGTTATGAACGTCTAATAGTTGAGTAATAATATATAATGCAAAACGTCGGGATCTACCTAGAAGTAAACTTACCATTAAATTAAATTTACATTGAACCAGTCATGAGAGAAAGTGCCGACGGTCATAGTGCTGTAGTGGCCGACATGCATATAAACGGTGTCTGGGAAGGTGGGAGGCCAGCGTTTTTTGATAATCGCATTGCAAATGCTGACGCTGCCTCTCATCTTTCCCGGGAGTGGCCGCAAGTCGCCCAGACTGCTGCCAATGAAAAGCATAGAAAGTATGACCGAGCGGCCAAAGATCTCATAGGGTCATCCACACCTCTGGTTTGTTCATGCGATGGTGCCCTCCACTGCGAATTCGACGCCTTTCCTCAGGAGAGCAGCCTACAAACTGGCGGAGAAGTGGGAAAGACCGTACCTACTCCCAAGTGGTCGGGTGGGCTCGAGTTCGAGTCCAGCTCGCCATCATAAGGGTTGTTTCCCTTCGGCTGAGAGGAGTTCGGCGTAAGTTGAGAAACTTAGGACTGGAGGACTGGGCTGGACTTAATAGTCTCGGAGACTCTTGAAAATTTCGCAAATGGGCTCCTTGAAAACGTAATTCATGATTTTTAACACCATATTCGGATTCAGCACCCTTTAACCCCCCCCCCCCCCCCCCTTCACAAGTTTTTAGTTCTACAATCCATATAATTACGTGCAGAACTGTTTTAGAAATGTTGGAGATTTTGAAACGAAAGGGGAGGGCACATGACGTCATCAAGTAGTTGGGCACAGAGGCGCCAGAGCGCTGAATAATAAATCTGAATAAAAACACTCGACCCGGGTCGATTTTGAATAACCTTCTTTTATGATAACTCGATGCTCGAGTTTTGAATGACCTTCTCTGATGATCACCCCGATTTTTGACTTTTGGGAACAGCGTTTCGCGTAGCAAAGTGGGCTGACTTGCATAGATGCAAGAGAGAGGGAGATCTCTCAGCCAATCTAAAGAGGCCGAAGCAGCCCACGCCATGTATACCCCCTCCAGACCTTGGAATTCAAATATTATATTTTTCCAAAGGCCCTATGAATAATAGAGGCGCGTTTTCTGCAAAGTTGACCCTTTCGTAACTTTTGAAGCATGAACTTTCCAGAAAAATATTAAATCATTCAAGGAGCTCAATGAGCTAAAAGTAACATTATCAATTTTTATCGTGATATATTTCCAATCCTTTCTCCTCATCAAGCTAACAAGCCAAAACATAAACAAAACTAACATTGGTTAGAACTCACCTTCATCGCCTCACAAGTTTTGTGAACAGTACGAGGTTGCCCCAGTGAACGAGTCATGTGCTTTTGAAGAAGACAAGAATCAAATTAGTACTTACTTATCAAACTACTTCGAATCGAAGACTGAAATAAAATCTCTACTCACCTACCGACGATCTTTTAATAACTTCCGAACGGGTTATCGCAAAGAAATCGTTTTGTGCTCGTTGAAATCCGCGTTAAAAGCTCATCTTAACCTACGTAGTTTCGTTTTTAAGAGATCAAGAACAGAAGCCAAAAGTTGTTCCGCGTTTTGGCATTTTCCAAAGTTTTCGTCTGCGAAATTTCCCCGAGCAACGCCGCTTTTTGACCCGGCTCGTCGCGAAGGAGCCCTCCACTGATTAGAGGCAGGGATCAGGAGTAGACAGGAAAAAACTACGTAATTTTAGGCTTACCGTTTAAGAGGAGGCTTGCGACAAACTCAGCCAGCCACATAGCCACTGACACGTTCTGAATTAGTGGTGTAGACTTTACCACTCTTTAATCTTAGGTAGGTACCACTCTTTAATCTTAATTTTAATTTTTTTCTTTTCTCCCCCCTCTTTTCACCGTGGTTTTATTTAAATTTATTTATTTAATTTTTCCTTTTTATTTCTTCATTAATTGTTTCCTTTTTTTCTTTTCACTGTTATCGCATTTATTGATTCATTTATTTATCCCCCTTCAAATCGGTTAAAATATTTCTTGCTTCTTTATTCACCTATCAGTACTGTCTACCTAGTAATAATTACAATTACAATAATTATTATTGTTGCTTTTAATGTTGTAAATAGGTACATTCGTGTTGATCCGAATGGATAGGTCCACAACGTGTCCATTAGTGTCATATTGTCCGTAACATTTTACAAAATTTAAGGTAGGTACATACCTACTCCCTACGTAGGGACTAGAAACGAAAAGTCGCTACGTGGTCTCAATTCTTCCCTAAAATATTTTCGAATGACCGATTTTTTCTCATAGTCAAGACTACTGTGACGGGATACTCACCCCTAGGCAGCAGGATTTCGTCACCTGTCCGGCAAACCTTCCTGAAAAGGGAGAAGGGGGAAAGACAGCAGGCGAGGGCCTCCCCAACTCTAAAATCCCAAAACTATTATTTATTCCACGACAAACTTCAACTACAAAGTTCCCAGAGCTTTTCAATTTAATTACAGACTTCAACTACAAAGTACCTATCCCCGAACTTGTTCAGCTCAGCTACAAAATCCCCAGAACTTATCTAACTCCACTACAACTTCAACTACAAGAATCCCACCAGGGCCCGTCAGCAAGCCAACCCCAAACCAGAATATTTGAAACAGGACTCACCGAGTACCAGCCAAAACATCGGAAATGGGGAAAACACACGCGACACGAACCGAGCTACTGCCACGACTGCCCAAAAACTCTTCACCTTTTTTTTTCCTGGCGGGCGTTCCGGCTCGGGCTGCCCCCCTTGTCCCCATTCTTGGGTGCTGAGGTAAGCAGTTTCCGAGCATCGAGCTCGGCGATCGGCTGTTTTTTTACCCTACCTTCGGCAAGAGTTCTGCTCAAACATTCTGGTTTCGGATTTCTTTTTCCACCCCCCCCCCCCCCCCCCCCCCCTTCCACAGCTGGAAAGCTACTAATATCAAAAATGTACTTACCAGCAAAAATGTCCAAAATATCCAAAATTTCCAAAGATGTCCAAAAAGGCTTAAAATGTTTGAAATTTCCCTTGGTATTATAAGAGTATGTAGGGGCGCTATCTACGGACGCTGGTTTTGAACCCAGGTACAATCCAAACTCTGTCCCTAGGGAGGTACCTACAAGACTGCGCTAAGTAAGGTTTAAAAAAAAAAAAAAAAAAAAAAAAAACAAGCCAAAACCCGATTACTGGGTTATTACGGAAATTGATGTCGTAGATTGTTGAAGGGGATCCTCATTAAATGTTATGCTGCATAAAAGTTGAATTTATCCACTTACCCTGACTTGTGCATGATCACGAAGACGACTCTAATCAATGGCGGGATCATATTAAATATTGATTGATTAAATTTTTCGCAAAAGGTTATCTCATCTTTTCGTCTAGGTTGGCTCTTGAAACCATTGCGGCCAAAAAGTTTCGGACAGATTCATGACTATGATATTGGGCTTTGTCCCTATACTAGAATCTAGATCTAGAATCTGATACAAGCGTCCCCAGACCTTACCCTACGTCTCTCGCCTTTTACCGATTTTAGCGCTCATGTGGTTTGAAGTGGAAGTGAAAGAACTTTGAAGTGGGCAGAAGACGATGATAGGAGGGTTGAAGCTCTCCAAAACGTGACATTCGTGGTTTCAATTCTTCATCGTCAATATGTAAGTGAAGTCCCAAAAATTACGAATTTGTACTCCAAATCATTTTCTGTCCCCTGATGATTGACAAATAAATCTTCAGAAACGTGGTGGTAAGTTGTTGAGGTTCGGTCACTATTCTATCTGTCAACATCACCTGCATTTAGTTCCAGATCCATTCGTCCTCACCATGGGGATCTATTAGGCTTCCGATTTCCTTCAAGATCTGGTCTCATAGTTTTGGGGGTTTTTGAAGGGCTTTGGACAGGAGGTAGAATGAGGTATTGTTTTCAAAGTTATTTTGGACGTACCTAGATTCCATTTTTAGGGGGTCCCTTATCTGTCCTAACACAATACCCATGATAGTTTTTAATTTTTAATTAAAAAATAGTTTTCTGTCGGAATAAAATTAATTTTTGCAGAATTTATACAAAATAGTTGTAGATGAGCCCTCGTGTAAAATTTGCATATTGTTTGGTGGTAAGTTAGATGGTTTGTTGGGTGAGGAACGTGCCCCTACCACCTGTAGGAGACCCACGTGTGTAGGTGTAGACTTGTACGAGGAGATCAGGTCCTCACGTGGGGGCCAGTCTTCGCGGCGATGACACACCGGTCGGTCCTCAGCCTCAACTGCGCTCTTCTCGTCCTGACGTCGGCGTCGGCAACGTCTCTGGTCGACCTCGAGCCCGTCGTCAGGGCGGCGGCGACAATAGTGACGGGAACGGTCGTCGGCCGGCCGTCGGATCCCGGAGTGAAAACCATCCGGACGTTCAAAGGGGGGACGCTCCCCGAAATTGAGTTTTCCGGGCCCGAGAATCTCTTTGGGGGTGTTTTCCCGGGCGACACGCGGATTTTCTTCCTCAACAAGAAGAACCAGCTGATTCACAAACCCCTTCGGCCCAGTTTGCGCTTCCTCAACATGGTCAACGCTATAGTTAAAGGTAGGGTTGCCATAATATAGTTTTTTTTTTTTTACCACACATTATTAGACTACGTATAATATTTTGCTCCTTCAGTGATTTGGAATATATTCGTATACCTACGACTCCGATCGGCCTCAAAATTTGACATTACGAAAAAAAAAAAAACGAAACAATGGAATTTCACCCTGAATTTTCGTCCGACTGGCTGCTGCCGTCGCGGACGTCGTCTGCCGTCCTCTCAAGGAGGATTGGAACTTGTCTGACGATTGCGCTCATGGTCCCCATTGCCTCGTCCCCCTGGGTTGGGAGGAGTTCGCCGTCCGATTGAACGCAGAAAAATTTTCTGTATTTAATACTTGTATCAGTGACCCCGCTCCTCGCACGTTGCTTAACTTCGCTGATCGAGGGAAACGGTGGTTTACCCAACGCCACACCGGACGACAAATTTGAGATTATCCGTTTCAAGAGGTCTACATTCTAAATCCGAAATGTCCGTCCGCCGTACGCCGTCCGGGCCGTTTTGGGCAGTAGGAATGTTTTTAAAAATCTGAAATTTTGACAAAATACTTGGTTTACCATCTAGTTGTGCCCGCAAGGTTTTCAGTCCGATCGCCCAAACCCGTGGGGCGCTATGGGGCTAAAATGGGGCAATGGGAGGGATTTTTTGAAGGCTTTTAGCTATGGGATCGAGTCAGGTGTAATTTTTGAAGTATTTTTGAACGTAGAATCCATTTTCGGGGGTCCCGGAACGATCCGATTTCACTGTGGCGATCTATAGGGCTTTCATGGGGCAAAAAATGGGATTTTTGAAGGATCCCAGGAGGTTAAATATTATTCGAGAAAAAAAAAGAATTTGTGAAGAACAATTTTTTTGAAAAAAAAATCCAAAAGAAAAATGTTTTTTGAAAAAAAAAAATCCAAACAAAATTTTTTTTTCCAACATTTTTTCTATTGCCACAGAAACAATTTTTGCACAAGTAACCTACATCAAAGAATAATAAGCCCTTGTGTAAAATTTGCAGCCTTTTTTTTTTTTTTTTTGGCTAAACTCTTGCTACAGTGCCCCTAGACAACGTGTGAACGTATGCATGCATGTGTGCACACATAAACCTAGTACTTTCTGACATAACTACACCTCATTCGACCTTCTGACATCCATCAAAAGCCCCATAAATCCCCCAAGGTGAAATTTGATCGATGTGGGGCCCCAAAAATGGATTCTACATCCAGAAATACTTCGAAAACGACTAACTCGATCCCATAGCCGAAACCCTTCAAAAAACCCTACCGTAGCCCCCTTTCTAGCCCCACGGGTTTGGGCGATCGGGGTGAAAACCTTGCGGGCACAATTGAAGAATATTCTGTTAAAATTTAGATTAAAACAAAAAATCTACTGCCAAACATGGCCCGGGCCTATTGCTAAGCAACTGTGCTTTTTAAAAGGATGTCTAGGGAGACAGAGACTTGAGAGACAGGTTTTCGCCGTATTGTGCTTCTCCTCAAAGTCACCATTTACCATCAAACATTTTGCAGTGGGGTTTTCTATACATGCGGGGGCAGAAAAAAAGACTACCCTTCATAGATATTAAATTGAAAATCACATTCACAAAACATTAGGGTCCAGGGCGATAGAGGGAATAAAAATACTCACCGACATATGGAAACAAAATTCATCCCCAACTCATCACAACACTTGATCAGGTAAACTGGAACTGGCTGCAGCAACGGAGCATCTTAAGGGTTACCAGATCACGCAGAACAAAGAAAAAAAAACCACCTCCAGCGCAGAATTGTTAATCGTTCAGAACGATTCGTTCTAGGGAGACAGGTAAACCCTATGACACACTTGAAAACGATTTGATCACAGGGTTCTTGGTTGAGTTTAGCTAAATACGACGACATTCTCCCATTTTTGCCACGATACACCTTCCCAGGTCAGCAGATCACGACTTCTCGTGTTATGCCCCTGGTAGGGGTATTCAGTACTCCATTACTCTTCCTCCAAAGACACCAGGGGCGTAATCCCAGTAACGCTTCAGGCATTCCCCCAAACACAACACAATTAATGACAAACCTATTTAGCAATTAGGAATTCATTTTGCGCATGTAGGTACGCCTTCAACATCCGATATGAAGGGTGCCCTACACGACTATTTCAAAGTTAATACGACACTGCGTTTTTTATGATGATGAGTTTTCTAGCCGTCTGAGAATTTGAATTGTCTCCTTCCTTTTCCAATCTGTCCAGCAGGCCATAGGTAGGTATGGCACTGAAAAAAAAAAAAAAAACCGACCGAAACGACCGCAGTCGTCACGCAAACCAATTAAATCCCAGGTCGAAATGACCAATCGCCGATACGGCAAGGCAACAGGATTATTTTTTTGTTTCAAATTTCACGCCATCGGCGGATTCTATCTTCAGGACGGCAGTGAATATTACTGCCGGGGAATCCTGAGCGGACTTCAGGTTTTATAACCGTCGACCGAACGGTCCTGTATTGTTTCCAATTGCATCAGGAGGTACCCACTGGGGGGGAGAAGATAAAAATGTTTATAGCTGGACGCTTGAAATGTTCTGTTTTTTTTGCTATCTTAGCTTGTGCTTAGTAATAGTGGTCTCAGAAACAGGTGATCATCACTAGTTAATATAGTTAAATAGTTAATGTCGTAACGGGGGCGCCAGAAATGTTTATGCCGCCTTGTAGTAACGGAGATGGATGGCAGTAGCTGGACTGTAATAGCACTAAAATGACGTATCAAACTTAATAAAATATTGCGATATAAAACTTGTTTATTGGCCGCTTCATTTCCAAATGACTCCAACTTAGTGATGGGTGCTGATTTAAAATGGCTTCTGTGCAGGGATGGGGATTTTTGGATGTGTAGAGTGCCCAGTGAGACTGAGAACGGGTGGTTGTGTGGGGCGGTGTACGTTTGATCTATGGGGATGATAAACCGTCAAAACAGTGACCTTCGTCCTTTGGAGTAGTAAGTTGCAATCATAAGCCACCACCAAGGATCAGATTTCAGCCCCTGGAATGGATTTTCAATTTCAAGAATCGAGTTTTTTGTGAACAAAATTCTGATTTTCGTCGTTGAGACTCGGATTATCTGCCCCCTAGACGTGGATTTTTACAATCAAGAATCGGGTTTTCAAGATCAAAAATGCGATTTTCGGTTTCAAGACTTGGATTATCAGCCTGCCAAGAACTGGACTTTCACCATTGACGATTGGTTTCCCAAGATCAAGAATATGATTTTCAGCGCCAAGACTCGGATTATCAGCACCCCAAGAACTGGATTTCCACCATGAAGAATTGGTTTTTGAATATCAAGAAGTTGATTCTGAGCGTCAAGCCTCGGGATTATCAGCCCCCCAAGAACTGGATTTTCTCCTTCAAGATGTAAGGGTGAGACCCCCGGGTTTATTTGAAAAATAATTTGTTGTTTTTCAAAAGGGAAAAGGGATTTATTTCCCTACTTGACCCTAACAAATACATCCAGGGATGACTTTTCTAAGAAAAACCAGAGGTGACCATAAAAGCGTCGGAACGAACTCACCAAAATTGTTACACGTTCCAGGAAAAAGCACTTAATCCCACTCAGGACACTTGCGGGGGATCGTGAGAGGTGTGGAAGAAATATTAATACTCGCAATTACTTGAAATAAACGTGATGGAAGATTGAGAGCTGAACTTGTACTGATTATTTGGAGGGGGACGGATACCCAGCCCCACCCACCCCCATCTCTAGAGTGCAGGAACATCCAATCCTGGAAACTGCACTGTGGCAGGGGGCAAGCGAACGTGACAAAGAATAGAATTTCTTGCTCAGAGCGTTCAGTCACTCCCGGAGCAGCATGGAGGTTCTGGCATGAGCGTTTGGTTTCCACGATGGTTGAATAACGTTTCATCGTGACCACTTAGCAATGGCTGTTATCGCTCTTGTAGCCCGAGTCCAACCAACAGCATTTCGGAAGGCTTGGCGCAGGAATGTTAGCTCCACCCCGTGCGAAGTTCTTCCTCGTTTCCTGAGATCTGGGCACTTCACGAATTATCTCGGTAAATGCTGTAGGTAGGTCCTCCAAAGGTTCATCAACTCTAACCAACCGAAGTCAAGGATAGTGAGTGAAGGGCAGTGAAGGACAGTGAAATCCATAAGAGGCAACTAAGCTTGCAGTCCAGACATACCACTTGTGATCATAGTGATTGCAATCATTGCTTCAACATTTCACCAATGCTTATCACGGGAGCAGCAGTTTTCCTCGATGACATGTACCATTTTAGACAGCTATCTCTTGAACATCTTTCAATACCAGACAGGAAATTTTCATACGAAAACTGGTCCAGCAACATGCTGATCTTCCCATCCACCCAGCCAGATTGCATTCCCCCAAGTCTTGGTAAACCTATCGCTATGGCGTACCCGTATAGCATGAAGGCGTCGAGAGACGTCCTTTATAGTACCTACTTGCTACGTGCGATTCGTTTTGTGAATTGGCAGGAATACGCTGTTTCCGAGTCCTTCGCCCAAAAGATGGTTTGGCTTTGCCACCCACATGTCCACGAATACCAGCATATTCCTAATGTATGCTGCCTTCAGCAATCAAGGATATTGTCACTAACCATACTTCAACGGGTAGGTACACTGAGATTTTCTTCAGCACCTGTGAGAAAAATACTTTGAATTACCTGTATTTATGCACTAATTTTGTTCTCTCTAGCCCTTGCTCCACATCACCTTATAAACCAGGACACCTTCGTTGTTTTGTTCTTCTTTTTTTGACAACACCGTTGGAACTCCCACTGTATGGTACCCAACCGAATAAACGCCCTCAATAAATTCTCAACTCAATTAGGTTAGTGAGAACCCCGGGCGCACCTTAGGTCCACTAGTTGGGTACTATTTTCTCTCGTTTTTTGTTCACTAGAGTTTAGTAGTTGGTGTTGGCGCTGGCGGCAAAAGGTGGTCGAGGCTTTAAAAAGTTTAATGACGTTTTTTTTGTAGAGGGAGGTTTCTCGTTGTGAGGGCGAACCCCACCCAGATCCATTGTGTAGGTATAGCACGGTATTGTTGAGGAAGGGTTTTTTATTATTATTTCGACACCAACTAAAAAGGAGGTTAACTTCGGAGCTCATTCCTTCCTTATGGTTTGGTGATGAGTCTGGTTGGAGGTCGTACGTTACAGCCCTGTTAACTCGCCATATGGTCTTGACGATTCGACAAAAGAGTTATGAGAGGGCGAGAACTGACTAAAACTGAACATTTCACGCTCCAAGTATTCGCCACAATGGCAGAGTTGAACATTAAATTGTGAATAAGTCTTTAACTTGAATATTTGATTCAGTACAGGAATGCATGCAACCGTTTCTGCATCAGAACAATTCTAGGGAGGCGCTGCGTTCTGCCCTGCCGTTTTTGATCTATGAGATCTGAATCAAGAAGGAAGGACAGCAGTTGCCAAGCTTGAGCAATGAATGGAAGAACAACAGCAAGCAGGCTCAAAAACCAAGAAAGGGATGGAAGGAGATCAGCTGGCGGTATCATGGATCAAGCTAGGAACAAAAGAAGAATAGCTGGCAGAATCAAGAACTAAGAATGAAATAGAAGAGCAACACTGGGTAGGATCAAGGACCAAGCAAGAAATGGTAGGACAACAGCTGGCAGGATGAAGAACCAAGAAATGAACAGAAGAGCAACAATGGGCAGGTTCAAGCACCTAGCATGGAATGGGAGGACAACGGATGGCAGGATCAAGGACCAAGCAAAGAATTTCATCGCAGAAAGCCACAATGAGTCGATCAATCCCGGATGTAGCAAGCAGGGTGTAGTCAATAGACATGAATGGGTTCTAACATTTCTGGCAATTTATTCCTTTCATCACGGTTGTAAAATTACAAGCATTGTTACATTCTGGGAGTAGCGATCTCTTAGTTTACACAACAACCCTACAGAGAATCCAAAACAAGACTAAACGTTTTCCGACAACTTTATCATAATACGTTAACTTAACATATTATGGCCGAGGCTTAACGCATTATCATCATCTGAAGTGGACACCCCTAACAACATTATAATTGGGATGTCGATGTTAAATATTACACCTATTTGTATAATATACAAGTATAGGTTACCTATAGTATTATTTTACCTATATAGATTCGCTTACGCCATTCACGCCTTCACCCCCTATATTCTCTATGGAAAGCTATCAACCACCTAAAAAAAACCGAGGTTATCACAACATTTTTGTGATTACATAACATTTAATATTATCGTTGTTGACGGTTCAAGACTGCACTTGCACTTAATTTAGCTTCAGTTAGCTCGACGCAGGTATTAGATTGAACTGCAGATTAAAATAAATAGGTAGAGTATTGCAGATTAAAATAAATCTTCCATTTACGAAAAAAAAATTGATATAAATCTGGTGGTTTTTGATAAACTGGCCGTCTTTGGTGAGTTATTAAATTCGCTCCAACTGAATAAAATATATCTTCGCTAGTTTAAGTGACGTTTCTATATATAACCTAAAATGATATGAAAACCTCTTCTGTAATAAATCTTTATAAAAATTACAACTCCTTGTCGCCGCCGCAATTCCCATCCATTTCAATCGGGACAAAAACCCCAATTATGGGATATTTTATGGGATCCGGTGACGCATCGACTGGTTTATATCGATATTTCGGGTCCGATCCACATAACGATAAGCTTCTCGGCGATAAGACGGCGGATAAGGGCGTTGATTCAATGAAACCGCTTCTGCCGTAATTTATCGATCGAGTTTTTTTTTTTTTTTTTTTTGGGGTCTGGTGGCTCCTCGAGGGCTTTTTCTTTTTTCACTTACATTTATTATTATTGGGTAACGACGCACAGTGTTTCGACAATATGGGTTTAGGTGGAAAAAAGTCGTAGGTAATCAATCAAAAGAAACTCATAATAATAATAATAATAATAATAATAATAATAATAATATAATATAAGTTAACAATAGTAAAAGATGGGAGTACCGGTTAGTCAAGACTCTTTTCGAAAAACTAATGCTTTTGAAAAGAGGATTCAAACCAATTTTCTAGCGCAACTGTGTAAATATTTTAATTTAATTTCTTTTAAGGCCCAATTGGGGACTATTAATAGTCGCAATTTCGCGGGAAAAAGTTGCTAATATTAGGAAATCAGAGTTTGCTTATTGGATTATAATTAAATAGAAAGAAATCAAAACCGTTGTTTGTTGATTATGATTTTTTGTTGTTGCTGATTTTAATTTTTCCACTCAAATACATAAGGTCGAAACACTGCGACCTAGCAATACAGCACGCATAAAGTGGGCTAGAATATTTTCCCCATCACCAAAGTTAACGACGATATTCCGAAGGGGATGGTGACAACAGTCTCGTACTAAGGTTATTTCCTGTCTTGACCCTAAGGAAATTCTCGAAACTTGAAAAAGAAATTAAAAATACCAATTAAAAAATCAAGTGCTTCCAAATCAAAATATACAATGGACAGTTATGAGTACTTTTCCCCCTTTTTGATTGCGAATAATCCGTTAAGGCGGAGTGATGGAATATTTATGATCAAGATTGATGCAACTTGAATCAACTACTTGGTTTATGACAATCCTAAAAAATAAAAGACTTCAACCGCAAGGATGTTCCACGAAGCAATAACATTTATCAATTTGTTCATTTGAATTGGACCTTTTATTGCGTAAAACAGTTTACAGTTACCGTAAACACTTCAATTTGCGTTGTAACTATCTTTTGAATGCTAAAATAGGTGAAACGCCGTTCAAAAATAGGTTCAATAGTTTGGCGACAACATCGTGCGTCTTCCTGCCACTTTCTGTCCCAGACGAGTTATGAGACATCCATAGTATTTTTTCGTGTTTTCAACTTTTTCCCATGTAGAGATGTTCTCAGGAGGCTGAATGAGTCAACTGGAATGCAATTAATCCAAATTGAGGGGGCTAGTTGAAGGCTTGTTCATCTGTTTGCCAAGGCGGAAAATTTCCATATTTATATATCCATGTTTTGAGGCTTTTAGTGGGCAGCTCCGCTCAGGTCACTCCGAAACAAATAATTGTAACCTCTTTTTTTTCTAAGGTCATCCATCAGTAACATAGCCGTTGAGTAGGAGGCCCACAGCTCATATTTACAAAGTAGCCAGCGCCCTTGCTGAGAGCCAGAGTACCTACTCATGGCAGCTCGACGATTAACGTGAGTCTAATGGTCTAACGTGAGTCTTATATTGGATGTAGCAGCTATATTGTTCTTGATTGTGTATATTCTCAAAGTTAAGGGGTAACCCAACAGGATTCCAAAACTCGATTTGGCCGTTTCCATACAGAAGATGGTACTTCAAGTAGTCTTTTCAAAGGAGCTAACTTAGAAACTAGATTGTAACATGCGTTTAGAAAGTTCCTCTTACCACCGTGGATAGTACTTATTCTTATTCAGAATGTCTTGTCACAACCGGCAAAAAAGTTGAAGAAAAGGGGCGTACTATGAGGGGGAGTCGTGGACGAAGAACGAGAATAAAACTGGGGGTGACAGCGCCCCTTGTGGCACACCGGGGCACGTGATCCGAATATCAAACTCCCGGCTCCTTTTCCCCGGCTCACGTTTGGATAATATCTCTTTTAACCCTTTTTCGAGCAAAAGGGCCCGCTCTGGAACGCGAATTTCCCGCATCTTGGTGGGTAGTTTTTTTTAGTATTTTATTGCGGCCCATCTAGAGTGGTCGGAGTTGTTTTGCGAGTTTTCGGTAAATTTGTGCCCTCGCGCGGGGAAAACTTGCGTGCGTCACGTGCTGCTACGAAGGCAACTAGAAAATGCTGCAGTTATCAGGTCACAGTCCGCCTCGGCCGTGAACTTGGGGCAGGATGTTATGAAACATGTCAAACATATGGTGTGTACGATGAGCCACCTCCACTTACGAAGGCGGGTTTTTGAAAGATAATAACAGAGTGACACCTCCGCGATGAGTTGGACAGAAGACAAACCGAAGCGTGGGGTGTTGGTGGGAAGTGCACGGAGGAGAGGTTGAGATATGAGTGAGTCGGAATGCACGTAGGTAATGAAACAAATCGTAGGAGAACCATGTGTAGGTACCTTACTGTTGGGAATTCGGAGTTACTTTTGCAAAGATCCAATATACACTTACGTAGGTACTTCACCCTTTCGCGACTGAGCCTTCGTGGGAACTGAACATTGCATGAGTCCGGTACAATAATACTTGCCATTGGTACAATAATGTTATTTTAAGGGTATTTGTGAATGGTTCCAATATATTGCCTCGCGTGATATCTCGCCTCTGGCCCAAGGAGGCCACTTTTGGTTTATTATTCTTGAAATAATACACCCGACGACTCCGAACGGACTCAAAATGTGACATTATCCGTTTCAAGAGGTCTAGATTCCAAACCCGAAATGTCCGTCCGCCCGGGCCGTTTTGGGCAGTAGAAATTTTTTTAAAAGTCATCAATTTTGACAAAATACCTACTTGGTTTACCATCTAGTTGTGCCTGCAAGGTTTTCAGCCCGTTCGCCCAAACCCGTGGGGGGCTGTGGGGCTAAAATGAGCTATGGGAGGTTTTTTTTTTAATGTTTTCGGATATGGGGTTGAGTTAGGTGTCGTTTTCGAAGTATTTTTGGGGGTCCCAGTACTATATGATTTCACTGTGGGGATCTATAGAGCTTTCATGGAGCTACAAATGGGATTTTTGAAGGATCCCAGGAGTTCAATTATTTTCCGAGTGAAAATTTAAAAAATGAAGAAATTTTCGTACAAGTAACCTATATCAAACAATAATAAACCATTGCGTAAAATTTGCAGCGTTTTTCTCATGTGGTGTCTTGTCTCTGGCCCAGGCCAGAGCTTATTTTTGCTTGATATCTCGTCTCTGGCCCAGGTAGGCCACTTCTCCTCATCTGGCATCTTGTGTATGGCCCAGGGAGGCCACCTCTTCTTGCTCGATATCTCGTTTCTGGCCCAGGGAGGACACTCCTCTCCTCAAGTCTTCTCCTCACGTTGTATCTTGTCTCTGATCTAGAGGGGCCACTTCTTCTTGCGAGATACCACTGCGTCTAGACCACTGCTTCTTCACGACGAGATCTCGGGGTTAAAGGGTTAAACTATATATATTTTCACCCTTTCACGACTGCTACGAAACTTATATATACGTTTCCACATCAGCAGTCATTCGTCCCGCCACAAGGTCGAGTGAGGAGTCGTTATCGAAGTAATTTTCAACGTAGGCTCGATTTTCCCCCGTTCCGTGTCCATTAAAAAAAAAACAAAAAAAAAAAAACCGCATCTCAAACGACCGGCGTAGCTCGTTAATTCCTTCCAAGCGCCGAGATTGACTCAGGTCGCAACCAGTCAGGAGCCGGGTTGTAAATTCACAGTTTTTACGGTTTGATCGCCAGACATTGAAAAAAAAAAACAAAAAAAAAAACAGCTATGACCATTCGTCTGCTTCTGGTTCATTTACTGTTAGAGACCCCGCAACTTCAAAGGTGCTTTATTGATTTGACAGCGTAGTGTTGGCTAGTTGAGACGGACCTAGTGATGATTTAAAATCACTTGGAATGAGTGAGCTAAAGCTAATAAAAGGTTAGCGTGATTGTTACCTTGATTAACGCCCGAGTAAGCTATGAGCGCTATTAATATTCGACCTGGCCTTTGACTCAACAACTCACTTTTCCATAATTATCATATATGATAATTATTTCGTATCATCCTGCATTTCCTTATGTAAAGAAGTATACTTCTTTACACAAGGAAATGCAGGATGATACGAAATGATGATGGCTGAATGAAGAAGCTGAGGACGCCAAACTAGTGGCCAAACGGTTTAATGTTTTTTTCGTTCCTTCGTTGACCTTGCTGAGGATGGAATTTTTAACATTCAATTAAAAACTCGATTCCCCGTTGAAAACCCCGAATTATTGTTGGTGACACTGCCCCGAAAAATGCCTTCGTGTTGGATCAATTTTAATACAAACTGATTTTTTGTTCGAATTTTTCTGACTATTAGAAGTAGGCCTCAAAATGTGTCCGAAAAAGATGATTCTCCTTGTTCTCCCCAAAGGGGCCATCCCCGACAGGGCAGTCATTGCAAATCATGTGGGGGAGGGGCAGCGTCCCCATTTTCCTGCAAGAGAAACCTATTGGCATATGAGCGGTGCATAACTGGTTTGTCATAAAGGAAGGTCCTACAATGATCCTACAACATTCTCTGTAACCTACAACTGTCACTAAATTATTTACAGTTACAGGGAATTTTGTAGGAGAACTACTCGTTCTGCTGCCCTAGCGGATCTCACATCTGAAAAGCCTCCAGTAGGTTAACAATTTTGACTTGGCCCAATCTCTTTCCTACAAAAGTATCGAGCGCGCGTGTCGGGCGTTGTAATTGTCAAGATGAGCAGACAAGCAGAGCCGCTCTATACGCTGCGTATTGAAGCAAATTACTATATCATTAAAACTTTTTTTTTTTTAATTGTTTAGGGGCGCTGCGGAGTGCCGACTCTTGTTTTATTCACAGTCATTCTGGCAATCGGCCCCTCTCGTAATTTCACCAGTTGAAATCTACCGCGTTTTGGAAAATACCTAAGAACTGCCCGCTCAGTAGAGTCAATTTGTGAGAATGTCCTACTTTTTTCTCCCTGGACCCAAAAGAAGGCCTTTTAGTTCGTAAAGAAAAAAAAAAAAAGAAACCTGACGCTAAGCCCGTCCACAACTCGGATTCATTTCGATCCGAATTCTGCCCAAAAAACGGAAAACTATGGGTTGCGAGGTGTCTTTCGAAAGGTCGTGGAAAGTTTCTTCGGCGGAAAACGTTTCTGTCGTCGCGTTGAGAGCTTTTAAGGGGATTTGCGACGTTACTGGTGAACAGATGGTCGCCTCGTCGGATCGCCCACGCTCGTAGTCCGGGAGACGTCAGGGCCTTTCTCCCAAGAGGCCGCCTCGTGGATGCCTTTTGAAAAAAAAAAAAAAAAAAAAGTAGAAAAAACGAGAAGTTTCAAGGGGCCAAGTACAAATCCCGCCGTACGAGAGCCCTTAAAAAAAATCTGGGACTTTATTGAAACAGAGCTAATAAAAGCCCTTGGGAGGCCGTAAGTCAAGTTTGAAGGTAATTTCCCACTCGGAGCCGTTCCTTCTAATCCCGGACCGTCTCAAGTGTCCCAACTGTCCTCAGGATTCTTATTGTCGGCCAGATGGTCAGCATTCGACAGCGAAATCGACCGAGTGAATAGAATTCCTTAAGGAATCTATTCTTAAGAATTCTTATAATCTCTCCAAAGCACTGGGAGAATTTTCGAGATCACCGCTCGGATTCATATGAAACTCGTGATCTGGAACACTGGAGGATGAAATCTATTATCATCATTCATCAGTTGATCGGCAAAGGGGTCAAAATATCACTTCCACAACTGCCGAGCTTTGGGAATCCGTGTCGCTAGGGATGAGCCGTTCATGGATCCGAGTGCCAGCAGAAACAGTAGAGGAGAGTTGGTATCATCACGTCCACCCATTGGACTCAGGGGTTAGACTGTGCCTTTCCAACAGCTTTATCTCCCACCTCAAAGTAGGTCTGTGATCAGTCAGTCCTCCGTCCATACTGATCTCCTGGCGCACTCTCCAGGGGAGCTCCAAGCACTAATCGATTGGACCAAGGAGTCCATGTCTGGTCCAAAGGGAAGCAAGCACTGTGGCAGTTATGGGTCTGCGTCTAGAGCATTTTGATGTATGGTGTCGAGTCATGGACACTGAGACTGCGGGCATCAACTGCTTGAGGCGTTTGCGATGTGGTCAATCCGGAGGAAGATCCCACGGACAGCGCGTCTGTGGAACAACTATATTCTGCAGCACAACAATTTGAAACGGGAGCTCTTGACCACCACAAAACGGCATGTTGCATGTCTGGGCCACATTATGTTGGACGCAAAATACGAACAGCTGCAGACCATCATGATGAACAATATAATATTGCTTTGCGCAGAGGCATTTAACATATTAAAGAATCATATTTTAGCCTACTGCTGTGTGTTCTCCTGGACCAATTTTCGTGATCGTAGAAGACAGGGGTGGACATGATGACTTATTGGGCCATGGGCGGAAATGATGACTTTCACCCCACCTAGGGTTGGTTGGTCCCTGGTTTTTAGCGCAACCTTTTTCCAAAAAATGGAAAGGTGCGCTCACCTCTTCGACATGTTTTTTTTTTTTTTGTTTGTGTACAGAGCATCACGTCCGAGCGGCTCAACAGATTTTCATGAGGGTGGTCTCATTGTCATCAGCGAGTTCCGGGGGTGGTTATAGGCTACCTTGATTTTTCCTCCCTCATCCCTTTCATCGGTTTTCGGGAGGTACTTCACGACGAAAGTTGTTTATCTCTGATGTGTAACTAAGGAGGCCTCAATAGGGGGACGAAAGTTTTTGTCCGATTTCGTTGGTACAAGGGTCTATGGAATGAGCTTTTTAGGCTGATTCCAACGACTCCAAAACGATTTTTGCAGCCTGAGCCGTTCGTTACCTCTGATCGCCATAAGGTTTTATTACGCATCGGTCGTTAGGGTGCAGTTGTTTACGTAATGAGCATCACGTGGATGATGTGTTGTGTGGCATAGTTTGGTCGCTAGATACCTACTGTTTCTTAGTTTCTCTCGCTCATTAAATATATCGTAATAACAAAAAGGTTGCGCTCATCTATTCAATTCAATTGATGGCTTGTTAAGAGGGTTTCCGGAGGATTTGGGTGGAAGTGATGACTGCCCTGGATTTTTCCGATCACTGGTTGCCACCTTGACGACCCCCTGGAATCATCTGACAGTCTCTCACGACCTAACCACTTCTACCATTGGGGGCGATCCAACTCCGCCAAAGCCCTAGTTGCTAGGGAAAACATCCCAGCTCCGTCAGCGATGCGTTATCAGGACAATGTGAGGACTAGGTGTGGACCGACCATCTCCGCCAGTTCAGTTCCAGCGATCCGTTTGCCCTTGACGTCAACACCTCGACTGGGGTGAGCAGGAGAATACAAGAATTAGGCTACACAGGACCGTTGGCACCGAAATTCAGACATCCAGAAATCCAGGAAATCCTGGAAAGATCCAGAGGTTTCATGGCACGAACAAGGCATGCTCCTGTGTGATGCTCCTTTCGCTGTCGGAGTTGGATGAACTTCTGGCAGAGTTGGGCCCCCCCCCCCCCCCCCCCACCATTCCCGTATCCCACTCATCAACATTCTCCAGAGTCCTCCTAAGCGTCAACAGCCCTGTCCATTTTCCCACCTCCATCCTCCCACCAGGCTTGCGCCAAGTCTCGATTCACCCCGAAAACCCCTCGTTAACATAACCTCAGTTTTTTTCCCTTCAAGGTGTAACCAGCAAGATCTATTAAGGCACCTTTTTGGTAGCTTCACGCGTGTGGGCGTTCGTACAAAAAAAGGGGAGGACCGGAGTGAAGACATAATTATGTTTAGACGTACCACAAATCACGCCATTTGTATACCTGAGACCTGAGACAAAAACTCAGGCTCGTTTATTCTTGATCGAAGTTTTTTAAATGAGGCGATACCGGCAACAGACGTAGTTTTAGGCCAGTCCATTTAAACACAAAAAATTCCCAAGCTTACGTTTTTCCTCCCAAGTTATCAGCGTCGGTTTCAGGCGGTTACACTCAATTTTGCAACTTCGAAATTTTGAATCGCCCGAGTACGCCAAAAACCGTGCTATTTTCGGTGTTTTCAGTTCTTGCTTCGTACACCATAAAGTACCTATCTATTCTAGCGTCAAGTCCACAAGTACCTTTTCTAAACTAAATAAAATACGCTGCAGTTTGAGCTTAACTTCTGGTTTGTAGCTTTATAAAGAGTGGTATTATAATAGACTCCGAGATACCACTCTCCAAATTCGGACGATTTATAAAAATAAAAAAAAATTCACAAAAAGGTTTAGGTTTATAGTTTTTTAATACATAGTTTCCTATTATTCTATGATGTATCAGAAAAGATATATTATATAGAAAATTGGTGCAAAAATTGTCAATGACAAGATTATAAAAAGAAAAATATTAATAAATAAATAAAACTCCTGCACAGTGTTTGGACTGATGTGGGGCTCCGAAAAATGGATTTTGCGTCAAAAATTACTCGGAGAACGACACCTCATTCGACCGTCTGACATCCTTCAAAAGCTCAATTTTTAGTCCCGTTTAAGCCGCATCGTTGAATTCGGATCGTTCTGGAACCCACAAAAACAGATTCTTCGTCCAAAAATAATTCGAAAACGACATCTAACTCGACCTCATAGCCGAAACCCTTCAAAAACCCCTCCCGTAGCCCCTTTTTAGCCCCATAGAGCCCACGGGTTTGGTCGATCGCGATCTGAGCCCGCGGGCTGAAAAAGCTAAGGGGGAAAGGGGGTGGTAAACCGAGTAATTTGTCGAAATTTCTTATTTAAAAAAAAGCCTACTACCCAAAACGGCATGGACGGCTGACTGACGCTTCATATTTGGATTTTACACATCTAGAAACATAAAATGACAAATTTTTCGATCCCCGTCGCGAATACATAGTATTCCAAGAATAATACACCATAACGGCGTAATAATGGTCTTACCATGGAGGAGAAGCATTGTGACAATCTCAGCCGCGGACACGTTCTGAATTAGTAGTATAGATTAAGATCGAAGGAAAACTTTTTTATTGGCTTTTGAAGAAAAAACTATTGTGTTAAAAAAATGAACTGTCAAGTTTTTTTTCTGATTTCAGATAGAAGATAGAAATTATTATTTATGTGACAACATTATGGTATTATAAGGTTGGTAAATTATTAAAATAAACACATAAACCAATAGCCGATAGTAAAATGAATAATCAATAGCTAATCAATGAACAAATCGATGGAAAAGAAATACTAAATAATAATAATTTTCTACAACACACAGATTCGCACTACTTGTATTCACCAAATTTTCTTTTCTGCACTTTCATTTTGCCTTCGGCGTCCAGGATTAATCGGAAAATGACACCTCATACGACCTCTTAGCGTCCTGCGAGCCCCACGGTGAAATCGGATCGGAACCCCCGTAAATGGATTCTACGTTAAACAAAAATTGAACACGACACCTAACTCGACGTCGAGAGGAGACTACAAGAGGGGTTTTGGCTATGGGGTAACCTTTTTTAGGGGTGTGCAAATGAAGCCTTTAAAATGATGTTATGAGGTCAAATGAGGTGTTCTTTCTCAAGAAATTTTATACGCTTAATCTATTTTTCGGGGCTCCGAACCTGTCCAAACATTGTACGGAAAAATTCATAAATTATTTTTTATGGCATAAAATTAGTTCTTGCAAAATTTACCAGAATCAAGGAACAATAAACCAACACAAATAGCGTGTAAAATTGGCAGCTTTTTTTTTCTTTAAATGCCACGAGCGTTCCAACTATTCAGAAGTGTTGAGTAGTAAACTGCGCCCCTTTCAAACAAGTCACTGCTCGTCATTACGACTATTTAACGATTTCCGTCCGCCAAGTCCATAACGAATGCTGCAAATTTTACACAAGGATTTATTATTCTGTGATATAATTATAAATAAATTCAGATGAGGGAAAATATCATAAATTTATGATATTTATAGGTATGGCGATTTATTTGGTAAAATGTGTAAAAATTAAAATCAGATGAAGGAAAATATCATAAATATGGCGATTTATTTAGGAGAAAGTGAAAAAGAGGAAAAGTAATTTTCTTTCCTACTTAGCACTAGAAAACACGTAATACTGGGCTCATTTTATCGAAACCGTTGATAACAGCCGCGTTAAACTGCATTTGGATAGTAAGATGACAAATCAAGAGTCTACCCTAAAAATGTGGAAATTTTTGAGTTAGAAATGCCGATTGTAAAGCCAATAACGTGTCAAAAAATGTACTAATTCATCCCCTGACATCATTATGACCTCATTTTTAGATTCTATTTATTTTTGAAATTTACGTGTCATGAAACAGATAGATCATGATCTATCATGACTATAGATAGATGTCAAATTTTGAGGCCGGTCCAAATTTTCGACCCCCGTCGCGAATACACAGGTGTCTTATTCCAAGAATAATAATCCAAAACTACTTCCAAAGAATATCCGTGTGAGGTACACTCTAATGGTTGGTACTTTACGATTCAGGATTGTGTATGGGGGGGTCTTACCATTTACCGATCGCTTAAGAAGGAAGTGGAATCCTAACCTTTCGATAACCATCTGTGAACACCAAACACCGTGTTCCTCACTTTGTTTCACCACGGGTGGTTTCTATCTGTATGGAATAGCCCTCACAGAAGGGGGGGGGGGGTATCTTTACAAAAGCTACGGTTCCGCCGACGTTGTTTTTTTCACTGCTGCCGTTTTTTCACCGCTTTGAGGCGTCAACTCGACGAAAAAAAGGACCAGTAGCTTTTGTAAAGTTAGCGGGGAGGACTTTTTTCAACACCCCTCTCCCACCACCCGCGAAGATTCATATCGGATCATTACCGGTAGCCGCACGTTCCAAAAGCTTACAATCCCACTGTTCCCAGTGCCGTACTTCTGGCCCACCTACTTAACGACCGTAATGCGGTCCGTAAAAAAAGAACACTGCCGTAATGCCTCCGAATGTGGGCCGTTAAAGTTGGATGTGGACCAGATCCTCCTCCCCGTTCAGTTTGATTTACCTTAGCAGAAAACTGGACGAAAAGATGAGGAGGAGAATCAGCCAAGGAAGGGCACATGTTTAAAACGCTGCAAATTTTACACTAGGATTTATTATTATTTGATATAGGTTACTTGTGCAGAAATGTAATTCTGTGTTAACACAAGCCTTCTCCTCCAAAACGGTAAGTGATAAAAATACGGCAATTTTGGTTGAGATCCTCCCAAAAAGCGCGCAAATCGGCGCATTTGTGCTCAACTTCTTATTTCAAATGGGAATTCCAAAGTTTTAAGTCAGATTTGGCTAGCCAATTTTACGTCCGATAAGCACATACAGCGCAATTTCCAACACGCGCAAATCCGCGTAGCTCTTCCTATCTTCGTTGTTTAAAGTCTGCTTAAGTCGGCGTTTCCACTTTATCCTACCTAGCGATCCGAATTTTAATGCTAAATCCCAAAAGAACGATTGGCGAATGTAGACGGCGAATTTAATTTTAACAATTCTGAGAGATTGCGCGTGGGTATGCAGTTTGTCTTATAGACCTTATAGGGGCCAGCCACTGCATGGTCCGGGGGGGGGGGGATTGGAAGGGGCGAGAGCCTGCCGCTTGGGTCGAGAAATCGGTTACCTACTACATCCCACGATTCTCGGGAACGTTTTTTAAGATTTGGGAGACAGTTCCTTCCACACTAATTTCAGATATATTCTGGTGTGTGTCTTCGACCTTTTAGGAGCCGACCTTTCTTCAGGTCTGTGAGGTCTGTTGACAGGGGGAGAGAATAGTTTGGTTAGAAACGTCCAGTGACATGAATTGAACCGAAATTTTGAAACGACCCAGATTCGGCATCCGTATGAAAAATTTAATATTAAATAAATTTTACATTCTTATAGGCTGTTTACCTACTAAACGAATACAAAATTATTTTAATACTCGAAATCTCGCATTCGAATATCCGACTGATTTTAATAATTGACGGCCGCATTAAACATTCGCAGGCATTCGGTGTATCATCAATATCTTAAGCGTTTCAAAAGTATACCATTCGTCGGCTTTGTAAGATCTAAAATGTCGGCACCTCCAGCCAGAGAGCGGAAATTGGGCGAATCTCAACTTGAAATCGATAAAAGAGAATGACCCAATAAGAGAACAAAAATAACGGTTAATTGCCGAGTTTAGATCATTTGCGCCGTACAATCAATCAATTGTTTAACGAAGTAGAACCAGAAACTTCAAACCTGCTTTTAACCCCTTCTTTGAGGAGACATACAACCGGTTTGAAGAATATATAATTCTGTTTATAAAGGACATAATACATATTATAATGACCTAATCGGCCGATCCGGACAGGGCGCTGTTTTTTTTTTAATGAATAACTACTTTAAACCTGCTGCTCATTTGATCCCGAAAATTCCATGGTCCTCAACGGGTTTCGAACCTGAGTCGTCATCAGGATGCAGCGTGAATTGACTAATGGATGGATGACGTCAAAATGGATGTAAATCTTCGCCTTCCCTTCATTCTCCCTTCCCATCAACCTTCCCTATACATATGTCAGGCGTTTGTTCTTCTAAATGGATTCAAGTTCATTAAAACCGGTTGTAATCCTCTGCAAACAGGTTTTGAACGTCCGCCAACAGGATGAGGATTTGAACGTCCTCCATCAGCCCACCTATAGATAGTTTCTCTCCAGTTTTGAGGGCCTTCAAACCAGTTTTAAGCATGTTTAAATCATTTGACAGCCCAAAAACAGGGTTTTAACTTAGTTTCTCTCAACTTAGTTTCATCACCATTCTATAGAATAGTTATAACTATGTAGTTATAACTATATATATATGTGTGTGAGGGTGTGTACTATGTGTGTATGTGTGTACTCGTTGTACATGGCCAGAAATGCGCAAAAAATAAGGAATAAGATGACGATTTTTAATCATAGGGATATTTTTGTATGAATTAGAATGAGATTAAAATTTTAATCGTAGAAAACACGACGGTTTAACCTTCGTTTAAATCGTAGATTTAGCTTTAATCTCAGTTTTAGATGTTGGTGAAACTGACCTTGGGGATCTAATCATATACGGGTGATTCCACGAAAACTGGAAGTTTTTGATGTCCAAATATGAGTGAAAAATTCTTTCTTTGTTTATAGATTTTTTTGATTAGGCTTACTTTGAAGGTGGTTCAGATGAAGTTTAGCAACGAATTCAATCATACAAGTGCTCCGTTTAGCAAGAATAGAAAATTTTGTAAATTCGTAAGATGAGGGAATGAGGTAGGTATGAGAATGAGGAAAACAAATAAAATGAGACGCCAGATTGATTTTGAATGTATAATAAATTGACTCTAGCGTACATTGCGTTGGTCTACTCAATTAATGAAAAATAGGAAATATATTTAGGTAATATAATAAAATCGTAAGAATGTAGGATCATCCTCATTCTCTCATTCCGAACCTCATTCTCTCATTTACCTATGATTAACGTGAGAGAATGAGAATGAGAGAATGAGGTTTTTGGCTTCAAAATAGGATGCTATTGCACACATTGTAATTACTGCAATTTTCAAAAATCACATGGCACAAGCACTTGGCAACGCTCACTATGTGACTGATAATCAAAATTCTGAAACTTACCGCAACTAGTTTATGAAAGATGAGAGAATGAGAATTCAAGTGCCGGAAGATAAAATTCTCCCACAAAACAGGACACCGACTGAAGAGGGAGGATATTTTGACAATGACGATTTCTCGACGTGCAGACGCGATGTGTGGAAGTGTTGCTGACCCATTTTTCTGGTCCTACTGGGGGCATGGCGGACACACGACTTTCTCAAAATAATGTGAGAGAATGAGGTGACTACCTCCGTGACAGCCACATGATGTTGTCCTTACTCAACACGGTTCACTGTTAAAATCCGTATTCTCTAAAAAGTTGAAGGTGAAGAGCAGGTGAAAATAACGATACATTGGATTTTGGCGAAAATCTACTTGGTTCATCGTCAGTAGTTGTTGAAGTTGGAAACTCCGAGAAAGGGACACGTGAGAGAATGAGGATATCGAACTTCAAATTTGAAATTTCATACCTAAGTTTTCAAGGAAAGGGATGAAACTTGATTCGAATTAAAGCTATCGTCTTCTCCCTTAAGCCCAATTTTTTTTTTTTTTTTTTAAATCAAATAGGAGAGCCATCGTGTTTGAAAGACCTAAAATTTCCAGTTTTCGTGGAATCACCCACAGATGTATACATCTGTGAATAATCACAAAAATTAAATTAAAATGTTCAAAAAATAAATAAAGGTACAAATTGATAATAATATTATCAATTTGTACCTTTTTTATTCATTTCATTTTCAATTAATAATCATTTTAATGTAGTTTATTTTTACTACCTACATATTATGTAGGTAGTAAAAATAAACTACATTAAAATGATGATTAATTGAAAATGAAATGAATAAAAAATAATAAAATATTTTGCGATAACGAATTCATATTTAGTCATGGTCTATGATTAAGAATTCAATCATTATCTTACTCTGGAATTAAATTTTTTTAGATTTTAGCCTTATTCTTATTCTTACGAAAATACCCATCCCGGTTGAAAGACTCTTCAAACCAGTTTTAAGCCCTTCTACTAGGTTTTTGGTCGTCTCAGAGCGATTTCCAATATTTTTTTACTGGCTGCTATAGCAGAGCAAGAGATTATAATCTCTTCATGCTTGTGTTCAAGCATCCGCAAGGCGATGTTAACCCCATCCTGGCTTTTGGCCCTCTGATGCCATTACCGGTTTCAAACAGTTTCCAAGCTTTCTCCAACTCCTTTTGAACAACTTCATTCCGGATTTTGGTCGTCTCACAACGGGTTATAAACCCTCTGGTGACAGCCCCATACGCACTGAACGTCGGCGAGGTCTTTCAATTGGCTCTTATTGTCGTTCTCAGTTTTCTTGAGGATTTCGTCTTTGAAGCCTGAAAGTGGGAAATGAAACTGCCTTTTTAAAACTCTGGCAACTCTCCCTCACAACCTCATCACCGGTCTATACCATTCAACCCCTTTTATTCATCCCTCCATCGCCAACTTTGTGATCCCATTTTGTAAAAGTGCCCAGTTACACGGTCGAGTTAGTCTCCCTCTTTTTTTTCCCCATTTCCTGCTTCAAGGGTTACTCAAAGCTTCGATCGTTCGTGCGATTGTTAGTTTTCCGGCCAGTTAGTTTTTTTTCGTTGACAAAGGAAACAAAAAAAAAAGGGGGGGGGTCTTGTACAAAGTTAATTAGCAGCTTGCGGAAAATTTTCGGGTCAAAATACTATTTTGCGACGACCTGCAGTGTCCAGAAGTTCCCGTGAGGGTGCCCTCATCCAAGTGACACTTCCAAGTCGATGTGAAAAAAAAAGCCAGATGGTCATTTCTCAACGTTCGACTTTCACGCGCACGAAAAGAAGCTTTGATCGGATCAGTTTGTTAAAAGGGAGAGAAAAAAAAAACTTTTTTCGATTTCCCCTCCTTCCCAAGACCCGCATCCCAAGTCCCAGGCCCCTAAGAGCATAAAGATTAGAGCGGAGGGGGTGAGGGTCTCAAAAGGTTCCAACATAATACGGAATCGATCTGTTCCCATGTGGAGGGTTTGCCCCTGATGTTTACTTTTTGTTCGTGAAAAGGGAAGGGGCAGAATCCTCAAACACCCCCCACTCCTACCCTCCTAATTCACTTCGCGAAGTTCCTTTGAAATTCACCTGGAAGGCGAGATTGTGCAGTCTCTTTCTCGTCCCTGTCCGCCTGAATAAGACAACA
The DNA here is from genome assembly GCA_955831195.1 of Pilophorus perplexus. Classification (NCBI taxonomy): domain Eukaryota; kingdom Metazoa; phylum Arthropoda; class Insecta; order Hemiptera; family Miridae; genus Pilophorus; species Pilophorus perplexus. The sequence goes on along the minus strand of OY037014.1, from coordinate 8,494,264 downwards.
AGTGAATGCCCAATGAATTCCGAGTTATGGAAATGTTGCGAATAGAACGTACCGGGAATCGTCCCTAATGTTGGTTCCTAAAAGCGAAACGGCTCGAAAAGCTTTGCCTTCAACATTGGACCTTTCCCGCGCATTGCGTAGCCCGAGCTCTAACAACCGCGTGAAAACGTGGCCGTTCCTCTTCAAAATGGGTCCCTAATTCACCGCACTGGCAGACACAAGGTTTCAAGGGAGCAGAAACATGTTTAAGGGAGAACAAACCGGTTTTAAGGGAGCAGGCACTTGTTTAAGGAGACAGAAACTCGCGTTAAGGTAGCAGACTCTCGTTTAAGGGAGCAGAAACCGGTTTTGAGGTGGCAGAAACCAGTTTAAAGAGAGAATATACCGGTTTTAAAGGAACAGACACATGTTTAAGGGAAATGAAACTGGTTTTGAATTGGCCAAAACCAGTTAAAAGGGAGCAGACACTTGTTTAAGGAAACAAGACAGGTTTTGAGGTTGTAGAAACTTGATTGAAGAGAGCAGAAACCGGTTTACTGAGAGCAGAAACAGGTTTGAAAGTTGCAGACACTTGTTTAAGGGAACAGAGACAGTTTCTGTTCCCAGTAACTGGTTTTGAGGTGCCAGAAACCAGTTTTAAGGGAACAGAAATCGTTTTCAAGGGAGCAGACAAATGTTTAAGGGGACAGAAACTGCTTTTGAGTTGGCAGGAACCAGTTTAAAGGGAGAAGAAACAGGTTTTGAGGTAGCAGAAATCGGTTCTTAGGGAACAGAAACCGATTTTAAAGGAGCAGACACTTAAGTTCTGGGAACATTTAACAATAATTGTTCCTGGGAGATGAAACTTGTTTTGAGGTGGCAGAAACCGGTTTATGGGGAACAGACACGTGTTTAAGAGTGTTGAAAATTGTTTTCAGGGCGCAGAAACCGGTTTTAGGAAAGCAGGCACGTGTTTAAGGGAGCAGAAACTTAAATTGAGCCTAAGGAAAAAGATTACTCTTCTGCTGTTGGACTCTCTTTCCTACAGCAGAGGAGTCATCTTTCTCCTTAATCTTCACTTGGATTAGACCTCTGCACCTTTGACAAACAACCACTTCGAGAAGAAACTTGTTTCGCGATGGCAGAAACCGGTATAAATGTATACCCTCGTTTTAGTGAGAACAGCCCGGTTTTGAGGTGGCAGAAACAGGTTTCGAGGTGGCTGATACTTGTTTAAGGGAGCGAAACCCGGTTTTAAGGGAGCAATCGAGTAAGCAAGCGGCGGTTTTTACTGGTATTACAAAATTTGTAAACATTTAATGTTTCTAATGAAGTTTCAGAACCTATCCCATATTTACTCAGTTTCAATACGCAATGTTAAACTCAAAACATTGCGTCTCTCGTACATTCTAAATTTTTGTAACTCACGTCTCCACATTGTGCAAATTTTAAACATAGTAATTATCTGTTCATTCCCTCAGGATGGTGGTGAATAATAAATCTTTTGAAACGTTGGCACATCCATCGTAATCATGGACCAAACGTCAACAAGTTCATCTGTATTTAATTATTTAAATTAATTTTTATTAGTTAGTGTTATAGTACCTATAACAGTTACTATTTTAGTTGCTTTTCATATTTTATTGTTTTATTTCTACTTCAATAATGTTTGATTGAGACTTTATTTCTGTGTCATTATTCAAAATTGTGCTTCCCTTCCCTTTCAGAGTTTGTGAGTACATTGCAATAATTGCTTTTATAGTGGAAATCAACTTTCAATAAAATTCAATAAACTAACTTAACCTAGTAAATGGTGGTAAATTGGTGAAAAGGTGAAAATGGTTTTGATCGCTACTATTGAGCCGAAATGCGACGAATGTGAGTTTGTACCGTCGTGGGAGGTGAGCTTAACTTTTGGTGGCCCAAAAACCGCGATTTTTAAGTGCTTTTTTGGTTTTTGGCCGATTCACTCTGAAGGTCGGACAAAAAGATTTGTAAGGTTCCTTATTCAAGGTGACAAAATGCCGCGTCGAATGAATACCCTAGCGACACAATTCGGCTAAGCCGTCTGGCCAAAACCGAACGTCAAAAATGTGATTTTTTTTAAAATTTGTTAAATGTGAGTTACGAGCGACTTACAACGGCTAGATCATCACAAATTTCCTAGTTATCATATTTTTATGTCAACGGAAGTAATTTAGAGTATTTTAGAGGACTTATGATTTCCGGTGTGGCTCATAACCAACTTTTAATTTCGAAAAAAAAAAAAAAAAAAAAAAAAAAAAATGGCACATCTCTGACGTTTTGTTTCGGCCAGACGGCTTAACCGAAATGGGTACATAGGGTACTCATTCGACGCAGCATTTTGTCCTTTTCAAAAAAAAAAAAGTAACGGGTTTTGCTCTAAGAACTGTGCCATGGATATCCCGGTATGATGGATTGGAAATAGTGGAGATTAATGAACAAAACCCCCATAATCAGACTTTTAAGCCGCAGGCACGACAGCATTTCAAAAATGTTCTTGTTCAAAATACGCAAAACGCACGGCGGCGTTGGTTCATTGGGTATGTATTGATGATGTCCAATGATTGGGAGCAGGGTCAGACAGAAAACGTCAATGCTTTCGCCAAGCTTTCAGCATTCTATTATGCCTTCGTCAGGACCTACACAATCATCCCAATCATTGGACATTTCGTGGGTCGATCGCCATTTCATTGAGTATGCACTGATGTACTTAAAAAAAAAAAAATCAAGGCGATTGGACGAGAAGAACCAGAGAAAAAGGAACGTGAACAAAAAAAAAAGTGATTTTTCACATTTTTCAGGAAACGCGATTTTCTGAAAGTGAACGATGTGAATCTGAAATTTTGACAGAAACCTCGGTTTACCATCTAGTTGTGCTCGCAAGGTTTTCAGCCCGATCGCACCCGTGGGGCGCTATGGGGCTAGAGGAGGGGTTTTTAAGGCTTTTGGCTACGTGATCGAGTTAGGTGGCGTTTTTTCGAAGTATTTTTGGACGTATAATCCATTTTTGAGGGTCTCGGAACGATCCGTTTTCACTGTGGTGATCTGTAGGGCTTTCATGGTGCTACAAATCGTCGAATATTTTCCAAGTAAAAAAAATTTTAAAAAATGTTTGTTTTTTCAAAATTTTGTTGTTGACACAGTTAATACTCGAACATGTAACCTATATCAAAGAATAATAAACCCTTCTGTAAAATTTGCAGCGTTTTTTCACTCAGTTCCCGTGGGAATTTTTCAATTTTTTTATTTTTTAATGTCGAAAAATTTTGACCCTCCGCCCATGACGAATTGAATAGTTGAATCTCAACAAATTCACTGCCCACGTGGAATATTTTCTTGTAGTTGTAAACCCATTGGAAAGGTACGTGAGAGGTACATTAGGGCTGGGCTAAGAACTTGTAATCCGTCCACTACTAAAGCCTCCCCCACAAAAACATCCTAAAAACTAAAACAAAACAACAGAAAAAAACAAAAATAGGAGAACAATAAAGTTTTTCTTCCGTCGCTAAACGAGTAAATAATTAAATTGCGGGGGTCGGTAGTGGGGATGGTGGGGGTGGAGGTCTTAAGCTCTTAATGCGGAGGCGGGACCCCCCTCCCCCTACCCCTTGTTATCTCAGTCCCTCACTTTTCCTTTTCCCCTACTCGGGCGGCGATTAATGAGTGTGGAAGGCTCAAGAAGTGAATTTAGGCCGCCCCCTCCATTACTCCCCCACCCGCCCCGACGAGTACTAAATCGCATCCTTGGTAACCTCCTCTCCCTCCCTCCTTTTAAGCTCACACTGTGTAGCCTTTTCAGCCAATTTAAAGACCGTAATCGTTAACTGGGGGGGGGGGGGATTTACGGCGGAGGAGGGCCGGGGCTCGTAAATACTTTCAAGGATACATTAAGGAACAAATTAATTCAATTCCGACCGGCACAATTTAGCGATTTCAGTGGGTCGCAAATTTTGATGAACAATTAAAGTTCAAACGCCTTTTCATTTTTTTTTTTTGGTCCCGCGTGTATTCGAAACCTTTCTGAAGACGCCTTCCGTCGATCGTACAAACGGGCGGTACGGAGTGCCGCTTTTCGGCGCTAGTTTAATGAGTTGGATGTTTAACGAGCTATCTAGCGATATTTCGGAAGATGATGATATTACCGATTGCGAAATGCCTGCAGTACGCCCGCGGTACAACTTTTTGCTGTTGTACTCCCCAGTGTGGGATTTTATATATTTGGTCAATCTGGGAGGACGAAAAAAATCAATTTTAATCACAGACGGATAACTTTATCCGTCTGTAATTGAAAATGATGTAATGTTATATGATTTGGATGTGGCCCCGGAATTCTGAGCCCGGCCGTGGACCGATTTAAACGTTAGGCGGGAAGACCCGTGACGCGTGATTATGGCGACATTGTCGCCTTTCTTCTAAACCTCCACCTTCATCGCGAACGAGGCTCTCCTTAGCGACGAGGCTCGGGTTAAAAAGAGTCCCTGGTCTCGGATTGATTACTTGGGAAATTTCCTCAACGCCAAAACGCGGTACAACTTTTAGCGTCTTGAACGAAACTAAAATGAGCTTAAAATGAGCTTGTTACGCTGATTTCAACGAGTTCAAAACGATTTCTGTGCGATAACCCGTACCGAAGTTATTCAAAGATTGTCCGTAGGAGGGTAGGAGTTTGTCGCGAGCCTTCGATACGAGGTAATTAAGACAAATTACGAGTTGACTACGGGTTGCTACGTGTGTTCCGAGTGAACCATGGGATGCATTATTGATGGAGGGGAATTTGAAATTTCGTACATCGGGATGTCCCCGTGATCTGCTAATTACGTACCTACTATTTTGCGACACCATGCTCACATCGTTGGAGCTTTAGCCTCATACGATAATCTCATTTATGAGGGTGATTCTCCCAAAACTGCCGAAATTCGCTTTTCAGGACCCCCAACTGAAATATTACTGGTCTCTCTTGCCAGAAGCAGTTTGGTAAGAATCCCCGCTTCAAGTAATAGTCTCATCTGTCAAGTCATGATACGATCCGAGTCAATCAGGCACAAAACGATCAGCTTTGATTGATAAGTGAAATCCTCCTGACGTATGCAATTGGTTCGTAAGCGATGAGCTGACCTTTGGATTCAGTTGTTGTCGTGGGAGGCGGTGGGAGGATGGTGGGTGGGGGCGGGTTGGGTTAATACCTTCCTCCACCCCCTGCTGATGAGATGATTAATGCCGTAGAAAGTGAAATAAATTGAATTGACGAGCCGGCCCTGTGAAGTCCATTAATCGATCGTCAACAGTTGACTTACTGTCACTGTAGTTACTGTCACTCTACATGGGCTGAAACAGCTTCTGTACGGATGCCAGCTGCAACGCATAAGCAGATGAGTAGGGGAGAGTCGCCTATTACGGGGTGTCCTCTAATTCGTGCGACTCCCTGGACCGAGGCGTTTCTACATTCATTCCCTCTTTCTCCAAAACACCGGCGGCGAAATCGAGGACCAAATCCACCAAACACAATACCTAAATTTAGGGAATTTAACTTCTAAATAAGTACACAAAAACATGTAGGTACCCAGCATCCGAATCTTGTTCCCACAAACCTCAAAACAGGTTTCTGCTCTCTTCAACAAATCTTGTTTCGCAGAAACCGATTTTGAGGTCGTACAAACTGGTTCTTAGTGAGCAGAAACCGGTTGAAAGGGAGCGGGAATGGGTTTTTAGTTGGGTCAAAGTGGAAGTTCATAATTCCATATGATGTTAGGCCCAGAACTTATTCCATACTTACACTAGTTTCATAATATGAATATTATCAATATTCTATTCATCTTAGAATCCATTTTCGGAAGATTTCAGACCCATTCGACAACACCGTGGGGTCTATGGGGCTTGGTCTAAGGGGACTGGTCACGTTTTTCGGCCGCAGTCAGCGGTGCTGCCACTAAAACATTTCTAGCTCAGCCTCGGTTCAACACATCTCATTCAAATTTTTACCAGTTTTAAACATTGATAGGTACCGACCATAGAATTTTCAAGTCACTGTAACGACTAGAAAAAAATAGAAAAATCGACGACTCCTTCATCCGGAGACCCGAAAATCGTCCAACTTTGGTACAATGTAACTCAACATGTATTGATCCGACATACCTGAAATTTTTACAGGCTGTTCTCTACCCGGTGGAAGAGAGTCCGTGGCAGCAACTTTGAAAAATATCGATTAGCCAATTTTAGGCACCCTACTAAACGTAGGCCAAAAAAATCAGCCTTATTTCTCCACATTTGAAAAATTCCCACACCCAGTGGATTTTTTTTTTTCTGCCATATCCGTGGCACTGACTCTTTTTATTATCCTTGGGAACATGGTGAAAAAATCTGACTGTGATAGTACTAATAGATCCGAAGATATGTGATCCCTAAGTCGAAAATACGTGATTTTTAAGGAGAGCAACCACGTCCTCGGATTGTGGTTGTAATGATGAAAAACTCTTTCGGGACATATGAAAGTGTAATCCTTATCACATAGACTTTATAGAGATGCGTATAAGGTCTCAAATTATTATCTTTTCCGCGTTTCTGTTGCCGATTTCGGGTTGTTTGTAAGCTGTATTTCTTACTTTTTCGTGAAAAATGCCGCGGAAAGGCCCTTTTTTCGTAAAAAGAAAACTGTTCCTCCAAATCGACATTAAATGTCGATAAATTTTATTGGAGAGGGTTGCAACGTCATACGCAACTGATGTTGATGACATGATGTCAGTTGGCTCGTCGTCAATATCATCGTCTGCCTCGTCGACCTCGTCCACATCATCCAGGAAGTTGAGGTCCAATTTGAACGAGTAGGTACGATGAATTTTCAAGTGAGGCTCAGAATGATGTGATAAATATTGCGGAGCACCTTTGTGTTGGGACCAATGTGTTGTGGCTGGAGGACCAGTGGGAAGAATATGAGGGGGACGATCAGGCCTACGCAGCAGGCGCGCATTAGAGGTAGGCGACTTTCAATTCAAATTTGAAAGGGTTCCCGGCGTCCAATTTACAAATTTCTTTTTTGTAAATGTTTGTCAAGTTCTATAGGAAAAAAAAAAAAAAAAAAAAAATCGATTTTTTGGCTGAAAAACGTGACCCTAGGCTCTTACGAGGATTTGAAAGACATTAGCCAGGAGAACGAAGTGCCCTTTTCGATGTAACTTTGGTCGTATACCATGTACGACTCATCCGACTTCGCCTTAAGGGCTCCTTTGGGGTAAACAAAATTAAATTTTATTTACCCCCAAGGAGCCCTTTAAAAGACTGATAATAGACAAGAAAAAGGGATTCTACTTGCGAAAATACTTGGAAAATTGAATTTTCTAAATATTTTTTGGGGTGAACAAATTTTGTTCAAAAAATTCAATTTTCCAAGTATTTTCGCAAGTAGAATCCCTTTTTCTTGTCTATTATCAGTCTTTTAATTTATTATTTTTTGGATAATACACCTTTGTAATCGCGACAGAGGTCGACGACTCCGATCGGCCTCAAAATTTTACATTATCCGTTTCAAGAGGTCTAGATTCCAAAACCGAAATGTGTGTCCGCCGTGGCGCGCCGTCCGGGCCGTTTTGGGCAGTAGGCAATTTTTTTTTTAAATCTGAAATTTTCGGTACACCATCTAGTTGTGCTCGCAAGGTTTTCAGTCCGATCGCCCAAACCCGTGGGGAGCTATGGGGCTAAAATGGGGTTTTGAAGGATTCCAGGAGGTCAAACGAGTAATTTTGAACGCAAAATTCGTCTTTTCGAGGTCCCACATCTGTCCAAACATTGTACAATAATTGTATTTTTTTTTTTTTTTTTTTCAATTAAAAATAAAATCTTAAAGGCACAGTTTTTGTACAATTAACCTATATCATCAAAGAATAATAAAACCTTGTGTAAAAATAGCACCGTTTTTAATGCAATTTGATTAATCGAATCTTTGTACAATTTACGAGTGTAAAGAAACGAATATAACTCTCGCAAAATATTGCAGCACAAAAAAATAATAACCCTCTCTTAAGATTTGCATAGCTTTTCTTTTCTGCATTTTTGCCATCCAGGACGTGAGTGGGTCTATTTTCGAAAAGAGGGCAAGTTGACAGGATAAGTGAAGTCATATATAAGTCAAAAGTGACACTTTCTCCCACAGGGTTTTTCTTCTCTTCGCTGATCGTCCACCCGGGAGGAGTTTATTTTATTCAACGAGGTTTCCCCCCTTTTTTTTTGTCACTCGAATGGAACGTTCGAAGGCGCAATGTACAAGTCGTGTTTGGTGTTTTCGGAGGGTCGCTTAGGAAAATATCAGTTTTTCGTACTTAAAAAAAAGTGTCGTGGTAATGTAGAGCATAGGGAAGGGGGAAATTGTGTTTTTTTGGACGTTTTTAGTGGTCGGTAGAACACCCGGGGAGGGGGGGAGTTTACAAGCGCCCCCGAAAAAAAAGCTTTTAACAACTGCAGGTGGCGCATTCGACCCCTCCTTCACGACCCTGGTGGCGTTTCTTGCCGCCCCCTCGAAAACCGCCCCCGCGAGGGTTGTTTCCCGCCAGTCTGTCGGTGGCGTTCGTCCCGTAAAGCGGCAAAAGCTCTGACAACAAAAAGCCTCCCGACGTCGTTCGACGATCGACTCGCGATATACGCGATCGGATTTTTTTTCAAGATTTCGTCGCGACGTTTTTTCCTAACGCGCGTTTCTCGTCACCCACTTCCGCCGACTTTGCCGCAGCCGATGAATTCGTCAAGTAAATTGAAATTTGAATTTTACGAAATCCGCTTCCCGGGCCGATTTCACCGCATCGACGATGCTCGTTTTTATTTTTATTTTTTATTTTTTTAATGAGCGTTAGCGCTAATCAATCGTCAACTCAGTTGGTGAAATCGGCTCTAAATTACACCAAAATTCGTATGCACGTCACTCATTTTTGTGTTCTACTTTGTTGCCATTATTTCCACCTGCCAGTATTTGTCAATATTACCCAAATCCCATTTTGGTTTCTTCTTCGGAATTCTACGTACTTGCGTTTACTCCCAGATTCGAAAACATTCTTCAAAATTCGTTTTTGGTTTATTATTGTTTGAATACGTATTCGCGACGGGGGTCGAACATTTCGATTGGTCTTTAAATTTGTCACTAAACGTTTCAACAGCACATCTACACATAAGTACGAGTATATGAGTAAATAAGAGCCTACCTAAGGTACTGCCCAAAACGTCCTAGTGGACGGACATTTAGGAATACTAAAGTATAGATACCGAAATTGAACTGTCCGTCCACTGTGTAGGAAGTTTTGGTCATTACCTTAGGAAGACTCTTATTTAAAAATCGAAAATTTTTAATTTTTGATGAAATACTCGGTTCACCATCTAGTTGTGCCCGCAAGGTGTCAGCCCATTCGCTCCGTGGGGCTGTGTTGGGCTAAAAAAGGGGCTACGGTAGGGTTTGTTGAAGTTTTCCGGCAATGGGGTCGAGTGGGTGCCGTTTTCGACGTATTTTTGGACGAAGAATCCAATTTTGGGGGGTTCCAGAACCATCCAACCTCACCGAGGGGATCTATGGGGCTTTCTTGGGGCTACATGCATGTAATTACATGTAAGATGGGGTCTCGATAGTGGAAGTAGAATCAGTTTTGGTTGGGATCCCTCATAATATTATGTTCGTACACTGTAGAGAAATACAGCTTTCTTTAAACTTTTTTCTGAGTTTTTATTTTAACACAGTTGTGCCAACATTAATTAATATTTGCATAATTTATACCCACGAACAATAATTGTTATTGTTTTTATAAACCCTTGTGTGAAATATGAAGCTTTTTTTAAGACGGGGAACCAGATTTTCTAAATCACCGGTTTGTTGCGAGGTCTCCCATTTAAGGAAGCAGAAACCTGCTTTTATTGAGAAGAAACCGTTGGAGGGGGCAAATACTTGTTTTTAGGAAGCAGAAGCCGGTTTTGAGAGAGTAGGACTCGATTTGAGGGAGTAGAAGCTGGTTTTACCGAAGCAGATGGCTGTCAGAGAGCAGAAACTTGATAAAGGGAGCAAAAACCGGTTGGGAGAAAGTGGTTTAGAGAGAGTAGCCGCTTGTTTGAGGGAACAGAAACCGGTTTTGGGAGCATAGGAATCTTTTTGACGGAGTATAAAGCGGTTCTAAAGAAGCAGGAACTGGCTGTAAAGGAGCGAAAACTTGTTTAAGAATGCACAGACCAGTTCTTAGGGAGCAGAAACCAGTTTGGGGGAAGCAGCAGCTTGTTGAAAGAACCGAAACTGGTTTGGAGAGAGCAGCCACCCATGTAAGGGAACAAAATCCGGTTTGGGGGGAGCACCTGCTTGTTACAAGAAGCAGAGACCAGTTTGGAGAAGCAGCAGTTTGTTTAGAGGAGCAGAAACAGGTTTTGGGGGCAGCAGTCGCTTGTTTGAAGGAGCCACTCGTTTAAAGAGCAAAACCCGGTTTGAGGAGAGCGGCCGCTTGTTTTAAAAGCAGAATCAGGTTTCGGGGGAGCAGCTGCTTGTTAAAAGATGCAGAAACCGGTATGGGGGAAGCAGCCGCTTGTTCGAAGGAGCAGAATCCGGTTTGGGGGAGCAGCTGCTTGTTAAAAGATGCAGAAACCGGTTTGGAGGAAGCAGCCACTTAGTTAAAGGAGCAGAAACAGGTTTTGGGGGGGAGCAGCCGTTTGTTTAAAGGAGAGCAGAACTGGTTCTTCCGGGAAACGGGTTCACGAAGGACAGTAAAGCTTGTTGTGGGTGTCGTTTCCGAAATAATTTTGAACATGTCAATTTAAAGACATCCCAAACTGCGGGGATCTATGGGGCACCGAATGGGGCTTTTCCAGGACGAGACATACTTCCCATAAGCTCAACAAGTTTCCTCAACATTTACGGAGTATGCCGAGCGTGTAAATAATCAAAGCATGACGTGTCGAATAATTTGGTGACACGTTCGGCAAATTATTACATAATAAGGTGTGAATAAAATTTTATTGCGGCGAATTTTCGATGTCGTTTGATTTATGAATGCATTTTAAGTCCCTATTAGAGGTTAACGGGATTGTCGTCAAAAAAAATGTTTTAAGTTTGGATTTATTGGTACATTTATTACCAATAAATGGTATTCTTTCATAATGAACGTGATTTTTTTTTTCAAATCTATTCAATTTTTATGATTCATTTTACGACGATTGGTAACGATTTTGAAGGAAGAGGTGAGTCTCTCGTCGAGTTTTTAAATTAAATCTACGCAACAAATCTTCGGCTCAAGAGTGACAGTTATGGCGTGTCACAACGGCAAGTAACTTGAACTGATTGGTGAAGATTGGTTTAGCGTAGAAAGTACAAAATATAAAATTTATATTTAATGTTTTGCCGTTTATAAATTATCATTTTTATCAGCATAAAATAAAATTTAAAACAACTGTTTTTCTTGTTTTTTCCGAGCCAAGTCCTGAGAAAATAAACTAATCTTCAGGATAACAGAATTTTCTCGTCACATTAATCGATGTGTTAGTAATTAAGACGACGACTATTCATATGTGAATAATATTCATTCATTTTATTATGATGAGAAAATAATTTTCATCAACATCAATAATTATTATTGATGTTAATTTTTGTTTATTTTTAACTAATTAGGTAATAATGTTACCTACTGTTCGTTTATTCATTTTTAAGTTAATCTAACAATTTTTGAAAAAGGAAGAATGAATTAAAATGAATTGAACGAATTTAATAAATTAAATTGAATGAATGAAACTGAGTTTGAATAAAATTTGAATAAAAATGCATTTTTGGAAAAAAAAGAAAAAATCTTGTGAAAAATGATGAGAATATACACTGACTTTGGAATCAATTCTGGGGTCCCAAGTGAACACACCGAAAAGAAAAACTCCGCGGGGACGCGTGGAGATACCTGCTGTTTTGATCAATTTCCAATATTTATAGCTTTTTTGATCTGTAAAGTACTTGAATAAATTGAAAAAAACATGCATTTTAAATTCTGCAGAATTTCTATGAATTACTATGAACGCGAGAACAACGCGAACCAAACCACTCTTACTTCATTTTTAATCGTTTTCCGAACGTTGGGTAAACGTTTGGTTCCATTGTTCGCCTGATAACTTGGGAGATTGATGATCCAATAGCAGGTCGAACGAATAAACCAATCGAGGCGCTGAAACGTAAAAGTTTTCTTTGCGTTATGAAGGGGGTTCTTCAGACAATGTAAAGAAGCGACGGCAGTGAAATGAAATCGAGTTTTCGATTTTCAACTTATAGTTTCGCCAACCAAAAAAAGTAACGTGCTCGGTAACTAACAAAACCGTAACGAGTCAAGGTTTATAAAAAGGCACTTTTGCAACCATCGTCTGTAAAGAAGCAATTTGGCAACTGTGGAGTAAAGATCTAGTTGTGAATTTCATCTCCTACAAATCCTCACAGCATAATAATAATTATTATACGCATAATTATTATACGAATAAGAAAAAAAAATTATATTAATTAACCCTCTTTACTGTCGTTTTAATTACCAAAAACATCATTGAACTTTTTTTTTAAAGAGGGTTTTAAAATTAAATTTTCATAGGTTTTTGGAGGTTTTATGTCATAAAACCTCCAAAAACCTCATATGAAAATTTAATTTTAAAACTCATACTTTGTATCGCCGGAAGGCCTTTACAATTAAACCTTCTCATTCATTCTCATTCTCATTCTCATTCATTTTAAAACTCATTGAGCTTTTTAATGAGGTTTGATATGACCAGGTTAACGCTAGTAAAAGAACCGTTTAGCCGCCATTGGAAAGCGAAAATTTCTATTGGAATCTGCTGCCCTTTCAGTCTTGGTAAAAATCGTAAAGAAACATTAAATGTGCAAAATTTTTGCATCTCGGACCGAGATGCTCAGTGCATCAATAAATATTATAGGCTCCTCCAACAGAAAAACGCTGCAAATTTTACACCAAAGTTTACTATTCGTGGATTAAATTAGCTTTAAAAAATGTAATACTTTCTTTGAGATTTTTTTTTAACTAAAAAAAAGAAGAAATTTTCCTGTACAATTATTCCAGTCAGCAGGTGATGTTTCGATCCAAAGCGTGGTGTAGAATTTTTCACAACGGTTTTATGTTTTTTGGGGGTGCTGAACAACAATCCGAAGCTTCCCAACAAAATTTCTAGAACCGCTCGCCGTCAAATGTACGCGTCATTAAACAAGTGTTATTCCAAGAATAATAACTCAGAATTACTTTTCGGCGAGAGCGCATTATTTTAGGTGATGAAACAATTTGATGAAAAAACAAAAAAACACAAAAAAAAAAAACTATAAATAATAATTGTATAATTGTGACGTGTGCAACCTGTTCAGCGGAGTCGACGAAAAGTGGGGGGCTCTCCCCCCCCCCTCTCCATTAACGAGGCTGACGTCGACCGCAATAAACGTGAAATTACGTTTAATACGTTCAGTAAAAAAGCGTTCATCTCGGAGGATTTATGAGGGGGTCTCTCGGCGGGAAATGTTATAACTTTTTAATTAAAAAGAAAATCCCCCTCGTCCCCCCCCCCCCCCCCACCGACCGGTTAACCCGCTGACCTCGTAGTAGCCTTTAAATTTATTAAATAAAAAAACGCGGGTCTGCAGGTTTTGGGGTTGTACGTGATGATGGGGGGGGGGGGGGGGTGTGAAGAAAGATGGCCCGTACGTCTGAAGCCCCTCGAGTGTTGTATAAAATTTGGGGGTTTTACGCCTGTTGTTCGGGAAAGGAGCCAAAAGGGCGGATCCCTCGGGAGGGGGGTGCACTATTTCGGGGGTGGTAATTGGGAGAACCTGTAAAATATGGTGCGAGGGAAGGGGGGGGGGGGGGGGGGGTACGTCGTGGAGGGTTTTCGAGGTCTTGGAAGGGTGGTGAGCGGACGACCCTTCGTTCCCCCCGCCCCTTCCCACGGGTCCATTAAATGCACCTGTCACAACTCCGCTAACGATTTCACATCAGCCGCAAAGACCCTGGCTGCAGCCCCGGGCCTGCTGATGTCGGGCACGAGGAAACGGCGGTGTTAGCTTGTACGAGGGGGGGCGGGGGGGGGGGACTGTATTCTACGAGACAGCCGTTTCACCCTCAGCCGGTACACAGAATCTCCTCAACGTCATCGTCCATCTCAACCAGGCCGGTAACGCGGCGTTACGAAGTGACCCACTTTCCCAAACCCCGGGTGATAAATTTCTCCCCATAAATATCTCACTTTTTTTTTTTAACGAGCCTTCCTTGTTTCATCCAAATGTACATTGAGGGGGCTACAAAATGGGGCGAGTGAGGTGTCGTTATCGGAGTATTTTTGGACGTAGAGTCCATTTATGATGGCCTCAGACCCTTACGAATATACTGTGAGAACTTAAGGGTATTCTATGGGGTTTTGAAGGATTTAGAGTAAAAAGTCGAGTGGGGCGTCGTTTTTCGAAGTGTTTTTGACCGAGAATTCACTATTCGGCCCATCGAAATATACTCGCAGGGTCTTTGAGGCTCCCATGGGGTGCAAATGGGGGTCTTGAAAAGTCTTGAGTAAAAGATCACGTGGAATGTGGTTTTTGTGGTATATTGTGCCGTATAATTCATTTATGAGGTCCTCAAGCCCATACGAGTTCACTGTAGGGATCTATTGGATATTTATGGGGTTTTTGAAGGATTTGGGGCAGGAAGCGAGTGGAGTAGTTTTTAGAAGTAATTTTGAACGTACAAACAACACATTTATAATCGGCCATCCGAATGTATTGCGGGTATCTGAAATAGGGGTTTTTGGGGGAGTATTTAAGGATTTACGAGGATTTTATGAATCAAAGGAATTTTGAATTTGCCGTGGGTCTGGTGGGGTGTCATTTGAGTGTTTGTCAGAAGTGTTTTTGGACGTAGAATCTATTTACGGGGATTTCATACCCACAATCATGGGGCGCCCTTTTGCGGTTTGGCCGCCCGAATTATCACAACGCTTTCCCGCGTTTCAGATTCGAGAAAATCCGAGAGAAAATTCTTTCAAGAGGTTTTCGAAGTAGTTTTCCGCTCCTGGCGAGCGGGCCTGGACCTGATGGTGGGGGGGGGGGGGGGGGGTGACAAATGAACCAGCGGGGGGTGAGACTGGGAGATAAAAGAGTTCGAGGGGGGCAAAGCGGGGTGATAAAGTATTGAGAGAGGGAGGGAGTGAGTGAGATGAATGATCCCCTCCCGTAAGTGAGGGATAATGATTATTCATAGCTTGGCTGCAAGGGAGGGGGGGACAGTCCCCCCCACTCAACGACCTTCATCAGTCTCCCAATAGATTATTATCACGCGATCAGACCGATTAAGTTCATTAGCTTCAGCCTCCCGCTTCACGAACTCACTTCACTTAAATTACTGTATTTATCCGGTTCGTTGCATCGTTTCACAAAACATTTTCGCTTTTTGGGATTCTTGATGAAAATTCAGCTGGTTTCGGGTTTTTCCCCCCCTTAATTACCAAACTAGTGTTTTATGAAAAATTACTCGTCGTATTTAATGACATTCATTACAAGCCAATCTCGTGCCCCTCTTCTCGGCAACCATCGCTCTTCCACCGTAGAGGGGCATTGTAGTGTAGGAAAAACCGTCGAAAAAAGAAAGCGTGATTAATTAAACGCCGTCATCAATCATTTTGAACCGTCCCAGTTTTCGCCTAATTCATCAGCGTGGTGGCGTAGTTTTATGGAGGCATATTTGGTTTAAAAAAAAACTATCACGATGAATATTGCTGCGAGCACAATTGTGAAGCGTAACGCGGAAATTTGGGAAATTTCCACTTTGAGCGTTCAAAGTGATGAAACGTGATGGGGGCTGATTGGCGATGACGGATGATTGAGGAGAAGGGTGGCGGGGGGTCATTTGGCTCTTGTCACTAAGATGGTTTCCACCTCGGTCTAACCACTCAACCCCCCCCCCCCCCCTCCTTTCCGCGTTTTGTCCGGTCCCATTCACCCTCCCACCTCTGGGCTAATGGCACTCCCCCTTCCCCGCTACGTAGATTCCCACTTATACCCATCAACCCCGAGCCTCACATCAACCCTTGTTCCTTGGAGCCCCTTTTCATCGCCCCCGCAGTGCCCGAGCTTCACTTAACCCCCCCCACCCTTCGCTCATTAACCATCGACCATCTGACGTCATCCCCCTTCGACCGGTAATAGTTCTGACCGCATTTAGCAGACAAAAGGACCTCCTTTGGATTGAGCACTTATTCGTGATCGACTTCAGGAATCAATCTCTGTTGAAAGAAACCCTCAGTCGACCTTTTGGGAAGAATCTGCAAAAAAAAAAAAAAAACAAAAAAAAAACAAAAAAAAAAAAACGGGCTCTCACACTTCTTTGCTGATCCGACTACTGCTGATTTCCCCCTCACTGTCTTCTTAGCTGCTGATTTCCCTCCCCTTTCACTACTTCACTCTTTCTCTCACCACTGATCGCTCACTACTCTGCTGATTTTCCCTCCTTCACGATCCATTCCGCTTGTGTCCGCATTTTGCGGAACGTTGAACTCTGAATGAAATGAATAAACCGCAAATTTGAATCGACAAAACGTGTCATAACGACGCCATTAGTTCTAATACAAATTCGACGGAAGACGTCCGATCCCTTTTGATTTGATGACCCGGATAACAAACGGTTCTTCCATTCCGAAAATGGGATTGACTCGGAAGTGAAAGGTAGGAACGTTGGGAGGGGGGGGGGGGGGGAGAGAGAGAGAGAGAAAACGAAGGAACTGGAAAAGTAGAAAAAAATGAAGAAATGTGGTTGGGGGTGGAAGGGGAGTAAAAGAGATGAAATAGCGAGAGGGTGGAACTTTATTGAACAATTTCACCGTCAGGGGGGGAGGGGGGTTGCTGGAACCGCACAGGAAACGCCGCTTTTTTTCACAAAAATGCCACAACGAGCCCCCCCCCCCCCCCCCCCCCCCCATCCATCTCGAGGTCTATACCCCATAAGATACACGGATCATTGGCTTGGTTCAAAAGGCTCCCTTACAACCCCCCTCCCTTCCCATCAATAGTGATTGATAACTTTTCCCGCGATGAGACCCCCCCCACAAGAATGGCGCCAGGGGGGGGGGGGGGGGGGGGTATTGCGTGACGGTTCGGATAGAGCCATATTTTCGCAAAGGGACGGTTCGTCGAGGTCACAAACGGGCCCGCTGACTAGTGATGCGACATCGATGCTTGGATTGCGATGTTTTTGACATTATATGTCTTTACTTTGGTACATAAACGAAAAAAGCGTTGAAAGTCTTGAAGCGTTTACAAAAAGCGTTAAAAAAATAAATCATTTGATTGATGATTTTTTTTTTAAAGTGAAACTTTTATTACATCGTCCCAAAATTTTTGGTCTGTGTGTCGTTTTGTGTAACATCACGCTTAAAGCGTCGTTACTAGGGATTACTAGGAAAATTTTCGAAACCCCGAAACCCGATACAACTTTTGCCGTCCGTTTTGAACGAAACTACGTCTGTTAAAACGAGCTTTTCACGCTGATTTCAACGAGCACAAAACGATTTCTGTGCGATAACCCGTTCGAAAGTTATTCCAAGATCGTCGGTAGGTGGGTACGAGTCACAAGTCAAACTTTTTCATTATCTCCGCTAGCTTCGATGAGCTCTTTGGATGTGCTGTTCTGTTAATTTGGTTGGGATGGGATGTCTTGGTTGTTATTGTTGGACCCTGACTCCAATAGTCAAGCGATACCAGATGTTGTGATGAGCTTGACAACCCCAAATTATTAAAATGTTGACTTTTCTGCCTGCCATTGATTGTGTTACTTATTTCAGTTATGAGGAGTGTGAGTCGATTATTATTTTTTTATTTTTTATTTATTTATTCATAAAAACATAAAAACATTTTCACAATAAGGCAGAGTCATGATTTGTATACATAGGAACCAATTTTTCTTGATTTGGCCTATAGGTCTTTGACCTGTCCAGCCCTGTCATTCCCTTAATAGCTATTGAATATTGCATACCAATTAAATTTACAATTTATAGCGACTTAAAATATAATTTGTATTTTCTAAATTCTTAAAATAAAGTAGCGCTTCTTTTTTGAAAATTGATGTTGACCTCGCGGTCCTTAACGAGAAAGGCAGGGTTTCAAATAGCGCAGGCGCAAGCCAGGGTAACTGCCGAGTGAAGAAGTCAACTTTTGGATGAGGAATTCGCAAAATGGTTGTCTGACTAGTCCTTGTATTTTTTACCACCTCATGCTGCCTAAACGCGTCCCGAGATTTGAAAACGTAATTTACTAGTCTATAAACATAAGTTGCCCTAGGTGGTAGGACATCGAGCTTGAAATACAAGGTTTCTATTGGTGTGCGCTGGTCGGATTTGGTTGCTATCCGTAGCACAGTGTTAATTGCCACCTCAATGCAACGAAAATTGCTTGAGTAGGCACCACCCCAAATTATTATGCCATAAATTAGAATACTGTAAACATACGCATTGCACATCATGCGGAGATTATCCCTCGATAAAAAATTTCTTAGGATGATGAAGAAGTGGTAACATTTTTTAATTCTCCCCTCCACGTTCTGAATGTGCTCATGCCACTTTAGATGTTGATCCAGTGTAAGCCCAAGATATTTTAGGCTTCTAACTTTTTCTAACGTTCCACAGGAGCATACTGTTTTTTGCGCGCACTTATCTTTGTGAATCACTAATTTCGAAAAGTCTGGCTGACCAGTCTTATTGATAGAAAACGTGATGTACTTTGTTTTAGTTATGTTCACGGTTAGGCCATTCAAGTGAAACCATTTCAGGACTTTCTCCATAACTCGTTCCGCCTCTGAATGGACTTCTTCCCATGAGTTTCCTTTCAATAAAATGGCTATGTCATCTGCAAAGGCAACGAATTTGCCTGAGACATCCAGAGCAAACAGATCATTGACGAATACAAGAAATAAAATAGGGCCTAGTACTGATCCTTGAGGTACTCCATAACTAATTATTTCTTCAGTGCTTTTAGCCGTCTGAATTTGTACAAACTGTTTTCTGTTCGAGAGGTACGATCCGAACCATCTTAAGGCCACTCCATCCAGCCCAAGTCTTTCCAATTTTAGTATAAGCCTTGATATTTCTATGGAGTCAAATGCCTTGGAGAGATCTATGAAAACTCCCATTATTTTGAGATTGTTGTTCATTGATTCTGCGATATCTGCTGTTACTTCCACTAGGGCATCTTGTGTACTACGATTTTTTCGGAATCCGTATTGAGTAGCAGCTAATAGGTTATTTTTTTCCAGGTTGGGCTAAATGTCATTATGTCTGAGATGTCTTCTTTTGAGTCTTGTCGCAAAACCTGGTGGATCTGTTATTGCCGCGACGCACGGGTTCATGTTCCCTTCGGCCTTCTCCACCAGTTTTGTGTATTGTGTAGGATGGTGTGATGGTCTCTTGAATTGTGGATAGTTGGAGGTCTTCCCGGAGCACGTCGTTTCTCACATACCACGGGGCATCTGTTATGGAACGGATGATCTTGTTTTGTTGTCGCTAAATCTGTTGTGTGGAAGTGTAGCAGGCTGAACCCCAGATCTCGCAGCCATAAGTCCATATAGGACAGCCATATAGGTCCATATAGGTCTCAGCTTGGATCTCCAATTCAGCATTGGCCAGCATAGG
Organism: Pilophorus perplexus; assembly: GCA_955831195.1. Classification (NCBI taxonomy): domain Eukaryota; kingdom Metazoa; phylum Arthropoda; class Insecta; order Hemiptera; family Miridae; genus Pilophorus; species Pilophorus perplexus. Next base: position 8,474,626 of record OY037014.1, on the reverse strand, counting down.
AAGGTCCTCTTTTTCATAGCGTCTCTGACGTTCTTGATGTGGTACTTCCAAGTTAGTCTACGGTCTAGGGTCAAACCTAGATACCGAACTTGAATTTTCCTTGGAAGTAAACCACCACAAAGACCGATGTTGCCGACCGTTCCTGGCCTTAGCGTGAAGGTAATGTGCGAGGACTTTGTTGGGTTGACCTTCACCTTCCATTTGTTGAGCCACTCTTCAGCTTTGGCCAAGTGTCTCTTCAGGTGCCATCTTGCCTCCATGACGGTGTCTCCTGAAGCGAGTATTCCTGTGTCGTCTGCAAACTGGGCCAGAAGCGTGTCACACGTATCAGGGAAGTCATGGCAGTAGGCGTTGTAGAGAAGCGGGCTGAGAGACGATCCTTGTGGGCCTCCTGCGCTAATTGTCTTGCACAACGAATATTCCTCGCCGATTTTCACCCTAAACGTTCTTCCACTCAAGAATGACTTGAGGAAGAGGAACAGGGAATTCGGGAGGAATGGTCGGATTTTTAGGAGGAGTCCATCGTGCCAAACTCTATCAAACGCCGACTGTACATCCAGAAAGGCTGCTGCAGTCTACTTCTTTCGATCATAGCGATGCAGGATGTAGTCAACAACCCTGTAGTGGAATGATCGCTTCTGAACCCAAATTGATGGTCCGGGATGATTGATGACACCTGAAGAGCACTCTATAACCTCTTGAGAAGAATTTTCTCGTACATCTTCCCCAGCAGAGGTAGCAAGCTGATTGGGCGATAGCTGGCCGGGTCCTGCTGAGGTTTGCAGGGCTTCAGAACAACAGTTGTTACTATGACCACATCATGCTTCCACACTGCTGGCATGTACCCAAGGCGCAGGAGTGCATTGTTTAAGTTCAGGAGGAACGCCTTACCCTTCCTGCAGGAGGGAACCCCATGGGGAGGTTCTTGATCAAATCTGCTGTTATCAAATCATATCCAGGAGCTTTCTTATTCTTTAAGCATTTAATGGCCCAATTCAGCTCGTCTGGATTGATAGGATTGATGTGCCAAAGTAAAGACATTTAATGTGACTCGTATGCAAGCGTTGCTAGGGTTAAGTTTGAAGTGTAACATCGATTTTCCTTACCGATGTTTCAATCGATTTTGTAAATGTTATTCTTATTCTTATTTTTTATTTTTCTATTTGTTGTGTCCTGCAGGGCACCTTGGTTAACGGATGTAGGTACCTACATGCACAAAGTTCTTCCGAAAAACATCAATGCGTTTTTAGCGCAACCTTTTTCCAAAAAATGGAAAGGTGCGCTCACCTCTTCGACATGTATGTTTTTTTTTTGTTTGTTTGTTTGTTTGTTTGTTTGTGTACAGAGCATCACGCCCGAGCGGCTCAACAGATTTTCATGAGGGTGGTCTCATTGTCATCAGCGAGTTCCGGGGGTGGTTATAGGCTACCTTGATTTTCCCTCCCTCATCCCCTTCATCGGTTTTCGGGAGGTCCTTCACGACGAAAGTTGTTTATCTCTGATGTGTAACTAAGGAGGCCTCAAAAGGGGGACGGAAGTTTTTGTCCGATTTCGTTGGTACAAGGGTCTATGGAATGAGCTTTTCAGGCTGATTCCAACGACTCCAAAACGATTTTTGCAGCCTGAGCCGTTCGTTAGGTACCTCTGATCGGCATAAGGTTTTATTACGCATCGGTCGTTAGGGTGCAGTTGTTTACGTAATGAGCATCACGTGGATGATGTGTTGTGTGGCATAGTTTGGTCGCTAGATACCTACTGTTTCTTAGTTTCTCTCGCTCATTAAATATATCGTAATAACAAAAAGGTTGCGCTCATCTATTCAATTCAATTGATGGCTTGTTTTGTAATAAAGTTGTCGTTACAAAAAAGGAAAAAAAGTATGCTTGAGAACATTGATTTTTTTGATCGATATTTCCACTCAACATCGATGGCTAATTTTAAAAATATCGATGTTTTCTATCGATGTCGCATCGCTCAACTCGCCCGTTTCTAGTGTCTTTTCAATCTTTTCAATTTCGGCCTCAACTAGGGATAAACGAGGCGAAAGAAAACACGCTTTCGAGCCGTAAAAGACGCACAACTGCTCCTAATTTCATTTGTTCTTCCTGAAAATTGGGCTTCGTGCTGACGAGGGGAGTCACGAAACGCGTCACGTCAAATTTGTAAAGCAAACGTAGAGATTGACTGTTTTCACGATTCGCCGTATATAAAGAAAGACTCCAGAAATGATTTTCATTAAAAAATATTCTTTTATTTTTATCGTTCCTACCTTGCCTACTGAAGCAAGCGTTATTAATATGTATTACTATTAATATAATTATTATTATTATTTTTATTTTTATTGAACGTGCAGGGGGCACTAAATTTGAGGGCTTGACTAAAAGGGGCTTTTAAATTTACAAATTTACATTTAATTTGAAATAAATTTTACAATAAATAAAAAAAAAAGAATTACTTATTGAATTTATGCATAGGTACCTATGTAAACGATTTTGCAATAATAAATCTCCTCTCATCTCAAATTTCTCAGTCAAAGGGATGGTTAAGGTAAGAACAGTATTTAACAAATTAGTATGTATCGTAGGAAACCAGGAAGGTATACCTCGCTAGCTATTGAGCCTTTCCAGACTTCCTGGTTTCCTACGATCTTTTGCATTAAATGCTAAATTGAATGTTGATTAAAGTTTTCAACTAAATTTTGACTCTTGAATGTGGTCAATTACCCCATTTCGGCGAGAAAAATATTATAGAAATCAAACAACGACTAGTTTAGTTAGGACTAGTTTAATTATCAACAAAAGTAAATAAAGAAGGTTGGTTTGTACATGGAGGTTTTTTAATTGCTGGAAAAAACACAAAACATGCAACAAATAAAAAATAATAAAACATAAAATAAATTGCAAAATCCTATTCTTATTAAATGAATAACAATAAAATAAATGTAATGAATTTTATTACACTTTTTTATTGTCTCTCCTCAGCTTCATCAACCCCGCTGACCTGCAGGTCGTTCAGTCACAGTCACACACTCTACAACTAGTCTGAATAAGTTGAAACGCTCTAAGTTACACCTTATTGGCTCCTTTACATTCGACGGGTTTTCCGGGAGTAAATTTCACCAGGATCAACACGGATCTCACGTACAGCTAACGTATTCCTGTTATTAGCTCCACGTGGTCCTCAGCCTTCCAAACAGTTGCGGGACTCGGGTGGGATCTCGAAGGTGTACACGACGGAACTCTATCTGCATTCTACTGAGCAAAGGAGTTTGCCAATTCCACTTTGTAGTTTCCAAGTGTGTTCTAATATACGATGTGGGTGAAATGCTACGTGCAAACTACTCTGCATTTATCTGAAACGTAGGTATCAAAACTGGTTTGGGTTCTCCGGTAAACCGCTAGATGGCATTTTGCGCGATGGAACACGGCACGCCCTTCCCAGCACGACGCGTCGTTAGTGTTAGCAACGGGCCTTGAAGGTGATTCGTGTCTGTGCATCTTCAGTAAAATGTAATGTACTCTGATCCGAGCGTCGTTCTTCAGAACCTTCAGGAACTCCCAGTCATTTCCACCTATTAGAGACGAGAACATGGACTGCGCGCCTTCGGATCTCCAGCCATCGACACTACAAACCCGCAATTTGTCGTGATATGCTGCCCGGAGGTGCGGATTAGTTTTTCGCTCGTCCAAAGTGAGGAATACCATTGCGAAGGGATAGCCCGGGACTTCGTTTATTCGTCGTGGCTGCCTCACAAATCAACCCGGACGGCGAATGGTGGAGGGTGGTATCGCTCCGTCAACTCCATCGAACATGAGGGGGGGCTGAGGATAGCAGGCTGGGGTGGATATGGTGGAGGGGGAAGTCTTTGATTGGAAACGGGATTGCCTTCACCTCCCCACCCAACCATCACCCCATTTGGGAATTCTATCTCGGACAACACCACATGATTCCCGATTCTAGGCTGAACTCAGGAAAGGGTTCAGCTCTGAGGTTTGATAAGAACCAGGCATACGCAATCTTCGTGGACCTGAGACCGCATGTGATGCGGTAGACTGATCGTTGGTGTGCCATCTAGGTTCGTGGACTTGTTGCGTTGCGGCATCGGTTTGGACGAGTCGTTGCTCTGAGTCGCTCAAATGGGCGTGAAGCAGGGCTGTGCTCTGATCCCCTACTGTTCCCACGGTTGAAGGTGCACTGGCTGACGTGCTCATGTATGTAGAGGACTGGTTTGGTCTGGGGAGGATCGTGAGGCGATGTAGAACAACATTGACATCCTGAAAGAACACTACAATGTTTGGGCAATGGCATGAGACCCTACAGACACACAGCGAAGTGATACAAGCTCTCAGTTGGTCATAATCAGATTATGGTTCTTACTTCAATTCTCTTACCTTAATTCTAGAATCACTCGTCGTGAACTGATTCCTGTATTCAAGGGATCACATCCGGCTTGTCAATTAAACAGTGCTCCTCCTCCTATGAGAATATAATTAAATTTTCAATAGAGTTGCAAAACAGGTTTTTGAAAAACATTTAAAGAGATGAAAATGCGTTGGTTAGGGTAACCTAACCGTTTCCAACCACATCGTCAGCTCCACCCATAGAAAAACGAAATCACGGATGCCAAACGATGCCGTTCGGAACCGGGAGAAACGTCAATACCAAAATGTTTATAAAAAGCTTCGCAATCAGGTGGAACAGCAAATAAGGAATGATCACTATAAATCTACTATAAATCTTTCCTTTTTCTAATCCAAGCCATTAAAATACATCTCAAATATCAACCATTTCGATCTCACCTTAAGTGTTACTACCTTTAAGCCAAAATTTGATTCTGTGATATTAAATACGCCATAAAAGTCTATTATTACGCGAATTTAGGTGTTATCTCTCTCGATTTTTAGTGTTTGTAGTGGTTTATTGTTCAATTTATAACACCTTGGCTATAATGAAGCCAAACATCTGAAACTTACTAAGCTAAAGACCTACTTTATGATAAATAAAAGGTTTTTCAAACTCGCGCGGTTTTCTTTCATGCTGCTCAGATTTTTTTTTTCGACCCAAATCAGCAGATTCTTCTCTTATGTAGGTTCTGCTCTGCTGTTTTGTAGAATTTTTATTTTTATTTTGGGATGTTCAACCGAATTCGTCCATTTTAGGACGTTCTATCAGTAATTATTAGGGTGTTCAATCGAAATCATCTTCTACTTTTCTAACTTTGAAGCGATTTTCAATTGTAGGGAGTTCAATCGACGCAAAATGTATTGATCTACAACTTTTCTTCGTGTTTAAACTTCTTGAGAATTTTTGTTTGGCTACCAAACTGGAAAATATACTGGAAAACGTACTTTTATGAGGTTCTGTTGGAGAAAAAAAGGTGGAATTTTAGGTGTGGGAACATGGGGTATATTCGTGATCAGCGTCAAATTTGTTATAAGTATAGGGATTTTCAGAGGTGTTTCCCTCCAAAATACGGCCATTCGCCGTCAGCCGTCCTGTTTGGGCACTTGGATTTTTTTGTAAATCTGAAATTTCGAGGAAATGTTTTTATCATTTAGTTGTGTCGGCAAGCTTTTCGAGGAAGATTCGATTCCACCTGGGGGATCTGTGGGGCTTTCAAGGGGCGACAAATGGGATTTTTGGTGAATGCAGCGAGCCAGTCGCATTGACGGGCTTGAGGATTGTCACAGGCTTCAGTCTGCTGTCAACGCTTTGTTGTGCATGTAACAGCCTCACACTAAATCCCTCTAAGAGTTCGGCAATCACATTCTGCCGGTGGTACCGGAGATTTAGCAATGACTATAGCGTCAACGGTGTCAACGGACTTTGGGGGATGCTGGGAGTGCTCATGGACAGCCAGCTGGAGTTCACCGCCCACATCGATACGGTATGCAGCAAGTCTCTCAGGTCACTTGGATTCCTGAAGAGGTGTGCAGGAACCCAGCTGCATTGGTCCTTCTCTACAAATCGTTGAAACGGCCGTCCTTGGACTTCGAAATGCACGTTGACCGCGTGGAGAGGGTATAGCACCAGTTCCTGAGATTTTTAGGTACCCTACAGGTCTGGAGGATCTGAACTATGCTCGGCTCACGCAGCCCTACCAAATCGAGCCTCTTCAAGTCCAAAGAAGGAACGCTGACATCGTATTTCTGCACCATATCGTGAATGGCAGAATCTCTTTTCCCGACCTCCTCTCTTGCCTCAGCCAGACAGTGCAGCACTATCCCACGAGGTATCAGCCCCTCTTCCTTGTGCCATTTGCGGACCACAATTATCTTTTCCGTCGTCCAATGTGGCGGCTCCCACACGAGGCCTTCCTCGGCCAACGACTTTGACTTCCTGGCGTCATCTCTGTCGACTCTGACTAATCATGACGCACATCACCTTCATCTTTCAGTGGTCCTCAGTTTCAGTTTCGGTGCGGTGTAAGTGGGGAGTTCTGGTGCGCGCGACTTATAATGCAACTTATCTGCCTAGTGTCTGTTTTTCTCTGCTTGACTCTTCCCTCGCCCTGCGTCTTGCGCTGCTTTAATTGCTCTTTTTCACATACCTACATGCCTCCTTACGTTCAAAAGTCAACTCACCATGTGATTCTTGTATTGTGTTTAGATTGGCACTAACGCATAAATAAATAAATGCCAGAAGGTCGAATGAGGTGTAGTTTCCGAATAATTTTGGACGTAGAATTCATTTTTAGGGGGCCCCACTTCTGTCCAAACACTGTGGGGATTCACTTTTTTAATTTTAATTTTTTCAATAATGAAAAATTATTTTTCATTTACAGAACTAATGGATAATAATTATTATATATAATTATTGTCAATTAATTGTCAAAATTATTTTGATAATTCATATTGAAGAATAACAAACCCTCATTCATTGTGGCTACGATCTAGATTTGATATTCACTCAAGAGTCTTGAGTCAAGACTTGCTCCACCCTCGTCAACTCAACCCTCCAGCCTCAAGCAAAAGCTGTACAAAAATCACCACCCAAAACTGAACACTTTTATGATCCCAATAACGCCCAATCGTGTTTCCGAACTCGATCGAACATTAGGGAGCCGTAAATAGGATAAGTTGGCCCAATAAGGGGTGTTCCGGATTGCGTGGTTTTACAAAGTTTCCAACCCATCAGCTTCCCCCCCCCATTCATCTTTCACTTCATTCCCTACTTTCCAGGTTTTCGAAGTTGTAATTCTAACGAATTGTCCCCCTCGAAGTGCTTTAACCGCCTCCCAACCTCTTTAAAAGGGACAGTTTCGTCCCCCTTCACCGAAAACCACGTTTCGCCCTATCAGTCTTATCCCCCCCCCCCCCTCATCCAACGCCCTTTTCCTCGCCACTCACTAATTCCGACTTTTTCAAAAAAAAAAAAAAACCTTGAAAGGGGCTTCGGGGGCATTAGAGTGGAACAGGTCGGTGGGAGGGGGTGACAAAAACTTTGAAATTAATTATCAGGTTTTCCCGAACTAATTAATAGACTGAGGGGACTCTAATCCCACCAGTGAACCAGTTCGTTCCTATTTTTGAAGAGTCCCCCTCCTCCGCAGGGCCCATTCCTTTGGAAAAAAGTGAAAATTTTCAACATTTTTTTTTTTTTTTTTCTACGGACAAAGTCAGGAAAGGGATTTGAAAGGAACGGGGAGGGATTAAAGGGACGTGAAATAGTGTGGGAGTTTGGGGAGGGGATTTTGCGGTCACGAGGGGGATGAGTAAAACCCTAACGTCACGGTAGCCCTCATCCGGGGAGGGGGATAGGGATTTTAGTCAAACTCTAAAACCTCAACTTTTTCTCAGGTGTTGCTTGCGGCTTGGTATAAAAACTCCCCCTTCCCCTCCACCTGCTAAGTCATCTCTCATCCCGTAGTCATAAAAACCCCCGACCCATTTTTTTTCCCCTCTGTTCCTCGCATTTACTAAAAACTTCGTAACTGATTTGTTCTAAATCCCCCCTTCGTACCTTTTTAATTTGCGCTCCTAAGTCCACTTTTTTTACTGATGAGGGGGGGGGGGGGGGGGAGGACAGAGCCCGAAAAGGCTATTTTTTTCGGGGAAAATCGTGTAAAGAAGGAAGGGGTTCTGGAAAACTGCGAATGGTGCTGTGTACGGTGTATTTGTGGAAAAACTGAGAATTTTACACAAGGGTTTATTATTCTTTGATATAGGTTACTTGTAAAAAAATTGATTCATTGTCAATTTAAAAGGAAAAAAAAAAAGTACATTGTTCGAACAGATGTGGGACCTCGAAAAATGGGCTATGCGTCCAAAATTACTCGGAAAATATTTGACCTCCTGGGATCCTTCAAAATTCGCATATGTAGCCCCATGAGATCCCAATTGATCCCCACGGTGAACTCCTCGAATCGTTCTGGGACGTCCAAAAATACTTCGAAAGCGACACCTAGCTCGACCTCATAGCCGACACCTAGCTCGACCTCATAGCCGACGCCCTTCAAAAAAGCCCTCCCGTAGCCCCTTTTTAGCCCCACGAAGCCCCAAGGGTTGGGGCGATCGGGCTGAAAACGCGCTGAAAGCGCGCACAACTCGATGGTAAACCGAGAATTTTGTCAAATTTTAGGGTAAAAAACGCTGCAAATTTTACACAAGGGTTTATTATTCTTTGATATACGTTACTTGTGCAGAAATTTAATTCTGTCAATGAAAAAATTTAAAAAAAAAAAATTTTTTTTTGGTTTTTTCTCAAGAAAATTTTTTTTTTTTTTGGATTTTTTTGTTCAAAAATGTGTTTTTTCAAAAACTCTGTATTTTTTACTCGAAAAATATTTAACATCCTGGGATCCTTCAAAAATCCCATTTTTAGCCCCACGAATGCCCTAAACATCGCCCCAGTGAAATCGGATCGTTCCGGGACCCCAAAAAATGGATTCTACGTCCAAAAATACTTCGAAAACGACACCTAACTCGATCCCATAGCTAAAAGCCTTCAAAAACCCCCTTCTGTAGCCCCATTATAGCCCCAGAGCGCCCCACGGGTTTGGGCGATCGGACTGAAAACCTTGCGGGCACAACTAGATGGTAAACCAAGTATTTTGTCAAAATTTCAGATTTTTAAAAAAATTCCTACTGCCCAAAACGGCCCGGACGGCGGACGGCGCACAGTGGGGCAAAACGGCTGTTTTTCGGAAAAAAAACCCTGTAAAAACCCTAGATACACCTTTAAAAATCTGAAAAAAATCACACGTGGTCTTTGAGTCTCACTACGCATTGTACGTAGTCAGTGGGTCACATTGACCGAATTCACATGGGTCAATTGACCCACCGACTCACTATAATTCAACTCCATTATGAGGTACAAAGCTGGCAATGTCACCAATCGAATATAAATATTAAATTTCATAGGATTATATATATATGATATATAATATATAGGATAGCCCGGGGTCAATTGACCTGTAGTGGGTCAATCGCAATATGCTCTAAAAGTAGAAGGTAGAACATTAAAATTTAGTTTCTGGGGTGCTGAGTAGAAGAGAGAACTCTCCAAGGTCTAAATAATTGTACACAATATCTTGAGAAAAATTTTAAGTACATTTTAACTCATATATATAATTAATGAGAATAGTACTGTTTAGTCAGGGTAGTTGAATTGACTTCTGTTATACAAGATTGGCCAGAAAAATGATAATAGAATGAAAGTAGTGGAAAAACAACAAATGAAATCAGCCTCTGCTTGTAATATTAGTGAAAATAAAATTTATTATTTATTTAAAATTTATTTAATCTAATTTATTTAAAATTATTAAATTAAATCATCATTATTATTTATATTTATTATATTTATTTATATTTATACTTGTATTATTATATTATTTATGCTTCTATTATTATTTATATTTGTATTATTATATTTAATTTTTGTATTATTAACCACTGGGTCAGACGTCACTAGGATCTAGTTCAATTTAGTTTCATTCAACTTCTCGCCAAATTTTTCTGAAATTGAATAATAATGATTTTTTTAATTATTTGTGAATCATTCAGAGATTTGGTACAATGATAAATACTTGCTTGAAATTGCAACTCATGATAGGCGAATTGGTCGATGTTGACCTGGCTTGAGATAAGCCGTTCTACATTATTTGTTAATGACAAATCCTGATAAAATCAGCCTATTTACCTGCAACGAAACGGTCCAAATTCGCACCGTTGAGCAAAACCTCGCATAATTCGCGATATTGAATTATGAGCCCTGGCATTGTTGCGGCGATCACTTAGGATATTGAACTGACTAAGTGGGAATGACATCTTATGTGAAAGGATCAAATTTTCTACCGTAAACCTCCAGCTACGGAGTAGGCACCTTATATTCGATCAAGCTCGTTTATCTCGCCGAAAGCGGCTGAATCGGCCATGTTTTTTACACTAAAATCAATCCAGAATTCCTGCGTCCAGAATTGCAAATGATTGCAGCTGAAATTTTTACAAGAGCTTCCCTAGGGTGTCTACAATCGAAAAATTGCCCTGCCAGAGCGGAGCACGGTGGAGCATTTTTTGAAAGCTTAGAAACCCGAGATTACTCGTTAAAACACGAGTAATTACTAAATGATTCAGCCCCCCATGAAGAGCATGGTATTTCAAGCGGATTGAAGGTTCTTAATTTTCTTTAATATATCAGGAACACGCCCAAAAAATTTCAGATTTCTATCTTCAAAAATGAACACACACGAATACTCCAAACTTTATGTTTATAAGTGCCTATTTTCGAGGTCTCAAAAAACTCCACATTGTACCCCTCAGTCCAAGCTGAAAATAAATTCTTCCAGGAAAACGGCTACAGGGATGCATTCTACAACTATTCAACATAATATATTATATAACAATATATATTATATAAACCATCGGAAAAAGTTCGCAAAACTAATTTTCGTTTTTGAGGGTTTTTTCCGGCTTTGCCCCACTGTGCGGCGGACGGACATTTCGGATTTTGAATGTAGACCTCTTGAAACGGATAATGTCAAATTTTGAGGCCGATCGGAGTCGTCGACCCGCGTCGCGAAAACATAGGTGTATTATTCCAAGAATAATAAACCAAAAAAATTATTACTGCCCATAGCGGTTCGGACGGCGCGCCGCGGCGTACTGACATTTCGGAAAAATGACCTCTTGAACAATGTCTCCATAGCCGTGTTCGGGGGGGGGGAATACATCTATTTATCGTGACCATGATCATGTGAATGATGTGAAAATCTCCAATAAAGTTGGTTCCTACATATTTCACAGCTCAATGGGTAGGAATAGTTTTCCCCGACCCAGACATAACAACCAAAAATGAGATTTGGAGCGCTCTGAAAGAAGAAGAAGATGGCGAGAAAAAGGGATAACAAAAAAAAAAAAAAAAAAAAACTGCTTCGTTTAGAAAAGTGTTTCATGTAACTGTTTCATTTAGTTTTTATTTTAGTTTTTTAGGAGGGCAGGATGGCCCTGTGGACTAAGGCGTCAGCGAGACGCCTGTTTACAATCAGTCGGAGCGCTGATCAGCCTGGTTTGAATCCAGGGACGAACACCAATGTTTGACCAAAAGTCAATTATGTGTTGTAATACCTGTCTTGTCGGTTGACAATTCACCTCTGAACTTCAGAATCAGAAATCAGAAATTCTTTATTGTTTTCCGGCTTAACTGCCTATAACAATGCACGGGCACTGCCCGCTAAAATCATTAAATGATTTTAGACAATGTCTTCGAGTTATGTACATTGAAAAGCAATATAGTTTCCTACTTAAACCATGCATTCGAGTATTAATTGCATTATGGACTATTTACAAGGAATCTGATCAAATAACCTAAGGTAACCATAACATTTTCAATTTAAATGAAAAAAAGAAGAAAAGAAGAAGAAAAAGAAAAAAACATTACTCATGAGAGGCCCACTCCGCCTCTTGCAAACCTGCCTCAATTATTAGTCTCGTTTTGAGCTCTCTCAGCCTGAGGTATGACTGCAAGAAGAGTACCACCATTTTGGTTTCCTCTTTGCTCCGGCCCGACAATAGGATTCTTACGGCATGTTCCGCGCTCAACCTCCTACAACCCGAAAATTTGAGCCGGTAAAAAGAAAGCTACGGACATACGCAGATCGCATGGACCACAGTTTCGTTTTCTCTCAAGTTGCACATCCTACAAGTTTCATCCTGCTTTATTTCAATCCTTTTCCCCCTCCACCAGCCTATCACGGTTCTTCTTCCAGACATCCTGAATTGGGCCAGCATCCGCTTAAAATCAATGCTGATCCCGAAATTCAGGTAGGGCTCCGAGGCGAAACCATTAGACGTGAGTTGTGGGTATAGGGACGGTATCAAATTCCGCTAATCCGTTACCTGACAGTAACTGTTGGGAGTGCAATGTAAATACACTGCCAAGGCAATGGCACATGAGCTTCCTCGTGCCAAGTTCAAAATGAACGTAACAACTGTAACAAGAAAATTACGTTCGCGCATGCGCAGGGAGTACCACTGATTCAATCGTGATGAAACTGATAGGGAACCATCTAGGGCTATATCCACACAATTCCTGAAAATTTGATTGAAATCCGATCAAAATTGTAGGAGTTATGGCTGTGACAAGGAAGTTACGTTCGCGCATGCGCTGAGCGTACCGCTGATTCAATCGTGATGAAACTGACAGGGTACCATCTAGAGCTATACGCACACAATTCCTGAAAATTTGATTGAAATCCGATCAAAATTGAGAAAGTTATGCCTGTTTCAAGAATTTCACGTTAGCGCATGCGCAGAGCGTACCGCTGATTCAATTGTGCTGAAATTCGTATGGGACCTCAAGGAGCCTGATCCGCATAATCCCTCAAAATTTGAGCTAAATTCATTCAAAATTGTGGAAATTATGGCTGTAACAAGGAAATGCGGACAGACCCACAGACCGACAGACCCACAGACCGACAGACCGACAGACACGGAACCAAATTTGTTCAGTAGGCTATGAAACGCAAAATGCGAGTGGAAATTTTAAATTCGGACAACAAAAATTTTTTTTCTCCCGAAAGTGAACACAAGGCTTCCGCTGCTTCGCAGACTCGGAAGCAAAACCGCGAACGACCTCTCCCCGTCTTGGTGTGAATCATGTAAATACTGTGAACTAGGTAATGTGGGTAATTGAATAGGATGATTACAGCAACGTACTTAAATTTGGATGGGACTGTTAAAAGTTTGGCAAAAATGGTTTTATTTATTTATTTATTTAATTTTATTTTACCAGAACATAAGATAAAACATCTTGTGAAATGATTCGCATGAGTTGTGGTCTCACGCCTGCCCCAATTAGTAGCATGCAAATAATAATTTTTGTACCGGGCGTACTGAAGGGTCTAGTTCAATGGGATTTTGGCAGTAAGGGCTGCTGTACACTCCCAACATGGCCAGCTGAACGTATCCTCCTTACCAGTTGCATGCGACCATTTGACGCAACTTGATGCGTTTTTTGCCGTGAAAGTAAAAATTTTCCGTCAACAAATTTTCGCCTCGCAGTTACCAATGATTTTTTTAATTCAGCCGCCTCTTATGGCATTTCGATGAACAAGTATTCCTTTACGTTATGGCGCAACTTTCGAATTTATAATTCATACTGCTTCATAATGTAAGGTGGATGCGGCGAGATAGCGGGAATCCATCTTAAAAAAGACGATTTAAGACGAAATAGTCTATTCCCACGATAAAAATATATAAACTTGTAGACGCGTTTCGGTTGATTAGACCTTCATCAGTACAATACAGAATGAGGAAGATGTGAGAAGTTACTTATATACAAAAGTGAAATGTGCCTTCTAATGGGCGTGGCATTAGAAAGGTGGCATGAAAGGAGAAAGGTGAAAGGTAATGTGAAAGGCAAATAAGTGAAAGGAAGACTCACAAGAAAATGTCAATTAACGGGGAACGCCTAATTACATCCAGGTCATTAACAGATATTCCTAAATTGTGAATTTTCTGTATTGTACTGATGATGGTCTAATCAACCGAAACGCGTCTACAAGTTTATATATTTTTATCGTGGAAATAGACTATTTCGTCTTAAATCGTCTTTTTTCATACTGCTTCACGAATAATAATTATTGCCCCTAATCTCTACCACAAACGTGAAGAAGTATTAATTATTAATACTTCTTCACGTTTGTGGTAGAGATTAGGGGCAACCGAAATGCCTTGTTTGAGGTTCCTTGAAATAAAGGAGCTTGGGGCACAATGAAACGTTACTTATGGCCTCTTTTATGGATGAATTATTACCTGAAACGTGAATTATCATCTTTTCTGGATGAATTATGGCGTTTTTTCAGGTGTTTCAAGGTTTATTGATAGTTTATCGGTATCAGAGTGACTCACACTTCCTGTCGTCGGGATGCCCCCCGCCTTAGCGGTATTTACATCGCTCACCCATCGGTCCAAACTTCTCATTTACACCAGACTCGAACCCCTTTAATCCGGGGTCCCCTTCTCAAGCAGATTACGTTCGCGGTATTTGACATCGCCCGGGTAAAGATCACAATAAGACGAATTGAACATTCTACTCAAATCCTCGTAAACTATCGTGTTCAGTATCAATTCGTGTTTTTCTTGCAAGAAAACTCCATGGAGTTCGTCTTGCCTGTCCCAAACGTCTCCAAATCCAACACCCCTCAACACATGCGCAAGCTGAGCTGCCCAATTATATTTATGTAAACTTGATCTTCTCTCCATTGTCACCAGCAACTGTTTGTGACATATTAATGGGTACCTGTGGGGGTTTCATTTTAGTGCTTTCATTTTAGCCACTTTAGTGCTCGATCCACCACCTTCGCGGTCAACTTCGTTCTTCCAGTTTCCATCCTCAGGAGGTACCCTGGCGTTCCTTTCGGGAGCAGCATGACACTTAAAACGAACCTCGTCTGCACCTTTTCCATTTCTTCCAGGACCTGGTATCTTAGACCCCAGACCTCTGCCTTGTAGAGGAGCAACCAAAGAGTCAAAGAGGCGCTCCGCAGCATCCCAACTCTGACATTTACCTCTCACCAGTATTGGTCTGGCTGCTTCCCAGGCTGACTCACCTCTGAACTTTTGAACTTTTATGTGAATCCTAGCAGAGGCTCCCGTGGCGAAGGCGGCCGAGGCATCTGTCTTAACCCACACAGAATCTTACACTGTAAACTACCTCTATTGGGACCTCGAACCGGGATAAAAATTTTCTGGTGGTCCGGTAAAAACATTGTCTTCGTTCGCTGAGAATGTTCATGAAAATGATAGGTAATTAAACGATTTCTTCTTTTCATGCATTAATTACATTCCTTAGGGGTTCATAATTTTCCCAGTTGAATGTAGTTTAAAGGGCCATAATGGCCCTACAAATTAATGATTATTTTGAGTCTCTCCCGATCAACTTCTGAATGCTAATTTTATCCACTAGGAAAAAATTCGTTAAAACTGATTATTAACGCGAACATTTTAGCAACAGCGGGAAAATAGTGTGGAAATTGAAACATCAGGCGATAGGAAGGGAGCCGGAATAATGAAGCGTAATGAGGAAGGTGAGAACGAATTGTTAAAGCGTAATCAACAGTAGACTGCGGACAGTTGTTTAACAAGTGTATAAGCGTCTGTTTAGCATGTCCTCGGAAATGGACAGCTAAAACGTCGGAAGTTGCCATGAAAAACTCATGAAGGGTGGGAGATGTTTGGAGGGGATGAAGCAAGGGAGGAGAGTGCAGAGGCTGCGCAGCTGGTTCGGCAGTGTTGGCGCTACGACGTCACAGTCTGGTCGGGAACGGGCCCACCTTAGAGCGAAACGGAAGGATGTTGGAGGCGGGGGAGAGCAATTAGTAAAGCTAAAAGCGACAAGCCGGAACGAGCCGGCCAAGTGTTGATGGGTGGGTGGGGGAGTGGAATATTTGAAACGATATGGATAGGGGCGAAGTGTGGGGTAGCCCAAGAGAAGGGCTTGTTTGAATAATAGATTCAAATTTGGCCGCAGTTGGGTCAGATGGCTTGATGGATGTTCTCAGGGGCGTATTAGCGACCTTCCAGGCCGTTTACCCTCCCCGACGCCGAGTTTCCTTTCGGACTGTCGTCAGAGCCTCTGGGAGATGGTGGAGGTCAAAAGGGTTCGCCCACATCCGGAACGGTTTGTCAAATTATATTAAACTCCACATACGTGAGGGACTCAGTTTTCCATCTTCCCTCCACACTATCTCACGGGCACCACAGCTGACCCATAGATGCGAAACTGAATATCCCCTGGCTTAAGTGAGTTAATCCTGCCGCAGTGGTGAATTCCCCAGCTGTGGATGACATTTAGGTCTGGATTTCGGCCATTATTCAGTTAGAAAGCTCCTGCGTGGCTTGCTGGGTTTTTCACGCGCTGTATGATTGACTCGAATGGTGTAAGATCGCCGCGTCAGGCTCTCCCGCAAAACTGAGATTGAAAATCTCGACCTGCGTGAGGCGGCAGTCAGCTGGAAGCAGGTGACCTGACATCGTTAAAGTTGAACACAGAACTGGGCGGTTGGCAGAGGGCATTGAGTATAGAATGTCAATTTGGCGAGCATTCTCATGCATCTCCAAACTAATGGTGGGCGTTCTTGCTACATTTTCGTAACGTTTCGTTTCGTTCGTTATAATGAAATAACCGTTTTTTCTGCTACAAAATAACCGAAAAAAAAAGAGTTCGGAAAAACGTTTCAGCGAACTCAAGAAACCAGTCGTTTTTAGCGCAACCTTTCCCTCAAAAAATGGAAAGGTGCGCTCATCTCTTCGACATGCTTGTTTTTTTTTTTTTTTTTTTTTTTTTTTTCAGCGCAACCTTTCCCTCAAAAAATGGAAAGGTGCGCTCAACTCTTTGACATGTTTGTTTGTGTATCACAGGATCACGCCTGAACGGCTGAACAGATTTTCATGAGGGTGGTTCAGGGGGTGGTTATAGGCTATCAAAATCACCTCCGTCGTCGACGATTCGTCCGATCCCGACGACATAGTTTGGTCGTTAGATACCTAGTGTGTCAAGTTACGAATTCTTAGTTACGGTTTTGGTTTCGTAGTAGGTTACAGAAAGGTTGCGCTCTTCTATTCAATTCAATTGATGGCTTGTTTTGTTTTTTGTTACCTTTCCTACTTTCTGATTTCTGATATTAACTAGTATATCTGTACCTCATAGGTAAACCATCATATGTGCAAATCTCCAACTTTTCAGGAGAGCCGAAAAAAGAATTCATTTTTTCTTGTCAAAAAGTGCTACGTATAAAAATAATGGTTTGAGCCACCATTTTAATTTTATATACTGTTCCTACTTTGTTATGAACATTGTTCTCAAAATTTTCATCAGTTATGAAGGGGAGGAGAGCACTTATGATAGTTGTCCTCCAAATGTAATGATTTTCCCCCTGTTTGTATAGCACATACGATAGTTTAGTTTCATCTTCTTGGGCAGTAGGCATTGTTTTTAAAATCTGAAATTTCTTCAACTACTCGCTTTACCATCCAGTTGTGCCAGTAAGGTTTTCAGTCCGATCGCCCAAACCTGTGGGGCTCTGTAGAGCTAAAATGGGGCTACAGAAGGGGTTTTGAAGGCTTTTGGCTATGGGATCGAGTTAGGTGTCGTTCCTGGGAAGAAATCAGGCCGTGCTCCAGCCGGTGATAAATTTCCTGGGAAGAAATCTGGCAGTGCTCCAGTGATGAATTTCCTGGGAAGAAATCGGGCAATGCTCCAGTTCATCAAATGAAATGATGTCATCAGCATCGTTCTGATCCATATTATTAGATTTCCTACCCCTTTTCTGAGATTGTGTTTTCTGAGGGATATTCTGGTAGAAAGAGTGGAAACACGGAGGAACCCACTTCAGAGATTTCTGCAAATCTTGGTACTTTTCTGGTGCTATAGCCATTATTTCTTCTGAAACAGGTGGAAGTTCTTCGTGCCATTCTGCCTGAAAAAAAAAAAAAAAAAAAAATCTATAATTTATCATTTTGGACACCGCATCACCAGGATTCGTTGGCGTTGTACTGTGAATCCCTGTGTGGCATTCTTTCGTAGTCGTGAAATGGAGGAGTGTGTTTCAGAAGAGGCATTTCAACTACCTGTGTTGTGGATTGAGTGAATTTACGATCAAAGCTTGTCCATTTCACAATTGCTCCCCCTCACCCTTAAAATCCTCCCCCTTTGGCGATCCAACCGCAAACTAACCCTGAAACGACCTGCACAGACCTACATTTTCATCTCTGTTGCTGGGGTTACGAAGAGGAGTTTTCACCGGGAAGAGAGGGGAGGGAAGCCCGCAGAATGAAAATTCTTTTGTTGAAAATAACAACGGTCATAACTTTTCCCCCTCCGGTGTCGTTGAGGCAGGTCCCGAATAGAGGGGGGCAGTTGGAATTTATATGGGAGGGTAGAGAGGGGCTGATCCAACAATGTAGTGAGTCAGGCAACGAACGAACCAAAAATCCTCTTTTTATCGGGGATTTCGCATTCAAGGCAGACACTGGTGAGCTTGGTGTGAGCTGATGATGGGGGGGGGGGGGGGGGTTACATCGACTAGGGCTTGCTGGAAGGATTGAGCCGTTGTTACATCAGTTGTAGAGCTTGTGGCTCTCAGGCTCTCACCAGGGAGTGCCACAAGGCAGCTGCTGTCTGGCTCCACCTCCTGCCGCCCAGTAGGAGCGTCTTTCAACCCATAGTGGTAGCTAATGATCAAATGCCCAATGAGGACGAATAGTGGGAGTCGTAGCTCGACCAGCCAGTTATCCCCAACTAGGCCTGAGTTGTGGCCCTTGGTCTCCAGAATGGGTGCCTCTCAAGAAGCCCCTGAGTGCACCTTGCTTGTGGTCCCGAGTGGGTGGCCTACAATCTAAGCAAGGACCTGCAGGTAAAACCGCACTTTAGAAGGGGATTAACCAGAGAAGAACCGCCCTCGGTGCCAACCTCAGCCTTCTCATTCTGGTCCGGGTCTTCTTAGGACGTGTAACATCCTTCCAATGGCATTAGGGATGATCCCGATATGACCCTAACTCCCTGGAGCCCACTTGCTCCCTGCTTAGAGAAGTGACCCATTGCTCCATCAGAGCTGGTAACGTCGTCCTCCAATATCGGATCATTTTCATTTTGATTAAACTTGACATAACAGTGAAGAATGAATATCTTCTAACAAAAAGCTACTGGAGGAGAAAAGTTAGGATAAAATGCTTTCCCCAGTCCCCCTTTTTCCCCCTTCACGTAACGGGCAATTTTTTTTTTGTCCCGACAAACTTTCGCATCTCTTATTTTGGCTTCTCGAGGGGTGGAATCAAATGTGGCCGACGACGAGGGGACACCCCCTTAACCTCCCGTCATGGACGAACTTCTCGAGCCATCGCCCAAGTTAATTTCACGCTTTTCTTTCTCGTTTGGGTTCTTTCCCCTGCGGAAGAGAAGAAAGAAAAAAGGCGAAAGAAAGCCTCAAACTGGATGGTGGAAATAAGGGTAGAAAACACCTTCTTAAGAGTTGCGGAAACATCGAGGGAGGCTATTTCTTGTCTGGGCAATTTAAGAAGTTATCGAAGTTGAACTAACTCAATCGAAAAAAGACGGAAAAAAAAACGAAAAACTTTTCATTGGAACTGACATCCATCAAATCGCGTCAATGTGTTCGCGTATTTGCGTCCCGGTTCATATTGGATACATCTGAACCCCGTGGGGCGCTATGGGGTTTTTGAAGGCTCTTGGCTATGCGATAGAGTTAGGTGTCGTTTTTGAAGTATTTTTCGACGTAGAATCCATTTTCGGGGATTTGATTTCACTGAGGGGATCTATAGGGCTTTCATGGTGCTACAAACGGGATTTTTGAAGGATCCCAGGAGGTCAAATATTTTCCGAGTAAAAAAATGTTGGAAAAAAAAAATCCCCCAAAAAAATTGTTTTCCAAAATTTCTTCATTGACACTGAATTATTCACGCACAAGTACCCTACATCAAAGAATAATAAATCCTTGTGTAAAAAAAAAAAAAAAAAAAAAAAAATGCTGCGTATTTCAAATCGGTCCTCACTGGCTGATAACAATGAAATACTCCAGATTCGGTTCAATGGAATAAAATGAAATAGATGAGACCCAGTTGGAGAAAACTTGGGGCGCTCCCGGCGAAACAAATAGCGAGATCCAGCGGTTCGTGCGAACAGTTTTTACTGCACTAATTGCAGATCTTCAGATTCAGATCTGCTATGTGGGGGATTTTACTTCCTGAAACACAAGAACAATTACAATTCAAACACAAGTTTTATACACAAAAAGAAAACACTAGGGCTCATCTGTAAACAGCAGATTTGTTTATACATCAACTGGCACTGTGACCTGGACAAAGAAGTACGAACATAAATGTAACGCTTAAAGAATTAATTTAAGCAGATAGGTTTTAAAAAGATGATCTGGGGGGATCGAGGAGAACATAAAAAAGATCATAAATAAAACTAAATGAAATAATGGGCAATTAATTCAATTGTTGATGATCAAAATGATTTTAAGAATGGAATATTTATTGTTCTACCTCTCAGTAAAAAACTATTAAATCAATAAAAATCTGGGGGGAAAACTATGGTTGAGGTCATTCGCAATTGAAGTCAAGCGTGTAATTTCATAGACCAAACTAATCAGTGAAGTGGCGGTGTTAGGGTTTTGAGTGGAAGTCCGAATTGTTTCAGTTCCAACGCGGAGAAGTTTTTTCGTTTTACAAGAAACAATGGTGATATTTATTATGAGGTTTTGAGATCATTGCTAGTAAAGAAAATTTAAAAGCAAAGATAAAGTAACCGAGCCAGCAGGCACGTGCCAGCAGACCACGTCACTTCCAGCGGGCGTCGGCTGTGACATGGGGAAAACAGACTCCTTTAGAACGTGGAGAACAGGGGCGTCCCTTCCGAGGGTTTGGAGGTGTTGTATCTTGTCTAATCCAGTGAACACCTTGATCAGCGGTGGTGGAGAGACCTCCACTGAAGCAAATCCAGGATTTTACATCGACGGATCCATCCAAGGCCGGATACAACCAGAGGAGCTGGTACAGAATCAAGGCATGATCAACGTCGACCTTGGCAGCACACAAGGCCGCCCAAAGCGATGCTTGCAAACATGTGCAGGTTTGCTGAGGCATGGGGGAGCCGATCCGTTGGTGATAGGTAATGTGGGAACTGCCTCGCCCCGAATGCCTCATGTCTGCTGAGAAGGAGCAGAGCCCAGGCCTGGTCACCAGATCGTCATACTTATCTGCAGTGCTTCAGCCGGCTAGCGAGGTCTCAGGTTGTGTTGGGGGGGTTGTTATCGTGGATGGGGGGGATATTATCACGCTACCGATAAGGTGTATCAGTATTAACACGCCCTTATCATTACTTTTGTTGTTGTCATCAAATCATTAGCCGCCATTTTCTTTTCTTGTTTCAGGTACCGATGATGTAGACGGGCGGTGGGAAAACAACTGACCGATGAGCCACTACGTGTATACAGATGCTGGCAGGGCGCCCAGGAAAATCAGAAATGGAACCAGTCAGTACCTTTGCACATTTGCTTCGCACTATTATTTTCAGTGAAATTAAATTATTAACGTACGAGCGAATCTTGAAGTAAAGTAGAAGCGAATGTGCAAAGATATAGTACTGGTTTTTGTTCCAATACCGATCCAGATGACACGGGATACTCCAGCCTGGCCTTGAACGGGACCTACGAGGTGGGCGGAGGCGCTGCCATCCACCAGATAGTGGACGATGGGCATACCAGGCCTCCGCGCATGCGCGGGTTGGTGCCCATACTCGTCATCGCTGGGGCTTCCATCGTGTTCACGGCAGCGTCGGCTCTCCTTCTATACTACAACTGTAGGTATCCTTGTTGTGTAGTTTGTTTCGAAGGGCTTTTTAGAGAAAAGGTTCAAATGTGGGAGATATTTTTGAAGTGTACCCTTCGTTGGGACACATGCTAACCAAAAGACAGTACTTACAGCCTGGTGGCGCGTAGCATGATCGTAGCGCTACTACTCTGCTATGGTTGAAATGAAAACTTTGAATTTGGACAAAAACCTGCCCCAACAACTGTCTGTCTCCACACTGGCATGTAGGTCTCCCATAGGTGTTCCCGGAAGTTGAAACGAAGGTCAGAAAGGCTGAAAGCTTTTCGGCGGCAAATATGTGAGGCGAGGAGGGTGCTATGTATCACTCTACTGTCAAAAACGGACAGGATCCGAAGGACGGGGTTGGGGGCTTTAATATCCTCGGAGAGCCTTCCCGGTTGAATGACGCGGCTGTGTGGTCTATAACAGAAGGGGTTTCCCCGGGTTTTCTAGTACGCCTCATCCCTGACCACCATTGTCAGTAGATGTTGCAGTGTACTCAGACATATTGAAAGAAATGGGCAGATCTCAACTCTGCCACTGGGGACTTGACTCCTCTTCCGAATTCACTAGTTCCTATACTTACATCGCATCTCTGGAGGTGGTCCACATTATGCCTCTGGCATGATTCAGCATATGTCAACCAGCAATACTGAACTAGTGTGGATGCGCTGTTCGGCAGCTCTAAAATCCAACCAGACACATTTCTAAAGAACGGGGGTCAAGCCCATCGTCATGGCTAGATATTCGTGCTCTGAATCTGACGTTTACTCTTCTTCTGGTTCAGGTTTTAAAGATTGCTGACTCGTCTTCCCGCTCACCATGTCATTGGCATTTTGACGGGACCGTCAACAAGGAAAAGGATAAACGCCTCAAAATTCAGACCCTCGCGTCATGGAACCAGCATTACCACTTCACCGTCGGCCGCCCCCTTCGTTCGGCCTAGCTGCTTTGCCGAATACTGAACTTAATCGTGACCACAACAAGACTCGTTATAGTCACGATTCAGTTCGTCATTTCGAACCAATTTTCTCGAATTCAGCGTAGGTACCTACTGTAATTGTGCTTTGACGTGCAGACGTGGTTGCCGTTGGTTCCTATTAAGAACTTTGGCCCCTCCGTCCACATCCAGAAGCCGCCCCTTCGGTGCAAAATGGAACCCCATACCTGATATGTAATATGTGCTTCACTACATTCGGTGAAGAGTTTGAGGTAAGTATACATACCGTCTATAGGGTGAACCCCGCTTCGCCACGCTGCCACCCTTGTTTGCACTTCATTAGGGAAATGAGGTCGACGCGTCAAAACGCGGCAAGCCTGGGTCGGTTGAGGTTATGTTTGTCTTGCGGGGGCGGAGTTTCGAGAAGAGGGTGAGGAGGCCTATCAAGTCAATGGTCTGACGACCCCCTTTCAGACGTTTGGATCGACCCTGTCACGTCCCCCGCCAAACGTGTTCCACCTGTGACCTTCCTGTTACGGAAAGTCCCACAGTAGGAAGTCCAAGGAAAAATTACTCTTTTCAGCCCTCGACATAGACTTCAGCACGTTTGACACCTACGCTGATCCATCCTTAGGGAAACAGAGTCTCGAGAACCTCAAACAGGTCCGGCATCTGGTGCAGGTTGAACGAAGCGTTGGTACCTGTTAAAATCAATTGATCATTAAGAATAACCAGTTGAAGGCGTTGAAGAAAATTTACACATTCATCATCCCGATCCAAACCAGTTACAAACTTTGGTTTCGCGGAAAAATAGCACTTTGCCACACAAGCCTGGAGCACGTATTGTTAGCTTTGTGAGGCTCGGACCTGAAAGTAACTTCGGTTAATTATGGAAATATGTCATGCAAGTTTCCCGGCCTCAGAAGAAGTTTTGGTGCTAAAATTGACTTTCTGTCGACCAACTTGGAGGTAGAGGGTTTGTTTATGGAGAAGATTTTCGTTAATTTTAAAAAAACTGTCGGTGTAAAAATTGTGGTCGGGGAGATTTTGGCATAAATCGATTCATCGAGAAGTTGTCGGTCAATATTAGCCCTAATAGAAACCCACCCACTGAGGTTAACAGGAAATTTGCCGAGGCGTGTTTTATTATTCAAAATCAATATATCGACGAAGTGTGTACTACTTTTTTCTTGGGTCCGACCTTAAGGGCTGAATAAATGATAGGGATGGTCTTTAGGGCGAGACGGGGCCTACAAGTACGACCCAACGGAAGCACAACAAGCCCATCCAATAAAAACGACAAATAGTGTGGAAAACGTATGGTTCTTGAGGGGTTCTAGTTGGCGAAACGTTGTAATATTTCAGGGAAGGTCAAATCACTTGGACTTTTTAGCTATTCAAGGCTGTAGCTAACAGGTCTGTTAACCACACATGTATGGTAACATGTATGATACATGCAGCAACTGCTATAGAGTCCGTGTGGCTTTCAGCAGGCTCTCACCTGGGAGTGCCACTAGGCAGGCTGACTGGGCTACCGCCTTGCTCCACCCATTAAGTGAGCACGCTTATGCATTTTATCTGAACTTACTGGTGATAAAGGGTGGTGGCACCTATTATCGACTTGCTCCTATTGTTGACAGTTCCCCTTAAATATATGATCTGTCTATAACAGGCGTAGGTATGTCGATAATAGGGGCCACCACCCGGCTCCAGTCCTCCCATGAGTGCACTCACCATCAGGGATAATCTCATCCCGTGCAGAACAAACTGTAGAACAAAATCACTGTTGTTGCTGCAAAAGCAGCAAACGTCACGTATCTAAGCGTGCTGGAGACATATCTGCTCCATACCTCCCTCATACTATCAGGGAAAATCTCTGACATCCTCACCCTTGCAAATCCCTGGCAGCCCCGAAGCACATATCATGCTGAAATCTGTGGGTCGCTGCATCATGCACAGCCACAGTTGTTGGCCAGCCCCAGTTGACGTAGGATAACCACGAAGTCTCGATTTACCTGTAACTGAGAGGTCTCAGAGGTAAGGATGGTTGGGGACCACCCATCTGCAACCACCAAGCTGAGTCTCCCAGTGAACTCGGCGCCCTACTCCTCCTGCTACAGGTAGAACTCCCGCATCAAGTTACACCGAAACTGGTAGGAATGTGTCACCCTGGTGAGGACTGTCCATTGCCCCGATTTCAACCTCCTGAGGTCAGGTCGCTTCATGATGTCAGAGATCCCTCCAAAGACATGCAATATGATCTCCAGGAAGAGGATACATGGCGTTATCATCCTGCAGGCAGGAGGGGGACACATACCCAGGGCCTAGGCTCCCCGCAAGGCTCACCGAGTAGGCTTTCACCAATACACCCTTAGCTGGAGCACCATGCATGGATACTTGACTGATCGTTGTGGCCACACGAGCCTGACATTGCACCAGCAGCCCCCCCCCCTTGCTCCAGCTCTCAAGCGTGGACAAGCTCTCCCTCCGCCTCATACACGTGCATAACTACACGTATACAAAGGAGTCGTCCTATTATTCCAACCGATATTGTCACGTTTAATTGGACTACTCCCCTCCTTCCCCGGCTACTACACACTGAATAGATCATGTTAGGCAATATTGAGGATTACCTAATGCAATCAGGGCGTTCCTCCGCCATATGGCCGATGATGAAGGGGGTTAAGAGATTAGGCCATGAAGGTCAATAACGCGGATCGCCCTTTGTTTGGACTCTGGGGATGTTTAGCATTTAAGACAACGTCGGAGGCGGTTTTGGTGATTGGTAGGAAGGATTCCGGCCGGTGAAGGTTCACTAGGGTCATTGAGCTTCCATTCTAACGGATTTCTGCCAACTCAAAGCCCGATTATAATTTTGAAACCCTAATTTGCAGTTTGATGCACTCAATAGACGAGCAAATTTCCATAAATCGTTGATTTATGGTTCATTCCAAAGCAACCTAACAATGATAATTCAAATTCTCGAAATTGGCTCCGTCACAGGATCGAGATTTTTCATTTCCGGAAGCCGGAGATGGAGCCAGGCGGTAGCCAATTCAACCAATGCCTGGTGGGAGCCTGCTGAAAGCCCCTTCATATAATATTATGCTATATATAGCAGTGAACTCTTTTTAACTTCAAAAAACGACACCCCACTCGCCCCGACACGATTCGACGAGAAGGGTTTCCTGTTGTTGGCACGGAGCAACCGGGGACTGTGAAAATGTTTAGCGCCGTTCAATTAGAGAAAATCTGATCAGACGGTCCCTGCGGTTGTCGGCCCTCTAATTCCTCCACCCAAATCACGGTAGATTGCATTTTCGAAGTGATTCGATCCGTTTTAATTTAAATCGATTCTCAAATCGACGTGCTGAGTGGATAACCGAACGAGCGGATTTCCGAAGAGAGAAGGAGGGAATAATTGTCCTGTCAAAAAGCGATGATTGAGAGTGTGTGCTGATCGGTTCATTCTGTCCGGTGGGCAGACATAGTGGACATCGCTGATTCCGCTTGTCGGTGGGATTACACGTCATGGTTGACCCAGAATGTTATAATATTGAATCTCCAACTGGTCAAAGAAAATCTCAATGTTCTTAACCGGGTTCTTCACCTCAACATTCGCTCATAATTCAATCTAACAAATTTCAAAGAATTACCTTCTAACTAGTTTTTTCCTAAAAAAACGTGGTGGTGATGTAATATTTCAAAAAAGCTCGCAAAGGTAAGTTAAAAGTTACCTTTAAGTTTTTTTACTATTAAATACAAAATTTTTACACAATGTTTTTGTCTACACTCTTCAAATCAAAATTCAATCCAAATGCAAATCGAATGTAAAATTAAACTAATAAAAAAAAAAGTTTGTTCCTTGTTGCTAATGGCTTTACACAGCCTAAACCTATCGTCTTATTGTATCGGCTAAGCCTGGTAACCCCCCTGGTAAATTGACTTTGACGTAAACGTCTAAAAGTAGCAATTCTTTGGAAACGACATCCCATTTTACCTCATCACTCGCCAACTAAAAAATGAGTTAGCATTTCAGAGAACTGAATATGAACATGACGAAGTAGGTTTCTAGCGTGGAAGTAAATTGAAAACGAAATGATTTTTCCGGCGTTTTTTAAAATTCTTTCTCGTAAATATTAAAAAACGGATCTCGTCTTTTCATCTTACATTTTACGGTCCATTTCCGAAATTAAAACGAGACCCTTTGCCTCTTCGCTTTTTTTTCTTTTAGGTGGAAAATGAGAATAATATTTAGGAGTGAAATGTTGCTTTCTCGGGCTGAGAGGTAAGGGGTCGTCCATTATCATTTAAATAATTCAGTACCTACCTACACGTTCAACATGACTGTAACGGGGTGGGAGAATGCTCGGAGCTTGGTCTAACTGCATTAAATTTTGACGAACCTGGAAATATCATTGAGGGAGTTTGACCGGGACGGTTTCGATGGGGAAATTTGTGCCCTTTGGAATTTTTTGCCCTTTTTGAAGGGAGGGAAAATCTCAGTAGAAGTTTCTTCTCTTCACTTTTCTCATCTAACCATCAGGATTTGAGTTTGATCCCCTTAAGCCCCCTAATGTCCTCAATCTCACGAACTCTCAACCTCATCTTGGACCAGAGGGGGAAGCTAATTAACGGAATTTCCAGTGGAATTCATAATTGGATAACTTTCCCCGCCCCAAAGTGGTGACGGGACGCGCCGGAAACTCGGAATGCTCGGTGATGATTGATCGTCTGACTACCGAAGCACGTTTTGAAATGGTTTGTACCTAAGTGCCTCTTAGGGCAGTTCCCATCAAGTGATAATATCGGGGGAATAATACCGTACGGAAAGTGTTTCGAAAAGACGATTTGAGCCCTTGAAAGTCCACCCACCACCCAAGACGCCCAGCTTGTAATGTAACGACCCCGCTCCATAGACATAGAAGACTCTTGGTGCAAATTGGTACGGAGGGCCAGCGCGTGCGTCTTATAGCGCGCTACTCCATGGATTCAGCTGTTGGAGTCTTCACCGGGGTAGGCCTATCGGCGTCTCTGGCTGACACTTTGGGAAATCACCCAAATATTTACTATTTCAACTCCCCCCCCCCTCCCCCCACTAACAAGTGGTCTTGTCTGAGGAACTTGAAAAGCTTGCTGATGTTACGATGTTGGATGAAGGCGTCTTAAGAACCCCCCGTGATGAGGGGGGGGGGGGGGGATATTTGGGAGGTTCAGTCAACAACTGAACAAGAGAAGTCAGAACATCAAAATTATTTGACAACTCACTGACGTCTGTGGCTGCGTTCAGAAAAATGTGACGCTGGGCCGCTACATTCACGCTGCTCTCGAGGGACCAGTCCAGACGCTCGCGTTGTTGCCTAGGGGTATACTCTGCATCAGTGGCAGCTCGTGCGGGGGTTCAGTGGTTCAGAGAACCCCCAAAGATAGTGAGAGAGAGAGAGAGAGAGAGGAAAGGTTAGAGTGAGCGAGAGGAGAGAAAAATTGCATTTACCTATTATCAAATCAGCTTCCCATAGTGTCACTGTTGATGCAAGTGCTGTTGGTACATAACAAGTTCTTACTATTTTTGATAACAGTTCCATTCGGCTGGGGAGTGACGTCAGAACTTGGAGCTGAACTCAGCTTCGAACCAAAGCAGACCAAAGAATGAGGACAGGAGGGTGGGAGGGTGGTTGGGAAAGGTCACGTGACTGGGCGAAATTATAAGAGGGTCTCTCGCTGCCGTCGGATGCAGCTCATGGAATATTTTCCACAGGTACGACGATTCGGAACAGTTTCTCAGTTCCGCCACAGTGTTGCCAAATCACATTTTTAAGGGAAGGGGACTTTTTGTTGGGGAAAACGGATATTATTCCCAGTGAATTCGGATTGTAATCGTCAAATCCTCCTGAAATGAATCAAAACAATTGTAGATTGAGCAACCATTGCTCTAAGATATAATCGTAGGGTTTTTTGAACACTATGCTGGAAATAACAGAGAAGAAAAAGAAAAGGGAATTGTCTGTGAGGGAATTTTTACTGACAATTAGCGCCCTCCTTTCCTACATGCCTGGTTGTTTTGGCCTACAGTTCGGCCTCTTTCTGTTTCGTTCGACTCGAGTCTTATAATTTTCTAGTCATTTAATTGTTTATTGTGTGTGTGTGATTTTCG
Organism: Pilophorus perplexus; assembly: GCA_955831195.1. NCBI lineage: Eukaryota > Metazoa > Arthropoda > Insecta > Hemiptera > Miridae > Pilophorus > Pilophorus perplexus. Next base: position 8,445,702 of record OY037014.1, on the reverse strand, counting down.
AGACCCGTCGCTAGAACATTGCCTTCGGCACTCCACCCTTGGATTACAGATAGGAAATGAAAAGCATGGGCCATATTATGCAGGGAAGTGGAAAGTGAGTCGGTTGTATTTTTCTTCTAAAATGAGACTTCTTGTTAAAGGTTCCCATTCAGCAGACGTACTGCGACTATACATTCGGGTGTGTATTAACTAGGTAATACGAGTATGTTCTTAATTTTGCTGTCGAAGTACGGTTGAACCCCTTCTTGCCAGTAGCACGAGCCGCCACTGCTCTGCATACATGCAAACTCACAAGAAATATTCATAAACTATTTAGAAACTGATAGATCGAACTGGAAACGAACGTCCGATCACACCTCTTGACGCGTGTACGCGTTACTTCGCATACACACCCTCTTCAATGACGCGATGCCATGTGCGACTCTGGGAAATGACCCCATGGTCGTGTGCACGCACATGTGCAGGTATGATTCACTTAACCCGAAGGCGCTACCTATGTCCAAAATCATGTCGCCACTTTTTGTTGAAGGAATGGGAAGTGATTGGGCCTGGTTAGCTTTTCCAGAGTTTTTGATTGAGAGGTCGCCTCCTGAGGCGGATCACCAGAGGGGTCTTGAAGACGAGCTTCTAGACGTTCTTAGGTTTCCCTAGAAGGAGTCTAGACATTTCTCCTAGAGACGAAACTGTAAACGAACATCTCGCCACACCTCTGGATGCGTACGCGAAGTAACCCTCTTCAATGGATGTAGATGCTGTAGTGTGCCGAGCTAAATGGGCGATGTTTCGTGCTCCCACCAGGCGCTTAAGGGAATATTCATAGGATTGGTTGAAAAGAAGGAAACACAAGTTTATTACCCTTTTAGGCGGCAAAGGGGGGGCTATTGAGCCGCTACAATAAATGAAAGTACAATAATGAAGGGGGTCCCTGAAGGGGGCCGGAATGGGACGTACCTCGACTAATTAGGATTACTTGAGTTATGCTTGGTTGGGACCGGGCGATCTGACGTTCGTTGCTTCGAATTATCTGTCACAGTGGTCCAGAGAGCCCGGTGCGAGGGTTGGTCCTGGACGGTTCCAGGTGTAGCTGGGTCGGTCCGCCGAAGGGTGGGTGGTTGGCCAGGTAGCTTCTGCCACAGCGAAGTCCCTTTTTTAGGGTTGATGTGTCGTTGTGGAGGGTTTGGCTGGCTGGCCGGTTGGCTGGCGAGTGGGCTGATTGGTCAGCTGGCTAGCTGTTTGACTGGTTGGCTGGCTGATGGCTGGGGTTGTAGTGCGGCTGTCCAAAGAACCAGCTGGGGGTCCCCTGGGGAAGGGTTGGAGAGTCAGCCACAGATGATTCTTGATCCCAGACTTGGTTGGTTGGAACTCTGCTGGGGGAGGGAAGACGGCATCCTATATAGGCAGCCCCCTCCCAGTGGATCCCCCTTCCTGGTGACCTGCCCTCTCCCTGGCAGGCCTCCCCTCCCTGCCAGCAGCCCCTGCCTCACTCAGGGGGCAGGGGAAGAGTGCAGGGGGAGGGGGGGAGTGAACCCAAAGAGGCTCATTCCCCCTCTTCCATCCTGGGCACAGTACAATGCTATAGGAACTGACCGCATGGGTGGACAAGGGGTCAGGAAGTCCTCCGCTCCTGTCTTGGGTTTCTCCTTTTCCAGCAAAAAGAATGGGATCGAACATGATTCAGATTTCCCAATCGGGTGAGGAGAGAAGAAACTTTTTCTTCCATTCGCTGATACCCGTCACAGAGTGACGCGCGAGTAGGAGGTTTCCCCCTGCCGACATCCATGCCAAATAACACCTGTGAGCGGCTGAAGGCTCCTTGGCACACCCCCCCCCCCCCCCCTCCCCGCCATCAATAAACAGTTGGGAAAAGCTAGTCTTTAAAAACTAACAAAATTTCGTTGTTTTTTTTTATTTTTAAATCTGAAGTTTCTTCACCTAGTGTCTGCAAGGTTTTCACATCGAACGCTCGAACGCTCAAACACATGGGGCTAAAAAGGGGCTAAAACCGGAAGGGTTTTTGAAGGTGTTTGAAGGTGGTCGAGTGGGGTGTCGTTATCGAAGTATATCTGGACGTAAAATCCATTTTTTGGGGTCTCCAACTCGTCCGGCAACAGGTACAGTTTTTATTTTATTTTGTTATTGGCTTTATCTTAGCATGGAAATAATTAATTTGCACTATGTCCTGAATTATTCACTCTTATATAAACCCTCGTTCAAATTTAGCAGCGGTTTTAACTGTTCGAAAAACTCCTCTGAAGTGGTGTTTTTCAAAAAGCTATTTTCCCCCTATCGCAAAAAGATTGTACTTCAGGAAAAAAAAAATCCATGACAGTTCAATTTTGTTTTCAGACTTTCCTGCTCCGAACAGACTCGCGAATAAAGTGATTGACGTCCAATAAATGAATACCGGGAATACGTGGCATGCGGGAGGGGACTGTGTGTGATACGGGGAATAAAAAGAACGGGCATCACTGTGATTGACTTCGATTTTTTTTTTTTTTTTCCATTAGTGAAAAAGGTAAAAAAATGAGGGCTCAGGTTCACTCTCCGACAAACTTGAGCGAGTATAAAGTGGACAAAATTCACATGCGAGGGCATCCCACTCCTGAGCTTAACGTCGTTCTCCGAAATCGTCAATTTTTTTGTTTGGTGAAAAAAGTAAAAATTCAATATGTACCTACTTATGCAAAAATATAAAAATAAAATATATTAAAATTGCCCGCTAAGGTTTAGGCTGGTTTTTGACGATTATGTCACACATGGAAATCATGCGATTTCGTATGCGATAATTTTCAGGGTTGGGATTCAACGGTGACAAAACGTCAATCGGACAGAGACGCATCAAGTCAACAGTCTCACTGCGTTCGGTGATAACCTACTGGCGGCGGAATTGGAGTTCTGGAAGACAAACAGCTCCCGGTGTCTCGGAAAAAGTAGGAATTGAGATATTTATGACCCCGGAGAGGGGAAAAAAAAAAGTTGTTGAGGGATCGGAATTCGAATGGGGTGCGAGTTCGGTGGCGGGGGAGTGGGGATGGGATTTGAAATGAATTGTTTTCAGTTTAGATTGGTCCTGTTGTATCCAACAAAGCCTATTATCCCGATGCTATGTTTCCTTCCAATTTTAACTCCGCCGACCCCTTCCTTTACAACCTTCCCAATGACGTAGACTGGTGGATGAACGAGGGGGATTTTTCGTATTTTACGTTTATTTTATGTGCAATGTTCATCTGCCGTCAGTTTTCTAAAAATGAAATTTCGACATCATTCAGTTTTGCCCGCAAGATTTTCCCCATGGGTTTGTGTCTTCTATGGGGATTCAAAAGGGATTTTTGAAAGTTTTAGGTCGAGTTGGGTGCCGTTTTCGGTGTAGTTTTGGAAGTAAAATTTTTGTGGGTCCCCTTATCCATCAATGCATTATTAAATTATTCTTTCGGATAAATTGTGCAAAAATTCTAAATCAATTAAAAAAAAAAAAAAAATCATTTTTTATTCCTACCTAATAAAAAAAAATTAAAAAAATCAACGCTAAAATAATCACAAATCCTCTAAACATTTTGTGATCATTTAAATGCTCTAAAATGCTTTTGATGATTTGGGCGTTGAAAGAGGCTCATAAGGCTCATTGAACCCATTTTGGAAAAACAAATTTTGCCTCTTTGACGTTCGGTGTCGGCCAGACGTCTTGAATGAATTGGGTCGTTAGGGTAGGTACTCATTGGAAGCTGGATTTTGTCCCACAAAAAAAAAAACTAACGTTTTTTGTCAGACGCTTCCTTCTGGATAAAAATGGCCAAAAACCAGAAATCGTATTAAAAAATAGGGTTTTGTTGGCCACCAAAAGTGTAGCTCGTCTACCCGATGTTGTCAACTAAGTTTTTTACCATTTGAGCCCAATAGAAGCGATCAAAAGCATTTTCAGTTTTCTGGACATTTTTTGCAAACTGCTCTTCTTAGCCACCCCCTCTCATTGAAATTACGAGGATTTTGAGCCAAGATTTTGGTGGATTATGAGAACACGTATGGCAGGTAGAACACCTAATTTTGGTTTATGAAGTGTTGTCCCATGGGGTTTTTGTTTTTGGAACTCATTAGTGGTCCAGATAGCGGTTCAGATTTTGGCAGTTCTGCTGTCTTTGTGGAACTTCCAGAACTGATCTAAACTGCCACCTTGTTAGTGAAATGCCACACGTGTGTGATTCATGGAGGTCACATTGCGGAATTAAAAAGCGTTTCATTTCCTTCTCTGATCTCGTGGTGGTCAATTTGGGGGATTAAAAAGCGTTTAATTTCCTTCTCGGATCTTGTGTTGGTCACTTTGTGGGACTAAAACGCGGTTCATTGCCGTCTCCAATCTTGTGGTGGTCGCTTTGCGGTACTATAAAGCAGTTCATTCACTTCTCTGAGCTCGTGGTGGTCACTTTGCGGGACAAAAAAGCATCTTGTATGTACAATTTTTATACAACAGCTAAAGTTTAGGATTGCCGAACCAGTTTAAAAATGGTGGGCGGAGTTCCTGAAAGCCTTTGAAGAGTCATTCGATTCGGAACTGCCAGAACTCCTTCTGCGATCTCACCTTTTTGTCATTTCCATACCTTTCTCTGTCTCATCCACCTCCTGCAGGTCTATGACTCCGAACGGCCTTTCCTTTATCCGTTAACCCGTTAAATTTCTCTCCAGCGTGTTTGGGGGGGGGGGGGGGGGGGGGTTAAACTATACATAAAAGAGATTCAAGGAATGGCGGCGGGATGTCACTTGGCTTGTTTTGAGGTTATTTGCAAATGGAACTGCTATAAATCTCTGTCAACTCGGGTTTTCGTCCGGCAGCCATTTCCCCCAGTTTACAATAAGTGAACTTATTTCAGTCTCGCTAATAACGCCATGAACGTTTGGTGGTAGTTTCTGGCTCGATGTTAATTAAATTCTCCATATGAATATTAACTAACAACTAGGTAGGTAAGTCGCGATTTGCACCAACGTAAACAATACCTTTGTTCGTATTCTCCCTCGAGCAGGGTTTATGAATAGCCAACATTGATGGGCCCTGCCTCAGGGTTGCATCCTCCATTATATCGACACATAGGACCATGTTATGGTCCCAAACGGAGCGAACCAGTTCCTCGTATGCGATGTTAAATTATGAGGGTATTTCATCCGTCTAATGAGCGTCGAACACATCGGTTCTATAGAACCGATTTCTATATATAGAAACATCTCGCCCTGGTGATGAATCAATAACTGTTCAATGGGTTAATAAAGCGATGTATCCCCGTGTATGGCATAGGTAATGGATATACATATCACCGTTTTTTGTTCGGGGAGCTCGACAACGTTTCAGCTGGAGTTTTTACACTATCGCTGAACATTTTACCCAGGGGGTTTATTATCCTGTTGTATAAAAACGACAAAATTTAATTATTCGAAAGAAAAAAAAAACCGTTTTATTTAACAACTGTATTGTGTTTGGATAGATAATGGGGCCCATTCAAATAAATTGGTAGATTTGTGCTCGTTCGCGGCACGTTGGCCAACGAAAACCACAGCAAATTTTAATCTTGGGTTATCGTGCAAAATTTAAGTCGAAATATTTCGATAAAATTACATTTAATGTTATTTTTAATCAATTTAAAATTAAAATAAAAACGGGGATAAAAATGGGCTGAATGAGGGGGTTTTGAAGGTTTTCGGGGTCGAGTGAGGTGCCGATATCGAAGTATTTTCGTACGTAGAATACATTGAATGTACCTATATAAATTTTATGTGGATCTCAGACCATCCGATCACACCGTGGGGATCTTTAAAGCGGTTATGAGGTTTAAAATGGGGGATTTTTGAAGGATAATAGTATAAAGTCGAATGGGGTGTCATTGTCAAATGTGTATTACAATAATTATCCATTTTAATACAAGTAGATTCCTAAAACAAAATGCCGTCCGCCGTCCAGGCCGTTTTGGGCAGGATTTTTTTTAAATCTGAAATTTCGGCTAAAATTAATACTCGGTTTACTATCTAGTTGTGCCCGCAAGTTGGGCAAGTGTCCGTTTTGAGCCCGATTCTGTGGAGCTAAAATGGGGCTACGTTTTTTTAAGGGTTTCGGCTATGTGGTCAAGTGGGATGTCGTTTTCGAAGTATTTTTGGACGTAGAATCCATTTCTGGGGGTCCCAGAACGATCCGATTTCACCGTCGGGATCTAGGGGGCGATTACGAGGGTACGAACGGGATTTTTTAAGGATCTCAGAAGGTCGAATAAGTCGTTTTCCACTTATTGAGGTCCCACATCTGTCCAAACATCGAATAAAAAAAAATTTTAACCTTTTTATTTTCGACGAGGTTGTGAGGCCTCACAACCTCGTCGCCCATAAAAGGCAGGATATGGACTCCACAATCTTTAACCTTCTTATTTTTTCATTAATATTTTCTTTAAGACACAGAACACTTTTTGCGCAATTTTTCTATAATAGAATAATAAAACCTTGTTTAAAATTTGTGTAATTTTTCGATAATAGAATAATAAACCCTTGTGTAAAATCTTCAGCGTTTTTTTTTTTTTTAATTCCAATTCCAATGTTGGTTTTGATTGCATTTTAATTTTTTAATTTTTAATGTCTTCTATTTTATTATTTTTAATACATATTGACTAATAAAAAAAATAAATATATAAATAATTTATTGTCTCTATTTATTTATTTATTTTTTGCTTGTTTTTGTTTTTCACCTGCTTTCTCCGCGGTTTCTTTTCAATTTGTTTTCTTAATAATTAAGAAAATTATTGTGGTTTACGGTTGCAAATACACCACCATCGCGACGGGGGTAGAAAATTCTTATCGGCCTCAAAATTTGACATTATTAGTTTCAAGAGGTTTCCAAAAAACTGAATGTCCGTCCGCCGTCCGCTGTCCAGGCCGTTTTGGGCAGTAGGAATTTTTTTTAAAATATGAAATTTAGCAAAATACCTACTCGTTTTACCATCTAGTTGTGCCCGCTAGGTTTCCAGCCCGATCGGCCAAACTTGTGGGGCGTTATGGGTCTAAAATGGTCTACATCTTAAAAAAAAGTGTCACTATTCACATCTTAATTCACCTACCAATAGATACAGTTATCTTCTGAGGAATTGTAGCTTATAATGTTGTACATATATGTACATAGGCACTTTCATGTTGTTCCCAATATTGACAGGTCCGTAACTTTTTTCCATTACTGGTGTATAATAATAACAATAATTATTATTGTCCTCAACATTTTACAAAGTTGTAAAGTAAAACTGATATGAGTCCTCCAACGTTTTACGAACTTGTGCCACAAATCATATTTTCTTCGTCCCCTTAGGCCATGATGATAGAGGAATAAATCTTTAGAAACGTCGTCATGTACGCAGTCTTATTTGTCAGAACCTCAACAACTCCATCCTCATTCAATCAAATGGTCAATCATCACTAACATACCTAAGAATAATAAAATCGTGTGATGTGTTTGCAGGGTTTTCATTTGACGTAATTTCCCAACCCCATCAAATCAACATTTTCAAATATACGGGATTGTTTCAAATTAATGTTTATTGAGCCTAACGGCCCTTTTCCCTGGTAAGTAAGTTTTTCATTCGCAATGCAAAGTGCGGAACAATATGAGTTCCTTGGAAATATGAAAAAAAGTAATTACAAGACGTGAATATTCTGACGTGGAAAATTAGAAAAGAAAAACGCCCGAGCTAATATCCAACTGCCTTTGCCCCCTTCCGCTCCCTCGGGGAGTAACCAATTGTGGAATACGGTAGGTTGAACTAGTAAAACCCTCGTCTTTGTTTGCTCGGAGCAAAATTCAACGAGCGAAGAGTAGGGGAAAAAATTAAACAAAAAAAATTCCCTCTTCTCTCTGAAAGCGTTGAAGGGTGGGGGGGGGGGGTCAAAACTCGAAAAAGCCAGCAAAGCTCTTTACGTTTTAGCAAACAAAAGAAGAGGAGGTGTTTTCTAGCTGAGCACCAAGGACAATATGAGAGGCCAGCGTTTATGAAAATGTACACTTGATACCGTCGGGGGCGACGAGGGGGGGGGGGGGGCTGCATAATATTAGAGGCCTCGACGGGGCGGAGTCCTGGTAAAAGCTGGAATACGCGGGGTGTACACTTTTTGAATTCGCTGGAGCCGGGGGGGGGGGGGGGGCTTTGTAAGCGTCGCGTTAAATTCGAGGACGTTTCACGGAAAATGACCGCTCTTCGGTGAAAATGGCGGAGGTTAATGCTGCTGAATCCGATTAATAACGACGTTACGTTATAACGACTCATCCCGTGATCTGCAGCTCTATTTTGTCCGATCGCATCTGCTGGAAAGGCGGAAACCCCCAAACTGGAGCACACCCAGTGACCTTTTCTCTGTTCTGGCGAGAGTGGGCTTGGACCTGGTAAACCTGGGGCCTTCAAGCGATTGTAGACTGGGCCCACCCTTCTCATCACCTAATCCCTTCTTCAGTAAGGAGATGTAAGCTGGGGCGTATGTCATTACACGCCCGATGAAGTGAAAGTATGAAAGGGCATCCTACGATACACTCCCCGTTCGTTCGAGCGGTGTCATCAATACACGCCCTGCCCGACTGAGATGGCCGATAACGCCATGGAGAGGACTTCTTGCTACATGAAGATGTTGAGTGCGGATTACTGATTTTTTCCTGTCTTTCCAATTTGCAATGTCTCGTTCTTTGCCCAATCATTTACATGGACGGCACTTTTGATTATTGACCCAAATTGTTTTACCAGTTTTTTACGCTTCATGGCTATATTAACAGACTTTACATCCCTCTGGTGTAATGTGTAACAGATTTCGAACGAGCGATCCATACAGCTGTACGGGGCGTTTGGCATGAGGTGAGTTTGGTGGGATGCAGATTTCATCTGGCTCAGGCATGGTACAGGCAAATTCAAGCACTCGACTTGTCTTCAGTGTATAAGGATGGAAGTGAGGAAGGCAGATGGCTTCATTGGGCTTTCGGGCTCCCGTTTTGCAATCCAGACGAAGTATGGGATGCATTTTGTGAGTGGTTGTGTGAGAAACCCGATTTGGTCAACTCCCAACGGTTCCTCGACTGCATCCACGACAAGTATGTAGCCGACGATGCTCTCTTTCCTCCCACATTGTGGGCGTGCAAATCTAGTGAAGTGACCCGAACTACAAACGCCAGCGAGTCTTTCCACTCCATCTTCAATAAAGACCTAACCAGTCCCCATCCAAACATTTTCCTGTTTTTCGACGAGTTGCGACAAGTCCAAGCAGACGTTTATCCCAAGCTCAACTCTGTCCAAAGCATGCATGGACCTCGCCCGAACATCAAGAAGGCACAACGTTGGGTGGACAAATGGATTCAGCGGCAGGAAAAAGTCGGGATTTTTGTGATTGTGTCCAAACGTCGGGAGTGTAACGTAACACAGGGTACCAAAATCGGGGCGTGAAACGTAATCCGGGGAAAGTCATTCCGGGCGTGAAATGTATGTTTTCTCGACGCCCGGGCGTGTAATGTCGAACTCCCGTAAGCTGAGCCCTTCCTCGAAACGAGTGCCTACTTAGCGATATGAGAGAAATGAGGAAAAAGTGAAAGCTCCGGTCCACTGTACACGCCCTGGGACAGGCACTAGGTACCAACCCCCCTGGGACCATCCATCTCCGCCAGACGTCCATCGAACTCCGCCAATGGAATGAATGGCTTCAAATCCGCCAGTGAAAGAAGCTTCACGCGCTTCGTTTGTGCCATGGGATCCCTATAGGGATCTATAGATTCCTGGATTTCTGGATTCAAGGATTTTCTGCATTTCTGGACTCCTGGAGCTCTAAATCTCTGTATCTGTGGATTTCTGGGTTTCTGGAGCTCTACATCTCTGGATTCCTGGATCTTGTACCTGTGGATTTCTGAATCTCAGGATCTCTGAATTTTCTGATCACCAGATCTCTGGGTCTTTTTCTGGATTCCAACAGTGTTAACTAAATTATTTTTCTTATTTTTTTATAATGTAAAAAATAAGATTAGATTGAACATTATTCAATCTTATCTTATTATTTAATTATTCAATTCTTGCCGAGGCACAATTAAATTGATAAATTTTATCAAAAAAACTTTGTGGTCAGAATGTCAGTTTGGCATGTTAACATGTCAATAGTCTCTCTGCTCTAGGAGAGAGACTCAACGTATTGTATTAAATACGAAAAAAAATCTAAATTTTACAAAATATTCCATTGGTCGATTCCCCCGCCAGAGTGGTCTCTTTTCAGTTCCGAGCTCAGTCTCGAATATGTTCAAGGATTCTCAGCCTTTTTGCCGATTGATGGGCCATCCAGCTATTCCCAGGTCGATGGCAGGGCGTCTACAAACCCTTACGGCATCCTCTTGTGGTATGCCCGTCATTTCAAATTAGCGTGGACGTTGAAACGGTGGAATGGAGATGACTGAGGGGTAGAGAAAGAAAAATAAACGAGAGGGGAAGGGAGGATGAAAAGTTCGAATTGGAAGCCTCGAACGTATACCGAAGGACTGTTGAAGGAAAGGGGGAAAACCTCTCTCACACAGGCGGAAAAGAATTCAATTTTCATTTCCGTCCGTTATCGGGGTTTGTTGGCGGGACCGCAGAAACATCCCTCCATACCCCGCCGCGACCTAGAGCTTAGCACAAACTAAGCGACAAGTCCCCCCTCAACCCCTCAGTCAACCGCCCTTTTGCCAGAAAAGCTTTTTACCTCACTAAAGAATTCGGGCCCGAAAATAAATTTAACCGGATTTTCGCCCCAACGACAGGGTATCGGACCGAAAACCCGCGTCGAGCGGGCGTCACTCAGTGTTGCCACTTTCCGTTAAAATTGAAAACCGCTTCACTAAACCGTACGATGTTCCGCTTTTCGTAAAAATAGGAAATAAATTAGCATGCGAGCTGTGAGGGGGGGCTCACTTCACTCAGCCTTATGCGCCCAACCCGAGGTTGTTCATTTCAGCCCTTTGGTTCCAAAAGGCTTGAATTATTTTAATAGGTTTTAATAGTGTCGGCTTGAAGGTTTTAATAGTGTAGGTATAAAGAAATCAATTAAATCTCAACTACAGTCAAATAAATTATTGCGATCGAATGCACAGAAGCCATGGAATATCTCTTGACTTCGATTGAAAATGAATAAGAATTGTATACTTAATTTGTATCGTTTTGAAAGCTAACCGAAAACGCTGCAAATTTTACACGAGGGTGTAAAACACCCCGTCTTAAATATAGGTTTCTTATGCAAAAATTAATTATGTGTCAATAAAAAAATATTTTTGGGAAAAAAAAATCTGTACGTTGTTCGGACAGATGTGGGACCTCGAAAAATGGCTATGTTCAAAAATACTTCGAAAACGACAACCTAACCCGATCCCATAACAAATCCCCTACAAAAAAAGCCCTCCCGTAGCCCCTATTTAGCCCCACGGGTTTGAGCGATCGGGCTGAAAATCTTGCGAGCACCACTAGATGCAACTAGACACAACTAGATGGTAAACCGAGTATTTTGTCAAATTTTCAGATTAAAAAAAAAAAATCCTGCCCCAAAGCGGCTTGGACGACGTACAGCGGACGGCGGATGGACATTCCGTTTTTGGAATCTTGACATCTTGAAACGAATAATGTCGAATTCAGATCGGCGGAGAAGAGTCTTTGGAATAATAAACCAATAAATTTTATTGAAGACTCTTCTCCGAAACTGCTCGAACTTACCTCCCCAGTGACACCAATCGATTCCCTAAATGTTTGAAAAGGAGGTTTCAGCTGTCGATAATCGGAACTGGAGCGGATTGACGACGTTTTTGGTTCGCTCAGAACTCTAATTCTGAGCGAATCTATTATTGGCAGTAGGTGTAAAAAATTGGGTCCACATTTTATTTTCTTAAGCGGAAGGCACCATTTAATTCTATGGGGGAAAATGATTCAATCAGCTGTTGTTGACGGGAGGTTTCACTGGGTAAACTTGTGTTTTCGGCAACGGAATTGTTGACACCCTGAAATTAGATGTTTTAATCCATTGGATATTATCCAATCAGAAACAGATTTCCATCAATACAATGTTAATGAAGTGGATGGGGAAAAACCGAGTGGGAAAATGTAAAACGTTATAATTTGGTGCGAGTCATGGCTCACATCTTGTCAAAACTGAGGGGTTGGCGTCTGCGAAAGTAATTGGAAATCCTTGTTTCTTGCGTAGGTACCTATTTTTGCCCTCGCTTTTAGCAAGAACATGCCAAGCCATAAGTCCCAAGCAAAAAAAAAAAAAATAATAAAAAATAAATAAATAAATAAAGAGGTGTGACCCCTGGAGGCTGTCACTTTGAACCCAACGGCTAAACCTTGGAGGAACATGGAACGCGCTTCATTTAATAGGAAACAAAATCTGAACCGAACGCCAGTGTTCTTCTTTTGACCACTTTACAAGTCCATAGCAATGATTTCTGGGGTTACAACGAAATACGCCCAGGATAGTAAATTATCAAAGAGCTCCTTTGGCCTCCTGATACGAATTGAGAACCAAGCGCTACTTTTGGGTCGCATTTACGTTCCTCGATACCGTTCCAGGGCACTGTTAACGATAACGTTCTCTGGCAGTTACCTACCTCAAGGCTAAAGCATGTTCCATTCTTTGCATTCTTTGCCGGCTAGCTGATATGACGGCTTCACATCTTGACACTTGTCCCTCATTATAGGACATAAGAGATAGTTTTAAGAATGACGACACCATCTGTAAGAAAAAATCAGATCTATTATAGATCCGTAAAATACTGGGCTGCCCGAGCACGAGTAGAGCCTTGGAGCCTCGTATACGGCGATTAAAAAAAAAAGCCAAGGAGGATGAACAAGTTGTTAACCAATTCGAAGTTACATATCTTTTTGTTCAAAAGTTATTATAATACTAATAGATTTTTCTAAATAATATTAGCACGAAAAGTTTTTTTTCTTTTTACAATGCAATTTTCAATGTAGGTTTTGTTGTTTTTACTTCTTGACGAGTTAAAATTTATGTTTCAGATGTGGCGTACAAACCGCAGGAAATCATCATGCAAGGTACGATAATGACGTTTTGACATGTTTCATGTCTTTAGGATGGCCCGCATTTGAATTTTTGCAGGACCGCGATGCTGGATGCACGAGCTTTGCTTAGCAATTGCTGATAATATAGATATTATCTAAGCAAACCTAAAAACTTCCTTTGCTGATTTATTTTCAAGAATCAATTACGAATCTCTGGGAATATTCTGGGCATGAATCATGATCAATTTTGTTTAATAATATTCATGATTCTGATATTATCAGAATCTGATATTTAGATTCTTAATCATAAATTTTAATAAAAATTAACAGAATGACGTGGTTTATGAGATTGTACATGATTTGTTCTGTGTGATTGAGTGATTTGTAGCTCGTTTAATCTGCTCAAAGTTTCTGGTTGTTCACTTGGGTTCATGCGATCTAGTCTAGTACAGCCCCTCCATGAAGCTCTATGGCGATTTCACAAAACGGTGCCCACTGCGCAAAAGAACTACTGAGGGCCAAGACTTGTCAAAATTTAGCGTGGGAGTGGATTCAAATCTATGGGCCGAAATTAGAATGAAATTTGTATGAAACCTATAACGTTGCAGCTTCTTGGAGACGCTAATTAGACGGGCGGAAAGATGTGCATATTATGTTTAGTGCATAGGTATTATGCACTGAACATGTTATGTTTAGTGCATATTATGCACTAAAGGTTGGGAAGTCAAAGTTGTGATTCAGCTGAGCACCGAATGATTGAGCAGTTGAAAACCAGTTAGAGACGGTATTGACTCCGTGTTGCTGCCATGATAGTGAAATTGGATTGAGCTGAATTGAACATTCGTCTTGGGTGATGAACAGCCGACGTAGGTTGTGCTAGTCGTTGTTACTAAGCAAATTACGAGTTGTCAGGTTGCTAACTGGGGGTAAGTATTTGCATGGGTGATAGGGGTGATGGAGGTGTTTTGATAATTTTTTGTGAAGCACGGGAGTACACGTCAACAAGCGTTGGTACTGAGTTGATGGGTTGCTACGGGTGTTCTAAGTGATGCATTGTTGATAGGGGGTTTAGCGGCATAACGAATTTCTCTTTTGCTCATCCCAGAGCGCTAAAATTTTGTACGGATACAGCTATTTTAGGATCAATCAAAGTGAACCTACATGGACAGGTAATTTAACCCTCTCGTATTACACGGGCCTTCGATTCGAGATAGTTAGATACTTCACAACCAGAAACGGGTCAACAAGGTTGGCTTTCCGAGTGAAGGATGGGCTTATTATTGAACGGGAATTTGAAATTTGGTATTTCGTGCGAAGCACGGGTGTCCCAGCTAGTTATAAATAAAAAACGCTGCACATTAAATATAATTCATTAAGAATAATGAACCTTTGTGTACAATTTTTACACAAAGGTTCATTATTCTTTGATGTAAATTGTCCAAAAATTAATTCCATATCAATTTAAAAAAAAGTAATTTGATAATTATAAAAATCTTTTTTTGAAAACATTTTTTTCTCCCTTGTAAAGTTTGTAGACGGATGTCGGGCGCCGAAAAATGGTCCAATCGTTCAAAGACCTCATTCGACTCCCTGGTATCCTTCAAATAGCCCCATAGATCTTCTCGGTGAAATACGATGGATTTGGGACCCCCAAAAATGGATTCTACGTTCAAAAATACTTCGAAAACGATACCCCACTCGATATCATACCCGTAAACCTGCAAAACCCCTTCCCGTAGCCCCACAGAGCCCCACGGATTTATGCGATGAGGCTGAAAACCTTGCGGGCACGACTAGATGGCAAACCGAGTATTTTGTCAACGTTGCAGATGTAAAAGAAAAAAATTGCAATACCCAATAGCACAGGCAAATTAGACCAAAAAAGGCCGTGTCTGCAATAAAATAGCGCAAAACTGAAAATGATGTTCCCCTTTGGGCAACCCAAATAAGAGTTTGCTACGGTTCATTCTGTTATCACCGGGCTCAGGCAATTTCTCTCCTGGCCTTTAAGCTAAGTGAAAAAGAATTCTAACTTAGAATTGAAATTCTATTTACCAGGAGCAGAGCGGGAGAAACTGAAAAATCCTGAACTTCAAGTGTAACAATAAACGGTTTAATTGTGATAAATACGAGATTGTCCTACCTATGGGCCCTTTCGTTGTGGAAATTAAATTAACTTATCGAAAAATAAATTATTGTTATTTCGTGAACGAAATATAATTGAATTTCCCTAGTTGGGTCTTATCTGGATAGGACGAAGGTCGCCGACGAGATCCGATTGTAGACGACGGGTATCGAAAGGTTTCGAAATTCGGGGCGATGGCAAGACGATGTGATGATGAAATTGATTGCTGGTAATCTTCTGGTAATATTAATATGGTAATATTAATATAGTATTCTGCCGTCTTCGCACCTGCGCAGAGAAGAAGGAAAATCCATTTATTTCTGAACGAAAAGGAAATGGACGAATACCCCCACTTCGCTTCAAATGATTTGAACACTCACCAAATTTCGTGTGACTGAGTGGACGAGAGAAATCCTGAGGGAAATCGTTCCCTGAAGCGGCTTCCTCCAATCCTGGGGAGGGATGTAGAGAAGACGAATCCGTAGAATTTTATCGAAAATTCGAAGGAAATTGTTTGGAGAAAAACGTGAGGTCGCTATGACGTGACAAACGACGTGGCACTGACGTCAGACACCGGCCGGCAGGATCACAAGGTGAGGGAAGTGATTGCGGAGGGGGGGGGGGGCTTCTGCAGGTGTTCAGGCGCGAATCGGTAGCGTTGAGATAAGATGGGCGAAGATCGAGAGGTCAGAGTAGAAGATGCGGAAAAAGGAAAGAATATTGTTCGGTCCCCAACACATTCTACAGAAAACTTCATCTTGTACCAAATTAAAAAGCACAAAATTTCCCATCGAATGACTTCTAGAAATTCAAATTCGGGCGAGGAATTTAGTCTCAGTGGATCGTCATAAGTCCCCACTGGAGAGTTCGCAGTGATTTTAGATTTGGAAATCTTCCCTACCATTCAATAATAATATTATTATTACGCCATATTATGGCTAAAAAGTAACGTGCACAGTCTCCAATACCAACGAAAAAAAAAATCATTGTAGGAGATATAATGAAAAACGAAACGCACAGTTTGAATCAGCCGGCGTTTCCTACCAGTCACTGTTGAGGTAGTGACGTCACAGTTCCAGTGAATCTCTCACCCGGAGCCCTAGTGTCGTCAGCTTATATGATAAATTTATAGCAATTATAACTTGATACAACGGAAAACATAATTTACTTTTAATTATAATACACAATACTTGAAATTTGAAGCCTTATCAGAAGGATTCTCGGCTCAATTGAATTTTATTCTGTGATGAGTAGTGGAGTGGCAACCCTGGGCGGAACAATCCCCTCACGTAGTTGGTTGAAGAGGTAGTGACGTCACGCTCCTTCCATGGCCGTGTTTTTCAAACGCCTTAATTTTCGGTAAATTATTTAAATTTTCTGGAAACGATTTCAGGCGGCTGACTACTGTTTTCCCTACGTTCTCAGGGAGTACTTTCAAAAAAAAAAAAAAAAAAAAAATCAATGCGAACCCCCATTGTTACCAACTTTGCCAAAATGTGGGTTATTAATACCCACCCAGAAAACGTCTACCTACTCTAATGAACAACTGTCATACAATTAAAGTTGTTTTCGCTAAGAAGCTCTTGTTGAAATAACACGACTATTGAACCCCAAAATCATCAAAATATATTACCATTGCTGTACGAAGTAAGTAGTGAAAGGTTTGAGTGACAAAAACCAGGTCATTATTTATTTATTTTTATTTTTTACATGTAGGTACCTACTGTACTAAAAATTTTCGAAATCTTTTCCTTATTACCTACAAAACCATTTAATGGTTTAAAAAAGGGACCAATGGTCCCATTTAATGGTTTTGTAATAAGGAAAAGATTTCATATCTGGCAGCTCAAATGTAAAGTTTTCATTTGATAGCTACTTTTTGTGGTGGGGGATTGTATAAAACAGACGGACATATCATTTCTGAAATCTACACGTCTTGAAACATCTATAAGGATACATTTTGAGGCTGTTCAAAAATTTTGGCCCTAGTCTGGATTATAGGTTGATTTTCAGAATAAACCAAAATCGAGTTCTCGATGGAAATGTATTCAATTACGACGGTGATGCATGTTTCAAGTTACTCACCAATAACGTGTTTTCTTCGTGGGAAATTTCCCCTTTGTTTATACGTCTTCCACCCTCCTTTTTCCTGTTTCCCGCGTTTCCGTTTTCCGTTTTCCCCCTTCCCCGTTCATTTCCTAGTGAAACGTTTACAAGACCGATTCAATGGAGGGAGGGAGCAGGGGGGGGGGGGGGGGGGGGATGTTGCGTGCCACGATCGCACCCCCGGGTTTCAGTCAACGCCCCTCTTCGTGGCGGAGGGGAGAGGGGGGAAAAAACTTGGAAAACATCCACCTTGGGACTCCGCGGGAGGAAGTTTTTTCTGGGGGGAAGGGGAAAAACAATGGGCGATTTTCCATCTCTTCCCCCACCGAAGGGAGTTCAAACGGGGTCGAAAATGAAGGGTGAAATCACCCCCTATACAACCCTACGCCAATTAAACGTCCGGTTCAAAAATCGCTCGTTTTTTGGAGGGAGGCGGAGTCCACACCCCCCCCCCCCCCCCCCTTCCACTCCATTCCAGTAGGGTAATAATCGACACGCAAGAAGGGAAAGGGGGATTAATTTCTACTTTCAGCGTTCGGGAAATTTTCTGGTAGGTAAACAATTCAACACCGAGCGATATTATTGAAATTGGACATTTTGTTTAAATTTCAACCATTACTTTAGAAACAATCTCAATAAATCTCAATTAAATATCGTTTAATTCTTGTCATGCGCCTACACCATTAATTTAAAAATGTAAAATTAATTAAAAATTTAAAATTAATCTTGTTTCAAAAATTTCTTATTACCTAATCAATGGACGGCCATTTTTGTATTATTATTCTGCATCATTAACCTTTCGCCATGGGGGTTAAAAATGTTGATTGGCATCAAAATTTGTTCATAATATGTTTCAAAATGTGTACCTACATTAAAAACAAGCCATCAATTGAATTGAATAGGTGAGCTCAACCTTTTTATTACTACGAAATATTACCGCGTCTTTATTGAAACCAAAACCGTGACTAAGTAATTCGTAACTTGACGTTGACGATTCGCCATCTTCTCGGGGACGGAGGTGATTTTGATAGCCTATAACCACCCCCAGAACTCTCTGATCACAGTGAGACCACCCTCATGAAAATCTGTTCAGCCGCTCGGGCGTGATGCTGTGGGAAAAAAAACATGTCGAAGAGATGAGCGCACTTTTCAATTTTTTGGTGGAAAGGTTGCGCTAAAAAAAAGTGCAGTTAGAATTTTTGTTACGAACCTGAAATGCAGACAAAATACTACAAAAATTTTCACAATTTCTGAAGGCCCATTTACATTTGTCACACATTCGTATTATTGAGCAATGGGCGATAGAAATGTTATGAATCAACCGGATGTCGTCTCAAGTAAGTTTGGAAATAGTATAGTTTTACTCGTTGTGGTTTTCGCTCAAACTCGGGGGCTCTGTGGGGCCACGGTAAGAAATTTTGACGGTTTTCGGCCGTGCGGTCAAATTATGTGTCGTTTTCGAAGTACTTTACAAGGTAGAAGCCATCAATCACCTTGGGGATTTTTTTTATATAAACCGAAAGACCGTAATGAAATGTCGTACAAAACCATGAATTCTGTAATATGAATAATTTACAATTATTGTAAATTTCGCCGACAACCGTCAACTCTGTTGAATCTCCAGTTACAAGTATCCCTTAGAAGACGAAAACTCTTGTTTTACGATCTCAATTTCCCCCTCGGCTTTTCCACCTTCCTTTTCAACCCGTCCACTTTTCCCTGTCACTTGTAAATGAAGGGCTTAAATCACCGCCGTCTGTCTTCAATTCACGACGCCCTCTTTCAAGGCCCGGATCCCCCTTAAAATGTTCTACTTGAATTTCATGGTTGTCTTGTAGAGTATCTTTTTAAAAGGAGCAACAAGGCGAGCGTCATTTTCAACTCGGTTCGCTTCACCCAGGAAGACGGCGATGTGAAATGGTCGATTACACAGATTCACGAAAAAAAATCCGTTTTTTCCGGTCACGTCCAAATTTTTGAGATATTGGCGATTTTTCGGCCTTTTTCAGTTTAGAAAATCACAGATAATCGCCAAAAAATTCGCCAAAAACTCTCTATCTACTGGAAATGTATCGCTGATTCCGAATATATGTATGACTTGGGATATAGGAATGTGTGATGTTTTTTTCCCTATAACCAGAGGAATGTGTGATGTTTTTTTAACGGCCATAGTTGTTTCGCTAGAAGGTAAAAAGTACCAAAAACGTGAATTTATTTTTGAAAAAAACGATGCTGTTTTAGGTTTTTTTTTTTTTTTTTTGGGTACCTAAGTCACATATTCCTCTAGAGGAATACCAGCTGGTTGTAGACCCAACGTAATTTATATAAAATGTACATAATATGTATTAGTATGTACAGTGCGGGGTCGGCTCCTGCCCCACTTGTGAGAACCAATTGGTTAACACCAAAAAAAAAAAAAAAAAAAACCACTTTACTTTGCTTTACTTTTTCTAAGTCCGGCAGATCCTTGGAAGGAGCGGGAGAAAACTGACTTACCCTCACAGAGTAACAGAGAGGAAAGGTGCTTACCCTGCAAAAAAGGTAGTGTTGGGTAAGGTTTTCTGTTGCTGCAGTTGTACCAAGGGGTCGTTACCTGGCTTCCCATCTTTATTTGTCAAGTATGGACTCCTGGATAAAGAGTCCCATAATGGGACTCCCATTAAATGAGCCCTTGTGAAATTGCTATTTCCTACTCGGAATTTCCGGATCGAAATCGGGCGAAATAAGTAGACCTACTTTTATAAACTTGCCTAAAATAACTGCGATTATAACTGTTGCTAAAATACAGAGTTAATGGGCTGTGACAGGTGCCGGTGGAAGTTTTGAGGGGCCTCCCGATCGGCCGGCGATGGGCCGATCTCGTGAGAAGTGGCGAGCGTCACCGCGCTTGAGCTCAGTAGCACGCTGGGCGTCGGAGATCTGAACCTGCGTGAGCGGGAAGGACATCGATTGGACTGAGTGGGAATGTAAAGTTTCCCATAGGGTCTATAGGATACTCATTCGACGCTCAATTTTGTCCTCTTAAAAAAAAAGTAGCTGTTTTTTTTTTTTTTTGTCTTCTCGGTAAAATTGGCCAACAAAATATCGGTTTTGGGCCATCAAAAGTAACGATCAGCTCCCACGACGATGCCAATTTCACCAATAATTTCCGATTTTTTCTTTTGTCAAAAACTCATTTTACTGAACCACTAGGTTTTGCTGAGTTATTGCTTTTGTGATCAAAATATATTTTACTATGCAACCTTACAATGAATAAATTGTCACTTAGTGTATAAGAGTCAGTTCATTCAGGGATTCCGAGTCAGACGCGAGTCGTTTCCATTGGAGGGATGAAGAGATCAGCAGCCACCTAAGGACAGCAACCAATCATTGATTAGATTTGAAGGATTGATTGAAAAGAAATGATAGAAGATCTTAGTAGGGAACTGACCTCCTCCTGGAGCTGCTGTGCTGGGTCCGGATCCTGAACAGCCTCCGCTGCCGCCGCCGGATCCTCCAGATCCGCTGTCTCCGCCTGATCCACCGCCAGATCCTCCGGACCCGCTGTCTCCGCCTGATCCACCGCCAGATCCTCCGGATCCGCTGTCTCCACCCATTCCACCGCCAGATCCGCCCGAGCCGCCGCTACCTCCGCCCGAGCCGCCACCAGCTCCGCCCGAGCCGCCGCCAGCTCCGCCCGAGCCGCCGCCAGCTCCGCCCGATCCGCTGTCTCCGCCTGATCCACCGCCAGATCCTCCAGATCCGCTGTCTCCACCCGATCCGCCGCCAGCTGCACCACCCGATCCGCCGCCAGCTCCACCACCCGATCCAGGTTTCGGTGCCTTACCTGTGCAAATCATTGCCCCATTGTAAGCCGTGTATTAGAAAATAATAAATTTCTTTAAATTCCCTCAACAAAATCAACCATCATAATGAACAAAATGTTACAGTGACAACTGCTCGATGTAATGCTTACTTGGCTTCGGGGTTTTTGCTGGTTTAGGTGTCTTACTACCTGAATTGGCTGAAAAATAAATAAACATTCCGCCATTACAATTCAATTCAATGAGAAATACATTCACTGACAACCAGTGTTGGGCAGAAACTAATACCGAAACTAAAAACTAAACCTGAAACAGTTCAGTTACTAAATTAGTTGTTTTTCACAAACTAAAGAACTAAAACTATTAGTTTTAGTTTCAATTTTGGTTTATTATTCTTGGAATAATACACCTATGTTTTCGCGACACGGGTCGACGACTCCGATCGGCCTCAAAATTTGACATTATCCGTTTCAAGAGGTCTACATTCAAAATCCGAAATGTCCGTCCGCCGTCCGCCGTCCGCCGTCCGGGCCGTTTTGGGCAGTAGGAATTTTTTTAAAAATCTGAAATTTCGAGAAAATACTTGGTTTACCATCTAGTTGTGCCCGCAAGGTTTTCAGTCCGATCGCCCAAACCCGTGGGGCGCTATGGGGCTATAATGGGGCTACGGGAGGGTTTTTTTGAAGGCTTTTAGCTATGGGATCGAGTTAGGTGTCGTTTTCGAAGTATTTTTGGACGTAGAATCCATTTTTTGGGGTCCCGGAACGATCCGATTTCACTGGGGCGATGTTTAGGGCATTCGTGGGGCTAAAAATGGGATTTTTGAAGGATCCAGGGATGTTAAATATTTTTCTAGTAAAAAATACAGAGTTTTTGAAAAAAACACATTTTTGAACAAAAAATCAAAAAAAAAAATTTTTTTGAGATAAAAATCCAAAAAAAAATTTTTTTTTAATATTTTTTTCATTGACGGAATTAAATTTCTGCACAAGTAACGTATATCAAAGAATAATAAACCCTTGTGTAAAATTTGCAGCGTTTTTTAGTTTCAGATTTAGTTGAACAACGTTTTTAGTTAAAAACTACCAACTCTGCTGACGACCTTCACGTTTGAGACCCTCCATAAATGGATTAGGCGTCCGAAATTACTTCGAAAACGACACCTCATCACACCTCCCCCTCAAAACCCCCATTTCCAACTCCCTTAAGTTGTAGATTTTTTTAGTCTCACTTCCCTTTCTAAAGACTTTGACGGTGTTTTTCAAGCATATTAAATAATAAATTTTGGTCATTTTATCAATCCGAGCATCAGTATTAGTACTTTTTGCTGGGGCGTTCCAACGAAAGGCGATTTCATACGGGAAACGGTATGAGTTAAATAAATGTCGATACTAGTTTCTCTGCATCGACGGATACTTTTTTTAAACGCCAATTTTATCAAATTTCCGAATAGACCCAATAACAGTTCGAAATTTGACTAGGTGAAACTTGAAAATATGCCGTGGAATATTCAAAGTCTCATCAGATGAGATTCTCTGCAGCAGTTACTCTTCTGTTCCGCTGCGTGTCATTACATTTTGTTTGAAAACTATTTTTTCTTCTTTCGTTTTTTGTGGCATGTGATGTCGTCTTTTCGAATAACAGCTTGGGACTTTTTTCAAAAAGGTTGAACAAACAACAACGGTTCTAAATACTCTCCCACATAAATGAATTGGTTATTCACGAATTCGTGAAAATAGGGCATCGTTCCACCACATTTTATTTTGGAAGAATGAAATAAAAACTGTCGGCACCGCAAAATAATGTAGATAGAAATCCGCAAAAAATTACCTCATTGCCATGACCCTAAAAGACAAAGTTTCTCAATTTTTGATGAAGCGTCAACAATTAGGATGAGTAGGGGAAATTTGAAAAAATGCGTACTTATGACCTTTTAGGAATACTAGACGAAATTCCATTATTGTCTGAAAGGAGAGGTCAAGATGATAAGATTCATGTGGCATAGCCATGGAATTAAGACGTTCGTTTCCAATTTCCATGGGTGATCACCTCTATTTCTTACTCTTGGAAGGCAAAACGCTGGATTCAGAAATTAATTAATTTTTAAATTGTCTGACTTAGGTGTTTCACGACCCGATTTAATATTCTTGACTATCTAAAATTATTCTATTTTCCTTCTTTTCCTATTGCCTAAATGGTATTTTCTCAACAGTATCCATACATTCAGCTACTTTTTGAAGTATCAGCCGTCCCTAATTTTGACGCTATGGTTTTGAGATAATATCTCAAAGACACATGATGGTTAAGACATATTATGTCTTAACCAACTTTTATGGCTGTAGGCCTAAAAGAAGGACCTAATGACCTTCAAATGCAAAAAAAAAAGTCATCCATCGATCCGGCGTGAAGAGTTGATTCGAAAACCACTCTTAACTACAAATGGCTTAAAAGTTAGCTCATCTAAATCATGCATGATTGATGTGGTAACATGTGACCACTCTCGCTATGCAATTTTCATTCGACTGATCGCTCAACACTTTAACTTTTACCTATTGATCCGTATGTATCTTAAATAACCAAAAACCGCAAAACTCACCGTGGGCGACGCCAATCACGCAGACTGTCAGCAATAGTAGTGCCAACTTCATGTTGCAAATGGAACTGATGAACTCCCTAAGATCACTCGGCCTTATATACCGTCGACATTGCCTTCATTTAGTTTGTTTAATGAGTTACCGGAAAACGTTTTTTTTTTTTTTTTTTTTTTTTTTTTGCCCTACTGCCCAAAATTGACTAATGCTCGTTAAGTTCCAAAAGTGATAGCCTAGTTTCCTTAAAGGAAAATTTCACCTCGTATAAGTGTATACTAATTATGGCATACCTAATTGATGGTAACGTGAAGTTTTAGGACTAGATTCGGAAGGTGATGATTTGGAAAAGCTTAATTGACTGAAAGTTTCATTTTTACATTTTTATGTGTTACTCTGAAACCAGGCCATTTTCGTCTTATCCAAAGAGGCATTTTCAATTTACGAATAAGTCAAAATTCCCACTCACAAATTGGTTACTTTTCAATGTGCGGTTTATTATTGCGTTCTCTGTCTCTTTTATCTTTTTTCTCTTATTGCTCCCTTTCGGTCCTTCTTCATTCAAAGACTGATTTTTCCGTCATTTATTCCCCCTAATTTTAATTCGATCGGATAGAAAAAAAAAACTGAGGAAGGTCTCCGGATATTGTCTTTCTAAACCCGTCTTCCTTGGGTACCCCTCTTCCACTTCCTCCTTAACAATCTCATCTGAATTCTCCGTCAAGCTCATTACGGATTTTCCCTCTTTCCCGAGTTCCACTTCCTCCGAGTATCCGCTTTCAGGATATTGTTCCCCAGGAAACGCAGGAACGGGAGTGAGTAAGATGAATCGAGCTCAACCTCTTTTTTCAACTTCATTATTATTTCTTCTTCTGTGCCTTTTATGCGTTATTGCCCTTCTTGAGAGTGTTGATGTTTGTTCAATTTAATTCGAGCCTGTTTATGACGTTTTGACAGAACGTTTTTCTCATAATATGTGATAGTCACATGTGTCTAAACCAAATGTGAGGAATCTGAGTTTGCACCATGGGGAACTTGAATATTGTTAAATCCTTAAAGCCGAGATTTTATAACGTTTTTGGCCGTTTTTAACCAGAAGGAAGCGTCAGGCAAAAAAGGTTATACAGTGGTGGAGTGTTAAGAGGACAATATTCTGCGTCGAATGAGTACCCTACCGTTCCAATCCGGTCAAGCCGTCTGGCCAAAGCCGAACGTCAAAGATGAGCTTTTTTTCGAAAATGGATTAATTGGTTAGTTATGAGCCACTTTTGACGCTTAAATCATCACAAATCACCTAGATATCACACTTTAAAGTCATCTGAAGTAAGTTTAGAGTGTATTCAAAATTTGCGCAGTTTTCTGAGGTTTTGATGGTTGAAAAAGGTTTTAGATTAAAAGTGGGTATATATTCAGAATCCGCAATGAATTTCTCATAAGATAGGTAAGTCTATTGAAGAAGTTTGAGCAAAGTCGGTGATTACACTGAAAATTCAGTGTAAAGAAAAGCTCAACAAACCAATAAAAATGCCCAAAAATTTCCTTTTTCGAACCAACCGAAAAAAAAAGGCTATCATTTTCGGATTCATCCGAGAAAACCCCGAGAATAGATAAAAATATGCCGACAACTCGCAGGTCATTGTTTTGTAAACCAGTAATCAATGTACATGTACTTAGTATGTATACTAAAGCGGCTTGCCTACAGTGCGTATATTTGTGGGTACAGGAAACATTAGAACAAAATTTCCTATATTCGCTTATAACGTTTGCATGTCCAGAAAATTCATTTCAAGTTCATTTCTTGAAATTCTACTATTTCTAGAAATTCTAATTGGCGGCACCTCGAAATGTTAATGATCTGTGAAGTCTTCATTGTAGGCTGTCATCGACACGAGTAATGCCAGACGGTAGTGAATCCTTCCCAATGGCCACTCTCTCCCAAATGAAACCCTTTCGATAAAGGTTACCTTACTTCGCTAATTCGTTCAGCGATCGATACCTTCGCGAAAAAGTGTACGAGGAAGTCCATCCGCGCAGAGTTGACCCCTTCAGCCTTCAACTCAAAGTTCCGGGCACTTCAACGTTTGAAATGTGGGGCTTCTGTTCCCCCTTTTCTCTTCCACAACTTCCTACTTCTCTCGAGGAAGCCTTTTTCGATAAGTCCTGACTCAAGTTGTCCTCAGAGTTGACATTAATGCTCACTGGGAATCCTTTTAGTTTGCGGTTTGTGTTACGTGGCGAGGATCTTGGAGACGTGCCTGGTATCAGATTAACATTTTACTATGAGCAGTGCCCTGATCATATGTTCTCATTATTTAGTTACGTGTTGGTAACAATACGTCCAAATTTCTTTTCCACATTTGTGCGTAGGATTTCAACTGAATAAAGCCTACAATTCTACGGCTTTCGTTATTACAATTTATTCAGTTGATAAAAACTACCATGGACAAATATCTTCGTCCTGAACGCCTCTCAATCGACCCATCCTCAAGCTGCGCTCAAGAGGATTACCTGCACTGGAAGCGAACATTCGTCAACTTCCTGGGCGAAATTCCAACAGAAGCACCGCTGTCGAACCAGGTACAATTGAAACTTCTCACGAACTTTCTTAGCGCTTCCATCTATAAGTTGGTCAAGGACAAGCCAGATTTTCAAACAACTCTCACAGCACTCGATGGAATTTACATCAAGCCGAAAAACGAAATATACGCTCGCCACTGCTTGGCGACTCGGAGGCAAGATCCCGGTGAGTCAGTTGATCAATATTTGCAGGCGTTACACGTTCTTGGACAAGGACCTCATGGAACTACACAAAACCATGTGCCATCCTGGAGTTACACGGATGTACCATTTCATTCGTTGCAAAAACCTTCCGTATTCTGTCGACGATGTGAAGCGGATGACATCACGCTGTCAGGATTGTGCAGAACTTAAACCAAAATTCTTCAAAAGCGAAGGCATTCTCATTAAATCTACAGTTCCTTTCGAGAGACTCAATCTGGATTTCAAGGGGCCTCTTCCCTCTTCATCGAAACACCAGTATCTTCTCACAGTCGTTGACGAGTACTCACGGTTTCCTTTCGCCTTCCCTTGCTCGAACTTGTCTGCTTCTACGGTGATAGAGCATCTAACCAACTTATTTTCGACTTTTGGTACGCCTTCCTTCATTCATTCAGACCGTGGTTCGGCATTCATGTCCGCCGAACTTAAGCATTTTTTGACTACACAAGGCATTGCTACCAGTCGGACGACAGCTTACAATCCGAGAGGAAATGGCCAGATCGAACGGTACAACGCCATAATCTGGAAGAGCGTACAAATGGCTCTCCGATCAGCTGGGATGG
Organism: Pilophorus perplexus; assembly: GCA_955831195.1. Taxonomy (NCBI): domain Eukaryota; kingdom Metazoa; phylum Arthropoda; class Insecta; order Hemiptera; family Miridae; genus Pilophorus; species Pilophorus perplexus. The sequence continues at coordinate 8,418,723 of OY037014.1, read as the reverse complement.
ACGTTCGTCAGTGGGAGCAGGTTCTGCCTCAGGCTCTTCACGCTATTCGATCTTTGCTATGCACTGCCACAAACTCAACTCCTCATGAGAGGATGTTCTCCCATCCTCGTGGATCAGCGAATGGACAGTCTCTCCCAACCTGGCTATCAATACCTGGTAGAGTATTGATGAAACGTCTGCCTCCTCCTGGGAGCAAGTACGATCCTGCGGTCATGGAAGTGGAACTCTTAGAGGCCAACCCAGACTACTCGCACGTGCGGCTACCAGACGGCCGGGAGACAACGGTTTCAAACCGACATTTGGCTCCTATGGGGGCCTCTGGAGACCAAGAAGCTGAAGAAGAAGATTCTTCAGAAACAGAAGATCACCCTATAGAAGAAGTATCTGGGCCTTCACCGCCCAGCTCTCCTATTCCCTCTACATCGTCAAGAATTGATCAGGAGGTGCGACGCTCCGAAAGGAAGAAGCAACCCCCGAAATATTTGGACGATTATGTTTTGAACTAGAGGGGGGGAAAATGCCCTGATCATATGTTCTCATTATTTAGTTACGTGTTGGTAACAATACGTCCAAATTTCTTTTCCACATTTGTGCGTAGGATTTCAACTGAATAAAGCCTACAATTCTACGGCTTTCGTTATTACAAGCAGTTTTTGGCTTATCATCAGAGACTCCAAAAAGTCATAAACGTCATAGTTATAATTTTTTATCATAAAACAGTCATTTTTGTCTAAACGGTCATGAAACCGACGTTTTCGGCCAATTCTGGGCCCGTAATAAAATAATTCTACCCGCAACTTGTATACTGGGCAAGACTCCAGAAGTCTATAGAGAAAGGTACGTTTACGGTTTAGAACATGTCGGTTTTGCGACGTTCCAGGTGTTGTCACACTGGAGTGATCGATTTAATACTGATCAAGTTGGGCTCTTCTAACCTCAGGGGGTGGTTCTTTGAAATAAGTTTCTCCCGGAACCTCTCTCCTTTTATTTGAATGTTGAGGAAGGTCATTTAATTTGAAAATATCAGGAAGAGAGTGGGTCCTAATACGCTAGGTACCTTGAACTACGGATAAGTCTCCGATAACCACCCGTCTGGACTCTTAATATTATCGACTTATAATCTCTCTGGACTGTTATAATCGGGTACACCACCTCAAGCAAGATATAATTGGTTCCAGTTGATTGAAACTTATCGGATAAAAAGTTCGCTCGAATGTTTTTGCCACTAAAAAGCAAGAACTCGGAGAAACTTAATTGAATGAAATTTCTCATCATCATCAAAGTCAAAGTCTCGGTCTCTTTGTGTGGTTTATTCCATTTGTTAAAAATGGACGCAGTTGGATATTTATTTATGAACCAATTTGGTGGGGCATTTGTCGTCTTGTGCCCTCGGTGAACACTCCAGTGGTGGCTCATTTTGTTGGCAAGACAAGTATCATTCTCGAGGTATGTATGAAGGAAGAATAACCGTTTTTGAGGGTTTTTGAGTAGGTAAAGTGTTGAGTAAATTTTTGACAAAGTGAAGTGAGCCAAGTTGACTCATTTTTTTCCGACCCTACCAGTGCAAATGAGCAAGACCCCCAGATTCTTGTGGTTCCGCCTTTAAAAGCCTAATCCAATCCAGCCATTAAAGATGTTGTTTTTCACCAGCAATGAACAATTGCTTAGATCTTAAGATCCTCAAATTCCTCGAGGATTTTAATGACTTGTCCTATGATGATGTTATCTTTCTCTCCAGTTTTTTCTTCCTATTTTCAAGTTACCGTTGGTTTTGTGATAAATTCAATTTTCTTTTCCACAATATTTCAACATCATTTCTTGAGGATTTGAATGACTAGTCTTCAAAATCCTCCGAGGATGTTTTTCACATAACTTTGATAACTTGTCTCAAGTTTTTCGTCCTATTTTTAATTCCTTACAATAAATTCAATTATTTCATTCAACAATATTAATGCCTGCCAACCTAACCCGTCCTGTATCAAGCTATTACAACTTACCCCCAAGGGGGATGCCAATGTGCCCTATTGACAGCCTATAACCACCCCCAGAACTCGCTGATCACAATGAGACCACCCTCATGAAAATCTGTTCAGCCGCTCGGGCGTGATGCTGATACACACACACAAAACAAAACAAACAAACAAAAAAAAAACATGTCGAAGAGATGAGCGCACCTTTCCATTTTTTGAGGAAAGGTTGCGCTAAAAATTACCCTAGGAAAATTTAATTCGAAAACCAAAAACTGTGCCAACGTGCCCCGGTCTCCCCTATTATATCTTGTTTGAGGTGGTGAACCCGATTATAACAGTCCAGAGAGATTATAAGTCCATAATACCAGACGGGGGATCGAACTGGTTCGGGGTGATGTATGTAGGTGTATAATGAACGAAACCTTGGTCAATTGCAAAAAAGGAAAGCTGATGCAGCATTCTCGTCCCAGTTAATTTTGTCTCCCTTACTTCATTCTCCCCTCTCTAGCTTTAAAAAAAAAAAAAAAAAAAAAAAAAAACTGGAAAGGTGTTCAAGAGCAAACAAAGCCGAGTTAATTTAGTGTATGCCACCTCCCACACACCGTTTTTGTGCTCGAGTTTCTTCAGACCTTTCCGGCAAGTTCCATTTAAAACTGATTCCGTATTCTCCTTATCGAGTTTAATAATCTACCAGGTCGATCTTGATATAAGAGTGAGAAAAAAAAGGACCTTTCCCAGTTGAGTGTCGCCCATCAGGAGGAAAACTCTACTTGTACGTTTCAAGTTGGAGATACCGAGTTTCCAAATGGAAAGATTTTAGATATTGGGAGTTTGAGCGTTAAAATTTTTAGAATTTAAATCATTGAGTGAGAATTTACTATGGTTGATAGGCTCGCTATGCGTCCAGGGAGGAAAGAAAAGTGAAATCGTTTCAAGCTTCGAGCGGAGTTGGGCTTGAAAGTCTGGAAAGTTTGCCGAAAAAAGTTCAGTCTTTGAGAAGTGCCGGTCGTTCCGCTGGTAACTGTTGAAATTCGAGAGAATTGCCCTCCCAGTCTTCCTTATCCCATTCTTAGCTATTTCCTCTCACTCGACATTTTTTTTTTTTTTTTTTTCATCTTCCTCTTTTCTTTTCTCCCCACCGAGTAGCCCGGGATTAAAAAAAAAATAAAATAAAATAAAAATCCATCCCCCTCCCTTGACACGAGACACCGTGAAAAGTCTTTTTTGACGGGAAGTTTCACCTGTTGAGCCGAGACGGTGGTGAGGGACAGTTTTCAAAGGGACCCCATTTTTTTGCTGGCACGTCAAAAAATATTAGCTTTTCCCCAATTCTCTTCCGAGAAAAGAACAATATAAACCGTTCATTACGGTTTGTCGTCGGGGTTTTTGGTGTTTTACCGTTTTAAAATGCTCGAGCGGAGCGGGACAATTGAAAGGTAATTTTATCGCTGGTAAGAAACACTTACTATTTTACTTCTCGAAATCGAGAAGATCGATAAATCAACAATGAAATATGGCCCAAATAAACGGCGGTATTGATTCCAATGCGATTGAATGAACAGGAAAACGGTTATTGTCGAAGGCACGTATGAGCTGTGGGATTGACAGGCCCACCGTGAGGGCGGGGGGGGGGGGGGGGGGGCAAAGGGGACATTTTGCCCCGGGCCCGGACTTTTACATGGGGCCCCAGCAGGCCCTAGAAAAATAAGAAAAAAGGAAAGGAGAGGAAAAGAAGAAAACAAAACGAAAAAAAAAAAATTATTATCTAAGTGAAAGATCATTACATTTCCTATAAAATTCTCCAATCAAAGTTGATTATAGAGGAACTTACAGAGGAACCTATATCAAATATGTATCTGGACTATAACGTCCATTCAAAGCGTATCAGGACGTGGAAAAAATATATGGTTGGATTTTTTGGTCTTAGTCTATGTTTTTTTGGGGTGCTGAATTTGAAGAGATCTAAAGAATCTAATGAATATAATATATTATGTTATGCGTTTAGAGATATTCGCAAAAAAACTCAAAAATTGTGGCACATTTGGCCGTGTTTTGCTTCTAACCCCGAACCTATGCCTCCTAACCCCGAACCTATGCCTCCAACGACAAAGTCACTATTATCAAAGTCAAAGAGCATTAAAATTACCTTTAAAATTCACTGATTGTATTGTTGATTGTATACCATCCATAGACCCAATAGTTCAGGTAGAGCGATTTGAAAAAGTGCGATTTTTTACACGTTTTTCGAAAAGTCACTTTTCCGCACTTAAAACTGCTGTACCTTCAAAACGGCCCGTCCTATCGAGAAATAGTACATAATGAAAGTTGTAGAACGTTAAATTAACTATAGGATAGGCATCCAAAGTTTGTCGAAAAGTGCGTACCGTACGAATGGCGAGCAGAGTTGTAACAGGTGATACGAAAACGCTCCAATAGGTACGAAATACATCACGTTTTTAGGTACATTTTTGGGTGTAGCTTATTGGGTGGGACCCATGGTGTACATCGTTTCAACCCCTCCAGGACCCATCGTGTATATACGAATATATATATATATTCATGAATTAAAAAAAATTTCAATTTTTTTAAATTTATTTATTTATATTTTTGTTATTTACTTATTATTTTTATTTATTATTTTTCTTTATTTATTTTTATTTTTATTTCTTATTTTTTATTTTTTATTTTTTAACTCATTTTCAACAGACTTGACAGACAGCTCTTAGTGACTTACGGATTGACTTAATTTCTAACTTCCAAATTCCCCCCATTCCTCTAATTCCCTGAAACCTCTACGTAACTTCTCCGGGACCATCAACATCAGCAACAACAACAGCATCAACCTGCCGGTGAAGCTTGGAGGTTTCAGTTTTACCTCGTTAAAGCAGAAGCGAAACGCGTCGGTAAATTATTGTAAGTCCCTGTGGGTTTATTTAACGCTATAAAATTTAGTCATTCGTGAATATATATCGACGGTCGGCAGGGAGAAGGGCGTAACTGACATTTTTGGCGATTCTGAGTTATGAGCAGTTTTTTTGTTTTTTCTTCCTCTAGCGGTTGAACAATGTTACCTGTGTCGACAACATAACAAAAGAAAAGATAGTGGAAAAAACTTTTCAATGCTTGGGTGATTGTGAAAACTGTGACAGGCAAAAAACTGTGACAGGCAAAAAACTGTGACAAGCAAAAAAACTGTGACAGGCAAACATTTTCCGTTTACGCCCTTCTCCCTGCCGACCGTCGATATATTCATCCCCCCTCCACCGTCTGGCCCATTAAAATTTTCTCCCTTCCCGGGACCCATGGTGTACATATTACTTCGGGGACCCATCGTGTATCCCATCGTCTGGGCCTCCCCGTGCACGACCCCAAACCTATTTTGACCCTCCAAAATGGCTATTTTTATAATAGCCTCCTACACCAACCAGTATAATATCCTCCTACACCAACCAAAACCGGTTTGGTCCTCCCTTTACCCGACCACAAATCTCTCTTGACCCTTCAAACATGTTATGAGCCTCAAATCCGATTCTCCTACATCATCTCAAACAGGTTTGAACCTTCCTTTACACGACCCCAAACCTGTTTTCGCCCTCCAAACTGGCTATTATATCCTCATACATACCTAATCCCAAACCGGTTTTGGATCTCGTCCACAACCCTCTAAGCTGGTTCAGATCTCCCCCTACACCAAACCTGCCTTAACTCTTCAAACCTGTTTTCACCTGTTCCTGAATTACATAATGGCTTTTGTGAATTAACAGCGGGAAGTGCAATCAAAATTCAGTAATTCCTCTACCGGGATCTATTTGGTTGGATAGACGATCCAAACGTGGGCTGAACATTAATAGAGATTGTTTGCCAGGTGGAATGCCCCGAAAAGTCCGGAACGTTAATTTCCCCTCCGTGCTATTTTGCCTATGAATACGTGAGATGCGCAGGTTTCACGTGGCTTTTGACCGCAAAGGAATTACGTTGAATGAAATCGGGTGCCAAAACGGAGGGTCGGTATAATAACGCGGGTATTAATGTGGGATTTTGTAATCATACGGGTGGCGGGTGGGAGAAATACCCTACGGCTGGGCAGTTTCTACATGGCAGGGGTGAATATGGCGCATGGAGGTGATACATATGGATCGGTACGTGGAAACTACACCGCGTCTGAGGCGGCCCTAAATCGAGTACTACAACTAACAAGGGACTGAAACGAGAGCGCTTTGGGTGGGCGTTACGGGAGGGGTTTTTGAAGGCTTTTGGCTGTGGGATCGAGTTGGGTGTCGTTTTCGAGGTATTTTTTGGACGTAGAATCCATTTTTGGGGCTCCCGGAACGATCCGATTTCACTGTGGCGATCTATAGGGCTTTCATGGGGCTACAAATGGGATTTTTGAAGGATCCCAGGAGGTCAAATATTTTTCGAGTAAAATACAAACAAATTTTGAAAAAAAAAAAAATCAAATTTTTTTTCGTTGACAGATTTAATTTTCCTTCGAGTAACCTATATCAAATATCAAAGAATAATAAAATTGTGTAAAATTTGCAGCGTTTTTTACTTGGTTTGCTTTGTTTGGACTGATTCGGAGGTGAATCATCACGAGTGTGGTGTGGAAGAGGGAGGGGGGTTAAAGGTACCATTTTTCGGTTTTTCAATCATATCTCGGAAATGGTGCGTCCGAACGACTTGACCACTTTATACAAAATGAAAGCTGATTAAATTTGCTACAAATGTTACAAATGTTAAATGTGTGTATTGTTTTAGAGTTATCACAATACATTAGGTAATTACACTCTTGAAAGTCGGTAAATACGGGAAAACCCGTTTTCGCCTCTCATTTTTTGCTCTTTTTGACTGGATAACTCTTCCACGACGCACCTGAAAAATAAATGCCGGCCGTAGGGTTGTACTGTATTAGATCCCCTTCAAGAACATAATACCAAATTAAATTACCAATTCCAATATATTAATGCACTATTCTATCTATTTTCCTTCGAAAGTTTTGTGACTCCTGTACCTAATGAATCTTTAAGTTTCTCACCATTCCCAGTCGACATATTACCCGAAAAATGCACCATAATGTACACATAGTAGTGAGTATTGGACGTCTACATGGCAACGAATATTCATTTTAGAATAATAATCTAATACGGGCCCGCCGCACAGTGCGTAATTTGGCCGATTTAGGGGAAGGAAATTCATAACGGCTCCATTTTCGACTCTAAACATCCTACTTCTTACAAGCTGCTTATCATAGTTTTCCAAGGAGAAAGTGTTCAGTACATGATATCCTTTCATACCTTTTTTACCTTGAATATTGCTTATCGAGCACTCCGTGTTTCGTCCCAATCTTATAATATAAGACTATATTATAGTCCAGCGTCACAGTCGGCATCGATTATGAAGCCAAAAATATTATGAAGGTCTCCTTCAGCTTTATCCACGTCGGGAATCGGAATCGTCACGTCTCCTATGGATGGGTGTTGTCAGAGTTGGCTTTCATTCTCTTAGCTTGGGATTCCAAGTTTTGCACAGCTTCATCCCTTGCAGATCTGATCAAGGCCGGCCGATCAAGAAGCTGAGGCTTCTTGCCTAGTCTTGAGCTTGAAGATGAGGCCATACTGAAGCTGATGGAAGCGGTTTCCGTTTTTCCGTCGTCCTTACTAACATCAGAATCGTCTGCATTAAGGATTCGTTCAAGGTCATTTTCTTCCTGGATTTGAGGGAACACATCTGAAGGGAGCGAAGTAGTAGCCAGTCCTACTCTTGGTTCGTGAATTTTAATGTTATTCACACTTTAATAACAGGTCGTCCTAAAGCGCAACCGGCCAAACTAGTTTTCCCTAAAAACGTCAGGCCAAACTAGTTTGGCCCGAAAGTGTAAGGACGTTCTAGTTTGGCCTGAAAATCGGGTTTGGCCTGTAACATAAACATTATGAAGGACGTGGGAAAGAATATGATAATGAACATTAAACATGACAACAGCAGATACAATTGAGCCAATTTCTTGCTCTCTTGGGGATTTTTGAAGGATCCCAGGAAACCAAATATTTTCCGAGTGACAAAAGGATTTGAAAAAAAAAAAAATTGAAAAAATTGACAGATTTAATTATCCTACATGTAACCTATATCAAAGAATAAAACCCTTGTGTAAAATTTGCAGGGTTTTTTAAATTTATTTTTATTTTTTTTTTTTTTTATGGTGGTTGATTCGACCAATGGGAGCCGATCGCTGGATCGTTGGCTTTTCGGTTATCTGCCGAAAATTCAAATTGCGACTTTTCCACAAATTGGACGATTTCTTACGAACTTGCAATTTGTGTTTTGACCCCATTTCCGGCGTTATACATTGTAGGCTTCCAAATATTTGGAAGCCTTCTATCGATAAAAATAATAACAATCCAGAAACACGCCCATTACTAATTGTTGAGGTTCCGTCAAGTTCGAAATTTGAACTTCTTTAATAAACAAATTATTCGAATAATGAAGTAAGGATTCTGTAATAATCGGGTAATAAGTGTCAAATAAGCGATTTTTTTTAATCACAAGGACTGTACGTTAATAACGACGGCAGGGACGACCGTTTCGAAGTAGCCTACTTTCACGCCTCTGGCGTGGCAGTCGAAGTCCCCGAAACATTTCCCATTTGTAATCCAGCCCGAGCTCAACTCGATGCTCCGATTTCCCGACGATTTTCCACCCCTTCCCCATCCGGAAACTACCCGCTACGACGGTTTTTGCGACGGTTTCACGAAATTGGGGAAGGGGAGGAAGGATAAAATACCAGTGTTTAGCCCCTTCGCGTGAGTAATCAGAGCAACCCCCGAGCGGTAAAAACAAATTTCACAGCCCCTTTGATTTGACGAGTTTCGCTTAGAAAGAAAAAAAGAACTGGGAAGTAAACGCCTACCAAATGGGCCCATTAAGAGGATCATTATTCTGAAGACATTTACCAGCTGGACTTAGTAATGTACTCAATTCACGTCAGCAAAATGGACAATCGATGAATATTTTACATGAAACTACACTTTGAAATAATTGCCCCGTTGGGGTGAACTGTCGTCGTGACTACGAAACGTCCTCGTGTCAAATACGACTATAGTAAACCCGGCAGGAATTGCGAAAGCCAATTTTATCTTTCATTTTCCCCTTTCGAAACTCCACACCCTCTAAGCGGATTCACTCTGCAGTACAAGCGAGTTCATCAACAAACCTCTTAGCGGCTTAAAGCGGTTGACTTCGTTAGCTCATTCCCCCTTCTCTGAACCCTGTTTTGGTTTCGCACTCCCTCTTGGAAAACCACCTCGAGTCAGAGATAGTCATAAATGTCTCAGAAACGACGGGTTTGTATAATAAACGAAGAAGGGGTTTACTTCAAACGGATTTTGGATGTCGAAACCACGTAAAATTAGTGTGGTTTTTTCTGGCTTATTTCTTACCTACTGGGAAAACCCCGTTTCAAAATTGATACTGCTCGATTGTCGCGTTCCTATTCTAATGGGGACCTAATGCTACGTTGGAAAAATAAACAAGTTCGGCCGAAAATCTTTCCGGTGGCCTGAAATAAAAGGCAAGGGTCGGTCACAAAAAGGAAAGAGGTCTTCAGTAAAGAGAAAATCGCGAAGACAAAATAACTGTATTCAAACCATACCGGGGAAACTTATCCATAAAGGCGAAAACTAATCCGCCAGAGCGCACTAGCACGAAAATGAGAAAAAAAAAACCTGAATTCGTGGCTGTTCTGTTGGTCAACTTGGTTCTCGACGACCTTGCAATGACACTTGCACTTTGACGCGTATTTCGATACTGAGCGCCAAAGTGACGTGAATCTAATGATTGTTTTGGTTGTTGCCGAATTCGAATCGCTAGAACATTTACTGACCATTCGACAACAACATTTACCGAAAAATGACGGAATAGGAAGGATTATTTATTCCGTAGCGAAAAATAAAGGATGGAATCACAACAAAATTTAATGAAGGTTCCCTGCCGAGTGGTGGTTATCTACTTGAATAATCTTAATCTAACCTAATATAACCTGCTTGCGAGCTTGCAGCCTCCCGTCAGATTTTTCATTGGTCAGTGAGTGGCCAATCAGCTTTTTAGCCGAGTTCGCGGTTCCGTTCAAAGAATTAATTTTTGTGGCTCGCTAAAAATTCAAATTGCAATGGAGAGACCCAAAACCCACTTTTCTCGTATCCTGACGTGTAGTACTTTCTCGAAAAAAAGATCAAGACACGGTTCCGGACCCCATTTTTGCCATTTTGAGAAAATTTGTTAAAAAAAAAAAAAAAAAACTGATCGGCCGCAGCTCGATTAATAGTTTAGGAGAAACGTTTATAGGCCGTTTTCCCAAAAAAGAAAGTCTCATTTGGGCTTAAAAAAACGCTGCAAATTTTACCCAAGGGTTTATTATTCTTTGATGCAGTTGTGTGAAAATTAATTCAGAGACAATAAAAACATTTTTGAAAAAAATTAAAAAACAATTATTTCTGAACAATGTTCCGATAGATGTGATTCCTCGAAAAATGGATTATGCGTCCAAAATTACTCGAAAAACGACACTTAACTCAAACCCCCAGAGTCGAAAACCTTCAAAAAAATCCCTCTTGGCCCTATTTTTTATCCCCACAGCGCCCCATGGGTTTCGAGCGATCGGGCTGAAAACCTTGCGGGCACAACAAGATGGTAAACCGAGTATTTTCTCAACATCTCAGATTTTAAAAAAAAATTCTTCTGCCCAAAACGTCTCGGACATTTCGTTTTTGGGGTCTACTCTTCTTTAAACGTTTAGATAATGACTAATTTTGAGGCCGATCAGAATTTTCGACCTCCGTCGCGATTACATAGGTGTATTATCCCAAAAATAATAATAAACTAAAAGTTTCATAATCTATCAATTTTGCTATTAAACGAGCAACCAATAAAATCTGGAAATATTTGCTCTAAAATATAGAAACTCATGATTGACAGCAAAATGTCTACTAATCTGCCATGTCCGAACCTCTAGAAGTCAACTTTGGTTGAACCCTGTGATTCACTGATGAGAGCAGCGACCCAAATTTGTAGGGATTCTTTATTGTACAATAATATTCATAATATTGCATATTATGCAGATAAGAAAAAAAGGGCCGCAAATTTTTTCGGTGGCTATCAAAGCGAACGGGAACATTTTATCACATTTAAATAAATAAATTTTATTGTGCTTGTCCGGAGGTTTCTGTCTGTAATCTGCCTTTCGTATTTTGGCGGCATATTCCCTTTCTCCGCGGTTTCTCTACCCCCTACATGATGTGAGGTTACAAGTAAATTTACGAAAGAAAACGGCGAGAATCGTCGTTATCTTATCCGGGATCGTCCGGAGGTGATTTCATTTGGAGAAACATGGCGTTACAATCAGCCGTCATCTGCCCACTGTAAAACGGCTGGGACAGTAATTGATTCATTATGGTGCTGTGAATGTTGCGTCCAGGACAACGAAGAATGAGGCTCCTTCCTTCGTCCACAGTCGAGGGATGATTTTGTTCTCCTGGTTGGATCGGACGTTCCACACGACACCCCGTTGTTATTTCTTCATCTCAATTCAAGAGATCTCCGAAACACCTCAATACGGGCAAGAGGATATTGATACATTTCAACACCCCCAAACCTTTGTCTCCCATGCGAGGGAGTTCCTGGAGATTCGTCCTCCTTTTTTTTCCCACTCGCTCTCTTAAGTGGAGAAGAAAAGGCGGTTGAAAGGGGCGCCTGTGAGGGAAGAAAGAAAGTGATTGAGTGGGTGTATACCACCTCGGGCGTTCTCTGGCGGAAAACCTTCTAAATACGATCTGATGGTTCGGAGGCCTCTTTCCGCTTTGGGCGAGACTTCTCAACACACAATTTTCACCCTTTCGGATCAACGAGCCCCCCCCTCCATCCCCCACCCGAACAGAGAAAACGAAGGGAAGGAAAACCTTTCTTTTGTCTGAAGGCGTCTTTGTCTCAAGATTTCCACCACAACACAGTGGAAGGGCGTCCGAAATTGGAAATGTCTTTACATTTAGGTATAGGACCCGATCCAGCCGTTTTTTGTTTGCCTTTGTCAAGTAGTGTTCCTAGTATCGAATTTAAATTAGTGTTTGTGGTTGGCGGACAACCGAAGGTGCAAACGCCATGTTCTCGCCGCCGTTTGATCGTGTAGAGTTGGAACTGCTACAGTTTACGTACATCCACCACAGTTCAGTCCTGCCAGAAAACCATTTCCACTGCCAGTTTTCCCCGAAAGGTCCCTCAAATAATAAACCCCGGTTGGATTTCCCGCTGACCAATTCGACCGGTCGAACAGGTACAACCCATTCGAAACCCCCTTCGGATTTATACGTTTGGGTTTTCGTCCGCGGTCTTGTCAATAGCCGAGTGGGAAATTCCCTCGCTTGGGACCACATTCCATCGCCGTTCGGAAACGCGAATAATTACGAGGAATTAGGCGGAACGTTTCATTCTATCTGGACAGCGAGGGGGCGGTATATAATGGGTTTATCTGGGTGGACACACCCAACACACAGAAATTTGAGTTTATTTTATGTTTTTCGTATACCCTCCAGCCGGCGATTGTACAGTATTGAATTAGCGACACCGATACCGACCATTTTATCGTTTCCGCTGACCAGTGGTCGCGTTTATTATGTAATAAATTGGAGCCAAAATTGTACCAAAACTTGTACAGAGTAACGAAATGAACCTTTGATGATTGTCGATTTTGGTTTATAATTCATGGAATAATAAATCAAACTTTTTACTGTTTGCTGTCCGTTTGAAAGGTAGCTCTTCGTCCAGTGTATAGAACCGGGGTGAAAATTCATTGAACAAGAGCTTTTGTCATATCTTAGTAAGTTAACAGGACTTCTTCACCCTCGACCAATGCAAGGGTTACTTCTTCGCCTAAAGTTTAGTGACTAAACTCTGAATTGCGTTCAGTGAGCTTTTTCCGTATTGAAATCCATATTGATTTTCATTTATTAGGAATTTTATGGGTCTTTCAAGAGGTTCAACAGATAAATCCCTCGTGGCTTTTGGTTTATTATTCTTGGAATAATACACCTTTGTAATCGCGACGTAGGTCGACGACTCCGATCGGTCTCGAAATTTGATATTATCCGTTTCAAGAGGTCTAGATTCCAAAACCGAAATGTCCGTCGGCCGTCCGGGCCGTTTGGGCAGTAGGAATTTTGACAAAATACTCGGTTTACCATCTAGTTGTCCCCGTAAGGTTTTCAGCCCGATCGCCCAAACCCGTGGAGCGCTATGGGGCTAAAATGGGGCTACAGGTGGGTTTTTTAAAAGGCTTTTGGCTATGGGATCGAGTTAGGTGTCGTTTTCGAAGTATTGTAGGCGTAGAATCCATTTTTGGGGGTCCCACAACTATCCGATTTTAGAACCTGGGGATCTATAGGGCTACAAAATTTTAGCCCTATAGATCCCAACTACAAATTTTGTAGCCTCATTTGTGGTCCCATTTAATGGGATTTTCGAAGGATCCCAGGAGGTGATAGGTGTATGGGTCATTCTAAAATTATGGGCCTATACATAGTTGTTAACTTGCCTAGGCCCTAGAGTATCCTTCAAAAATGCCGTCATCACACCACTATTCAAGGCATGCCTTGCTAGGGCTAGATCCCCCTCTTAGCCCGCCAATGATCTTGATTTGATCCTCCGAGACTTGAAGAAAAGTTTCATTTCTAGAACATTCCGAAATTTTAGGATCTTCGCATTTTATCGCCTGATAGGATAAATGGTGTTGCTTTCAGTGTGACGACAAACCGCAAGATCAAGCTCATATTCCCGCAGCAGATTTAAATTTCCAGAAATTCCTAGAAATTCTAATGCATGTGTAACTATAGTTACCTTACTATAGAGTATCCTACACTGAGAGAAAAAAAGGGCCTGTTCTAGGTTATTTTTCGATTTTTTTCTAGGTTAAATGCTGCCAACCTAGATTTTTTTTGGTTTTCATTCTAGGGTGGAACAATTTAGTCTAGGTTGAATATAATTTAACCTAGATTGAAAATACTGGTGAAGTTACCTTCCTAAAAATGCAAACAACCAAGATTTAAAATACGCCACCCCCACACTTTAGTTCTAGGTTAAGTTCACGGTGTGTGCCACCGCCTCCATCCATTTACAGTCTAGGTTAAAAACATTAATGTCTTGGTTGTCTCACCCTGGTATTCAATGTTTTTCACTTTCATAGACGGTTGATTTACCCTAAAACAAAAACGTTCTCACCCCACCTCTAACAATTTACAGCCATGGTGCGTTAACCTAGAACCAACCCTTTTTTCTCTAGGTTGTGTCCCTTTATTTACGAGGTTGTTTCAATTTCTATCCCTGTTGTTCCAGTTAAATTTCTAGGTAGCTTCCTATTCTTTTCAGGTTGGTCGTAATAAATTACTAGGTGGTCCACTTTTCTTTCTAGGTTTGCTCCACTTTAGGGATGCTCAAAAAATATCGATATATCGAAATATCGATATTTTTCCACCGATATATCGATATTTTTGGCCGATATTTTTCCCACCGATATATCGATATATCGATATTATTTTTGAAATATCGGGAACCGATATTTTTGAGAGAGACCAGACATAAATCCGAACACCAGCTAGAAATAGGGTCAAAGAACGTGTAGGTAACTTTACTGAAAGTACCTATTTCTAATCAAATACTATGTTTAATAGACCTCGGCTTTCAATAATTGAAATGAATTATTCCTTTCCTAATCCCTTTACCGAATTGGTTCACAATCACATGTGTGAAGAGTTAATAATGTACTTAATTAATGTTGGCGAGCAGATCCACGCAATTCATTTTAGTGCAATGTACAGAATGTTTTGTCAGAACATTATAAACTCTATGATTTTACAAATAATTACCTACTCATTACAAATTATTAAATAATCTTCAAATTTAAACAATCTTCAAACAATTTTAATCAAATTTAAAAATCTTTAAACGATTAATCTTTAAATCTTAACAATTAATGAAAAATCTTTAAATCTTTAATCTTCAAATCTTTAAACAATCGTTTTGTTTAAAAACAAATTTAAACCATTTCTTCAAATTTTTAAGAATTTATAACCTTAATTTATTTACTTGTAATCAAAAGTCGTGAAAGGCATGGATTTTTTAAAATTTGGACTAATATCCGATATATCGATATTTTTTAAACGATATATCGAATATCGATATTTTTCTACGATATATCGACCCAGTAAAACGATATTTTTTTTAAATTATCGATATATCGAATATCGATATTTTTCTTCAGTGTGGACATCCCTACTCCACTTCCATTGCAGGTTGTTTCTATCAACTTCAACTATCTTTCTGGGTTGTCTCTGTTTCCAACTCAGTACAAAAATTTGAATGTGACGTCATAATATGACTGCACATAGTGACAGAAATTAGATGATTAGAATTTGACAAAGATTTGGCCTCAGCCCCACCGGCTAAATAGCAGGGGTGCCAAGACAACGAGAATTAACGCCCACCGCCTACAGTGGCGCTCTCCGCGGTCGCTTAGCGTACTGTAGAAACAACCTGGAATTTATTGAATGAATTACAATCACTGTTGTTTAAACCTAAAACTATTTGTAGTACTAGGGTAGTTTTAACCGAGACTGAAAGTCTAACTTTTTCTTCTGGGTTGTTACCTAAAGTAGCAATCTCGCCTTTTAAATCTCTCAGTTGTTTTCAGTTGTACAACCGAGACTTTAATGGAGGGGAATTATATGGAAGGTCAAATCATTCAATTCTAGGTTACCCCACTTAAAAGTCAAAGGTAGGTAATATATTTTCTAGGTCTTCACAATGTCAACCTAGACCAAAGGTGAAGTTCACATTTGGTCTAGGTTGACACTTTTTTATTCCAGGTTGTGGTCAGAGGGCGGGTAATAACGGGTTAAGTTGTTTCTATATGGGTCTAGGTTGTATTAATATTTTTCGATGTTACTTTAACCTGGACCTATTTTTTCTAGGTTGAATCAATTGATTCTAGGTGGTTTCAATTTCTTTTCGAGGTTATTTCGGATTTAACCTAGCCACTAAAAAAATCTTTTCTCTCAGTGTATATATCTTATATATGTATCCTATATATCTTATATTATAAGAGTTTTGTCTTCAGGTTTTAGTGTTATGCGGAAGCTTTCGATTTTAAAAAAAATCTTGAGGCACGTACGTTCTACATTGAACTTGAATTTCACTGCTCGGAGAAACGGCGAGGGAAATGTGTTATCGTTCTAACCTTCCCCGCAAATTGCAATCAGATAAATAGAGATAAACCCGTTCAACGTAATGGCAATAGATGCAGACAGGCCCCTCCGAGTGTCGTTAAGCCTCTGCAGTCGTAAACAAACGACCACAAATCACTTTAACCGAACGGGCATTACTGGGAAGGTCCGCTGTGGACGTACACCTTCCGTATTTCACCATTAGACGACCCTTCCATTTCAATTTAGCTATTGAAAGCTGTGTCAACTGCGGCCTGCCTTGTTTACTCATTGTAGTCGTTTTTTGTACCAGATTTTGAATTTGAGTCGTTGAGTCACAACACCGGTCTGCGGATGGGGTTTGGCGAGCTTGATAACCAGTTTGAAGGGTATAATTGGGTTTGGGGTGATGTTTAGAAGATCAAAACCAGTTTAGGCTCTTGTTGAGGCGGGAGTTCGATTCGGTAAGTTCGGGATGTAAGTTCGGAAAGGTAAAAAACGGATTTGGAGGGCAATCTTAGTGTTTTTTTTTTTGTTTTTTTTTTAGCTCAAAGCCTGCAAATTTCCCATAGCATGACTTTCCTTATGCCCCTTAGATTTGCCTGTGGTAATAATAAGAACCCAAGGTGGTAAAACTACTTTAATCCGATGGCGGTGGTGGGGGGAATGGGAAATGAGCGCCTTTCCGACACCAAGGTAGGAAGGGCGGAGGGAAGTTTTAATAAAATTGAATTCGTAAAGGGAGAACAACCCTAAAGCCCGGTGCGGGATATAAGTCTAGGAAGTTGGGAAAGTAGTTTGCACCGGGACCTTCCCCCGACACTTGTGGTCGGAGAAACTGGGAAATAACTCACTTCTGTCCCCCTAGCGAAAGTGGGAAGAACGAACGGAAAGTGGGGAAGAAGAAATTATAATTAGGGAAGGCGGCCCCGGAAATAAGAAGAAGAACAAAGAAGACTCCGAAAGAAAATGCGGTAGGGGGAAAATCTATTGAATTTCAAAATGGGAAAGCGAAGTTGGGCCTGTGCGCGAAGGGCATTTGTTAACCAGATTAGGAACGAAGAAGAATAGAAGAAGATGCTAATGTGGAAATGTCGGAAGTGGAACTTGGAATTGTTTAACTAATGACCAAAAATGCTTTAAGATGAGTATAGGAACAACGCCCGATCCGGGGGTTGGAGGTGGAGTCAGGTCGGTGTGTATTCACTGGATTCGTCCTAGTTCGACATGGGAGCTCCTGGTAAGGCAGTCCTTGTTCTACACAGAGATCATAAATGGGAGATCTGCTACAGACCCCAAGGACTGAACCGTGAGGAGTCAATTTTCCCCAGGCAAAGGCAAACAGGAAATGGCGAGGAGTCCGCTGGCTCATGAGTCAAACCCACAAAAATACGGATGCGATGATACGAGAGAGGCACCCCAGAGTCAGTGACCCCACCGATTTTAAAATTTGAATTGTTGAGCAGCTGAATCGCAAAACTGGTCAAGTCCACTTAGGTCCACATTGCGAGAAAAACGGCAAAAACGTATTGAAATCGATTTTTGTTCAAAATCAGACATTTGATGGTTCCTGTTGAGAGATTAGTCTCTCTGAATCGAATCGAATAGAATCAAAACCATATGTTAACTTTCGTAAATGAACGTAAAATTCGATAAAACTAGGTAATGAGTATTGCAAAAAGGGTGTATTGAAACGAAAGAAAACAAAATAATGCAATTTGAGGAAATGAATAGAGGACGATCCTGGTAGAATAGGTTCTCGTTGTGTTCTTAGAGAAAAAAAGGAAATCTCCCCGTTGATGAATATTCACTCGGAAGTGGTTATAGCAGGGGAAGCGGATTAATGGCCACCACGGGCTGGACAGTGTTAAATGACTCGTAATTAAAGCGATAAGAGATTTTCAAGATTCAAGGGGGGAAAATTCCGTTTTAATTCACTCGCTCTCTGGCGAATGAGTAATTGATCCATATTTAGTACAAGCAGTTGCGTTTGATACAAGCTGTAGCCCGTCGGGGTTCAATTCTGGCTAGAGTTCACCATAAAAGCTAGTTTGTGTTTTTCTTTCGATAATTTGACACCTTCAAATAGTGTCGAGAGAGCGTCAAAA
Source organism: Pilophorus perplexus (assembly GCA_955831195.1). NCBI lineage: Eukaryota > Metazoa > Arthropoda > Insecta > Hemiptera > Miridae > Pilophorus > Pilophorus perplexus. Next base: position 8,400,408 of record OY037014.1, on the reverse strand, counting down.
ACAAAAATTCACAGCAATTACTGTTGTTGAGTTATGTATTTATGTAGAAGAAAATTCGTTAATTAATCGACTATTATAGTTCCAGGTAGGTGATGTTTAAATTCCGTACAAGCGTTTATTAGCGTTTTTGAGTTTTTGTTGTGGTGTTGGTAGATTCGTCAACGCTCAATTGTAGCTGTGGGTGTTTGTCTTAATGTCTCGTCGTTTGCAATACCTTTATTTAACTGTTCAACGAGTTTTAAGCAGGCTGTGGGATTTTATGCGCAACTTAGAGGTTTGAAAATTGGAACTTCGTTCAATCGCGGGCCACGGGAAACGGCACTCCCGGCGGCGCGATCGGGAAGTCCAGCTTCTCTCGCTGGACGAGAGAGCTGCTAATTACTCGAACTCCCCAATCGCGCTGCCGGCGCTATCATTTACTGACCTTTAATTTAACATTATGATTTAGTAATCGCAGTGGCTTTTTGATTGGGACCGACATTTCGTCCAGGGTGCCAGGTCAGCGGACCCAATTTTTACGAGCGAATCAATTGCCGGGGCAACCGTTGAGGACAATAATTCCCCTCGGTATAGCCGGTTTAGGGGTGGAGGAGCGTTCAATAACCGATTTAAAGGGTCAAGAAGGGCTGATGGTAAACTCCACCGGTACGGGACTAATTGATGGTAAACTCCACCGGTACCAGGCAAAGGTGCACTAGCGTGAGAGTGTAAACTCCACCGATGCCAACGCTTGCATTGACTATAATCTTCCTCCTCTTCTGGCCAAGCAACTTGCATCAGTTCAGTTTTGATATCCTCGACAAGATGAGCGAAGTTGAGTAAATATGACGAGTCATATTTACGGCCGAAAAAAATTATAACAATACTTGTTCATTTCAAAACTGTTAGACGTGCAAAGAATTTCATACATTTTTTGGGGCCCCGCAACGATCCGATTTCACTGTTGCGATCTATAGGGCTTTCATGGGGCTACAAATGCGGATTTTGAAGGATATTTTTTCATTGACACAGAAATACATTTTTGCACTAGTAACCTATAATATAGGTTTACAGATATTATCAAAGAATAATAAACCCTTGTGTAAAATTTGCAGCGTTTTTCAATGTATTTTGAGGAGCGTTCCGCACAAACATTTATTTACTTTTACTTATTTTCATACTATTGACACATATGACATGTTCCTACTTCATTGCTGAAATATATACCATGCACGCTACCGGTGGAATTTACATTTAACCCTCTATATACCTGCTAAGTGACCGGTGGAATTTACACTAGCAAAACTAACCGGTGGAATTTACAGTAGGTAAATTCGGTGGAGTTTACTCGTTCCCGTGGAACTAGTTTGAAGGGTCAAAATGGTTCGGGGTGGTGTACAGGAAGGTGAAAACCGGTTTGGAGTGTTATGACGGGATTTGAGTAGTGTTAGAGGAATAAAAACCTGTTTGGAGTGGCGTAAGGGCAAGATAACCGGTTCAAAGAGTGGAGACGGTGAAAGGGGAGGTGAGAACCGGGCGAAGTGTCAAAACAGGCGGTATTTAATACGTCGCTCAAATCTATATATAGAATTAGAGAGGATATATATCACTAATTCTCAGTCTGTCTGTGGGTGTGTCTGTATGTCAATCGCCTACTCTGACTAAACGGTAAGCCCTAAAAATACCATAGATTATGTCAAATTATTAATTTAAGACAGATTTGAGCGACGTAGGGCGAAGTAAATTTTACTTTTAAAAATTTTACTTTTACTTAGTAAAAACCTGTTTGAAGTGTGATAAAACCGGATTGAAGTAGGTAGTGTAGAGGCGTTTGGGTTTAATGGTAATTTGCTGTTGTAAATCAAATGAGCAGAAATTTAGACGTTCACTTATTGTTTTACCATGTTACAGTTTAGATCGTTCAGCCCGTGTGAGTTAAAAAGTTATTAGTTCGCGAAACGTAGAGTCGTGTTCAAATTTTCATAATTTTAATTGCGTACCATGTAGATCACAACAACCTTCCTCTTAGCTCTGAATGGTTTTTCCTCAGTCCTTATTTTCCTTGGCCCCCTTTCGAACGTCCTTAATTAACTTTTGAAGTAGACATCTCCGTGTTGCTTTTCCTTTTCTTTCCCCCTACTTGGCGCCATCTTCCCTCCACCGCGTATTATTACCAATTATCACCCACTTTCATCCTCCCCCGACGGTTTACCGACGCCTTTTTGTGCCGAAAGTGAAAAGGAGTTTTCCCACCTCATTACTCAACGAAGTTAATTAAATTCTCTCCCCCCTCCATCGTCGTGTTGGGTTAGTTTCTAACAATATTTCCAACGGGAAGAAAACCACGAGAAGATCCTTCCCATCATTCTTCGCTGTTATGACACTCTCATCATAAAAGTGGCAGTAAAATCCATTAAACGCCGCTTCAAATATAATCATCATGCACCTAAAATTGTTAAGCTCGCACAGTATTTTTTAAATTTCCCATCGTATTATTCAATTCATTATGGTTTATTACTTTCTGCATAATCATTTAAAATTTTGTGGGTGGAAAGTTTTTGAGGGTCGGTCAACAGCTTTCCACCCACATTCTTTGAAACAGTCAACACCATCATCACCAATTTAACATTTTGAGGCCGATCCGAGTCGTCCACCTCCGTCGCGATCACGTAGGTATATTATTCCAAGAACAATGGACCAAAAAACCCGACGAAGATGGAGTCCCACAATCTCGCCGCATCCACCTTACGTGACCTACAGAAACTTATTTCTAGGGAGCACAAATTGGTTGTTAATAATTAACAATTATTGTCCCTTGAAAAAGGGACCTATGGAGACCCCCCCTCCTAACGCTGCCACGTTCGGGTTCGCCACCGTCGGCGACGTTCAGGCTCAGCCGACAAAATTGTGCCGGACTTCACCTGGGCTTAAACTTATACTTATTATTAAACTTAAACTTATTATTGTTTGTACGTAAGGGACACGGACTGCCATTATGTCGGCATATATTACAGAAAACAATATTGGCACGAGATATACTGTGCTAAGAGCGGAATTAATAATATATTGTTTAGCTTCACGGAAACATGGATGGTCCTTTGGGGGGGGATCTTCCTCACAATAATTTCCCGCGCGTCTTCCGGACGATCCCACTGCGCCTGCGTGGAAATGTTCTATTTGACTTTTTTTCCTTTTGTGTGTTATCAGTTGTGGCTTCCTAAAAATGTATTTCTTCAGAGGATATTTCTCATCTTCTGAAACTTTGCTGTTTTTTCTTCCCGTTATAACGGGATAAATCCAACTCCCGAAGTCCATCGCATATGTTTCTCCCCCCAGCTCTGGGACAGGAGGTCACCCGGGTCCTCTGTACTCGCCCGAAAAGTCCGATGGAAGACAAATTCAAGACATAGTCACTCTTACTTAATGCCTCCGCAGATTTCCCACGAGGTTTCGGAGCGGGTCAACTCGGATTTACCTTTTCTTTTCCCCTTCTTTCAGTTTGGTGTTTCAGTTTTTTGTCGTATGCTTTTAGTATGAAGATAAAACAAGTTGTTAGTATTTCCGAAGCCCCGGAGCGCTTCCCATTTTCTGGAAGATTTCAAAATACATCACGCACCTCCTGTTTAGATGGATCTTCATTCCTCATTATCTTGACGTTTAGAGGCATTAACGCGGGTTGGCCTCCCAATATATCAGGCGTTAAGGGCGCGGATAACCATCAGTTAATTTCCTATCGCCAGGCCCAGCCTAACCCCTCCTTCAAGACCGCAACGTAATTCCACTTGGTAACTTATGGGTGTTGTTGGTTTAAAAATGTGATTGTGTTCCTCTTTCTACAGTGAGCAGTCGGTAGTTTGCCTATGCGCCTCCTTGCTTCTTGTCGACGAAGGCGATTTCCCATTGCGCCCAAATCCCTCTGGTGATAGGATTACGAGAGGTCATTAAGCTGTCAGATGGCAATGCTGGATCATGATGCACGAGCCATCATCGGTCAATCCTCCTGGCTGGGAAGAGCAAAGTGGCCACAGTACTGCAAGGGGCCGACGGAGCGAGTATCTGGATTACCTGCAGTGACCGCCAGCCCCGACCCAGATGAGATAGATATCCGGGTCGTCGTGGTGTGCGCCATCTTAGATGCTGCAAGGCACTGGCTGGCGATCCTGACAGACCGGGCTGTCCTGGAAGCTAAATTATTCCCTGTCGGACTGGATCAAGTATGTTACCAGCCCGCAAGTATGCTCCCAAGATGGTGGTTCAGCTCTTCACCTGCACGGCTATTTCTCACGTTCCATTAGTGTTTGCTTTACTGAGTGATAAGCGTTAAGAAACGTACAGGGGGCGGAATGGCCCATCTCGTTATTGCGAAGCATGTGCGCATTAGTCTAGTTGATGGTCATAACGCAGGAGCGCAAAAGACTATTCTGTCTGGGTAGCAAGTGATAATTAGGATGGGGTAACCACTTCGACCATTTATTTATTGCGATATCGTTTATAATGGACGCCATTGTAACATTTCCCTAGCAACAACGCCTGGGGGGCGCGGATTAGCGTGGGGATCCATTCGGAGCTCGGTCAAATTTGAGGAGCCGTTAGTTGGTGAAATAGGCCCTATCCTTGTCATCCTTGTATTACCATGTCAGAAAAAAATCCAATTTAGATCAATGATTGAAATAGAGCTGAATTACAAATCCAGCATAAACGCCGAACAACTTTTTTTTTTTTTTCAAATTCTTTTCCATAATTTCATGAAGCCCCTTTTGACATTTTATGTCTTTACTTTGGCACACAAACGAAAAAAAAACAAAAAAAAAAACGGGTGTGGTTTTATGAAACCACGGTAAAAGTGAAACTTTTTTCCCACTAGTCTCTCCGGCTCGCTTCGCTCGCTCCCCTAGTGGCATCGATGGACACGTTTTTTTATGTCTAGTCCCCCCCCCCCCCCATTTCCTACTCATTCACCTACCCTTGTATCTCTACCCACGGCTTCATTTTGGCGTTTTCTCAAATTGATTTCTAACGTGGCACCTGATAACAACAAAACAAGCGGCATTGTTTACTGCATCCATTAATAACATCAATAAATATAAAATTGGGACATAATGACAAAGAACAAGTACGAAAGAAATGTGTGATAAATCGAGAGCTTTCCAACGAATGGTGAACGATTTTTGTACGATTATAACTGGCGAAGATGAAGTTCCGTAGCAACGAATCGGTTGTAAGCGAAAATCAACGGTAGCTTCGCTCGCTCCCCTAGTGGCATCGATGGACACGTTTTTTTATGTCTAGTCCCCCCCCCCCCCATTTCCTACTCATTCACCTACCCTTGTATCTCTACCCACGGCTTCATTTTGGCGTTTTCTCAAATTGATTTCTAACGTGGCACCTGATAACAACAAAACAAGCGGCATTGTTTACTGCATCCATTAATAACATCAATAAATATAAAATTGGGACATAATGACAAAGAACAAGTACGAAAGAAATGTGTGATAAATCGAGAGCTTTCCAACGAATGGTGAACGATTTTTGTACGATTATAACTGGCGAAGATGAAGTTCCGTAGCAACGAATCGGTTGTAAGCGAAAATCAACGGTAGCGTGACGGGACAAGAAACGACACACAGACCAAAAAATTTTGGACGATGTAATAAAAGTTTCACTTTAAAAACGTTAACAAAAAGCGTTTCGGTTGGTTCCCTAGCAACGACTAAACTGAAGACAAAATGTCCTGATGTGTTGCAGACTCGTATGCAAGCGTTTCCATGTTTTTTTATATATTTTTATTGAAGTTTTTTCAAAATTCTTACCGTAGACGCTGCAGCGTTTTTAACTCTTAACTTTAAAACAAATTTTCAAGCCACTTCTACTCGTGGGATCAAGTACTTTAAATCGGATTTCCAAATGAGTTTATGCATCATTTTCCCACTCTGCACTAGTCACTCCGCAACAAAGTACAAACAGCGCTCCAGTAATTACACACAATCTTATTACCACTTGCGCCGTTTTGTTGCAGTGTCGCCACTCTTTGCTTTCGTGTCGTGACTACAACCGGATATTCCGTCGTCGATGATTTACCCGCAATGACGCTCGTCGAGGGTTTTGAAATTTTGATATACTCCGGTCTCCTTTTGTCTGACAAGAGCATTAGAAGAGGAATGAGTGCGGTTGTGTGTCATGCATGCGGCGGTGGTTCGTCCGTGTGTATTATAAGCGGGTTTGTTCGAACGTGTGGGACCAACCTCCCCTCCCCCTCCAACGCGTTCCATTTAAACGGATTTTCCCGCCATTTCGTACAATAATCCCCTACACCCCCCGAGGGGGGCTCGCCCCTTCCCGCCACGCCACGCTCGAGCAGTTTATACTTATTTATGAGTCGGGGGAGAGCGCTGGTTCAACTTCGTCATGCGTGCAGTCTTGCGGGAATGGGGGGGGGGGGGTGTTGCCGGGGGATTGGCGGCGTTTCGGAATTGGGAATAGTGCCCTGCCAGGCCTTAACTATGAGAACGGCGAAGGGTAGGGACGAAGATATAATTAGGCTACAGCTTCACATTCTCCTTGTGCACATGTGACACAATTTCCGATTCTCGCAAGAATGGAATTTTGAAATCAATATCGACTGTGGGAGTGCAACAATGCTCAAGTCGATGTTCTTTGGGTTTTCAGCAACCCAAAGAACCACTTGACGAATGTCAAGCCTCACAAAAAAAATAAATAAATATAGGTATATATAAATAAACCGCAATGCAACGGAGAGAGGCGCTAGTCGATTCCTGAACACACGGTGATTCATGGACTGGCGTTGTTTTATGAATGTTTTCATACTCGCGTTTTTAACAAACTTTCGGACCCCCCTCGGTGGTAAAACTCCATCTCGTGGAACATAATACTGGTATCTGGGTCCTGGGAGCCCACCGACCACCGGGACTCAACCCCAACAACTGACTCTCCCCGCCCAAGCTTAAAAAAAGTCAAAAGTCAAAAAAATTTTATTTGTCTCCTCTAGCTTCGATGAGCTCTTCGGATGGGCTGTTCTGTTAGTTTGGTTGGGATGGGATGTCTTGATTGTTATGATGAGTGTGAGTAGTGATACGATTATGTCTGAGATGTCTTCTTTTGAGTCTTTGTCGCAAAACCTGGTGGATCTGTGATGACCGCGACGCATGGATTCATGTTCCCTTCGGCTTTCTTCACCAGTTTTGTGTATTGTGTATGATGATGGTCTCTTGAATTGTAGATTGTTAGAGGTCTACCAAAATCCATTTCTTTAAAAAAAAAAAATTCAAACTTTTTCTAGGTATATATTCGATATCCAATGTTCGAAAAATATGTGACCTCCTGGGATCCTTTCAAACTTTTTTTCTAGGTATATAATAATATTATATACCTAGGTATATATTATATACCTAGAAAAAAGTTTGAATATTATATACCTAGGTATATATTATATACCTAGAAAAAAAGTTTGAATATTATTCAATATTCGAAAAATATTTGACCTCCTGGGATCCTTCAAAAATCTCATTTGTAGCCCCATGAAAGCCCCATATATTCCCACGGTGAAATCGGATCGTTCCGGAACACCCAAAAATTAATTCTACGTCCAAAAATACTTCGAAAACGACACCTAACTCGATCCCATAGTCAAAACCCTTCAAAAAACGCCTCCCGTAGCCCCATTTTAGCCTCATAGCGCCCCTCGGGTTCGGATGATCGGGCTGAAAGCCTCGCGGGCACAACTTAAACCAAGTATTTGGTCAAAATTTCAGGTTTTGAAAAAAAAATTCCTACCTACTGCCCAAAACGTCTCGGACGGCGGTTCGGTGGACGGCCATTTCGGTTTTGGAATCTAGACCTCTTGAAACGGATAATATCAAATTTTGAGGCGATCGGAGCCGTCGACCTCCGTCGCGATTACATAGGTGTATTATTCAAAGAATAATTAACCAAAAGTAGATAAATAATGTCAGACTCCGTCTATTTGTCAGATTACCCAATTTCTTGCTACAGACCGGTGCACTTACCGATGCAGCCGCAGCGACGCCAAAGGCAATGCCTACAGGGAATTCCGAAGGTCAGGTCCAGCGCCTCACCAGTGAGTCAGCAAACCCTTGTCACCAGGATAGCATCCCATTGCCACCAGAGCTACAGCTCTGTCCCCTTTACCCCCAACACAGCAGCCACTCATCGTCAAGATCACGCCACCACAGCAGACCCCTGGGTAATTGAGAAGCTCAACGATTTGCTTGTCCAAGTGCGAAGGAGACGAAGAGATCTGAAGACGTTTCTTCGCAGGAGTGAAGGTATTACCCGGGACAAAATCGAAATGCCCACTTTCGAGCAAACCTCGGTTGGTGTTGACATCAAAATCAGCCACTCCGTTGAAATACATATCGTTGAAATACACATCTTATTTGTACTCAATATGATATATATTATTCAAACCCAATGTCAGTATTCAATGAAGAAAAGTGGCCATGCAGAAAGCAGTGCCTCCTGCTTGTGAAACTGGCAGTGAACTTCCTTGTCTGGACCTCTCTATTGTTCTTGATGACGTCACAATTTGCAGATTCTGTTGACAGCTTAAACGATTCCACTCCTCAGTTTCTCTCATTTCAAAAGGAATTCTTCATCAAGTTTCATTCCGTTTTCAGCCTTTTAACCCCGAGTAAAATCCCATCTTGAGGAGATGAGATTTGATTCAGCTCTTTTCTCTGTAGTTGAACAATCTCTCGCCCCCTTTCACGCTGTTTGGAAAGGGTTATTTGCGGTGGGAAAATCTTGTTTGGCCAACCTCTATCCAATTTCAAAAATTAAATTTTCGTAATTAATTTCATAGAGGTATAATTGTGTGCGTTTTGTAAGTAAGCCGTAATTTGTAACATTGTGTTGGGGTCGAGCCACGTGGCGTTGATTCCAGTTACCTACCTACATCCGTCTCGGGAATTATTGAACAGGCGAGTCGATGTGCCCTCGTTTCGATGGGTCGATTTCCGTCGGAACTTGATCCGCACTGAATGACCGGAATATCGAATGAAAGGGCGCCCCAGCTTGCCTTCGTGCCCTGCGAATTTGACGTTTGACTCCATGGTCAGCGGACACGGTGAAATGCAGTACTGAAGAAGTACCATGATAAGCGGGCCCTAAGAATTAGATTTAGTTGCGTTGGAACCGCTTTTACTATCTGAGGTGTCAAGAGTTTTGGGTTAACGCCAACGTTAAACGCCCGAAAGAGCCCGGATTACTGCTAGATTACTAGTTCAGTGCAGGCTACGGGATAGCCCCCTGCTTGCTAAAGCCAGCCAATCCCCGACCTTTCCCACCTGGCCTCACACCCAACAACTCGCTTTCCGATGATGCACAGTTTTAGCATGGAACATGCTTTAGCCGTGAGTCACGGCCCGTGACCCACCTGTCCAAAAACGTTAGTATGGGAGGGAGACGCGGGAGTGTCACGATTATGTATTAGGTACGTACCTAATATATAAATATACGTAAAGGGTAAAGTGACTTTTACTTCGATTTTTGACCTCTTGGGCCTGAAATGACGGGGCCTGAAGGGGGTAACAAAAATTTTGATTTACCCTATGAAAATGCCCAACTTTGAGACCCAATAAATCCTAAACTACTCAACCCATTTCCACGAAATTTTGAGCACAGTTCTATCAAATGGTGAAGCGTCGATTGACCAATGAACTTTTTGATAGCATGATCGATATGTATATAATCGATTTTACAAATGAGTGTAAAAACCGATAATTTTTTTCGAACTTTGAAAAATTGCCAGGAGCTTCCTAATATTTTTTAAAAAATTCTCTTTGGTCAAAAGACGTATTATAAGACAAAAAAACTGCTGTAAAATTGTCAACACTCTCAAACTTATCGTTCAGTAATAACTGGGTTTTATGTGTGAAAAAAATCGATTTTTCAGAAGAAGCGTTTTCTGACAACGATACGAAATCCGCTCATAAACGTTATCTCTTGATCCCAAAAGTGGCTGCAATCACTTACCTCCATGGACTGAAGATTACTAAAGCAGGGAAAAGTGAAAACAGCAACACCTTATCGAAAATTCTTTTTATCAGAGGGTTTGTTGTTTATTAGTGGTTGTGCTGAGATGTTTGTTTTACGTTTTGTTTATATTTTGCTCCGTGATGACTGTCCCGTAATGACAAAACCTAAGAGTATTAAAAAAAAAAAAAAAGACATTATATTCTTCCGGCTCGTTATGGTGTTTTTTTGTTTGTTTTTTTTTCGACGAGATGGCATAATATGCCACTATATTATAGTGAAAACTCCCGATAATCGTCAGTCCCTAAACCTGGATCCTGGAGAACATGGACCATCGAACTTGGAGTCTCAGGTATCTCTAGATTCACTGCTAGATCCTCGTAGTATCCAAACACCTGATGAAAGGTCTGATAAATCGCGCAGTAGTTCTCTATCTTCTTCACATTGGCAAATTGGAGAGCGAACGCGCCCGGAGCATGTTGAACCCCTGTGGACCCCACTTTGAAAGTAATTTACACCAGGTTGGATTTTTTTTTAAATATAAAATTTTGGAATTTTATGCGCAATATAGTGTAGTTTCAAAAAAACTATTTTTCCCAAAATCGATTTTTTGGTCGAAATTATTTATGAGCTAATTTATTTATGAATCACTTTAACTCAGCTGCACTTACATTCCCTAACTATCCATTGCTTCAACGGGATTCGAACCCGTTGCCCGAAGGGGTCCTTGAAAGATGTCACATGTCAGGCCATTCTGGAACTCGGCGTATGGTCAGCAAGCTTCGAGTCATTTGACTGGGTCGGGATGCTTCAGGCTGTTCAATATTTTGTTCCCTCTTGAACCACCATGCTGGCAAGGCATGGGACAACGGCAGCGAGCTCCCTTGCAGGACCGGTAACTGGGGTACCGTTTGAACGTCCGAACGTACCTACCGTCATCGGTCGTAGTGCTGCCTCGCCCCAATTTTATTGTTTAAGTATAACATCAACGAATGTACGATCCATTCCGCGATTACAACCCGGTCGTTATCACGTGGGAGTATTGCAGTTGATAAACCGCAAGGGAATGTGAGTCTCGCGTGAGGACGGCCATCCTTCAAAAGATAGGCAATCACCCAGTTGTTGTTAGAACCCTGAACCTGGATTACAGTCGTATTCGGGATGGTAAACACTGGGGCACAATAGGAGGGGGACCTAAGAGAATGGAGAGAGATATTTCAGGGGTCGATACCCCTTCATGAAGTACCCGAGCTACAGACTTATTTCGGCCAGTAGGTAAATGGCACTAGGATAAAACAACACAATAATTGTGTCCTAAGCGACTCCCGACAAGGAGCTTTGCGCACACAATACAATAGAGGACCGCATAATTGCCAGAAGTGAGATATAAAAACGCTGCAAATTTTACACAAGGGTTTATTATTCTTTGATATACATTACTTGTGCAGAAGCTTAATTCTGTCAATGAAAAAATTTAAAAAAAAAAATTTTTTTTTGGATTTTTATCTCAAAAAATTTTTTTTGGATTTTTTTGTTCACAAATGTGTTTTTTTCAAAAATTCCGTATTTTTTACTCGAAAAATATTTAACATCCTGGGATCCTTCAAAAATCCAATTTTTAGCCCCATGAGAGTCCTATAGATCGGCACAGTGAAATCGGATCGTTCCGGGACCCCAAAAAATGGATTCTACGTCCAAAAATACTTCGAAAACGACACCTAACTCGATCCCATAGCTGAAAGCCTTCAAAAAAACCCTCCCGTAGCCCCATTATAGCCCCAGAGCGCCCCACGGGTTTGGGCGATCGGACTGAAAACCTTGCGGGCACAACTAGATGGTAAACCAAGTATTTTGTCGAAATTTCAGATTTTTTAAAAATTTCCTACTGCCCAAAACGGCCTGGACGGCGTACGGCGGACGGACATTTCGGATTTAGAATGTAGACCACTTGAAACGGATAATGTCAAATTTTCAGCCCGATCGGAGTCGTCGACCCCCGTCGCGAAAACATAGGTGTATTATTCCAAGAATAATAAACCAAAAATCCTGTGGATGGACATTGTATTAAATACAAGCTAGCATTCTGTCAGGGAGGGGGGGACCACTTTTTCGGCCAGGGGAGGCCTCGCTTCGCTCGCCTATTTGAATAATAGGTCAAGAGATGATTTATAAATCCCCTAAATTTTAATTTCGTTTTCACTCCGCTCGCCGTCAAAAACTCCTGATCGTCGGACTTCGTTCGTTCGAAATTTCGTATTGAAATTTGGATCGCTTGGTAGGATACAGTGGAAACGCCGACTCAATCAGTCTGTAAACAACGAAAATAGGAAAGGTTCCGCGGATTTGTGCTCATCGTAAATTGCGCCAAGGCACAGATACGGACGTAAAATTTGCTGAGGAATCCAAATTGGGCCTAAAAATTAGGGGTTTCCATAAGAAAGTTGGGCGCAAATCTCAATATAATAATACCTATTATAATATATTATAATATAATAATATTATTATGAAAGATTGATATTATTCTGTTTTTGAAATTCCGATCATGAAAATTTCATATTAAATTTTAATATCCATTTTTCTTCTACGACTTCAATGCATCAATTTTTGAGTTCTGATGAGGTAATCTTTCGAATGATAACCACCGGAGTCGTAGGCAGGGTTCGCATGTTTTGTTGCAAACGTCAAGGTGATTTTCTCTGAGTCCAAGAAGGTCCTGATTTTAGCGCTCTTCGTTCTAGTTTCCCGTTCTGAAGGGGTACGGGTGTTATGTTACAAAAACCTCTCACGTTACAAAAGTTAAAAAGCGCTACAAGAGTTTTCCCCCTTTTCGACAGAAGTCTTGAGGTCAAATCAACCGCATTTTAATAAGTTCTCCTGTGTTTGCTTTCAGCGGGCCAGGAAAATTGCAAAGTTTCAAGGAGAAATGGGGGGAGTTATGTATGAAGTGTATCCGAGTTTCTTCCGTGGCGTCGTGGCGGTTCTTTCTATTTTCACCGCCCTGTTCAAAGTAATAACGGTTCGAGTGGCCTCGCCGACCCCATAGAGTTGGCGGTTGGAGGAGAGGGAGAAATCGTAGTTAATGAAAAATAGTCGTGGTGGTTGTAGTTGTTTTATCCCACTTCTGATGACGACGTTTCTTCAAATGAAAACTTGTACGTCGCGACTGGAAGCAAAAAAACCTGATAAACTTCCATAATTTCAAGTGGTTGTCTCAATCGTTCCACGTGGCCAACATCTATGGGAGGCCTCCTTGAGCCCTAAGGGCCTTACAGGGATGTGGAAAACTGAACCCCACCTCATCCACTGGTGCACTGTACTTTTCATCCCACCTACTTTAGAAATAACAAGCTCCCGAGGATTAGGGAAGGAAAGAGGGGGCGGGTATATTACTGGGGGAAGTTATTGTGGGTAGCCATATTGCGTGTGGGTCAAGGGAGGAAAATGAGGGCGGAATAAAAATCGCGCTCCGCCGGCGCAAAAAAAGACAATTCTCGCTCTAATTTCTTGCAAATTTAATAAAAATTTTCTGCTTTTTAATTTTTCTCATTCGTTGGACTCGCCATCATGCAAATCGCCATCTTTCCCTTACCGCGTCACTCAGTTAAAATACCCGCATATGGAAATCATCCCCCACGGGGACGAAGAAGGGGATGAAGGGAAAAGGTAGGGTCGAGCGCTTTTTAAATTGGACCCAGTGGACATCCCTGTCATTAGAATATTTATTTAAAAAGTTTGCTCAGAAGGTTGCCTTTTGAGAGACGGAATAAAGTTCGCGCTTTTGGTTTTTATCTATATAAAAGTTTATATAATTATATGAACGACTTATCTCATTTTGAACATTTTTGACTAGTTTTAGATCTAGTTTTCCCGTCCTGCCTAGATATGCCATGACTCATTTTAGAGAGCAAAATCCTTAGGATCTACGTTCTTAATGATCTATGCAGACCCCAAAAAAATCTGTATAAATCCCTATAAAAATCCGTGGATGACATGACTGCTGTAGACTCCTTGATAACGCCGCGGGTCGAGAGAGCCCTCGCGATACCTACCTAGCCCTCACTATTCCCCTTCTCAGACACACGCTTTCTTTGGAGGTGGCCTCAGCTTACGAAGGCAGTTGTTGTCTATTTTGTTAAGGAGGGCTCGCCCCCCGCCAGGGCTGTGCCTCTCCTGTTGTCCGCGAGCGGACAACCTGCCTTGGGGCCTCTTGTTCTAAGAGTACTTGTTTGCTTACGCACCACAAGTGAGGCCGAGTGTTCTAGCTCACTCTCCCAGATGACGGGCTGGTATCCCAGCTTCCTCCATGACTTATGAGGCAAGCTATCACCACGGCCAACCTCGATTCCAACTCCAAACCGAGGGGGACGGCCGGTGGCATTTCGCAACAGGTAAAACCTCGCTGCAGCATGCCTGTGGCAGCGTGGGCTCCCCCTCGCCCGAGGATTCCTGATTTAGGAAAGGTGGTCACTCCACACTATCCACTTTAAGGCCGCATCAGTGGGAGGCCCGAGTGAGCAAGGTGTCGCACTCACTCTACCGCTTTTCATACCTCCTTGCTTACGAAGGCAATAGCAGGTGGCATTTAGTTTTTGCAAAAACTGGCTCAGCTCGTTCACGTGTTGACGGAACGATAAGTTTGAGTCAATGGTGACGCCAAGAAACTTGGTCCGTTTCGTGGTGGCAGCGGTGCGTCATCCACTACACATTTCGCTGAGCTGACGGGAAACCATACACGTTGTACTTCAATTAATTAACTCTTGCCGTCAGCAAAATTCCGAAACGTACTACCGGTTTCCCAACGATAATTGAGACAAAATGTTTTTTCTTCCTCCGCTTTGAGGTCGCCACAATAATTAAATCCCCTCCCGCGTTGGGTTTGGTGAGGTGGTTCTTAATCAAGTGAATTAACCTTCCCCCCACTCTTTTCACCAAATCTTTCCACTTTTGTTATATAAACGGGAGGTGGGGGGCGACGGTCGTAATTCAATATTAAACCTTTTAAATCATTCGCTCTAATTAGCAAGGTGGTGTAATTTATTACGGACTCTTCACTTCCCCCATTTCAACCGGTTGGGGTATTAATCAATTATCTGGAATTTATTCCCTTCGCCAGTCCCCCCTCCACGGCCAGGAAACTGGATTTTCTCGCGTAATTAAGCAGTTGAGTGCGAGTTTCTTTTTGTGTTGTTGTTTTTAGGTTTCGTGCTCATCGTGTCGTTGCTAACGTCGTAAAATAGATGCAATTACAATGAGAGTAGATGGATTTTAACGGTACGCAGTTATAGTGTAGAGGTGTTACTCAACGGAGAAAAATAAGTTAGATGTTGCGCTTTGAGTGTGGCGAGATATACCGCACAATTTCAAGTCGTATAATCCGTTGGGGTATTATCACCGGTCTTGTAATTCTCACACTCTCACAGTACACCTGTCCATTCTTTAAAGGCGACACATGTGCTCGTGATAAACCCTCCCTCTTCCATCATGCTGTAAAACCAGATAAAGAAAACAAGAGGGGAATATCTGTTTTTGTTTTTTTCTCGCCCTGAAGATCCCCCCCCCCCCAAGCCATTTTTTTATGACGGCGAAAACGGAGGAAATTCCCTCAGCTCCTTTTGAGGGCCCAATGATACGGGAAGGATAAAAACGCAATCCGAACAAATGGGTTCGCTTTTATTCTCGGAAAGAAAAAAAAGAAGAATTTATGACGTCAGAGAACAAGGTGGGGGAATGATAGCGATAAACCAGGCTTTGGAGGTGCCGTTTATTTTGTTAATATCAACCGGTTGGTGCGGATGTGGAAGTGAACCCAAGATATTTTAGGTAGGTATACTGATGAGCTAGGAGCAATAAATAGTGACACCAGATAAATATATCGGCACTATGTTAATAAAATAAATCGGACATAATAATGGAGAGCGCGAGACGCGACGAGGGGACGCTAACCCGCACAACTCACTCACACACTAAGCGCAGCAAAGAGAGGTTCGCACACACCAACACGACCCCTCGAATTTAACGACGCTTAAACAACCTTCAAACGCATCGAAAAATATTTACAATGAATCCGATTACAAAAAAAAAAAAAAAAAAAAAAAAAAATAGTTGTAAAACAACAAGAAACACTTTCACAAGTTGATAGACATGTTGATACGTCGTATAATGTCAAATTTTGAGTTCGATCAGAATTTTCGTCCCCCTTCGCGATCACATAGACCTATGTGTATTATTCCAAGAGTCCAAATATAAACCAAAAGTCTAAAACAGCAATGTCTGCGGGTCTGTCTGATCGTCCGTCAACGTCGCTGTCGAATCCGCAGACGTCGTTCACGGGCAACTTCGTTGAATCTTCCCGAAATGACGGGACCAACCCGCGAGGGGAAATTGTTTCAACAGAGTTCGGCGATATTGGGACGAACTTTGTTCTAACGTCATAATGTATAAACGTAACGACGTTACCTTCCACGTGCGGAGGTTTAAATAAACCTTTCCCCCCCCATTCAATTTTAACTAAAGCCTTGATGAAGGAGGGGAAACCCTCCCGGAACTTCGTTTTCGTACCATATTACAGGAAAATCCTTCCCCCTCCTGTTCCGAAGTAGAGTACTTAAGTTTCGAAGGGGGGGTAAGTTGGTAAGCCTTCGCAAAACATCCCCCTCCAGTACGTCAAGTTTATTACAATAACCACCTCAAGTTTTACAAGTGATGGGTTTTTGAAAGGGGCGGGGAGGGGGAGAGGAAGGGTATAAAGGATTTCTGTGGGAAATATTAGGTGCTGCCCTCCATCCTTTTTCGCGAGAGAGTGAAAAGTTAACTCGCTTGAGGCGCTTACTTGGAGGCAATAAGATCCAGTGAGGCAGCCGTCAAAAATTAAACTAAAAATATACAAAATTGGATGCTCAAAAAGCTTCGAAAAAAAAGAAGAAAAAAATCTCAACGTTGACGTGGTTTTGATTGATCGACCAATGACTGCTGTAAACCGGTTCACCACCATGGTTAAAGAGGGGGCATGTGGGCGTCACCCCTTCCCTGCATGAAAGTTCCGGTAGGTAGGGAGTGACCACCTAGTAGTCTTTAAATTTGGGCCAGTTGAACCTTTTTCATGTCTGGAAAACCCAATCCCGCGGGATGGAACATGTCAAGCAGGTGGGGGGGGGGGGATACTCAACTAACAGACAAATTAATTGAATAAATGGATGAATCGCGCACTGAATGAATGATAGGGAGGAGGCATCAGAGCATACAAAGAGATTTTTAATTTTTATGTTTATTATTATATTAATATTAATTTATTTATTATATTATTATTAATGAATATAATTGAATTGCTTCTTTTTTATATTGCCAGTTTTTCAGTTAGTTAGTTTCACCCTCCCCCCCCCCCTCCGTTCACAGTTAGTTGGTACCCCCAAAAATTGGTTTTTTCGATTTTTTTGTTTTTTCTTCTTAAAATAAAACTGCATTATAATATAATACTGCAGTATATTATGCTGAACAAAATGGTAAGTGAAGTGTATTGCACAATGCTTGAACTTCCCCCAGTAAGGAAGCCTTCTGGCTTAATGTACTCCTGAGTGTCCGTTTTTGACTCTATTTGCCTCCTGAGTGGTCGAGGTCCAACTCCTAATAATATTAGGACGTATTTTTATACGTCTTATCACTGCTAATATTGTTGGTGGGGGGGAGGAGGGGGTGGACACAATCCCACCGCCCCTAACCAGGAGGGGATTGGGGGAACTGATACTTCCCCCTCCCGTCCTTAGCCCCCAAGGGCTCGCAGATTGCGTAGCTAGTTTAACGTTCTCAGCAAACGGAAGCATGTTTGTACCTGTAACTAAAGAATCTGATAGTGAGAATGCAATGAAATTAAACTTAGGAGAATGCAATGAAATTAAACCTACGCCCTTTTAATCAAATTTTGATTAAATAAAGTTTAATCTTAAACTGCCATTTCCGAGCCTTGTTCACACTTGAATCGGTTTTTTTTTTAAAGGCGTAAGTCCAAAAAAATGCCATTTTAGGTTTTTTTTTTTCATTTTCCTGTTCTACAGCCCTAGGCGCATCGTTTGCAATTAAAAGGGCAGGCGAAAGCGGTCTCTAACGTGGTCAAATGGCTTTTGAAAATCCTGGTTTCTTTTAAAAGGGCGTAAGTCCGGACTTACGCCCCTTTAAAAGAAATGTGGAACGGCGCACTCTGTTGGAGAAGAAAAAA
Organism: Pilophorus perplexus; assembly: GCA_955831195.1. Taxonomy (NCBI): domain Eukaryota; kingdom Metazoa; phylum Arthropoda; class Insecta; order Hemiptera; family Miridae; genus Pilophorus; species Pilophorus perplexus. The sequence continues at coordinate 8,382,209 of OY037014.1, read as the reverse complement.
ATCAACTTTCTCGTTGTACTGAATTTTAAGATGAAGATGTTAGAGGTTCACCAAGAAGCTAAACTGATTTTTAAGAATTTGAAGAATTTTTAGTGATTTGAAGAATTCTTTCACTAGTTGAAGCTAAACTTTTTTCACCAGATGTTAGATGTTAGAGGTTCACCAATAAGCTAAACAAAAGAAGCTAAACTGATTTTGAAGAATTTTTAGTGATTTGATCTTTCAAACTTTCCAAAAATAAACATTTCATTTTTTATAGCTATTTTATAGTTATTGCGTTCCTTAATTTCACTATTTCTCGGATTGACAAAGCTAAATGGAGTAATTTATCATGATTTCAGAATGCCAGCAATTCGAAAAAGTTTTTTAAACTTAATTTTTAACTAAACTAATTTTTTTATTTTTTTTAAATGGGCGTAAGTCCATGAGATAGATCAGTGAATTTCGAACACCTAGGAAGGGTATAAAAATCTGGAAAAATATGTAAAACATGGCAAATCGATTGCTGTGACAGGGAAAAATTTGTATTATCCCACAATTTTATCAGCAGTGGTATATAGGACTTTCCCCCCCCCCCCCCCCCCCCCCCCCCAAAAGTTTGGTTGCATGGACTTACGCTCTTTTAAAAAAAACCGATTCACTTAGACCAGGTTCTCCAAAGCTTCCAGCGAATCGAATCCAGGATTTACTTTAACGCTTTTATCCTGAAACTTCGTGTCACCCGCCAACTCAAACGGAGGCGAGAACATGACTCTGAGCCGGGTTCAGTTCCTGCATGTTATACAAACTGCGAGTTCTCGTTTGACGTCGGGTCGACTCAGCGTAGGTTTATCCGGATCATTGTTTGAAAAGTCAACGATTAGGATTTAACGTTCCGGAGCTCCAGCGGCGGAGGGGGTGGGGGGTTGAAACTACGGGAAAAGGGGATCGGGGGAACGAGGGATTCGGAGTCGAAAAGCTCCGTTTGAGACGGCAGCTCGGAATGCGGAATGGCTTTCTCCGCCTTCCCATCCGACCCCATTGAAACCGGATAGGAGGGGGAATATCCCACGGTAATAATTTATGTGGCTTGAGAATAAATTCCGCCCCCCAAACCATCTCCCGCGCCCAAGTCAGAATCGAGAGTCAAATTATACTTCTCACGAAGTTCAAATCGCTAAAGACCCACCATGGTATAATGCTCAAACCAACATTTAAACCGAAGACCTTTTCTTTACAGTCAGACTCAACCACCTCATTTTCCCTCAATTTAAAAAGGTATTCAATGGAATGATACTGATTTGACGTTTTTTGTGTTTCAGGTGAGTTCCTCTGGATTGTCGGCGAGCTGGTAATGTGAGTGGAGTGATTTTGTGTGTGTAGAGGGTGTTCCTATAGCAGGACTTCTAAAACTTTTTGGCTTGTGGACCTCTTTCACGGAACCACTTTTACTGCGGACCCCTCAATATCAAGTACCTTAATAAAAAAACCAAGTTGCGCGCGTCGCGCGGGATTTTAATATACCTAGCCTTGGTTTGTTGGGGATACCTTCTTGGCATGTTTCAGCCGGGTGCGTAGTGGGGCGACAGAAGGTTGAGAGTGCGTTTATACTCGTTTATTGCCAAGCTTTCGGCTAAATTGTGGCTATAAATCCTTTTTGATAAATTTTGTAGGCTTTCGCCTATATAAACTTGTTGGCAATTTGGAGCTTTACACGGAATTTTATATAATATAAAACATATTATGTTGAATCTGGTGTTTAGCAGGGGTTCTGTGTCTTTAAGGGGGGGGGGGGGTGTAGTTTTTTTAGTTTATTAGTGTTTGACCATGATATTCTATATCTTTTTCGAATATGTTTTTAAATTTATGGGCACAGTCGGTTCTATAGGGTATTGAGACGAATTTACGTGGTTCGCTGTCTTTGTCTATTTTATGATTGTTTTATAGGAGTTGTTTTTGGTTAGCTGTATGGTCGTTTATGAGGTTGGGTGGATCGGTGGTAGTGGTTTTTTTTAAAAAAATGGGTAATTGAATATTTGGGTGGTTGTATTGATTGGGATTGGTCATATTCATGTGTTTTATTATCTTTTAGGTTGAATTTGACTTTTTTCTCGAACAGGGTAGCTTGGAATTGGAAAATGGTTGAGTCGAATTTAATTATATTATTTTTATTTGGTGCTGGTGTGGTTTGTTTATTTTGTTTCAGGAGTTTATGGTAAATTAATTTCTTATCTGCTTTTCTGATTTGCGTTTTAATGGTTGTGGCTGGGTAGTTATTATTGGCGAATATCTGTTCTAATTTTGCTTCATTGGGGGGGTTAGAGTTGTAGTTTATTAATTTGCTATTAAAAGTGGGTTTTGTATACCATTTAAATAGGATAGATATGTCTGTGTTCCTGATTAATGTTACATTTAAGTAGTCTAGTTGGTTATTGGTTTCAGTCTGTTTCGTGAATTTAATTGAATGGTTTAAATTATTGAATTCGTGCAACAGTAGGGAAAATCGCACTCAATCAGATGCTGGATAAACTTATACACACCACCCAAATTCCTATCAAATGGATATTCAAATACGAGGACGACCTGGTGGCAGCAGTACCTGCCAACCAAGTCGATCAACTTTTTAATGAATTCTTTATATAGGTGCGTTTATAATATAAACTTTATATAGGCGAAAGCCTACAAAATTTATCCGACAAGATTTATAGCCACAATTTGGCCGAAAGCTTGGCAATAAACGAGTATAAACGCACTCTCAACCTTCTGTCGACCCATTACGCACCCGGCCTATATTGTCCGCAATCGCACCTAGGATCATTTTTTTTAAATCGTCGAAATAAGTTCTGTCGTTTAGGCGCCTATAAGGCCAGACTGACAGACACACAGACAGAAACCTGATTGTATAGAGGTATACATAGATTTTGCCTACTTTAATTTCGTACGTGGTAGGCTTTTCGCTAAACGTACCGTTTTCGAGATAAATACAGGAAACTGAGAAAAGTCCGAAATTTTCGAGGTGTTTGGCGTTTCCTCAAAACCGTTGGGAAAAAAAAACTTCTATACATTTTTCTTTGGAAAATCCAAGATTTACTGGTCTGATCTGGCTTGGGACGAATTGCGACACATAATTTTCGGGGTTCCGTAGGTCCAACCCAAGAAGGGTCGGATTAGGCTTCGAACTCGAAGTCGTCATTAGCACGGTCGTAAAAATGAGCGATCCGTCTACCTGCGATGATCCTTTGAGACACTCTGTGAGCAAGGCCCACTACACGAAGCAAAGCTGTATTATGAGTAGGCCTATATGGGTGAAAACAAGACTACTATAGTGACCTCGTTTTCACCCAAGCTATAGCGATTCTTCCTCTAACATAATATAAAGGTTATTAGTAACAAGGAGCTATGTTATTAGTAAAGGGGCTTTTAAAGGGTCAAAAATAGGCTTTTTCGAGGATTTTTGGTGTCTTTTACAAGGTATAATATCTGCGAGTTTGCAAGGGATTTAGCCTTCAATTTGAGGTGCTTTTGTGCTAAAATCTGTGGTCGAGCTTTAATTTATTTGTAAAATGGTTTTACCAATAAATTAAAGCTCGACGTTAATAAGTATCACACTCATTTGGGTAAAACGTCATGAAATGAGCACATTTTATTAATAAGCGTTGTGAAACTGGGAAAGAAAAGTCTTAATAGTCAAGCAATCGTTGTATATCACGTACCTAAATATTACATATTCTAAATTTACAGAAGGTACGTATCCTTGGATTTTACAAATTAGCTATTTTACAATAATTGTAAAGTGTGTGTAGTTTCTAATAATTATTATTAGAAAAGTTGATCTACCCTAGAGAAATACCTATTAATAAAAATTACTTTTAAATTATAGAAGTAGGTCGTTAAGAACAACAAGAGCAAATCTGTACAGGAAATTTATATAGGTGAATATCGGACTGTCTCCACTGACCTGAACATACTACGGAATGAAAAATTATTTTGTGACGTGGCTGTAAAAATGGGATGCTGATGAGAGAAATTTCAGTAATTGGGATTCGTCTGGATTGGCATTTGTGCGGTAGGAGTTTATCGGGGAATGTAATTTTTCGGATCGTTGTGGGATCCCCAAAAACGGATTCTACGTCCAACAATACTTCAAAAACGACACCCAAATCGACCCCATAGCCGAAAACCTTCGAAAACCCCTCTTGACATCTTGAAACGTATAACATCACATTAAATTTTAGAGGCCGATCAGAATTGTTGACCTCCGTCGCGATTATATAGTGTACTATTCAAAGAATAATAAACCAAAATAGTGAGTTAGGTTCGACATTTCAAGATCCTTTTCTGATAAAATCTTTTCCACAACTTCAGACATGGTGGCTACAACGATTTTTCTGAGACACTTCGAAAATTTCTTTAGCAAATGAAATTACCAAACTCATGTTTACTGTTAATTTCAGGACAGATGCCCCACTCCTTAGTAAATGTTACTCTGACTTAATCCATAAAGGGAGGTTGCTGACATGATAACCCTTCATTACCTGCATTGTCCGTTGGGGAAATCTCCAAAATCGGCTCCTTTGAAGCCGTTCGCCACGTTCACAAAGCTCCCGACCGCCGACTGTTGTCAGTTCCTTCCTTATAAAAGTATTCCCATAGTCAGTAATTTATTTTGTATCATTGAATGATTTTTACCTTGCTCGCTACATGATAGGTTTTGGACCGACCGCAAAATGCACAAACCGCGGTACAATATTCGGCCTTGGTGCAGGCATTGCTGTCCAATTCGCAGATTGAACATAAAAACACTGCAAATTTTACACAAGGGTTTTTTATTCTTTGATAATAACGTATATTATACGTTACTTGTGCAGAAATCTATTTCTTTGTCAATGAATCAAAATCAAAAAAAATTTTTGTATTTTTTTAAAATGTTTTTTTACTTTACTATTTACTTGAAAAATATTTGACCTCCTGGGGTCCATCAAAAATCTCATTTGTAGCCCCATGAAAGCTCTATAGATCACAACAGTGAAATCGGATCGTTCCGGGACCCCAAAAAATGGATTCTACGTCCAAAAATACTTCGAAAACGACACCAAATATGATCCCATAGCTAAAAGCCTTTAAAAAAAAAAACCTCCCGTAGCCCCATTTTAGCCCGATAGCGCCCCACGGGTTTGGGCGATCGGGCTGAAAACCTTGCGGGCACAACTAGATGGTAAACCGAGTATTTTGTCAAAATTTCAGATTTTTAAAAAAATTCCTACTGCCCAAAACGGCGGACGGACATTTCGGATTTAGAATGTAGACCTCTTGAGACGGATAATGTCACATTTTGAGGCCGATCGGAGTCGTCGACCTCCGTCGCGAAAACATAGGTGTATTATTCCAAGAATAATAAACCAAAATGTACCAAGTCGATCAAGGCAATTTCACAACATTTGCTTTCAGTGTGACTTAAGCAGTCACCACTGTACAAACTAGTGATAATTATTTATTCTTCTTGTTCTAGTTAGATAAATACACATCTGCCTTTTTGACATCAAAGTTTCCACTTTGTTTGATTTCTGAATTCCCCGGTCTTATTATAATAACTCCACACCCCCTCCTCACCAGTTATTATTTTGGAGCCATCTATATAGCTCGTTTTACTGTAATAATTACAATTATTGTAATAAAGTAATTAGCGACAATATTATTTTAACCATAGAATTCAACTTGAGTTTGACCATTTTTTAAAATGAATTACATCAATTATTGAATTTTTCCTGACTGTATAAAACCTATCGTACAACGAAGATCAAGGTAATCGGCACTGTACATAAATGTTGTGCAATGCGCGGTTTGAACAGAAAATGTTGTACCATATCAGAAATTTCTGGCTCGGATCGAATAAACGGTTCTCCGCGCTTTGTACGAACATGCGTTATACAATAATATTGTATACAATATATTATAATACAATATATACAATGTATACAATATATTACATTGTAGGTATACCTAATAATTATTGTATTAGGTATACCTAATAATTATTGTTACGTACCAAGAAGCCGATAAAAATTGTTGACCACCGTCGCGAATACATCGGTGTATCACTCCAAGAATAATAATAAAAGAAACCAAAAATTTGTAATTCATTAGCGCTGAACTCACATATAAGTAATTAAATTTTGGTGATGACCTGTAAGTCAGAGTTTAATTTTACTGCGATTCAGTAGGCAATCTACCTATCTCTCAATCCTGAACCCCGGGCAGCCGGCCTTCTCACTTGAATTTGGGTAGCCAGTGAGTATTGACCATTTGAGGAGGTTCTGGCAGAGGTCATAAACAGCTCGCCTTCATCAAATCGGATTACCCCGTTGACAGCTAAGGGTCTTCGAGACTGCCCAGGTAGAAGGCCAGGTATAAGTCCAGGTATGGCCAGAAATCGTGTGTCGCAATTCGTCTTTTACCTCTGATCTATACATTTGCCAGTAAACCTTTACCTGCCAACTTTCAACGTAACATGAGGCACTTAGTCAGCGAGGCAGTTAGTCCGAAGCTGTGTCCGCATTTGGTTTTTGGGTGGAGTCGATTTTGGGCGTCGTTTCCGATGTTTTGGGTCGGTGGAAGTTCGTCGGTGGGGAAAGAACGTGTTACGACTTCCCAACACGTGCCATCCTTATCCTCAGGCTGACCCGGTAGGATCAAAATGACGTTTAAAAAAGAGGGATTCTCCTTCCCTGCAACATACGAGGAGGTCCCCCCTTCCCGTCGTTACCTCAGAAAAAAAAACTTCCTCTCGTGAAAACTTTATTTACTCCTAAGGCGCCTGGCCATCAAATCCAACGAAGTTAGTAAAGCGAGGCTTAGCCTTCCCCAAAGCTCTCCACCCACCCCTTCATCCACTACTTGGAGTCCTCCCATTTATACTCTTAAATCCTCCCCTCATCCCTTACACACCCCCCACTCCAATGACCCCTCAGTATCGATATCCCCCCCACCCCACGACTTTCCTTATAGACCGTCGTCCCACATGTTTCTTATATCCCACGCACTTGCAACACTCAGCGAGGAAAAAGTCGCAACTCTGCTTTGGTCTGTTTTTGGCACGCTACATGCCACAAGAAAAGGACGATTCTCCGAAACTGGGGATTTTCTAACGTGCATTGGCAATTACCAAAGACACTTTTTAATTTGTTCATGTTCATTTAGGACGACCCTCACAGTAAAAACCATTCAAAAATATTGACGAAATTAGTATAACGCACAGGAAAATTCGATCGAAACTGATTTTTAGACAGTCTTATCGATAGAGGTTGGTGAATTTTTGGTTTATTATTCTTGGAATAATTATTATTCCAAGAATAATAAACCAAAAATTATACACCTGTTTTCGCGACGGAGGTCGACGACTCGGATCGGCCTCAAAATTTGACATTATCCGTTTCATGAGGTCTACATTCAAAATCCGAAATGTCCGTCCGCCGTCCGGGCCGTTTTGGGCAGTAGGAATTTTTTTTTTTTTTTTAAATCGGAAATTTTTACAAAATACTTGGTTTACCATCTAGTTGTGCCTGCAAGGTTTTCAGTCCGATCGCCCAAACCCGTGGGGCGCTATGGGGCTAAAATGGGACTGCGGGAGGGGCTTTTTGAAGGCTTTTAGCAATGGGATCGAGTTGTCATTTTCGAAGTATTTTTGGACGTAGGCTCCCTTTTTGTGGGTCCCGGAACGATCCGATTTCACTGTTGCGATCTATAGGGCTTTCATGGGGCTAAAAATGGGATTTTTGAAGGATCCAAGGACGTTAAATATTTTTCAAGTAAAAAAAATAAATAATTTTTGAAAAAAAAAATCCAAAAAAAAAATTGTTAAATATAAAAATCAAAAAAATAAATAGATTTTTTTTCATAACAGAATTAAATTTCTGCCTAACGTATATCAAAGAAAAGCCCTTGTGTAAAATTTGCAGCGTTTTTGACCAGTTATTACAGAAGTAGTAAGTAGAGACCTACCGTTCCGCCGGTGTCGAACGGTAAATTTGAGTGGTTTTTCACGGCAGAATACTTTCGTTGGGTTGCCATTGCCTTCCGAAAGGTGATTATCAGTATTTACTCTGATATCCTTATAAGGAAGATGTCTCGCGGCTGCTGGGATCGAACCAGCAACCTTTGACTCAGCAGTCCAACGCTCAAACCACTGAGCCACTGATAACCACAGCTTTTCATCTTGGAGTGCCCCGAATCCGCTAAAACAGAGATCGCAGCCTGGGGCGAATCCCGGGCTGGCAGGCTGGGCAAGCGCACAAAATTGGGTTCCCCCTCCCACTTCATCACCTTCGCTCATCTCTGAAATCCCCACGATAAACCTCAAAATCTCCTACTCTTTCATAAGCAACTTTCACAATTACCAACAGCGAACTTACAGAAAAACAACGGGGCCTGCAGCAGTGCTTGTATTCCACAGATGCATGAAGCTATTCTGATTGCCGATTTCACACACCCGATACACAAAACACAGAAAAAACTAAGAACACTAGTAATAATGGCAATAAAACTAAAACAAGATAAAATTCAAGTAAATTGATCACAGAAAGAACTCTTTCAGAAAGTAAACAACTAAAGGAGAAGTTGGCTGAGAATCAATGTCCGCGATCCTATGAGTGAAAAGTCAGATGAAGGCCCAAGTGGAGGAAGCACCAAAGACACTGCTTGCCTTCCAATATCAGACCTGCGGCTCTGCCCCCACAAGGTCTATGAAACCAGCTGTTTTCCTGGTTCAACCAAGTCGAGCCAAGGCATTCAGCTCCGCGGGTGCTTGTCTAGGGGGTAAGATGCTCAAACAGTAGTTCTACTCTCTTCTCGTGGTCGCTGCGCTGGAGCTCGTTGCCTTTGCTCACAAGAATGAGCACCTACTTTGGGTTAATAGTAAAATTTCCATTACTAATGTAAAAATCATTTGAAAAATTGTCCAAAAATTGAAACAATAAAACAAAAAATTATTTAAAAAAAATGGCAAGCACTGGGCAAGCAGTGCTTACCTTGCTTTGCCAGAGAATTCGCCTCTGATCGCAGCCCTAACCTAATGCTTCTCATGGCTCCTCAACGCTACTAATTGCTGATCGACGCTACCCATTGCTTCTCACGGTTCTCCCAAATCTTCGCGTGCGGCTCCTTCCCCCACGCTTTCCGGTCTTCGGGGTTGTAACAAGGCTCACAGACGTTATACAGACTTTGGAGGAAAATGCTCCGCGTGCGTAGCGCCAGTTTCCGGACAACGGAAGGCCTCCCGGACCGGATGGGAAACCGAAAGGGAAGAACCGGAGGGGGACGGAAGTGCCCGTCTTTAGGCCCTTTATCGATCAAAGTTTAAGTCGAAAGGGGGGGGGGGTGTACTGGGCAAGGGATACATCCAGGGTATAAACGGAACTACCCCCACCACCTAACCTTTCCCGTGATATATAAACTAAGGGTGTTAAAGGAAGGGACAGAAAATTGGCCCTGGGGAGGGTTTTGGGGGCCCATTCTGCGGTTTTAGTAAAGGAAATGCTTTCGTGAGGGGTGAGGGGGGATGGGGGAGGAAGAACGGGGGATGTAGGTATTTATGAAAGGAGCGTAGACCCTAAACAAGTTGGGGTTAATTTGCGAGTTTGTTCATGCAAAGATAATCTTCGGTTATTAACCATCCCATATAACCGACCCCTCTCTCATCAAAGGTGAAAAATTCAAATCCGACATGAAACGGCTTTAAGCTGAATTTAATGAGCGAATAATAAATCGGAGTGAAAAGTGTTGCAAGACTAAATAAACCAAAAGAAAAAAAAAAAAGGTACCCGGCGACAACATAAAGATGGTTTATTAGGATATCATCCATCTTCAAAATTACCATTAAATTAATAAATTGTACCAGCTTGATAACAACCCTTCCCCGGAATGTTGAGCTCATATTACATCTAACTTTATTACAGTGAGGATACCCTACAGGTACTCTTCCTGAACAGCAATAAAGAATCAACATGGAGGAATAGTGAAATCGTGCGAGGTATTTTTCGCGAAGGAACAAACAGAAAGTGGCGGGTGAAGGTGGTGGGAGATTTACGGTGCTAATTATTTGGGGGAATTGTAGCCTTTAAGAGCGATAAATTTAGGTGAACGTTACTTTACCTTCTCGACTGAGGTTCTCACGTCGGATTATCCTTTTCGGGGCCGTTTCAGGTTGAATGGATGGGAGTGGGAGATGGAGGATGCTACTCAGTGGGCGCTGGTGTGCTCATTGCTGCATGGGCTCCTCAACGCTGCTAATTTATCTTATCCTATTATATTGGAGCTCCAACCTGAGGAGGACGACCGAAGAGGAGGAGGAGAACCATAATTATTTTAGGAAACTTCTATAAGTCGACAAAATTTGAAATTGGTCAGGAAAAATTCAGCTCAGCGAGTAGATAACGAGGAAAGTTTGAAAACACCAAAAAGTTGGCTCAATGGGGCCCATTTGAATAAAAAGTGTTCAAACAATAGAGAGTTCCTAAAGCCACTTTTTGCCTAACGGTGATGAGTTACGGTCGACGTAACTCGAGATTTCGCGCATGCACAGAAATAACGGTGATAACTTACGTCCTTATGCCTAACGTCGAACGTTATTGCCGTAAAGTTACGGCAATAAGCTTACGGTCTTAAGGATATCGCCGTTAGTTTCGAGCAATAGAACGTAAATAGCGGCACTTTAAATTTAGCGTGACTTTTGATAAGACCGTATCTCTGTTACGGTCTTATGTGAAGTTAGCTTTTCTTTGATTCTCCCTAGACATATCCCTTACGGCGATAAAAATTAACGGTCGACGTATCTCGGATGTTTCTTTAGGAACTCTCTAATAAGAACAAGGCAAGTTTTGAGAATGGGAATGTCCAACGGGGTCTTCGAGGGCCCGCATAACGTGGCCAGGGGGAGGGGGGAGTGTCCGACAGGGTCTTCGAGCGGACCGCCGAGTGGTGCCAAAGGGGGGGGGGGGGTGTCCGACGGTGTTGTTCCAGAGGGGCGGCAAAGGAGGAACCCACCACTCATGGAGAATCGAACCCTCACGTAATGAGACACTCACAAGCATCAATAAAGGGGTGTTATTCTAGTGGAGGGGTAGAAAAGGGGGTGTTTCTTCTCGCTGCCTCCTCCCCCTCACAATCACTTGAGGGGGAGGGCAAAAAAGGGGGGCCAGCAAGAGGATAACCGCTGATCCATTGACTGAAAGTTGGCAAAGTAGGTGTAAAAATATATTTTACTTTCCAAATGAATCCTCCAACTCTCATTCTGTATTTCTCCAAGAAAAAAAAAACTATTCATTATCGAAAAGCGAGTAGAAGGGGTCTGAGGCCAGGTGGGAGAGGGCTGGCTTAAGCCTGCAGGGGGTGGTCCTCCAGTCTACTAACTGTAAGCCGCGACCCGAGAGGAGGATGACACGATTTTGGTCATCTTTAGGGTCTTCTTTTCTTTTATTTGTTTTTTCTCTCTCTCTTTTTTTTATGTTTGTTCGTAAGTACTCTCTGGGGTGGGTAGCCTACTTTTAGCGGTCGAAAAATTTGAAATTGGTCTTAAAAAATTCAGCTCTGCGAGCATAGTAGGTGAGTGAGTGAGTGAGTGAGTGAATACGTGTATTTTTAAGTATGACACTCATATACACGGAGTTATCGGCTCCGGACATTGGGTAACAATTATTATTTTACAATTATAGTTAACCTCACACTGATACAATTAGGTATTGTCGGAGGGCAAAATTTCGTAATCTTTGAACTCGCGCACGCATTTCACTTATTTCTTTGCACTTTCACTTTATTTTATAATCACTAATTTAGTTCTAAATTTTCTAAATTTGACATCTGTTCTAAATTTTATGTAATTAGTCTTTGTTTAATTTATTTTAGCTTGCTTTTGGCTGAGTTTTATTTGGGTTAGACTGATATGCAATATTAAATACATACTAGGCAAAAATAATAATTAGCAACAACCAATTTAGTTTAAAACAACATCAAAATTAAACAACTAACAAAGCAGCTAATATCTTTAACAAGACCATAAATAAGTAGGTAGGTGGTAATATAATATAATAGGTATGTCCTTAGTTGTCGGTTAGTGTTGGGCTTCAGTAAGGGGTGCTGAATGTGGTGAATAAGATGTGCTACCTACCGATCGGTGTAATGAGGGGGACTAGATTTTTCGGTGTAACGAGGTGACTAGATATTTCGGAATTTTTCAGTTTATCGAGCTTTTCTTTAATTTTCTCGTTAAGGGTTATGTACTAGGGGATGACTAGATTTGTCGGCCCCAACATGGAGGGTCGCAGCTCTAGAGCAGCAGAAATGTAGTGCATAGTAGGTACGAGAAATGTCTGAAGTCACCAAAACGTTGCCCCATGTGGCATATCTAAGCTTCAAACGTGGTCAAAAAACAGGGGCTGGAGCAGTTGACAGGATGTTGAGATGGCGGTGGGCTGATGGGTAACCGACGACGACGCGACTGCCTCCTCCCTCAATGTTAGGTTCTCATTGTTTATCTAACCTAGACATTGTTTGTCAGGCCTCACCATTGCTGCTTAGGGCTCCTAATAACCCGTCACGTCTCATAACCCTCATTGTTTTTCAGGGCTACTCGGCTCAACCAAATTCACCAAGTTCACCATAAATAACTTACCGATTTTCCCCTGTTAAAATAAAATTCCCTTTTCCCCCCTTCCTCTCCCTTTCGATACCCCGGACGATACTATATAACTCCCACTCCTTGAACGCTGTTCCACAAGGCCAACTGGTGATCGTAAAACGAGGGCAGCTGGAACACACGGAAAACAACCTTTTGGGCTTTCAATTCGGTAAAATACCGAATTTCCGACGGTAAATGGGAAACAACTTCCGGAAGGACGTATTTTGATGTTAATTTTGATGTTTAACTTTGTGTGTGGCAACACGGAGCGGACATAATTAATGTCTGCGAGCGGGGAGTTGTGCAGAGGATCTTCAGAATGAGGAATGAGAGACAAAGAATTTTCCCCTCTCTAGACGTTCCTCACGTTTTTCCACTTTCCTTATTCCCTTTCTTCATTTTTCCTTCCGCCCTTACCACGTGCCACACGTGTCTTTGTCCTCCCAGGCCCTTCAGAGGATGTTGTTTTTCACAACTCGGCTCGTTCTTTGCGGAATCGAGAAAGTAAATGAAACTAGAAATTTGAATTAAACGAGCAAACGTTGGATCCGACCAGTTGAATAGCAATTGGAAAAAAAGTAAGATTCCTAGATTCCATTAAAAAAAAAAAAAAAAAAAAAAAAAACTGCCTAATCTATCACCCAATTTAAGAAAAAATATTTTTAAAAAGAAGTGTTATTAAGGCTTACTATTATTTCGTTTTACTGTTACTTAGTAAGTAACAGTAACGAAATAATAAAAGAATAAAAACGGATAGGTAGGTACCCAATGTGTTATGTTATTATTACCTTCTTTTTTTTTTCACCTTCCAGTGTTATAAAGGTTTCAAGGGAGTTTGCGGAACATTTACGTATAAACAAGGTCACTCATTCAGAAATTTCCTTACGATCCGGGCAGTAGGCTGTGGAGACCGATAGGCGCCAAGGAGAGGACAGTGTCAACGTTTACAGTGTTCAATGTGGGCAGGTTCACGCCATTGTTCCATTCGTGAGCTGGACCCACTTTTTTGAAAGTTTTATATTTTACGCGTTTGACAAAATTTTGGTTGAGGTAAAAAATTACAAAATTGTCACTTTTTAAAGTGAAACTTTTATTACATCGTCCCAAAATTTTTGGTCTGTGTGTCGTTTTGTGTAACATCACGCTTAAAGCGTCGAAAATGGATTACGCGTCCAAAATTACTAGGAAAATATTTGACCTGGGATCCTTCAAAACTCCTATGAGAGCCCAATAGATCCTTACCACCAAAAACGGATTCTACGTCCAAAAATTCTTCGAAAACGACACCTAATTCGACCCCATAGCCGAAACCCTTAAAAAAGCACTCCCATAGCCCCTTTTTAGTCCCACAGAATTGGGCGATCAGGCTGAAAACCTTGCAGGCACAACTAGATGGTAAACCGAGTATTTTGTAAAATTTTTAGTTAAAAAAAAAAATTCCTACTGCCCAATACGGGTCGTACGGCGGACGAACATTTCGTTTTTGGAAAATAGCCATCTTGAAACGTGATGTCAAATTTTGAGGCCGATCAGTATTTTTGACCTCCATCGCTATTAAACGATTAGGTGCACGAATAATAAATCAAAATGGGTCTGAAGAATAAATCTTGTGAATCGTCGGCGTATTGTGTGTACTTTTGTGACCTAACCTCTGCAATGTCACCACTCATGGGTTGGTGTGCACGAAATTAACATTTATATTTTTCTGTGATTGTTTTCTGTTAAGTATGCTAAAAGAGGGTTGTTATTGAAAGTACATGTGGGTTGTTCGATACACGAACGAATGGGTCTCGAAGGGGCTGCAAATGTAATGTATATATTGAGCGATTCCATTCATGTTTGTTGCCCACCCCCTCACCCACGACGCTCCCCGGGGACAGTTTCGAGAGGGGGGGACCATGTCACGGACGGGGGATGAATACAGGAACCACCCCACGGGGTAGTAACGTCTCAACGTGCGTGTGGGAGGGGGAAGGCCCCGGGGGACGTGGAACCGTCGATCTCATATCGAACGTGTGTCCCCTTCGGGGAACCCTCCTCTACTACAGGTGCCCACGAACCGGATTGCTCCCATTGAAACACTTCAGTGGTGCACTCAGGCCTTGAAAAATATTAGCTTGAAATAAAAAAGACCACGAGAGGGACAAAAAAGACAAAACCACGAAAAAATATATTTTTTTGTGATATTGTAGAGAACGAAGGGGCTTTTGCGGGAGAAAGTAGCGGAAACCACAACCTTTTACTCCCCCCCGCGGGGACCTTTTTCTTGACTTGTGCCTTCTGAACACCCTTTCAAAACGTCCCCGCGAAAGAACACCGTTCTTTTCTTGGGACCAGCGACAAGGATAACCCTCCCCCCTCCATCCCCCGCAGGCCTCACTTTTCATCCTCTTCCTTGTGGGTTTACAGGAGGCCGAAAAGGGGGGGATTTGGTATACCGGGCCTTTTGCAAGAAAGCTTCTTTATAGAATCTCGTTAAAATTCCTGGCTAGGATCGTCCCTCAGGCTGCATCCCCCCCCCCCGCGTTCCCGGAGCGCCTTCTTGGTAATCACACCCCCCCCCCCCCCCCCCCACGCTATACCTGAGCGTCTTTTCCGCCTCAAGTTCCGGAGGGTTAACTACCGGCGAGGGAGGCCTTTTGGAGCGTCGGGGTTGCTCCCTACCGCCACTCATCAAACCGCAACCCCCGCAGCCGGCGGGGGAGCTTTGAAGAGGAAAAAATGGGGTATCGACAAGACGAAGGGCCGTACACCCCCCCCCCCCCTCCTCACTGGGCCAGAGGGTAGAGGAAGGAGCACGAAAAAGAACGTATGAGAATTGGATGACTATCCCCACAGCGAAGAATGAGCTCAGGGAATAGGGTACCAGGTAGTGGAGGGATAGGGTATATATTCTGATGTAAACCTGGCAGGCTGAGGGGAAAGATTAGTTGTAAGGACACAATGGAGAAGGAAAACGAAACAGGGAAGGTCACAACGTAATAAAGTCTTCCGCTCAACTTACACGCCAATACTTCAACATGGATTATATGAACATTTAAATGTACATATTTTCGCGAACCTACCTTAAGTACCTACCTATGCGGTTTTTCCAAGCACAAGCAAAAAATTTAATGGTATCCAGAATAGTCCTACACGTCTATGTAATCGCGACGGGGGTCGAAAATTCTGATCGCCCTCAAAATTTTACATTATTCGTTTCAAGATTTATAGAATCCAAAAACGAAATGTCCGTACGCCATCCGAGCCGTTTTGGTCAGTATAATTTTTTTTTTAATCTGAAATTTTGACAAAATACTCGGTTTACCATCTAGTTGTGCTCGCAAGGTTTTCAGCCCGATCGCCAAAACCGGTAGGGCGCTATAGCGCTACATATATATGGGGCTAAAATGGGGCTACGGGAGGTTTTTTTAAAGGCTTTTGGTTATGGGATTAGGTGTCGTTTTCGAAGTTTTTTTTGGACATAGAATCAATTTTTGGGGGTCCCAGAACGATCCGATTTCACTGTGGGGATCTATTGGGCATTCATGGGGCTACAAATGGGATTTTTGAAGGATCCGGGAGGTCAAATATTTTTAGGGTAAAAGAGTAACATAATATGTTATATTTTTATGATATAATAATAATAAACCCTTGTGTATCATTTGCAGCGTTATTAAATGTATACCTATCTCCGATGTTTTATCGAGGATTCGGATTCTATCTTCGTTGTTTTCAGTGCAATTGAGTCGGTGTTTCCTCTTTATCCTACCTGGAGATCCAAATTTTAATACTTCATCCCCCCCCCCCCCCTCTCGCTGCCCGATAAAATGGTCGACCGATCGAAGCGAGGACCCCCAGTCAAGACGGCTAGTGTTCTATAAGATTGTATCATCAAGTTTTTGCATTCGTTGTAGGACGGCCGCTAGATTCTGAAGAATATTTTGGTGTTTAACGTTTTGCGTCCGTTCCCTGCACGATGAATTCGGTTCATGGGTGACGTCCCCATTTACCCTCACAACAGCAGGTCATGCATATATATTACTATCACAATTAACGAATTTTTACCAGATCTGGAAGCATCTCTAGTTACGGATTAGTGACGATTCGACACTTCCGATATTTATCGATATCGATATTTTATTCCGATCTTTCGGATATTTTTATCGATGTTAGTCTTTCGATAATATCACACGTTGAAAGGAAAAATTGATTTAATTTATTTCTATCCTAAATTCAAAAGAAAACGAATATCTGAACCTATTGGTGATGTCGATATTTTGCTATGCTTGACTTGCTAATCGCCTGGGCAGTACATGTACATGTGCATGCTCTAGATTGCTTGAATTGCGGATCACTTGAGCAACAATTGCTCCAGAACGTTCGGCTTGCTGCTTGCTAAATTGCTTCTTCTTCCAAAAACCCTGAACTACTTACGAGTGGTCGACTACTGCTCCAGAATGCCTCACATGCTGACCAATTGGCTCGAAACACTTAAATATGAAGTCCTATCCCTCTCCCTCCAATCGCCTCGCGACGAATAAGTATAAAGTTTTTGCCACCGCGAAAATGGCCCCTGAAAATCTCACATCTGACAGTAAGGCCTCCTGTCTCAAGTCTCCACCCAATGCAACGACATCGAGCGAATAAGTACCCATAAAAAAGTTCTCAGAAGAGGAAAATAAGCCTACTAGCATAAAAAGCAAAGAGCGGCAAATATAAACCGGGAAACAATGGCCTCTCTCAAAAAAGCTCTTCTCGAAAGAATTCCCGTTGCTGCATTAATTTTTTTTGTTATATCTGGAAGATACCTGCGTAAAAAGGACTTTTCAAAAGAGTATATGGAGAGCTGAGAAAGACTTAAGAGCAACTTTGAGACGCCTGCTGTACTTCGAGGAATACGATTTTTTAAAGGTTGCTGGAAATCACCCAGTCGTCTGGAAATTTCCGAGCAAAGTACCACTGCATTATATTAATTTTTCCCTCACACAAGTAAAAGAACGGAGAAAAATAATCTGCAAAAAAGGAAGAACGGGTCTGAAGCCTCAATAATACCGTACGATCAATCACGAAGTTTCAATGGCAAACAAATGATATGTAAAGGAAATACATCACAGTCGAAGAAAACCCGCGAGGAAAGTCCCATTTTCTCTTCGCGCAGACCTCATAAACTTCCCTCCTCCTGGTGATAAATCACGGAAGAAAACTAATACCTGTCAGTCCCTATTCATTTTCCGTCACCCTTCGGCATTCACATAGTGTCGTTACGAACATTGAGGTATCTACCTGTAATGCCGCTTAAAAGACAAAAATAAGACTTTGTTGGGATCTGAAAAAATGCGGCCGAACCTCGCACTAAACTCAAATCTCCAGATGCAAATTTGTCCCAAGAGAAATGTAAAGTTTACAGTAGTTTTCAGTTGAGGTTCTATACCAGTTTTGGTCTTCACCTGCACAACTCCAAACCTGATTCTATCTCCCCCTACAACTCCTTTTATCCAGTTTTGATATCCTCCCACAAATTTGTTAACCAATTTCAAACAAATTACCTACATGCAAGGAAAATCATGTTAGGAATTTACCTGGCGGTACTGCCGTTTAAAACAAGAATAAGAAAGTTAGTTTCGAGTTGAAAAAATATAGTCGAACCTCGCCCTAAATCCCCCCCCCCCCCCCCCCACCCCGAATGAACTTCCCCAATGCAAATTTGTCCCAAGAGAAACGTAATGTTGGGTTAGTTCACAGGAGTTTGGTGGTTTGGGTTCCTAATCAGGTCTGTGGGTAGGTAATTAAAATTCACTCATGGCGGTTTGAAACTCTGTGAACTTGTGGGCCCAGTGGAGCGGTTTGTGAAGTTCGGATGAAACTACGAGTACGTACACACACTGCATCACAAAGCTTTGATGAAACATTCTGTTAGCTTTGAACGGTAGTTTATTGAATTAACGGTTATAACCGGGCGTTCATGATGAATTTCTTAACAGTTTACGGGCGGTCGAGATTTGTAGGGTCATTTCTGGGGTTTAGGCAATGGTCTCCTTGTGCACGACTCCTAACCGGATTTCATTTCCCCTTAAAATCACCTCAAACTGGTATTGATCTCCTCATTTACAACTCTAAACGGGATTTGTAAACGGGACACCGCCCAAACCGGTTTTGGTCCCCTACTTCACGACTTAAACACGGTTTTAACTCCTCCTACATACCTCAAAACTGGATTTTATCTCACCCCCTACATCACCCCAAACAGGTTTTAGTCTCCTCCTACATGAGCCCAACCCTGATTTGATCTTCCCCTACAACAACCTTAACCGGTTTTGGTCTCCTGTGTCCCCCCGCCATCAACCCACCATCCAGTTTCGGCCTCCTCCTTCAACACCATCCTGCCATTCTTGGGGACTCTGCCATCCTTGGAACAGTACCATCACAAGGATAACCTGGATCCGGATCCACCTTATTGAACTGCTCAGAATTCTCGCTCCTTCAAAGCAAAACATAAACACTCCAGTACATCCCAAAGCATCTTCAAAATAACTTCCTTCCAGTTCTCTGACAAATTGCTAATCCTAAGCCATTTACACGCTGCTTGTTATGTTCAATTAGTGCAAAATCAAACTTATTGCTTTGTTCCGAGCAACATCCTCGAAGGTTGTCAGGATTTCGTATTTTCTTGACGTGAAGTGATAATTGGTTTAGGGGTAGGGGCAGAATTTTGTGAAAAGGGCAGCTCTGTGGGAGGGAGATGTCGTTAGTAAGCACCATTGCTTGTTAGCTTTCCTTCATTCCGCTTGTACCTTTAGAACTGGAAATCTCCCTTGAGGAATGACTGGCGGAGTGGTGTGCAATTTACGGTGAGGAAAAGCGTTAAGAGGGGAGTGAAAATTGATGAAAGCTGACAAAAAAGGGGGGGGGGGGGGATGAGAGGATTTTAGATCGATGAAATGAGGACTAAGAAAAGGAGTTCGGCGCGAGTTGTATCGCTCGTCGAAATGTCATAAACCGGTTACACTCGTCGTTTCCATGGGTACAACTTCCCTTTCGCGAACGATACTTTTTGTCGCCCCATCCATCTCCGTGTGGCTTTGCAAGGCGCACTTTCAAGTTACAAGAGTTCCATACAATTTCTCCGACACTCGCCGAGATATTCCCTCAATTCTTCGCCGAGCCCCGCCGCCATAAACCTTTTAGCAATCTGTCGTCAACCTCCCTAAATCACGTTACGTCGATCCATCTTCATTAGGTTCACGCATGACGCGTTCTCGCTCAAATAAGTCGAGAAGCTGTAAAAGCGAGGTTCAATAAGTCTGCTCACCAGGGGCCTGAAGTTAACTCAAATGGTTCAGGCTGACTCAATATGTAGGACTATAATAATTCCCCACTTATTTTGGTCTCTCTGCACGCTCCACAGTGATCTGAGGATGGCAAAACCCCCCATTTTCAACTTGATTTGATTCAATTTGAATTTACAACTAATGTTTGGAGGAGCAAACTAGTTCATTCCAAGGTTTTATTGGTGAAACCAACGATTTTACAGCGTTAAAAAAACAAGCTTGAAAAAACGGAAAGACGCCCATTTTCCGAAAATGTAGTCAAAGAAAACGTAGAAAAATGGAGCGCTTTATGTTAAAAACTTCTATTTATTTCAAGTCCATATATACATACATCATAATAAATAAAAAATTATTTTTATTTTTAAAAATAATTATTATTTTTACTAATTTTGGTTTATTATTCATGGAATAATGCACATGTCTATGTTTTCGCGACGGGGGTCTACGACTCCGATCGGCCTCAAAATTTGACATTATCCGTTCCCAGAGGTCTACATTCTAAAATTTAGAACAAATTTAGAAAACGGCCCGGACGGGGTACGGCGGACGGACATTTCGGATTTAATCCGAAATAGGGATGCAAAATCGGTAGTCAAAAATCGATTTTGACAATCGATTTTTAATCGGACGTGAAAATCGATTGTACCAATTAATCGGGCCAAAAAAATCGATTTTTATTTAAAAATCGATTTTACGGACAAATAAAAAAATTATCATTCATTAAAAAACCAGCATGTAATTAAATTAGCAGGTAGGTAATTAAATATTTTACCTACCGAAATTTAGGTGGTTTTTATTTAATGCAAATTATTAAAGAAAATATTGGAGCTGTAACTGTAATATTAATAATTATTATAATACATAATTATTATTATAAGACACCTTTTTCATAGTAAAAGTATAATTAGGAAGTTGGGGTGAGCCAAGTTTAATAAAAAATCAAACAAATTACGTACAAGGTAGGCACTTGGACCACTACACTTAGAAAAAGAAAATTTCGGGTAGGTACACTGTTCAAAAATTATAATTTGGAAAGAGTGTCGCCTTTCAACATGTTGCGCTCCTAGGTGAGCATGAGACCTGCCTTAGAAAAAAGCCTCTCGCTCGGGACTGACGTAGG
Organism: Pilophorus perplexus; assembly: GCA_955831195.1. Taxonomy (NCBI): domain Eukaryota; kingdom Metazoa; phylum Arthropoda; class Insecta; order Hemiptera; family Miridae; genus Pilophorus; species Pilophorus perplexus. Next base: position 8,361,133 of record OY037014.1, on the reverse strand, counting down.
TAGACACCGAGGTTACGTACTTGATAGCAATAATGGGCTTCTTGAAAAGGTCAGAATTCAGCATTTCTGTCAACATATTCGGATTCAGCACCCTTTAAAACCCATAAACCCCAATTTTTAGTTCGAAAATCCGTATAGGCATGTGCTGAGCTGTTTTCGAAATGTTAGAGTTTTTGACATGAACGCCGGGCATATTTGACGTCACACCTCGCCAGGCTGGGCGTCGAGTAGTTGGGCACTGAGCCGCCAGAGCGCTAAACAATAAACCTGAACAGAATCGGAATAAAAACACTCGACCCGGGTCGATTTTTGAATCACCTTCTTTGATAATAACCTCGATACTCAATTTTCGAATGACCTTCTATAATGATTAACCCGATATTCGATTTTTGGGGTCGACTTTTCGCTTAGTAAAGTTGGCTGACTTGCGTAGATGAGAGAGAGAGGGATCTCCCGGCCAATCAAAAGACGACGAAGCAGCCCACGTCATGTACCCTCTCCAGACCTCGGAATTCAAATATCATATTTTTCCTAAGGCCCTATAAATAATTGAAACGGGTTTTCTGCAATATGGACCCGTTTTCGTAACTTTTGAAGCACGACCTTTGCAGGAAAAACATTTTAAAAAATCATTAAAGGAGCTCATTGCAAGTTTGGGAGAGGCAGGTTTCATGTTTCCCATGTAAGCGAGGGGGCATTTTTTGAGGTTATGTTATATTATATCCTTCTTGTGGGTCTGCTGCATAGGTACACAAAGAGTAGGTATAGAATACAGAAAACAAAAACCGATTTCGCAAAAACAAAAATCGATTTCACCAAAAAAATCGATTTTTGGATAAAAATCGGTACAATCAATCAATTGCAAAAAAATCGGAAATCGGAGGTAAAAAATCGATTTAATCGAAAATCGATTTGCATCCCTAATCCGAAATGTCCATCCGCCGTACGCCGTCCGCCGTCCGGGCCGTTTTGGGCAGTAGGAATTTTTTTAAAAATCTGAAATTTTGACCAAATACTTGGTTTTCAGTCCGATCGCCCAAACCCATGGGGCGCTATGGGGCTAAAATGAGTCTACGGGAGGGGTTTTTGAAGGCTTTTAGCTATGGGATCGAGTTAGGTGTCGTTTTCCAAGTATTTTTGGACGTGGAATCCATTTTTGGGGCTCCCAGAACGATCCCATTTCACTGTGGCGATCTATAGGGCTTTCATGGTGCTAAAAATGGGATTTTTGAAGGATCCCAGGAGGTTAAAATTTTTGAATAAAGAATTTTTGAAAAAACAATTAAGTTTACAAAAAAAGACCCCAAAAAATCCAAAAATCGATTTTTTTTTTTCAAAATTTGTTCCATTAACATTAACACAGAAATAATTTTTGAGAAATAAAACCCTTGTGTAAAAGTTGCAGCGTTTTATCTCCTCCAACATGACCCCGAACCGGCATCCCCCCCCCCCCCCCCTCCCATAAATCTCGCCTTATCCGGTACACAATTCCAAACCAGTTTCGGTCTTTGAATCAACATTTATCCGTCCACCGCCGATTTTTCATTTCTCTGTTATTATTTCCGGGTCCGCTGACTCGGTGCCACAAGCCCTACAATCGTTCCACGAGGTGTTTCACTATTCGAGTTGAAAAACGAACGACATGGAAATGCTCTCCCAGCCTGGTTCTGCAAAATGTCTCTCCCTCCTTCCCTCTCGCCTTTTTTTTTTTCTCATCGGATTCTATTCCGTCGCCTTTTCCCGTCCAAGCCGATTCCAGGGATTCTTATGCGAGCTGAGGAATTTTCCAGACGGCGAGTATGCGGACGCCGTTTTTCAATTGATATCGGCCGGCCCGTATACGTTTCCTGTTTCCAAGTCTTCCGAGGAAATGTGAGAACGGATTTCCTCGAAGAACGACCTCCACCAGGAACGATTTGGATTCAACTCATTATTTCGGAACGTACTTGTTGAGTAGCAAGCGTATCATAATGTCCTCATTAGAAGCCTAACTTTTTTTTCAACGGCCAGACGCACTTTTTACAGTGACTTCTAATGAGACGAAGCTAATTAGGTAAAGTCCTTCGGGAGGACGCTAATGAGATAAAAGGGTTTGTACAATCATCAAAAACGTAATTAGGGACACAAACGACACCATTTGATGGTTGTTGGCAATGAGCTGGTCAGCATGTGAGGCATTCTGGCGTTTTATTCACCCATTCGTAAGTAGTTCAGGGTTTTTGGAGCAAGTAGTGATTAAGCAATCAGTATACTGACCTATAGGTAAGTCAAGCGTTGTGGAGCAAGTCGACGCTGCTGCAATCAGCTAGTCAAGCATTCTGGAGCAAGTAGCTCTCAGTCATTTGTCACTAGCTTAGGGTTTTTCGAAATAGTCGCCAATACTCAGCAATACACGCAGTCTGGAGGCAGTACCTTTGGTAATTAACTTTGAGATAGTAGAAAAAAATGCAGGTCACTATGGTTAGCGGTTATTGTGCTGGTGCAAGATGTCCATCTGTCACCGGTGGCTCACCATTGACCATTCTGAAGTCCTTCCATTTTCTATTCCCCAACGAACCCTTCCGGCTTTCGGTTTATAAAGAAGATCGTTAACTGATCTTGAGAGCTTTTTGATCGTCGGTGTGAAATAGAGTAGGAAACGCCAAACGGTGGCAGGTGATGAACGTCGGTGGGAAGGAGACAGGAAATTATTGGTGTGGTGGCAGGCGGGGGAATACGTCTATTTTTCTGTTTCCCCCTCTCTTCCACCATACTCACCAATTTCCCGTTTTTTTCTCTTCTCTTCGTCTTCCTTCCTCAATCCTTTTTCTTTTCCCGCTTTTCCCGACCCCCTTGTGTGATTTTCCGCCGGAAAAGGCACGACTCTCCCTCTTCTTACACCTTATACCACAATTCAATACCCGTATCACCAGTCCCCGTTTCCTCACCTTTCACTCGTAGTTTTCGCCTCTTTCGACAAAGCCTTTATCCCCTCCCGGCCAACCACCTTTTTTTTTATCATCACCCGATCTATCAAGATACCACAAAGAAAGTCCAAAGGGTGGAGGAGGTCAGTGGGAAATGGGAATGTTCGTGAAGAATGCTGGTAGTATTGAGGAAAACTTGTGCAGTCAAGAATCGTATGGAAACCTCTGCGTGGGCATAAAACTGTTTTCGAGCTTGCTGTAAGCAATATCGAGTAACCACAAAACCGAGGTCTATAGATTGAAGGCGATGAGAGGGATTTGGTCAACTTTCGTCGGTCTTGGAACTAATTAAGCGCGGAGGGAAAGAGTGAAGGAGAAGAAGATGGAAGAGGCGATACCAACGAGGAAACATCGTGTTAAACTTGAAGCTAACAAGTCTTGAGTGGAGAAAATGGTGGTGTGACCGGAGGGGGGATTTCTCGCGGAAGAGTGTTAGTTTCCCTTGTTTGGGGAAAGCCTGTTGTTTGTCGGCGAGGGGAGTCTGTTGTTTCGAGTTGGCCTGCTAGTGAATTATAACTCGGCGAACTCCAGTGACTCCCCCCGGAACAACTTTGGGATGAACCGTCGGTTAGGGCGCCCAACTTATGAATCATCGCTTATCCGAATGGAGCGCAATTTGCGTCTTTTGAAATGCCATTTGATGAATTCTGTCGGACTTACCGGTCGTCCTAAGTGGTTAGTTTTTAGTCTATTTGATTGTAATTTGTGTCATTCAGCAATTAGAGGCATTGCTCTCCATTGGTTATCAGTGGCTTGAGCGTCGCACCACAGAGTCAAGGGTTGCTGGTTCGATTCCAATCCCCAAATCTCCTTCGAACGGTACCAAATTCCCTCCAAACAGGCAAAAAGGTTTTTGACATTCTCACACCACCTCAAACTTGCTATCACTACCCCGGCCTGGATTAGCCGAATGGTTCTGGGCGTTAGCCACTTCGCGCTGAATTCTGTTGAGGCCGCGGGTTCGAATCCCGTTGAAGACCATGGACATTTTGGGAATAATAGTGCAGCTGAGATAAAGTGATTGATCAATATATCAGCGCCCCGTCCTGTCAGGCCCAAGAGGTCAAAAATCGTGACGTAAAACTCACTTTACTCTTTACCTAGGCCATCGGAGCCAGATTCGCCAGCCTGTTGTGGGCAATGTTTGATGTCACCGAGGGGGCTTAGGATAATATTGTGCTGTACTGGGGTATGTAAGCATCTGAGCCCATGTATATTAGCGATTGGCCGTCGAAACGCAAACCGCTCAGGATATTAACTGTCAGGCAGGGTGAAAGGGAGGATGATCGAACTTTAGAGATGGATCAACAGGCCAATTCGACCTTTCAGTAAATTCGCTCCGTTAACAAAAACACAACTTGGGTAGTTGTGGCAACTCGGTTGTAACCACCATTCGCCATCATGTTCCGTCCCTTCCCTTCTCGCCCATCTTTGCGTTGTTGACGGGGCTTGGGACGAATTGCGACACATTATTTTCGGGGTTCCCTAGGTCGGACCCACGAAGGGTCGGATTACGCTTCGAAAAGGAAGTCGTTATTAGCACGGTCGTAAAAATGACCGTTCCGAGTACCTGAGATGGCCCTTTGAGACACTCTATAAGCAAGGCCCACTACACGAAGCACAGCTATATTATGAGTAGGCCTATAGGGGTGAAATCGAGACTACTAGCGATTCTCCCACTAACATACTAACATAGCTAATATATTAGTTATATATTAACGTCAAAATTATGTCAAAGATGGGCGTATTCGTATTCGTATTTGCGAATACGAATATCACCCAACGCACACCCAACCTGTGAATACGAATACGAATTTATTCGTATTCTCAACTGTAAATACGAATATTCGGATTCTCAACTGTAAATAGGTACGAATATACGTATTTTCGGACGTATAAATACGAATATTCGCCGAAAACATTTGCGAATATTCGTGTTCTCGATGATGAAATACTCAAATAGGTTCAAACTACGTTTGAACATACCAGAAAAAATGAAAATACACTCGAATACCGTCGACGTATTCGCAGGAAAAAAAATCCGATTCTCACTTATCCAGGTAATTCCCACTTATCAAGGTTAGTGATGGTCAGGGATGGTTTGGGATGGTTAGGGATGGTTAGGGGGGTTTGGGATGGTTAGGAATGGTTAGGGATGGTTAGGGGGGTTAGGGATGGTTAGGGGGGTTAGGGATGGTTAGGGGGGTTAGGGATGGTTAGGGGGGTTAGGGATGGTTAGAGATGGTTAGGGAGGGTTAGAGATGGTTAGGGATGGTTTGGGATGGTTAGGGAGAATTAGGGATGGTTAGGGGGGTTAGGGATGGTTAGAGATGGTTTGGGATGGTTAGAGATGGTTTGGGATGGTTAGAGATGGTTAGGGGGGTTAGGGATGGTTAGAGATGGTTAGGGATGGTTAGGGAGGGTTAGGGATGGTTAGGGGGTTTAGGGATGGTTAGAGATGGTTAGAGATGGTTAGGGGGGTTTGGGATGGTTAGGAATGGTTAGGGATGGTTAGAGATGGTTAGGGATGGTTAGGGGGGTTTGGGATGGTTAGGAATGGTAAGGGGGGGTTAGAGATGGTTAGGGATGGTTTAGGATGGTTAGAGATGGTTAGAGATTGTTAGGGGGTTAGGGATGGTTAGGAATGGTTTGGGATGGTTAGAGATGGTTAGGGATGGTTAGGTGGGTTTGGGATGGTTAGAGATGATTAGAGATGGTTAGGGATGGTTAGGGAGGGTTAGGAATGGTTAGAGATGGTTAGGGATGGTTAGGGAAAGTTAGCGATGGTTAGGGGGTTTAGGGATGGTTAGAGATGGTTAGAGATGGTTAGGGAGGGTTAGGGATGGTTAGGTGATCCTGTTGGAATAATCTGCCATAAATGGCTAAGTAGGAATCACCTGGATGAGTGAGAATGTCCTGGATAAGTGAGAATTACCTGGAGAAGTGAGAGTTACCTGGCTAAGTGAGAATCACCTGGCTAAGTGAGAATCACTTGATTCACACTGATTGAACACTGATTGATTAGGTACCTGATTCATTGGTTTGAAAAGTATTTTGTCAAAATTTCAGATTTAACGAAAAATTTATACATCCCAAACGGCCAGGACGCCGGACGGACATTTCGGATTTTGAATGTAGATCTCTTGAAATGGATAATGTCAAATTTTGAGGCCGATCGGATTCGTCGATCCCCGTCCAAGAATAATAATTATTCCAAGTAAATTATTCCAAGAATAATAAACCAAAAGTGGTAACTCATTAGTGCTGAACATTACTTATATTATAAGTAATGAAATTTTGGTGATGACCTACACCAAAAGACCTAAGTCAAGAGTTTTATTTTACTGCAATTTAGTATCTCTCAATCCTGGACTCCGGGCAGCCGGCCTTCTCACTTGAATTAAGGTAGCCATTGAGTATTGACCACTTGAGGAGGTTCTGGCAGAGGTCATAAACAGCTCGCCTTCGTCAAATCGGATTAGCCCGTTGACAGCTAAAGGTCTTCGAGACTGCCCAGGTATAAGTCCAGGTATGGGCAGAAATCATGTGTCGCAATTCGTCTTTTACCGTTGACGGAGTGGGTTCATGTCAGTTTATGGGTGTCGCAGTATCGTGAGACCTACATAACCACCTCCCCTGAGGGTCACAAAGGAATGCAGTATGTCTCACCGTCCTCATAATCGATGCACCATATCAGACGTCTATATCCTCGTCGGGGTTATTGCCAACATCCTACTAGACCGCCAAACCCCATTACAAGAGCCCAAGACGGCACAGCCATGAATTCCCTTGCAAAATGGTTTTTAGTATCGGGATAATACGAGCGGCCACAATGACAATGAACCATTCTCAATACCCTCACGGAATATTGGTTTTCAACGAAAGTTACCTTCAGGGAGACATTACCCTTCGTCCTACTGAACTCCGAATGCGTCATGTTGCTGGAAACAATAACAGCTCAATAAAAACCCCCGACATTCCCAGATTTTGCCCGGACGGCCAACAATTCAGTTCTCATTCCTATGTAGTAATAATTATTAGGTTCATAACTGCAGTTATTCATTTTGATTGATTATTCCTTGACAAAAAATGATTGTTCAGCCTCAAAATTTATTATTATATGTTTCATGAAGCGTAGATTTCAAAAATCAAACGTCCGTCCGCCGCACAGTGGTCCAAAATCGAAAAAACGAAGTTATTGGAAAAATCAACGTTCCCCTTTGGACCCGGGCCTTATCGAGGCGGAAACCGCCGCACAGTGTTGCGACTTACGTAAAAACTGCGGTCATTGGCCAAAATTTGAAAGTCTTCCTAAGGGTTTCTAAGGCACTTCCTAATCGGTAACCAAATTATCCAAAAATTGTTTCCGTGAATGGAAAAAAAATTTTAATTAAAAATTTTGAAAAACTGTATTCAAGAGGCAAAGTTTTTGGGCATATGTGGGAATTAATTCGACGTCCAAAATTACTCTGAAATTGACAGCTCATTCGACCTCCTGGCATCCTTCAAAGTTCCATTTGTAGCGTCACGAATGCCCCATAATATGGTTATATTATAACCCCACGATGAAATCGGATCAAGTCCGGTCAACGTGAGTCACTATTTGTCACTCTCAAGTGAATGTCTCACAATCTGGCCCCTATTTTCATCTTTAGCCCATTTTCGATCAAATTTTGCCTCCGGAGTTTATAATGAGAAACGCGTTTGAAGGTTTGAGGACATGCCCTTTGTGAATATGTCACCACACGAGGGATATTAGAGGGTGGGGGTGTGCTGGAGGCGACACAACACTGACAGCCCCGCAGGGACCCCCTCGAAAATCCCCACCTGCCCGGTACACAACCTCTCAATCACTATCGAGAATTCCTTTTGGAAATAGACTGACAAAGAGAGCTTCAACGGTGGGAGCCGAAGGGTAGGACGCTGAAATAGCTCGGAAATGGCCGGCCCCCGGGAAATGGAGTGGTGGAAAACGATTGCTAACGACAGTTCTGACGTTTTCGCATGTTAACCGAACCCCCCTTTTCACGTGTCGGATTCGACAAGTCCGGCAAATGGCCGCTGCGGCCGCACTTCATACAGTTTTTGTCTCCAAATAAAAAAACACCCCCTTGAACTAATAAAAAACGCCGCGAAATCGTATCTCCCAAAAAGCTTCTTTCATTGTTCTAGTCGCGAAACGAAAATAGTTTGCCGCCACCATACCCAGTATCCAGCCATCCATGGGTGAAATGTCACACCGATGGTCGAAGGATCAATCTCGCGTACACGTGAGCGCAAGTCCAAAACGTACAAAGGAAACGACTGACCAGTATGAAAAATATCGTGAAATCAACCACACGTACCTACCTAGTGTTGTCTTTGAGAGAGCAAGCTTTGAAATGCTGCAGCATGCTGTATATCTGTTGAAAGTGCTCACTGGATCACCTCTATCTAAACCCAGAATCGTTTGTATTCTTGGATGCTTCGCTGCAAATATCGAGGGGAACGACTGACCTGGGGGTTCTATTTGTGTGTTTCTCCTAGCACACAGAAGAGGTAGGTACACTTCCTGGACACTCCAGAAGCGTCATAACATGGCCCATCTAGTTCAACATTTCTAGATGCTGAACAATCAAATTGACTGCCCAGCTGCTTATGAGGATGGGCCTTCCCGCACCACGAACTTCTGCTCGTTCCCTAAAGCAGTTCTTCGTCCCCTTTTCCCCTTCCAACTATCTTTCTATATGTCTTGCTGTCGCCCCGCCGTTACTTCACCAGGCTGGCGTTTTTAAAACGCCGTTTAACACAGAAGTGAGGCTTCCTTTCCTTTCTTCCATGCATAAAACCAATGACATCGATGCTGCGTTGTGACGAAAATGAAGCCAGCCAATGCCACCGAGGTATTTTCAGTTGAAGTTATTGTCGACGGTCAGCGCAATGATCATTATCGACTTTGAAAGAGGCTGCAGGCCAGTTGCTGAATCGGATTCGGATCGTAAAATCAACCACGGGTACGAACTGACGTCGACGAATTCGAGAAACTCCCTTTGGGTTCTCATGTCTGTGATCACTAACTGAGTTCACCGTTGTCGTGATTGTTTGCGATTACGATGAAATCATAGAACTGGAAGAAAACGACCCGACAGGTGAAATCGAGGCTACAGAATCCTGTGGTACGAGGAAAATAACCTCTCATAATGGAGCGGAATGCACTGAGTCGATTGGTCTCCTCGATTTTACCACGCTCTGAAATCCAACATCGTGTACGATCGTATTGATATTGTACGTAACTGTGTACATCGATGTACACAGTTACCTACAATATCAATTTTTCTGAAAATAGTAATATTTTAACTTTTCTGCTTGTAACGGTATGGAAAAGAAACAGAGTAAAAACGTGAGATCACCCGTAAAAATTCATGAGCTTAATGCAATGCACTGAAGAAAAAAACCTCGGCCTTTTTGGACCCCCGGATGCTTTTTTCTTAGAGCCTATGGCTGAAATTCAAGAAACATGGAGCATGCTTTATTAACCGTGAGATTGAAACCCATCTTGCGTGTAGGAAAAGTAGTTAGGTAACTGTCCGACACCTAACTAGTGGCCTGACGGTGAGACAATGCCAAACTAGTGGTCTATGACAGGACGCTGAACTAGTGGCCTAACTATGACAGGTGTGGACACCAAACTAGTGGCCTAACGTACAACTGGTGAGGACGCTGAAGTAGTGGCCTAACGGTAATACAAGTGAGGACGCTGAACTAGTGGCCTAACGTGCAACAGGTGAGGACGCCGCACTAGTGGCCTAATTGTAAGACAAGTGAGGATGCCAAAATAGTGGCTTAACGTACGACAGGTGAGGATGCCGAACTAGTGGCCCAACGTATATTTATATTTTATATTATAATATAATAAAATATTATTTTACGAAATATATAAACGCGACACTACCGCGTCTCCCTCCCGGACTAACGTTTTTGGGCAGTTAGGTCACTGCTAAAGCATGTTCCATGCTAAAATTGCACTGTCTACGATCTGACCCAGTTTGAAGTATAAAAATTTGGAGCGTTGCCAAACTTATTACTCCCACCTGTTCTTTACCTGAATGTATCTACCCCTGTTGACCTTCCCATTTCTCTCGCCGAATGCAATCTCACCCGTTCCTTTTACGTACAACGAGAGATCCCTTCTGGATGATAGTGTACGCCCGAGTTGATGTGCCAGGAAAAAAAGGGGGGAGGGGGAAGAGGACTCGGGATGAAAGAATGAGAGGGCCGTTAAAGATTTCGCGTGGCGCTTTTTTTCTCTCTCTCTCTTCGTTCACTATCTTCCCACATTTTACGACTCCTACGAAATAGCTAGACTACTCCACTTTTTCATGTTTTATCAGTAGGGACCCACGCGGAATTTCAAAAGTCCTATTCAAGCTGGACTGAACATAAAAGTCCGCTTCGCTGTCACATATCAGATGGGGGGGGGGGGGGGGGAAACGAAACTGCTTTTATGTTTTAATCGGGAATTCATTCACGATCCCGTCGGTGATTTGTTAGAAGTGAAGGTTCGCCGTTAATTACTGAAGAGGCGGCACTGCGTGCCGATTGGACGCCGTTTCAACAATCCAACCCTTGTTGAACAAAAGGGTGGGTTCGGGAAGATCAAATCTGGTTTGGAGGAGGAGACTAAAACAGGATTTGAGTCGAGTTGGAGGGCGCCAAAACCGGTTTGGAGTCGAGTTGGAGCGCAAACATGTAAAAGCGCCAGTGCTAGGGGAAAAACGTGTAAAAGCGCCACCCTCGTTTTTAGCCTCCCCTAACTAGTAGTTGTAGAAGCGCCACCCTCGTTTTTAGCCTCCCCTAACTAGTAGTTGTAGAAGCGCCACCTCCAGTCGGAATTCCCTAAAACTGTTATTCGTAAAAGCGCCAGCACCTACTGAGAAAAGACTCACCTCAAAATAGCTTCAAATCGCATCCGGGGCGAAACTTACGATAAAATATTCGTATCTGGAGCAAATACGAGTTGCCACCAAGCAATGGAGCAGATACGGATTTTTCATAGGTATAGCAAATAGGAAGCTCTTCAAGTGAGTGGAAAATTCGTGTCTGTATTTTAAACAGGGTTTACATCGTATCTGAGGCAGATACTAGATTCGCACTAGTAAATTTACCATACGGCTGTTATCACAAATATCTGATAAGCCGTATTGCACCGTTTACCAGAACAAAAACTCTGCAAATTTTACACAAGGGTTTATTATTCTTTATATACGTAACTTGTGCAGAAATTTAATTCTGTCAATAAAAAAATAAAAATAAAATTTTTTTTGGGGATTTTTGTCTCAAAAAAATTTTTTTTTTTGGATTTTTTTTTTCAAAAATGTTTATTTTCGAAAATTCTTTATTTTTTACTCGAAAAATATTGTAACAATTCGGTACAACTCAACGTCTTTTATTCCGAACTATTTGTAACTCAACACACACACTACTTGTCAGTAACTGTCCTTTTTACGTCTTCCATAATATGGAAACATAGTATGTTTCCATATGCTTGCCAACCATCGCTACTCGAGCCGTCCTACAATATTTAACATCCTAGGATCCTTCAAAAATCCCATTTTACCACGAGCATTAGTTTGCTCTTGGAACTTTGATATCGCAATGAAAGACGCCTGAGGAGGGACCTGGCGCTTCTACAACTCACGCGAAATGACCTATGAGAGAGGACCTGGCGCTTTTGCATGATCATTAAAAACAGGAAAAAAGGTATTGGCGCTTATCCACGGTAGCCAGTTGGAGGACACCAAAACCGGTTGGGGTGGTGTAGGGGGAGACCAAACCTAGTTTGAGGTCACGTTAGAGGAGACCAAAACCAGTTCAGAGTGATGAAGGGGGAGATCAAAACCGGCTTATGGAGGAGTAGGAGTTACAAATCGGTTAGAGGTGGCGAAGGACGAACTGCGGTAGTGTAAGTTTCAAGTAAGGTCGAATGATGTATCGATTTCGAGGTAATTTCTTACGAAGAATCGATCTGTGATGGCTCACATAGCTCCTCATTTCCCAATCCACACGCAATTAACTGGCGGTTACACTAATCAATCGTCTTCGACTCCGAAAGTTAATTCGATCTTCAAGGTACCTGCTTAAGGGCCGTGAAAAGGTGTATACACCTATAGGTCTATAATGATAATATGATTAGCTCAGTAATGAAGGCGAAGAGGGGGCACCCCCCACCACCACCATCAAAGCATCAGGTCCCTTAGGGAATGTGTACCTTCGGATATTTGCAAAGGTTGGGCGGTTTTCGGGGCTTATAATCAAGTTTCGGTGTAGAAACACCATCCACAGTTTGCGGCAATAGAGGAACATCGAGGCAGCTGGAGTTTTACTTTAACCGGTTTTGTAGGAGTTGTGGATCCCCTGCGTACGAGGTTTTGTTTAACTAGCTGCTCACACAAGAACACACTCGGTTCAATTTGTGATAGATCTTTAGGGGAAATTTCCCCTAATTCGGAATTTAATTATGAATTACGTTGGGTCAGAGGGTTGAGTGAGGTGTCGTTTCTTGTTAGGGGTATACCCCTATACGTATACGCTTGAGGATTTTCGCCAGGGAACTGTAAACCCATCAAAATGTTTTCAACTTTGAAAACACATCCCACAAAGATCCAGAATTTTCCTGACGGATTTTCCGTCTCCAACCAAAGTAAACCATATTCTTGGAGGTTCGATAAGTAGTTATGACACTGTGAAAAATACAGGCTACATTATGGGGCTATATCGCGTTTTTCCGGGCAAATACTAAATTTATACATAACCGTAAGGTTGCCTATTGGGGAGGAAAATCCCCGAAGGGACGATATAAATATCGGGGCGGATAATGGAGGGTCCGATTTCCGCAAGAACCCGCGCTTGATACACAATATGTACAGATGCTCGGTGGACATGTATTGCTTTGGCCAAAACCCTTTTACGAGGTCCTCCATTTGGGAATTTGACACCAAATGGTAGTTTCCTCGTTGACGGTTTTCGGGAAATGAGGTGGGAAAAGCGTAAAAAGGTAATTTTCTTTGTGGTTTTTTGTCATCATTGTGCACTTTGTTCGTTGTTTCCGTTATCATTGATGCGGGGAAAATGCGCCATATCAGGGATCCAAATATATTTTCTTCAATCGATTGATTTTACCGATTTTTATCCCACAATCGATTTATTGTGAAATGGATTTAGAGAGGGGTGTTTATTTTCTGTCATTCCTAGAGTAGCAGGTCCTGGTATAGTCCTACTCCTTGTATTGAACTTACACAGCAAACCCACGAGAAAAAGAAAATAGAAAACAACGACAACATCGAAGGGAGAACCAACCAAAGGCCATGTGTCTACAAGGAGAAATTTCTCCGAAGACACAAAATTACCACTACCTACTGGTTCGGTTGTTTAACTCGAGTGTCCTTCTGCGATTGAATAGAATTAGGTTTACTCACAGTTTAGGGTTTCTTAGGGTTAATTGGGTTACCTACAGTTCCATTATTTTCAAAAATAATATGCATCAAATGAAAAGCAAGACAAAAAACACCTAATTTTGGTTGGTAGGTAAAAAATTACCCATAAATTTACTTAATACAATGTATTGATGTCATATTATTTAAAATTGTGTTTTTATATAAAAGATAATTCTTTGAAAATTTGGTTAAAACTCGGTTGTTAGTGGAAAATCGATATTTTTAAGTCCGATTATTTGGTTCAATCGATTGAGAGCCTTCGATTTAAAATCGATTGTAGGATACCGATTTTGCATCCGTACCCCGAGTGTTGACACAAAGACAGAGGGAATCCTAACCAGCCTTCGATCGCTGACAGAGCTGACAAATTCTTGCAGGAATTTTATAGGAGTTAACCATGCTTACTCAGGCGGTAGCTGATCAGTTTGGAAACAAACGGAAGACACCAACTGAAGCAGGACCCGCAGGCATCACTCTCCTGTTGGAGCCGAATCCAAAGCTACGGGAGCGACTAAAGAGTTAGCTAAAAAACGATTTCCCTGGGTCTGTGAGAAAAGCCACTAGGATTGAAGTACAAAATTTGACCTTTTTGAAACAGTCACTGCTACCGCAGACATCGGCAATGGCTCCCTTTGACTTCGAGGATGCTCCCACTGGGCAGGGCGAAATGAGAGAGGGAGGGGAGAATTCCCTGTGAGGAAAACTGTGGCCAGCTGCTACTCGACCTGCTGTCATCCCCAACAAGGCACATTGTTGATCAAGGCCCACATGCCCACCAGGCTTACAGTTGATCTGGGACACAATTTCCAAGTGCAAAGGTAGAAATGGGATGAAGAGGTGAAGCACATCGTGGCGCTGCCCAAGCTCTAACCTCTACTCCAAACCCCACAGGCTCAGGCTAGGATGTGTTCATGCACAACAACATAATGGTTAAAGTGGAATTGACTAAGAAGCGAAGAGGCTTCTCGAATCTATCGCACTGCCAAACGAGGAGGAAGAGAGGAGTCATAAGGTACAGGTTGCCACTCCACTACATGCATTATTATTATTATTATAATTATTACATGCTAACTGAATTGAGAACGCCTCAACCAGCAAATAACTAACTGCAGTTGAGACCTCATGAGGTCTCACTATCCCGCTCTCACGGAAAAGGTTGCCTGTCCCCATGGTTCTTACTTGCTACAGTTGTTCAAAACATCCAGCACTATGTCTTTGTGGCCGTATTCCACGTATCGATCCATCTTACGATTCGCTGATTTGTGCGAGCATCAGCGGTGAGATCAGGTGCGCTAACCGTGTTCGTAACCGCAGAAATCAATCTTGTCCTACGGGAAGGGCCGGCCATCAATCTGCACCCACCTTTGCATCCCGAGAAAACCTTCCGACGTGCCGCAGCCATGGCCATCTTTTCCAATCCGACTCATCCCAAGAGCATGGCTCATTTTCCGACCGCAAATTTCAACAAGGTCCATTGCGGGCTAGACACATACCTGAGTCTTTACACCCCCTACAAACTCTGAATATTCACATCTCTCTCCGGCCTCTAAACTCAACCGCATCCCTCAACTTGACAGGCTCTCTACGAGGCCTCACCGGTTCCCACGAGGATATCCCGTTACAAATTATCCGCGGTAAATAAACGGGATGAAAGGGAGGGGGGTTTACCCTTTCCATCCCGCAAGGGCCTTTTCAACGTTTATGACCCTATTTTCCCAGTACGACTTTCGACCAGGGACTTTCCCTAACTCAGTCAGCCCGCTCATCAATCTGCCAGAGGTTTGATGAGTTGTGCAAACCAAGAAGTTTCACTCAGGATATTCCTAAAAAAAAAAACCTCCCACGGCTATGATTGGGTTTGAGTTCACTTGAAAAGCTTTTCCGGTTTGCTGAATGAAAGCCTCTTTCCCTTCTTTAAACGTGGAAAATTAATCCGAGGGCTACAGGAAGCTTTCCCGTAATACCCCTCCCAGGGTCTTAAATACTTATTTGGATCCCCTACCTCGTCCAGTCCTGGTTCCGGATTCTTCAACCATGCATGGGGTATTCCGGTCGAATGGAATAGGTAATTCAGGGCCGTCCATTTATACTCCTTTTAACGAACAAAACTTTCACGGTCAGCTCTCACCTGAACAGTAATTGAAATTAACATTTCAATTATGGGAATTGACACCCCAGGTGGGTGTGTTGAGCTCCTAGAACTATGTGACGATTCACTTGTGAAGTGACTGAGAGTTCCAGGGTATGTTGTCTACAAACCTCAAAGATGGCTCCAAGGATTCTTCCCTGGAGTATCTGGTCAGAGTGCTTTTCACTGGAGATGCAAGATCCTCAGCAGGGTCGACGCTCATTCCCTCCATTTGGTCGAAGCCTCTGAACAACCCCGATCCTGGGCAATGAGGCTGAGCAGCTAGAGTGTTCAGAAGAAAAATGTTTTTGGGACGCTGAATCCGAATCTGTAGTTAGCAAAAAAGGAGGGAGTTTGACCTTTCCGCCCAAATCAAGACCACCGTTGCACCTTTTGAATGCTGAAGACATTAAACCACTGCGAAAGCTTTACACCCTGAAAAAGAAGCTAAAACCCCTGAAAAGCTGGAAAAAACTAAAATCCCTAAAAAAACCTTTAAAAAAAGCTAAAAACACTAAAAAACGTTAAAAGCCCTGAAGACATTAAAACCCTGAATAATAATATTAGATCTAATAGAGGTAAAATATCTATAGATATATATATTACCTTCACTGTAGTTGTAACGTTGCTGGACTTTTCTCAGAAACAAAAACCGTTCATCTCAAGGAGGCCCTTTATCATCTTCAAATTCGTAATCAGGGGGAGCACAAAACCCTTCCAAGTCATCGACGACGTTGCTGTCTCCATATAAACTCTGGTAAAAGCTTTTGGCCTCAGATGGGATGAGTTGCATCAAAGACTTTAAATCTTTCCACTTTGGGGGGCTATGGGCTTGCCTTCCTTCCACATAGGTCGAAGATTTTCTTTGAAAAAGAATCCCCTTGAACTTTCGGTGGACCCCCAAGGTTGGTGGTTCTTTTTGCTGAAACAGGATCACCAAGGAAAGTTTCAAGGTTTATTTCAAAGGCTTTTTTTTACCTGAACCATCCCGTTTTTCGACTAATTCTTTTTAGCTGACGGTAGGTATACGTTCTTATCTATAGATAAGACTTCGTTCTATCCGTAAATAGCTCTAACTCGATTTTGATGATTTTGTGGATTGGTTCCCTTTTGCTTAATGCTGCATGATTATTTTATCCCCCTGCTCAGTCAATGTACCCCATTCTGACCTTTTCGGACCTCAGTAAACTACTCTATAGAGTTAGAGAGGTTGATTTCAGAGGTTCGGTAAAGAGCTATTTTCAGAGAATTTATTATATAGCCGTCGCCTATGAATGAGCGTATGAGGTGAAACATGGGTTCTCCCAGTTTTTTGCTGATTGTGAAACTGCTGTTGGTACACTGCTAAAATCTCTCCTGTTGAAACATTCAGTTTTGTTTCGTGTTCACTATCGACCGGGCGAAGACCGGGTGTCCCAGCTAACTAGTACACATTTTAACATTTCCCGTCATTTGAATCGTCTCTTGTACTCTCAGAAGGGCTCCCTCTCAAATTTCAACGTCCAAGGGTGAACGGGAGAAAGTTTAGCTCACTCAGCTGATCAGGAAAATTCCTGAGTGCATCAAAACGCTTTTTTTAACCTAGCCGTACGGCTGCTTCGGCGAACGCTAACTCTTTCAAAACTGCGTTGTCGCTCTCAGCAGCTCCCGTTGCGTGCCAACCACTGTGTCCCGGCCTGATCGGCAGTGTAGAGCCTTTGAGTGTGGGCTACTAAACGGTTTTAACACTTACCCCTCCATCGACCACCTTCTCATATCTGCACCGACCTTTGGACCGTGAATGGTTTACTGGGGCTGATAGCTACGGCTGAGGGCTACGGTAGGTACACGGGTAACTTCCCTCTCGACGGGACCGATTTGGAAAGCGTCCAAACACCTTTTCCCGACGGGGCGGTACGAAATGGGGTTGAAGCCGAAGGGAAACCCGGTGGACGCGTCACAAATCACTACGGCGGAAAGATTTGGGTGATTTTGCACGCTTCGAAAACCGAAGGGCTTTTCACTGCACCCTTCCAAATAAGGAAAACCCCCCCAAGTTACTAAGTTTCTCCCACAGTCAGTCCTTGACTGTCTTGCACTTGTCCTTCATCTGAGTCAATCCACTAAACCGCAGTGGTACGAAAACACAAAAAGCGAAAATAAATGCATTTATCAAAGCACTTTCTCGAACCCTTGACGTAGTATGCTTGTATGTATTCTCCTGAGAAGTCAAAATAGCCTCGTTGGAACCGATCACCTACCCTTAGCGCTACTTCTAAAACGTTAAAACGTTATAGTTTCGATATTGATCAGCTACCTGCTTCGAGTGATTTCAATTTGAGTTTTTCGTACATAAAACTCCATTAAAAACGAGTTGTTTTGTAAATGTATGTGAGATAGAAGAACGCCTGTTGGCGATAGTTTGAGCTCTATCAGCGTGTTCCGTTCAGCACCAGCATTTAGTTTATTATTCTAGGAATAATAATCAGGTGAATTATTCACCTATGTATTCGTGCCGGAGGTCGAAATTGTTGATCGGCCTCAAAATTTGAAGTCATACGTTTCAGGAAATCTAGACTCCGCTGGCCCAATTCAAGACATTCACAAATTTTTCAGGGAGCGCGTTTAAAAATGCATTGTGAATTCAATGTTGAATTTCTCTGGAGCTAATGCAGCCAGCGTCTTGAAACTTTGAACACTAACTCAGTATGGTCTTGGCATACTTACCTGCAAATTTGAGATTTTTTCGTCTGTTAATTAAATAGTTAATTAGTAGATAAGAGTATTGTCCTGAATATGTTGGGCTATTCTGAAAATTGAGACCGTGCATGAGCGACTTATTTGTAAATAATATTTGAATGTAAAACAAGGCTGGGTTACTCGACTGCTAGGCTCAGAAATATGTTGTGGGATCTTGAGGTTCAGTCAACAAAGGTAACTCTTCGTCTAGGCCAACGTTTCGGTTTATTTATAAACCATCCTCAGGGCTACAGAAATATACCAGAGGACGTTAGACAAACATATTATGGGCCAACAGCATTAGACAGTCAATAGTAAATAGAATGCCCAGGATAAAACTGAAGTGAGACTATTTTGAGATCAAAAAACATGTAAACTAAATGTGCTGTGATATAAAGTTACCCTACTTACATATTAATGCCTACCTCTACTATCAATTTGTAATATAATTATTTATGATATTATCTGGTAACAATATATAAAATATGTGACGAATTTTATATATTGTTACCAGATAATATCATAAATAATTATATTAAAAATTGATAGTAGAGGTAGGCATTAATATGTAAGTAGGGTAACTTTATCACAGCACAGCACATTTAGTTTACATGTTTTTTGATCTCAAAATAGTCTCACTTCAGTTTTATCCTGGGCATTCTATTTACTATTGACTGTCTAATGCTGTTGGCCCATAATATGTTTGTCTAACGTCCTCTGGTATATTTCTGTAGCCCTGAGGATGGTTTATAAATAAACCGAAACGTTGGCCTAGACGAAGAGTTACCTTTGTTGACTGAACCTCAAGATCCCACAACATAATATTTGAATAATAATTATAAATCCATTTGGGAATGGTTTTAATTGGGGTATGATAAAAGTTTTGAGAAAATAATGTAAAATCATTTAATTTTTCCACAAACCCTAACAAGTATCACCGAATATGTGAGTTGAATCAGTCTTTTAAACAATTGGCATCGAACACATGAATAGGAACGTGACAAGCAATCTTAGAACAGTTTGGGCAGTTAGAAGGTAATACAGGTAATTTCTCTTATACATACGAGAAATTGCAGTTCTATGCAGTTCTTTTTTGTTGTTCCTGTTGTGTTGTGTCCTGTTTGTGGTGAGTTATTTCCGAAAATCCCCATCCTAGTGTGTACCCTCTGTTCCTAATTTCCATGAATTAAGCGGGTACATCTCACATCGGCATCCTCCGTTTAGCGGGCGGCCTAATGGTGCTCGGGGTAATCCGTGTTTATCATCATCGCCTCCAATCATCCCATCAGGAGAGCTTGACCGTAGCAGTTTCGATTTATCAAAGCTCACCGCAAACACCTCAATCCCACTTAATATCTACTATCCGCCTGGCATCCTCTCGTGGTTCAATTTCCCCGCCTATTTGTTATTTGATACACGGCGACACCCCCCCCCCCCCCCCCCCCAACCATTGTGGGGTTATCTTGAATTGGAATATCTTCGGTTTTAGGCGAGATTCCCAAGTCAGCACAATGTATCTGCCATCAGCAGAACCTTCTTGGAGGGGACATTTCGCACGTTGGAGGCGTAGCCGACGATAATTTCCACTACTTGTGTAGAGTCTCACAAGGGGGAGTGGATTTGCGTCTGGAAGTAGCAAGGAAGTGGAAGAGGGTTGTACCTAAAGATTCCTGACCGTTGACATAACTGTTTGAAATAAGGTGCTTTATATTCACCCGATATTGCCTGCTCGGGAAGTTCTTCCTCTTCCCCGCCGCAACCACCGAGGAAGCGTTTTCCCTCTGCGGCTCTTATCCACCGACCTTCCTCCTCCCCGTCCCATTTCCGCTCAACGCTGATTTACAAGGGAAGCAAAAAGGAAATGCGACTGGGGTAGACAGTCCCCTCCCTTAGAACCCACACGCCCTTATAACATCCTTCGCCGCACTCCATCGCTCCCGAACGGATGAACGCGTAGAGAGCAAAAGCCCTGAAAGGCCATCCATGGACACGGTTGGAATCAGCTCATCACTAATGTCAAGAAAAGAAGAATGGTTCTTCGAAAGATCAGCACGTTTTAACCTCCCGACACACCAAACTTGGTCCGTCCAAATGCTTTTTTCGTTTTGATCAGAAATTCTAGTAGTTAGGATAGCATGACTTCCGAAAATCCCACTCATCTGACATCTGACGCAAGATTTTCAGCCCGATCGCCCAAACCAGTGGGGCTCTGTGGGGTTAAAAAGGGGCTACAGGAAGGTTTTTAGCATGGAACATGTTTTAGCCTTGAGCTAACTAGCAAAAAATGTCACGTTTTTTTGGGAGACGGCGATGTGTCACGAAATTTTGCTTGCCAACGTTACTAGGCAAAGCATGTTCCATGTTTCTTGAATTTTAGCCAAAGGCTCTAAGCAGTAGATAACCTGTGGGTTTTTTTTTTTTTTTTTTTTTTTTTTTTTTTTTTTTTTTTTTTAAATCTGAAATTTTGTGGAAATTCTCGCTTCACCATCTAGTTGTGTCTACAAGGTTTTCAGCCCGATCGCCCTAACCAGTGGGGGCTAAAAAGGGGCTATATGAAGGTTTTTTGGCTATTATGTCGAGTGGGGTGTCGTTTTCGAAGAATTTTGACCGTAGAATCCATTTTTTGGATCCCAGAGCCATCGGATCTCACCGTAAGGATCTATGAGGGTTTTGACGGGGTTATGGGGCTTTTGAAGGATGTCAGACGGTCGAATGAGGTGTTTTGGACGCAAAATTTTCACCAAACTTGAAAGAAAATTTTGTATTAATTTTTTTTAAATTGATATTAATTTTTGGATAAATATATAAAAGAATAATAAACCCTCGTGTAAAATTTGCAGCGGTTTTTCAGTCGTATATGTTGATATTCGCCTCCATTGATTTCACCATCCTTGCTCACCCTTATATCACCTCAACCCCCAGAATCACCGTCCGCTGGGCCATATCCAAGACGGATCGAGCCCGGGACGTCCTCGCGTCCGGCGTTTGAAATGGTTTCCCCGAAGTTCATCGATTTGGGGGGTTGATACATTTCTCAAACCCCTCGAGGCCTCCTACCATCGCATGCTTCTTTAAAGAAGGCGCAGAATAGGAATTGTCGATGTTTCGAAACGTTACACGTTTTGGGTTCTTTAAATTATGAATTCTCCACCAATTTCGTCGTTCTAAGTTTCTTCATGAGCGGATCTGAAATTTGCATCCATTCTGAGGTGGTTTTTGAACGGCATGGGACCTCTCGGGTTGTATGGAGTTGCGTTGTCGAAAGCAATATGGACGTAGAATGTGAGCTCATAGGTACTTGTGAATAAGTTGCGCACACTAGCGGCCATTTTCACGCACCGGGGGTCATTTATTTAATTATTCAATCGCTAACTTTACACAAGGGATTATTCTTTGATGTAGAAAAAAATTGTGCAAAAATTAATACAATGTCAATAAAAAAAAAAAATATTTTTGAAAAAAAAAAATTCTGTACCTACCTACATTGGAAGATGTGGGAACTCGAAAAATGGGTAGGGGAGACCGTTGTACCTTGGAACACTTTTCAGTTTTTTGGAGATAGTGCCTCGAAATTCGTCAATATTGCTCGGCTTTCGGTTTCAACACCTTACAGCAGTCTTGACTAATAGTTCTGTGTGCCAAATTGTAATTCCTTGAAGCATAGGCGAAGCTATGAAGCAAAATCTGAAGGGATGTTTTTGTTCCAAGGTACAACAATGCTCGTGTACCTTGGAACGGGGTGTGTTGTACCTTGGAACGCTTGATATTTTCGAGAAAAATGAAGAATATAGTGAACGACGACGTTTTTTTTCTCTTAGTAACAGCAATAAAAAACACCTTGAAAACGTTAAGAGAAGTAATAATTATTATAATTGTTCATCATCGTCTGAAATATCATTTTATCAGCATCCGAAGAAAAACCCTGAAACGTTACATAAAGAAGCTATAGAAACAATAGAAGATCTCGTTGGGTTATAGCTCAGACAGAAAATTGATGAATTTGATGGCACATTTAGTGTTTCAAGGTACACGAGGTACCAACCCTTCCAGCCAAACATCAGTTCCAAGGTACGAGACCCTTTTTGTTCCAAGGTACAACATGGTCTCCCAATTTGCAAAAACGGAAAATACCCAAACCTGACATTTTTCTCATTGAAATTGGTCAGTAATTTGGTGTCTATATAGCATATAGAGCCATAACAGCTAACCATTGAACACTTATCTTCGAAAGCGTGGGATAAATGAGTCGAACTCTACGATCTCAAAAAGTTACTTTCTTATCACATTTGCCAATTCGACCCCCAATCGTTTTCGTGCATTGATGAAACTACACTGATAAGTTAGCCCTCCTCAGAGAGGAATTTAGGCGTACAAAGATCTGCTGGATAACAGCACCAGCCGGAGCTAATTCAAATGTTTCAAGGTACAAGGGTCTCCCCTAATTGTTTACTATTACCTTGTCACCTTCAACTTGTTTGCTACTTGAATATGTTATCAGCAATGGCCTACAAACGACAGATAAACATGTTTGTTGGCCCGGAAAAGTAAGAAAAGTAAGATACTTACTTTAGGAGTCGTCTTCAGATGAGGTACTGGCGTTGGAGTCCGGAGATGTTTCACAAGGTGGCGACAATTGGGTATTGTCTTCGCCGTTGTACAAGTGGCCAATGGCTTTAAAAAGAGCGTGAATACGGCTATTATAGTCTGGATATGTTCTTCTAAAGATAAATTCTGCAAGGTGTCCAACTAGATGATGTTTCCTGTTCCCGTACCGCGGCACAGTACCTCATCTGAAGACGACTTCTAAAGTAAGTATCTTACTTTTTTCACTTTTCCGGGCCTTAATAACTGTAAATTCTTTATTAACAAACATAAATATGTCAAATGTCTTCATACTAAAAAAGTTAGAGGTGACAAGGTAATAGTAAACAATTACCGGTCTGAAAACCTTGCGGGCACATCTAAATGGCAAACCGAGTATTTTGTCAATTTTTTTTTAATTTTTTTAATTTTTATTCCCACTGCCCAAAACGGCTCGGACGGTGGACGGACTTTTCGTTTTTTGAATGATTTTCGGAATAGACATCTTGAAACGGATATCCAATTTTGAGCAGACTCAAAATTCAGACCTGATCTGAATTTCCGACCTCGTCGCGATTGCATAGGTGGATGATCCCTCCAAAAATAATTAACCAAAAATAAAATAAAATATAAATTTAATTTGAAATTATTTCAAATCCGACTTGTATTTTACAATGATCGTTAACATCACAATGATTCAATTTTTTCATAAACTTGCCGAATGTGATTGTTTGTGTACTTCTAACTGAAACCTCCCTCCATTCACGAGGGCCATTCATTCGCTTTGGTGGCACTCTCTTTTCCATAGTGGGAGGCGAAACCGTCGTTGGGGGGTGGGGGAGGGGATGATGTGCACGAGAATACTGCCGAGGGGGGATAAAGGGCCTGAGCAAATACAGATAAATTTTCCCTGTGCAGAGTTTTGCGCCGCTATATTGCGTTTAATGCGGAAAACCCCCTCGGAAGTTTAGCGCCCGGGTTTATACTATGTATACGGCGCAGGGAGACTTTTAGTGTCCCCCATGGGCGGGTTGAAAGGTATTTGTTATTGGAGGGTTAAAAAACAACTCGAGACTTGGCAGTTCGACGGTTCAACACCCCTCGACATCTCAATTTGGAGTATTTGTTCAGGGTTGGCACACAGATACGGCCAGAAGGGTTTCGAGTGAATTGGTGAAGTTTCGTGGCGCAATCTGTTGTCACAGTAGTGTTTACATGGCAGAATACAGCTAACAAAGATGTTCCATTTTGTAAAACCAATTAGACAATTTCGACTAACAAGATCGAAGTTTGATATTAAATATCAAACTTCGATCTTGTTAATCGAAATCAAAAAAGCTAAAGTGGATTCAGGCCGTTTAGAAAATTTAATTTTCTAAACGGCCTGAATCCACTTTAGCTTTTTTGAGGGATAGGGGGTTGCAAAAACCGATTTACAAGCGCTAAAGAAATTATATTTTCAAATCTACTGCAAACCTACTTTGCTCCAAGATCTGGATTTTGGAAGAACACTTTCAGGGAGTTATTCTTGGTATGCCTACATAGTGCAAACATTAATTCCGTGTCAATAAAAAAAAAAAAAATGGGGGGGGGGGGGGGGGGGAATAAAGATGTGGGACCTCGAAAAATGGAAAAATGCGAAATAAGAAAAATGCGTTCAAAATTAATCGGATAATATCTGACTGGGATCCTTCAAAAATCACTTTCGTAGCTACATGAGAGCCCAACAGATCCCCACGGTGAAATCGAATCGTTCTGGCATCCCCAAAAATGGCTTCTACGTCCAAAAATGCTTCGAAAACGACGCCTCATTCGACTTCCTGGCATCCTTTCGAAGTATTTGAAGCCTCATGAAAGCCCCAAAGATCCCCACGGTGAAATCGGATGGTTCTGGAACCCTGCCAAAAATACTTCAAAAACGATGCCTAAGTCGACCCCATAGCCAAAACCCTTCAAGAACCCGTTTCTAGGGGTTCTAAATGGGCACAACAACGGAGTATTTTGTCTACACTTCAGATTAAAAAAAAGAAAACAAAAAGAACTTATCGAATCGCAAATTTGCAATCTTGCAAGATGCGAAGTTTGTATTCTCAATTTCGTGCTGGCCTTTACGAAATTGGCAGGTGAAAAAAAAAAGGAAACCCGATCAGGGATTCCGCGGAAGTCGTAGGAGTCAACAAAACGTGTCAGGAATGTTTGACGAAAAAAACGGAACGTTGGGGGGAAAAAAGAGAAATTTCCATAACCGAATATTTAAAACGGAAGAAGAAGATGGGGTGTGGAAGGGAGTGAGATGACCTTTTACTCTGGGGCTCATTGGAATGGAATAAAGATAACCTCCTCCTCGCCGTTCCCCTTTTTCGCTAACCAAATTGGAATCCGATGGTTAGGCCTCCGGCGAAACTGGATCCTTTCTGGAATTCGAATGGAAACTTTGAATTGGGAGTTTGTTGCCAGGTCTGCTGCTCAGGTGCGAGGACGGTGTTTATGGATCGGGCTAGGGAGTTCGATTTTGGTGAATAATTCTTCGAACAGTCAAGTATTCGTGTCGGAGGTCGAATATTCTGATCGGCCTCAACATTTTTCATTATAAACTTGTACGTTTCAATCAAGATGTGCCGTAGGAATTTTTAGTTAATCCGAAATTTTGACAAAATACTCGGTTTACCATCCAGATGAGCCCGTAAGGTTTTCAGCCCAACCGCCCAAACCGGTGACGCCTAAAAGCGCTAATGGCCCCTCAGAATCACCCAAAAGCGCCAGCTCTCCAGAACGTCTCGAGACTGGGTATGGTGAAGAGCGCCACCTCTCTCATAACCAGCGGAAAAGCCCCTGGGTCAAAAGCGCCAACTGTTGGTCAGGAAGAAATTGCAGGAAATTCACATGAGACGAAAAAGAAAGTAGGTGGGTACTCACATCATTCTTTCGCATCGGGGCTTCGTCGATTTTTCTTCGTGGCACATGACGATTCGTCACTATTTTGGTCTTATCGGTTTTTCTTATGTTCGTAATATAGTTTAGATAGGTAGGTACTTTTCGCTAATGCGTCACTTAAGTTCCCACGTGTGCTATCTCATTTTCACGACTTTTCAGGAGAGCCAAAAAACGTGTTTACCAATTTAACACCGGCTGCTCGGACTTTCTTGCTACATAATTTTAATCAACTCCACATATTGCGTATATCTGAAGCGAAATTATGTGAAAAAGTGGAAAATAGTAGAAAATAGCCCAGATAGCACATGTGTTTGTTGAAAAATCAAAGATAGCACATCTGGTTAATGAGATAGCACAAGAGGGAACAACGGAGGGAACACCTGAGATAGCACAATGTGCTGAGAAAATGTCATGTGGTGAGAAAATTTGTGTAGCACATGTGGAGAATTTCGCGATTTTTAGCGATTTCTAGCGGCCGTACGCTAAAACTAATGAGTTTGACAGACGGGCCGCGGGATTTCGCATCTGTAGACATAAAAATCTCATTTTCGCTAAAAATGAGATAGCACATGTGGGAACTTAAGTGACGAATGGTTTTTCAGTTTTTTTTTTTTGTTTTTGTTTTGGTTTATTATTCTTGGAATAATACACCTGTTTTCGCGACGCGGGTCGACGACTCCGATCGGCCTCAAAATTTGACATTATCCGTTTCAAGAGGTCTACATTCAAAATCCGAAATGTCCGTCCGCCGTCCGCCGTACGCCGTCCGCCGTCCGGGTCGTTTTGGGCAGTAGGAATTTTTTTAAAAATCTGAAATTTTGACAAAATACTTGGTTTACCATCTAGTTGTGCCCGCAAGGTTTTCAGTCCGATCGCCCAAACCCGTGGGGCGCTCTGGGGCTATAATGGGGCTACGGGAGGGGTTTTTTGAAGGCTTTTAGCTATGGGATCGAGTTAGGTGTCGTTTTCGAAGTATTTTTGGACGTAGAATCCATTTTTTGGGGTCCCGGAACGATCCGATTTCACTGTGCCGATCTTTAGGGCTCTCATGGGGCTAAAAATGGGATTTTTGAAGGATCCCAGGATGTTAAATATTTTTCGAGAAAAAATACGGAATTTTGGAAAAAACACATTTTTGAACAAAAAAATCCAAAAAAAAATTATATATATTTTTTTTAATTTTCTCATTGATAGAATTAAATTTCTGTACAAGTAACGTATATCAAAGAATAATAAACCCTTGTGTAAAATTTGCAGCGTTTTTTCTTTTTTCGTTCAGGTCTACGGCTTGCTTCAGTAGGCCTACTTTCCGTAAGTAGTATAATCGAGGGATTTACGCTGTTTTATATTGCACGTCTTACAGCGTCCAAGTCCTGGTGTAATAAGTTCTCACGAGTAGTACAAGTAAGTTCATGACGGATTATTTTAGAAGGTCGCACACTGAGCTGGTTTTCCGCTTTACGTTTACATGAACTCCGAACTTCGTGTCTCTCAACATAATATCGAGTTGAATTTTCACCATGGTTGCTATGATCATTACTGTGTTCTAAAATCTGATTAACACTCCGACGACATTAAACTTGTCCAGTGACTTTGAACTTTCTGATCCCTTCTGGCATATCCTAGCGCTTTTGTCAATCACTCCTAAATGTGCTTCTGGACATGAGCTGGCGCTTCTGACAATCTAACTTAATGAGATTTGAGAACCCACCTGGCGCTTTTGGTACGAGATTAAAACATCATTAGACTGGATTAGCGCTTATGGACGGCACCCGCCCAAACCCGTGGGACTCTGTGGGGCTAGAAATTGGCCACGGGACGTGTTTTTGATGTTTTCGGGTATGATATCGAGTGAGGTGTCGTTCTCGAAGTATTTGTCGACGTAGAACCCAATTTTGGGGGTCCCAGAACGACCCGATTTCACCGTGGCGATCATTGGGGCTTTCATGGGTCTAAAAATTGGGCTTTTGAAGAATGCCACGAAGTCGAATGACCAATTTCAAAGATTTCACAGAAACATCTAAGCAAGGCTTTCCATGTGGCCGTTGATCAGGGAAGGAGCGGCCACCACACGCGTGGAAGTGGTCATTCCCAGTCTAGCGGATGAGCAATAAAGCACTTCAATCTTCCATTCGCTAATCTTTACAGAGTGACGCCCTTCGGGATGATTCCCCTATAAACGCCACTATAGGCCAATAAATAAAAGTACAAAACGGCCATAAACTGTATCAGATACAGAACACGAACTGATGCAGCGTGTCGGACACGGTGGTATTACAGTCCAGGAGGTTTGGAGGAGCCGTGTCAGAAAACGCAAAGCGACACATCTGGCAGGAAGTTCTTCAGAACTTTGTTCCCAAAAGGGCGAAGCGGGATGAGGGATATAGAGGGATTTTGAAGGGGGATACGGGATTTGGGAGGCTTGAAGCAAAGGGAGATATTATGCATTCTGTCAAGCTTGGAGGGGGGTTGAGGGTTTAAGTGGAGATCTCTTGAAGAAAAGGAGGAGAGAGGGAAGTGAGGATTTACTAAAGCCCCCCCCCCCCCCCCCGTTCACCCCTTTGTACTCATCCGGGGCTATTTCTTGGAGCGTTGAAACCCCTTCACGACTTCGTCGCTCGCCTTGTATTGTGTATTCCGTACGTGCGTTCACTTCGGATTGTCTACCCTCTCTCGACAACTTTCAACATCTTACGTTGCCAGGTTGACCCGGTCAGCGGATCCACAAGCGAAGTAATGGGGAGAAAAGAGCCGAAAGTGAGCTAACTGCCAACTCGTGTTTAAAACATCCGGTTCAAAAGACCAGACAACCAGATAATCCCCCCCCCCCCCCCCCCCCCATCTACCACCTACTTCTTGTAGTAAGTTGTGAAGACTTAAACACGAAAAAGGAGGTGCAGAGGGGGTTCTCTGCTAAGGAGACATTAAGGACTAAGTTAGTATCCGCTATAATTGTACGTATAAATCGCATCCTCAGAGCAAAGAGAAAGTGGGGGGAAACTCCCCTCCCCCTCTCCTACCGCTTTTCCGCCCGCTCGGTTTTCTCTTTCCATTTTCCCCCAAAAGGTCTGGTGTTTCTCCCGAGATGTTTTCCCCCCTTTCCTTCGGATACTTCCCCCGAGGCTATAAAACAGACGCGAAACACCCGCTCTCCCCTCCTTTTCTGCTAAACTTTAAATTCATTTGCTCGTATTATCAAGTACGAATTCAATTCAGATAAAACCACAACGCCGCAAGAGAGACGAGATGATCCAACTGAAAGAAAAGGGATTGTTCTGTCTGGCATGACGAGAGAATCCTCCTGAGAAACCCTCTTGTTATTTGTTTACAATTAAGCTGTAAATCCGACGTTGCCAAAAATGAATAAATCTAACGCTGAATGGGTTCCCAGGTAGCAAGAATCGAAAACAGAAACACCGCGGGAAAACTTAAAGAGAATAAAGTGGTGGAAAACCTCACGAAGGGTTCATAAAGTTTTGTGGGCAGAAAAACAGACAAACTCCCTCCCCCCTCACTACATTCCCCACGTCAGCCAAAGACGCCATCTGGCGGAACCAACGAAAGTGCTGAAAAGGGAAACGGTTAAAATGTGGGTTCTCCCCGCACTCCTTTAGGAAGAATCCCGGCCCGGGGGCCTTTAATAGCATTTTAAATGATATTTAATCTCTTTGTCTATATATCGTCTTCCTTCCCCCCCACCAAGTCGTTGAAATGGGAAGGGAGCCGAAGTCGGAATGGATTCAGGGAAACTTTCGTGAAGTCTTGAATTACGGCCATCCGTTTACGCGGTACGTCATTCTAACACCGACCATGAACCGCCTCAACATTTTCCCAGTGCCATCTAGTTCCGACCAAACCCTCTCTGAGCATCTGCCGTCCCAACTAATCACTAAAACTGGTTGGTCGAGGGGTAAAACTGGATTGGAGGAGAGGACCCAGTTTGAGAAGGTGTGAAACCTGTTTGAGGATTTGTAAAACTGGATAAGAGGAGAGTACTCAGTTTGAAAGGGTGCTAACCTGTTTAACGAGGTGTAAATCTGCATCCATGGATTGAACGGGAGTACCAAGTTTGAAGAAGTGTAAAACCAGTTTGAGGATGTGTAGAACTGGATTGGAGGAGTCGCCCAGTTTGAAGGGAGGTAAAACCAGTATGACAATGCGTAGTACTGGATTGGAGGGGAGTACCAAGTTCGAAGAGTTTTATTACCGGTCTGTATTTGTAAAACAGATTGGAGGGTAGACATTTTGAGGAAGTGTTACCAGTTTGACGATGAGTAAAACTGAGATAGTTATTTGTAAATCCTGTCGGCTTTATTTAAACGTTCAAAGGTGCAGTAATACCTCTTTGAAGGTCAACTTCTATTTCGGAGGAATGTAAAACTGATTACCTACTGGGTGAAAAACGTTGCAAATTTTGCACAAGGGTGTGTTATTCTTTCTTATAAATTGTGCATTAATTAATACTGTGTCAATAAAAAATTATTTTTCTAAAATTAAAAACTAACAAAAATTTACCCGCCAATATCCATGTACATTGGTTGGACGGTTGTGGGGCCCCGAAAAATAGATTATGCGTCCAAAGTTACTCAGGAAACGACACCTCAATCGACCTCCTAGCATCAGACGAATAAAATCCACGTTTCGACCCCTCCCCTTTCTACCCCCACCAAAATATACCCATTTCCACTTGATAAAAAAACGGACGGTAGACCTACCATGATGGTTCTACAGTCAGAACATTTAATCTATATCACTAATAATTTTACGCCATTTCACCACATTCTAAACTCTTGGCATTTCGACCATTTACTTGTAACCAACCGCCAAACTTCCTTACAGACCAATCATGTGATTATAGTTTTCGCGATTATGTTGCGTAACGCTTTTTTATGTCGTGACGGGAAACAAAATTTGTCATTTAATGAAAACCCCCTGTTAATCATTATTAAATGATAAAAACCTACAATATTGAAAAGTTTTTTCGCACGACAATGTAATTTTTTCGATAAATGATCTCCAACAAAAGCCCCACCAAACAACCCCTTTTTTACGTCCCTTGTAAAAATCATCCTTATAAGAAACGAAGATGTAAAAATAGATGTATACGCATTACTTTTTATCATTTAATAATGATTAACAGGACGTTTTCATTTTTTTCCCGTCACGACATAAAAAAAGCGTTACGCAACATAATCGCGAAAACTATAATCACATGATTGGTCTGTAAGGAAGTTTGGCGGTTGGTTACAAGTAGAGGGTCGAAATTCCAAGAGTTTAGAATGAGGTGAAATGGCGTAAAATTAATCATCATTAAATGATCTGACTGTAGAACCATGGGTATACCGTCCCTTGTAAAAAAAATCCCTGTTAATCATTATTAAATGATAAAAACCTACAATATTGAAAAGATTTTTCGCACGACAATGTAATTTTTTCGATAAATAATCTCCAACAAAAGCCCCACCAAACAACCCCCTTATTACGTCCCTTGTAAAAATGGGGGGGGGGGGGGGGGGGGTAGAGAAAAAATTAATAAGCGATGAAGAGGCTTCGGGATTTATGACATTTTTTAAAAACTCCGTAATATATTTTTCAAGGTTAGATTAGAAAAATTGGAAGGATGATGGAGAACGACGTAGGAGGGGGTACATAAAAAAGTTTCAGGGATCTTTCAATAATCTAGAAAGAAACGAAAGCCGTTAATGGGCTCGCTGATCGGAAGGGGAACGGGTGGTTTTTGAAAAAGGGGAAGGAGGATTAAGGCAGGGTGTAATCAATTTTTCTTTCTGCGGGAAAGTCATAATATCCTTCAACGCTCAACTTTTTCTACTAACTATAACCATACCTTCCCCCACCTACCGCAGTAAGCATCTTGCAGACAATTTTCTCTACCTTTTTTTCCCCCCACTACTCCTCGGAAATACGGGACGGTGGGGGGTGGAAGTGGGGGTACGCTTAAGGGCCGTGAAAGAATTCACCAACTAAGAGCTCCTCCCGTCTGAAGGGTAGGTATAAAAGAAACTTTTTTTTTTGTTGAAAAATTAAAGTTACAGAGACGATGAAGAAGCGATCTTTGGGGAGCAGTAAAATACTTTTGAAACAAAGAGCTTTCCATGTTCAATGAGTGGGGGATTAAAGTCTGCTATCAAAAGTTCAATAATTTGGAACGAGCTTGTTTCATAATGGGGAAAACAATTCGGTGAATTGTAAAGTTTCCGTCAATCGTGGAGATTTTGATAAAATTTGTATTTTTGGGGCTGACTTGTATGTTTTCTTCGAGATCTTCGGGGCCTCTGACCAGGAGCGTCCGTGAAGGTTTCCACTCTACTTTTGGTTTATTATTCTTGGAATAATACACCTAACATAGGACGAGACGTTGCCGACAGCTCATGAGTACAAGCAGCGCTTCATCTGCGGAGCGTAGAGGAACTTAATAAGTTCCCTTAATAAGACACCTGCACGGCAAAAGGGCCAAACTGCATTTGAAACACTATTTCTAAAACGCTATTCGCTATAGCAAAGCCCATATGGGTGATAACAACACGATTTTTTTTGCAACTAGTCGGAAAATCTATGTAGAATTAATTTCCAATCAGTTTTCAAAGTTTCCGCAATGCGGAAATTAAACTAAAAGTAAAATCTGCAAGACGAAGCAGATTGGCCCTTTAAGCTTGATTTGACCTTGAGAGTCACGAAGATCAAAGGGCCAATCTACCAGTTTGGCCCTTCATATACATTCGCTCTCACATACCTCACAAAAACTTAAAGGGCCAATCTGCTGATTCCATTTCAATTTATAAATTATTTCTCTGTCTGAAATCGGTAATAGTAATCATTTTATTGCTGTAATGGAACAATAGAGGAGTGATGAGCTGTGTAATTGTGGTTACTTTCGGATTCTCCCTCTTTTAGCTGAATTCAAAAGACTAATTTTACTTGTTTGGTAGGAAGACAGAGGGAAGACTCGCAAAAAAAAAAAACGCTGCAAATTTTACACAGGGTTTATTATTCTTTGATATAGTTTACTCGTACAGAAATTTAATTCTGTCGACGAAAAAAATGTAAAAAATTTTGTTGGGGATTTTTTCTTCAATTTTTTTTTTTTTTTTTTTTTCAAAAATTCTTTATGTTTTACTCGAAAAATATTTAACCTCCTGGGATCCTTCAAAAATCCCATGTTTAGCCCCATGAAAGCCCTGTAGATCGCCACAGTGAAATCGGATCGTTCCGGGACCCCCAAAAATGGATTCTACGTCCAAAAATACTTCGAAATCGACACCTAATTCGATCCGATAGCTAAAAGCCTTTGAAAAAACCCTCCCATAGCCCCATAGCGCCCCACGGGTTAGGGCGATCGGACTGAAAACCTTGCGGGCACAACTAGATGGTAAACCAAGTATTTTGTCAAAATTTCAGATTTAAAAAAAAAAAAAAATCCTACTGCCCAAAACGCCACGGACGGCGGACGGACATTTCGGATTTTGAATGTAGACCTCTTGAAACGGATAATGTCAAATTTTGAGGCCGATCGGAGTCGACGAACCCCTTCACGAAAACATAGGTGTATTATTCCAAGAATAATAAACCAAAAACCATTGATGAACTAACCAAATTTGTATTTTTTATCGTAAAATTTCAAAAAACGCAACACTTAGAAAAAAATGGATCACATCAAGTCTAGTCATGATAATTACCTGATAATTAATTTTTTATTCAATAACATCCTCTTCATCAGTCTCGATGAGCTCATCACGGACGGAAGGTGCCGTTTTCATCTGGAAATATTCTGCGTGGAAGTGCTCAGGTATTGCTCCTTTGGCACATAAATTTGTCAGATCTCAGTGCTTCAACACTGGGATTGGAAGGTCATTTGCATAGAGCTGTTTAGGTTGATGAGTGCGCACTTATACATATTTTTCCAGTAAAATTGGCAATCGTACCCTGGAACCAACATCCAAGGTCGCAATGAAAAACTGGCGGCACACTATCGAATTGCCTCTTGGTAGGAAGTATGCACGAGTAAACTGTCTCCTGCTATCTGTCACAGTAGTTCTTTGTTTCTCATTTTGGTTTATTATTCTTGGAATAATACACCTATGTTTTTCGCGACGGGGGTAGACGATTCCGATCGGCCTCAAAATTTGACATTATCCGTTTCAAGAGGTCTACATTCTAAATCCGACATGTCCGCCCGCCGTCCGGGCCGTTTTGGGCAGTAGGAATTTTTTTTTTTTTATCTGAAATTTTAACAAAATACTTAGTTTACCATCTAGTTGTGCCCGCAAGGTTTTCAGTCCATCGCCCAAACCCGTGGGGCGCTATGGGGCTAAAATGGGGCTATGGGAGAGGGTTTTTGAAGGCTTTTAGCTATGGGATCGAGTTAGGTGTCGTTTCGAAGTATTTATGGACGTGGAATCCATTTTCGGGGGTCCCGGAACGATCCGATTTCACTGGGGCGATCTATAGGGCTTTCATGGGGCTAAAAATGGGATTTTTGAAGGATCCCAGGAGGTTAAATATTTTTCGAGTAGAAAATAAAAAATAGTCGAAAAAAAGGTTTTTCTATTGGCAGAAATAATTTTCGCACAAGTATCCTATATCAAAGAATAATAAACCCTTGTGTAAAATTTGCAGCGTTTTTTTTTTTTTTTTTTTTTTTTTTTTTTGAACAGGTGCCAATTTCCAGAAGTGATAGGTCACAAGTCGTCTGTCTTCTTCAGGGAACTTCGAACAGCACTGTTTTTTGCACTTTGCACCACATCCAGGCTTAACCGCTCTTGCTGGTATAAATTCCCCTTAGTGTATTCCAATCCTTCATTTTTGAACAATTTCCTTGCTTTTGTTTTTTGTCCATGTTGTTAATTCGCTATTCCTCGTCTTTGCAACGCTTTCATGTTTGAAACAGTGACCAAAGAAAGGTCTTGAGCTTGCTATCTTTCCGTGGTTTCTGCAGATTGGCCCTTTGATCAACGTTGGTATTTTCAGATTGGCCCTAAACACGTTTTCAGTTTGGCCCTAAGGAAATTCGACCTTGAGCCGGTTTCAGTTTGGCCCTTTGAACCAAAAATGCAGTTTGGCCCTTTTGCCGTGCAGGTGTCGTTATGTTATCACTCTTGTCAGCTGTGTCTCACTCTTGTCTTCAATTTCAGTTCCTATTTCGTCAATAATGTGATCATCTAGTTGATATAATATATCAACTAGATGAAATTATAATTAAGATTATAATATAATATATTATATTATATAATCTTAATTATAATTTCGCGACGGGGGTCGACAACTCCGATCGGCCTCGAAATTTGACATTATCCGTTTCAAGTGGTCTAGATTCTAAATCCGAAATGTCCGTCCGCCGCACAGTGGGGCAAAACCGCGATTTTCCCGCAAAAACTCTCAATTGGAAACTCTCTTATTGGAAATTCAACGCTGATCACGAATTATTCTACATCTCGGAACTAAAATGCTTTCCCTCCATGTTTCCGGCCAAAAAGCTATGTACCACAAACGCATATTTTCTCATTTCCGTAGATATTTCATCATGCACTAATGATGGAGAAGACATTTCGCCAAATTTTCCGACCGACACGACATGCTTTGACGTTGCTTGGTAAATCTGGATAAAAATCGTTGTGTGGATAGATCTATAATTAGTTAATGCTCTGACTGCAAGCTGTCACTGGCACCGAGTACGCAAACGAACGCAGCTGAAATTTTCACACGAGTTTCACTTTGATGCATAAAGTCGGAAAATTGCTGAGCCGGACCGGAGGAAAGCTGAGGAATTTTTAAAAGCTTCAGAAACAATTGTATCGTTCAATTATAAAACTGGCATAATTGAAATGTCATTTCCCTGAGAAAAATGTACATAAACAAAACGTCGTGGCGTTTAAATTGCACCCACATATATGGGAATCATGCCAAAAATGCTCAAATTTTTTCAAATGTAAGTTCAGGCTCACGTATAAAATTCAAGTAAGTGCTCTCAATCGGTCATTTACCGATATTTCGAAAAGCCCATGATTCACGCCTCTAAACAAGGTTGCAAACCCAGTCTTTTCGGAAAAGCTTATCAAGGCTTTTTTCTGCAACTATTAAATAGTCGCAAATCATCGGAAATAGTTCGCAAAACGCGAGTTAGGGTTTTTGCCGCGTTTGCCCCACTGTGCGCCGTACGCCGACCTGGCCGTTTTGAGTAGTAGGAATTTTTTTAAAAATCTGAAATTTTGACAAAATACTTGGTTTACCATCTAGTTGTGCCCGCGAGGTTTTCAGCTCGATCTCCCAAACCCGTGGGGCGCTTTGGGGCTAAAATGGGGCTACGAGATTGGTTTTTTGAAGGCTTTTAGCTATGAGATCGAGTTAGGTGTCGTTTTCGAAGTATTTTTGGACGTAGAATCCATTTTTGGGGGTTCCGGAACGATCCGATATCACTGTGGCGATCTAGAGAGCTTTCTTGGAGCTAAAAATGGGATTTTTGAAGGATCCCAGGAGGTTAAATATTTTTCAAGTAAAAAATAAAGAATTTTCGAAACAAAAAAAATCCAAAAAAAATTTTTTTTTTGAGATATAACAATC
This sequence comes from Pilophorus perplexus, assembly GCA_955831195.1. Classification (NCBI taxonomy): domain Eukaryota; kingdom Metazoa; phylum Arthropoda; class Insecta; order Hemiptera; family Miridae; genus Pilophorus; species Pilophorus perplexus. The sequence continues at coordinate 8,324,759 of OY037014.1, read as the reverse complement.
CAAAAAAAAATTTTTAATTTTTTCATTGACAGAGTTAAATTTCTGCACAAGTAATGTACGCAAAGAATAATAAACCCTTGTGTAAAATTTGCAGCGTTTTTTCTATTATAATATAATATGACATTATGCATAATATACATAATGTGATAATTAGATTTGAGTCTTAAAATTGAAACCACGACATGAAATGTGACTACCACGACATCACATTATGATCTCCAAGGCTGCCTACTCTTGACTGCATGATATTTTTGTACCTTTCTAAGGATAGCTTTTTTGAGCAATAAATATACTCATAATTAAATAATGATAATATAGGTAGGTAAAGCAATAAAATATCACACGTTTTTTCTCCCTTACCTGTTGAGTCAGTAGGTATCCCCTGAAAAGTAATCGCCGGGATACACTTAATTCAGAGGTTAATTATTTACCTCTGAATTAAGTGGATCCCGGTGATTATACGCCCTAGGAATATATTGACAGCCCGTTCAGCTAAAATATTTTTCCGAAAAAACTGTAGACTATAACTATCTATACGGAAAAAACTGTAGACGATGCGAATCTGGCGTCTGTAACTAGTTCCTCTACGCTCCGCAGATGAAGCGCTGCTTGTACTCATGGGCTGTCGGCAACGTCTCGTCTAACATAGGTAGTATGTTTTCGCGACGGAGGTTGACGACTCCGATCGGCCTCAAAATTTGACATTATCCGATTCAAGAGGTCTACATTCCGAAACCGAGATGTCCGTCCGCCGTACGCCGCCCGCCGTCCGGGCCGTTCTGGGCAGTAGGCATTTTTTTAAACCTGAAATTTTTGAAAAAAATACTCGGTTTACTATCTAGTTGTGACCGTAAGGTTTTCAGCCCGATCGCCCAAACCCGTGGGGCTAAAATGGGGCTACGGGAGGGGTTTTTGAAGGCTTTTTGATATGGGCTCGAGTTAGGTGTCGTTTTCGAAGTATTTTTGGACGTGGAATCCATTATTTGGGGTCCCGGGACGATCTGATTTCACTGTTGCGATCTATAGGGCTACCATGGTGTTGGAAGATGTGAAACTAGCCTTAATGTTAGCTTTCACTAGCTTCTCCCAGAGCATGACGCGATGGGCTGCTCTGTTGGTTTAGTATAGCCTGATATGTAGCATTACATGTCAAGAAACCGCCAAAAAGTAGCATTACATTTTGGTATGTTTGAATTAGGTATATTAGCTTAGAACTTTCCCGGAAAAAGGAAGAATCTATTTCGAACTTTGGATTAAAATGTAACCAACAAGATGGCATTTTTTAAGGCAATATTTCGGGTTTTTTAACGAGGATCTGAACGAGCGGGGAAAACAGAAAATCACAGCGAAATTCTTAGCTTATCGCAATTTACGAGCCTCAAATTTTTTACATTTTTCCCAACGTTCAAATCCCCCATTAATTTCTTTCGCTAATGTAAATACGCGGAATTCTGAAATTCTGCGCCAATCTTTTGAGAGTAACATTGAAATGATTCCGCCCGCCGATTTTTAGGGAAATGCATTAGTCAACGGGGATTTGTTCCACCGGCTGTGCGTGGGTGAATAACGGAAAAATAAAGAGAGGAAAAATAACGGGGGGGGGGGGGGGGGAACGGCTTCGCGGAATGAAGTTGCTCGAGGAGGGTTTTAGGTTTATTAAAAAGCCTTCTGGAAACGCTGTAATAAGGTGAAACGGGGAAGGAGAAGGGAAAAAGAGTGTTTAAAAATAGAGGGATGAGGAACAATGTCGGAAACCCCTCCGTTAATAAGCTGCCAAAAAGCACTAAACCTCCCCCTTGAGCGATCAGTTTGGTTAAAAACATCTCAAATTGGTGCCTTTCCCTATGGGAGGCCTTTCGACCTTTTCACCTTGAGTTAGACAACTTCCTCGAAAAAAGGGAAAATTGTCTTCATTATTAACGAGGGCACAATTTGATTTTCCTTTTTTTTTTTTTTTTTTTTTTCAACGGTGTTTGAATTATTAAAATTTGTTTTCTTACTCTGTCTGTTACATTTCCCCCCTCCGCCGAATTTCCATATTTCCCACCGAGTGAGTTTTAACTCGATATCCACGCGGGGGAGTTGAAAGCAATTACACGGTAGACGACACGAAATTACACGGTTTTCCCTTATGGGGGTTCGTGTAAGGAATAGACGCGTGGGTGGAACCGGTGTAGAAGATGAAGGGGGGGGGGGGGGGGGGAGTAAATGGTAGGTTATTAAACCGCCGGGAGAAAAGATGATTTTCACCGTCATCCCCCGTTTTACTTCGGGTGCCTCCACGACACGACACTTTGACAATTTAAGGTAATTAGTTACCGGGAGCTCGTAGATTGCTTGTATGTAGTAGATCGATGGATAATGGATGGATAGTTCACTTTTAGTGTAGAAAAAAGTACCTTAGTGATAAAGTATGAGAAGTTAGAGGCCTACATTTAATAATTAAACCCCAATAAACCTGGGAACGGGAGGCAGAGGAGCGCACTATTTGAGATTCATTACGTAACTGCTTTATAATTCGTTGTGAGATAGATCGATACACCTATAAACGATAGGTACTTATAATCGATGTCTTAACACACCCCCTCAATTTTAATTATGTAAATTCAAATTGCAATATTATAAATCGATCACATTTTCAGTACATTGCTGTCCAATTAAAATCAATCATCAAAATTTTAAATTCATCGGGTAAAATATTTAAATTTATAACAATATTTATGGTTTATATGGTTCAGCATTTAAATTCAAGTGGTTCAATATTTAAATTCATGTCAATATTAAATTCTACTATCACAGTAGTTACTATCGTACAGATCACAGAATTAATATATAAGTAATCTCAAACAAATTTTTCCTTCATCAATTTTCGTCAATACAAATCAACAAATTTCGTCAATAAATTTTACAATTAATAATTTTTATCTTATGTCATTTTGGTTTATTATTCTTGGAATAATACACCTATGTTTTCGCGACGCGGGTCGACGACTCCGATCGGCCTCAAAATTTGACATTATCCGTTTCAAGAGGTCTACATTCAAAATCCGAAATGTCCGTCCGCCGTACGCCGTCCGCCGTCCGCCGTCCGCCGTACGGGCCGTTTTGGGCAGTAGGAATGTTTTAAAAAATCTTAAATTTTGGCAAAATACTTGGTTTACCATCTAGTTGTGCCCGCAAGGTTTTCAGTCCGATCGCCCAAACCCGTGGGGCGCTATGGGGCTAAAATGGGGCTACAGGAGGGGTGTTTTGAAGGCTTTTAGCTATGGGATCGAGTTAGGTGTCGTTTTCGAAGTATTTTTGGACGTAGAATCCATTTTTGGGGGTCCCGGAACGATCCGATTTCACTGTGGCGTTCTATAGGGCTTTCATGGGGCTAAAAATGGGATTTTTGAAGGATCCCAAGAAGTTAAATATTTTTCGATTAAAAATTAAAGAATTTTTGAAAAAACACATTTTTGAAAAAAAAAAATCCCCCAAAAAATTTTTTTTTTGAAATATAAAAATCCAAAAAAAAAATTTTTTAATTTTTTTTTATTGACAGAATTAAATGTCTGTACAAGTAACCTATATCACAGAATAATAAACCCTTGTGTAAAATTTGCAGCGTTTTTATTTTCTCGTCAATCAATTCCCGACGTGATTACCGAACACACAGCGCTAAGGCAATAGGCTGCATACACTTCACAATCAGACAGTTTACTTGGAAGCTTAATTTCTCTTCCAGATCGGGTTGTTTTTGACGTGACACCATCTTGCTCATCTTCCGTAAAAAATTCTTCTTCTTCCTCGTCGTCCTTCTTCGGAGTAGGTGTCTTCACGGGTTTCAGGGATTCTGGATTTTGAGTTACGACTTCGTTTTCCTCTTCGTAGTGGAGCGGCGGCGGCATCGGATCCGATTTAAATACGAAATCACTCTCGTCGAATCGTACATCACGTGACGACACAATCTTCTGTGTAGACGGAACGAATAATCGGTACGCACCATCCTGGTAACCAACGAACCTTGTCTCCGTCAAACTTCCCTACGGATAAGAAGCCCATAGGAACACGTTGGGTTTTCACCAGAAAATCGGATGGATCGGCCAAGGCAAGATTGGTGGCAAAAGGTTTTCAAGAGCAACAATCTGACAACATTAACTACGCGCCAGTAGCGCGTCAGTGCACAGTTCGCAGCTTTCTAAGCGCGGCGTTAAGCAGGAACTGGAAGGTATCCTACTTTGATGTCCCAACGGCATTCCTGCAATCACGGCTTGACAACCCAGTATTTATCTATCCACCAGAGGGTGTGACTACGACCTCGGAAGTACTCAAGCTCAACCGACCTTTATACGGACTAAGGGAGAGCCCATCAGCTTGGTCACATACCCTACACACCTTTCTAACCAGATTTGGTCTGAAACGATCAAAACGAGACGTCTGTGTGTACACGAATGACAAGATGGCGTTAGTGGTTTTCGTGGATGATATCCTGACAGCCGGAGACGATCAGGAGTTGGCGGACGCTCTAGTGAAAGAATTTTCTGCTAGAAAAATTTCCAAAATCACCGAATTTCTTGGATTCTCACTGCACATCGAGGAGGGTCGTATGAGAATCTCTCAGGAGAAAGACATCCAGAAACTCTCAGAAAAATTCCACATGAGTGACCCAAAGACTGTGAAGACACCGATGGAGTATTTATACTGATTCTGAGCATACTATGTTGACTATATTTTGTGCATTTTTTATTCTTCAAAACTCAATTCAATTTAAAATTATCAATTATAAATTGAGGAAGGGTATGAGACAACTCGATTGTTACAGATATTGATTATACCTCGATATATCGAGGTATAATCAATATCTGTAACAATCGAGTTGTCTCAATACTTAGTTGTTTCAATAAAGCTGCAAAATGAAATAAAGCAACGAAGGTGAAAATTGGAAAACAGTTTAATAGGCTTAATATGCGTTTAATACTCTGCATAATATTATTAAAAGTGTTTAGTTGAATGAAATGAGCGAAACTTGAGTTTACCCCACCGTTTTTCGTCACTCAATTATCATAAGTCATTGAATAAAAGCTCCCTCGTTCAACTAGAAACGAAGAAATTGTTATGTGTACAGGGGAAGAGCAGGTTTGAAAGAGCGCCGATTTGAAGGAAATTAAACAGGTTTGAAAAGATGTAAAAATTGTACAACAACCATTTAATGGTATTTTATTTAAGGACCATAAAACTATAGTTAGAAATTGAGACAACTGGTTTGAAGGGGTGAAAAAAGATTTGAAGGTTCTTAAAACTAGTTTGAAGTGGTGTATCTGGTTTTAAGTTGTGTAAAATTGGTTTGAAGGGCTAAAAACAAGTTTTAACTAGTGTAAACTGGTTGGAAGGGCCGAAAAATAGCTTGAGTTGACGTAAAACCTGTTTGAGTAGAGTAAACGCGGTTTTTTATGAGTGTAAAACCCAGTTTAATGTGGTTCACATCCGCTTTTAGAAGTTGCGTAAACTGCTTCGAATAGGTGTTAACTAATTTGACGGGTCGTGAAACAAATTTGGAACGGAGTGTCTGCTTGAAAGGAGTGTAAACTGGTTTGGACGGACCTAAAGTTTTACGTAGAGTGAAACTGGTTTAAAGGGCCAACAATTAGTTTCAACTTTTAGCCAACTTTTAGTAAACGGGTTGGAGGGGCAATAAAGTAGTTTGAATTGGCGTAAAACAGGTTCAAATGTTGTAAACTTGTCTCAAAAGATGTAAATCAGTTTAGTTATGGTTGCAAAACCAGTTCAAAATGGTGCTCCTCCACTTTTGAAGGGCATATAACTAGTTAGAAGTGTAAACTGTTTTGAAGACCCACAAGTTTAAAGTGGGGTAAACTTGTTGGAAGGGCCGTAAAAATAGTTTGAATTGAAGTAACAAGTTGAATAACCGGTTTTCACTCCCCTTTAAACTGGTTTACAACACTAAACCAGTTTTGAGATGAGTGTAAAGCCGGTTTAAGTTGGTGTAAACCCCATTGAAAGTGGCTTATAACCGCTTTTGAGGGGTGAGAAACCGGTTTTGAGGTGGTGTAAACGCGGTTTGAAATGGCGTAAAACTGGTTAGAGAAAGAGCGGTAAAATCCGATTGAAGGGCCGTAAAAAAATAGTTTGAGCAGGGAACAAATAATTTGAGGTTGGAACACATAATATTTTTTAACATATTTGGGGGGATTTGCGGGGTTTATATGAATCTTGCGAGCGTGACTCAACTTCCATCAACATAATGAAGCCTCTTTTGTCGGGAAGATGACGAAAATTCCCGTTTTTTTTTTTTCGTTTTTTTTTTTTTTTCGTAGTGTTTCACTCTCTTAACTTCCCTTAACCGCAAAAATATTCTACTGAAGGGGGACGAGGAGGTCCAGCGATACTCCGAATAACTACTTTATGTCGACCGGAAATTCCTCTTTATGAACCGCAAGGAATCCGAAATGAAAAGAGGGTCTGTTATCTTGAAAGGGGAGAAAGCCCATGGAAAGAGGGAAGGGGGGAGTACGAAAGGAATTTTATAGAAAATCCCCCAGCGAAGTTTAGTGGGAGAAGGATTTTTTTCGGTGGAATGAAAATAAGGATGAAAAAAACGGCTCCGAAAAGAGATGGAAAGTAGAGATGGGTTTTTGAGGATCTTTTTGGGAGGGATAGAGAGGATAAAAAAGGGCGGGGGTTGATTATTAGCTGGCTCGTTGCATCCCGAGGGTGGAGGCTTTAGTAGGAGAATAAAGGACACATTGTAGCTTTCGGAGTGGAAAAACGGGATTTTCTAAGGGACGGGGGGATGTGGACCCAACAGTGGGTACTGGAAGGAATGGGTGCCCAAAGGAGAAAAAAAGGGAACCAACCATCTTAGAAGGACTAAAGAAACGGTCATGGTGGATACGAGAAGGGCTGAAATAAGACTTGCCAGAGGACCAAGCGGAAAAAACGCCAAATGAGGGTCAAATTTGAGAGATAACTCAAAATATTCGACTGTTTTTGGAACGTGTAAGTACTTGTCGCGTTTAAGTCAATAACGATGATAATACGAAGTAAAGCGCCACAATTAGAATGTTCAGGTGGTCCGGATGGGGGCTGGGCCGAGCGCAAGAACATGGTAAGCACATCGATTTTATGTTTTTTATTTCCACAAAAAAAAATTAGTTTGATAGTATACAATGGTAGGTACATAAAAAAACAGCAGCAATACAACTTGTAGGTACAGCGAACCTTGACATACGGCGGAAATTATTCCCCAAGATGGCTACTTGGCCCGTGAACATGAAGATGGAAGAGTCTCCTGTCAACATAAAAGATAGAAATGATACGACACAATGATTGAGCAATTCACTTTCAACCCATTGCTCTTGGTAGCACATAATTAACTACCGAGATTGCGTCCAGCAGCGTAGTGCACACCTACTGAAAAGGAGAAGCCAGGGTTAAAACATAACTTTTTCTGGAAGTAGTGAGAAGAGCCGTAAAGGGTGATTTCCAGAAAATGTCCGCTCTGGTAGCCACCCTGTTCAAGATAGCAACAAATTGATTATATATTCTTGTAGGAAATTTTGTTCCTTTAATTTTGCACCTAGTGGTCTTTCCGCTAAAACGTACCTATTTTCATGATAAATGCAGGGAATTGAAATAAGTGCGACATTTTCGAGGTTTTTGGGTTTCCCTGGCGAGGAGGCAAACCTCAAATTCGGATTCAGAGACCCAAAAAACGTACACAGTTGTGAAAATAACGTCTATGCATTTTTCTTTGGAAAGTCCTAGATTATCTCTGTAAAAGAACCTATAGGCATGTACAGTAGGTTACTGTCAGTGGGGATTGAGCTGAATCTCACCTGCCAGAATCCACACCCCTATTATAGATCCCTGTTATTTTTTAATATTTCCCTGTTTTCATTACGGCCATAAAATAACCGAAGGCTTACGGGTGCTGAGGAACCTTTTTGAAATTCCCCGAGCCTTGAAACGAGGTGGTAAAGAAATCACAGCCCCGACCAAGATTGAAAGACTTTTCAATACCTTTGAGAAGGAAGTCGGCGGGATAACGCGCTTTAGAAAAGGGCGTTGAACGGGTAAAGTGGCTAAAAAGGTGCAGATGTTTGAACAAAAACTTTTTTTTTTCGACGGAGACGTGAAAGCTGAACCGTTCGTAAATACAAGATAGGGATAGGGACGGTGAAAAGTCGGGCACATAATAATATTATGTTCATATTATGAAATACGAGAGGTGATTTTAGATGAGTTCGCAGAGCACAGTGTCGAATAGTTCAGCGCGTGCGCATCAGGGCATTAAATGCCCTTTCAAATCTTGAAAGGGCCGAGGGTACGTCGCACAGTGGGGCCAATGACCCATATTCGCGGTCAAAACCTCTTAGATCAATAGTATGGTGGTGAATGAGTATAAATCTACTCAGAAATAAAGAAAAGAGGTAAATTTGCAAGAATAGATTGAATAAATATTTTATTGAAAAATGACTAGATACCGACCAGTAAAAATAAAGAAAGTAAAAAACCTCCGCAAAAAATGAATGAAAACTGAGGGATTAAAATCGAATTTATAGGAAAGATGTATTTAACAGTATGAAATTCTAGTATATTCAATTCAATTCTTTCTTTTTTCAATTTTTTTCAATTTTTATAATTTTCTTTTTTTCAAAATGAGCCAACTTCGGGCAATTTTTTCTTTCACCCACAGTTTAACAGATAGCTCCCCATGCAGACTATGCAAAAATCACGATTCTAATGAGTTCTAGTCAAAAGTAACGCACTATAGTTGGAGAAATAAATTTTAAAAAATCCCGAGAAATGTATATTATTCTAAAATTGTAAAGGAATACTGACTTTATTGGATTGATAACATAGCTGTTCATACCTTGTTGAGGAAAATTTGAAGCAGATTCGAAATCGGCTGACATTTTGCCGAAGAGGAACGTCAGATCTTCAGTGGCTGAAACTTGCGATCCGGAGTCAACCGTCGATTACAAGTGACCAAAGGTCTACTTACCTCTTCACTTCGGCTCTTTCCGTCTGAGTCGTGTTTGTTTGGATGCTTGAGAACAGTTTTATCTCCATTTCAGTTAGTTCCTTTGAAATTTGGCCTGGGGGGTTTTGACCGCGAATATGGGTCATTGGCCCCACTGTGCGTCGGCTTCCAATCAAACCCTCAAGTTGTGATGCTCTGCGAACGCAGAACTACTTAAGAAGCGCTCAGAATCATTCCGACTGCTGTTTTCTTTGTTGCTTTTACAACTAATTCCGTCTGCCATCTCGAAAGTGAAATTTTCCTTCCCTGATATTATCAAGGTGGTCACTTCGTAGGACCAAAAAGCGTCGTTCGCAGAGCAGCCAAAGTTCTGAAATTCCAAACGTGGAGGGGGAATTTGATTCCTGGAAGGGCTTGAGTTCTGATTTGATTCGCGGTTCCCTTGAAGTCAACACCTCGACTGTGGCTAGCAAGAGAATACATGAAGAAGGAAATCGAATCTGGAGATCCAGGAATCCAGAGATTCATAAAATCAATAGAACCAGTGATCCAGAAATGCAAGGAAGATCAGAGATCCAAAAAATTCGGAAATCTAGGAATCCAAAGATCCACAAAATCCAGAAATCCAAGAATCTAGACATCTAGAGATCCAGAAATCCAGAGATCCAAGAAATCTGGAAACAGATTCAGAGCTCTAGAAAATCCAGAAACCCCGAGATCTATTGATCCAGGAATCCAGAGATACAGTAGCACAAAGTTTGTTTGATCGTTCTGAAGCTCCTTTCACTAGCGAAGTTGGATGGTCCCCGGGGTCTCCACTCTGCCAACCTTTTGATTTACATTAAACTCGCTCATCAGCCGCCATCTTGATCTTGTCCCACTTGGGAAGGTAACCACCCCTCATAAGACGAAATATCCTTCCCGCCTGCTCTAATATGAAAAGCTATGCTGTTTGAACCTTCCTTGAAATTGACTCTCAAGTGAACCTACGCCAGTGTGCAGCCCCTTTTTCTCCCCCATGTCCCCGGATCATGATAAATTCATACCGGCTTCCTATTTTTTTCTCCCCCCTTTTGTTCGGAGTGGAAGGAGGCGAAGTTTCTCTCATGTTTCGCCGATGTGATGACCGGCAATTTCCTGAGAAACAAAAATGAACCGAAAAAAATATTTTGCTGACTCCTGGTCCCTGTCCTCCACCTGAGGTGGGTGAGATGCATTATGGCGCAAATGGACGCAACTGCGCCCAACATTCCCATTTAATTTGGTAACCTCATTTTGTCCCAGAATTGTTTGAATCTTTGTTGTTAACTGGCCCAACCAGATGGCGCTCAGGCTCGCGTCTTCCTCTCAAATTTAATTTCAATGCTTAACTCGAACGATCGCATTCCGAAAATTGGTAGTGTTTTACGATGCATTTAAAATTAAAATAAACCATAGACATAGCGAGGGGTTTGAGAGCAGGAGGGAGACCCCTTCCAACTCACGACTCCCCCACTCCCCCGTTTGGAAGTGTATGGAGGGAGACAAAGAGCAGTCTGAACCTCAGGAGTGAGTCGATTTACTTCTTCACCTATTTCATCTAGGTATATTCCATGTGAGGGGAATGCCGTGGGTTTAGTCCAGCAAACAAGTACCATTCATTATTTTCAATTGAAAAGAATGGAAATGATTCTCCTCTACCACCTCAACAGGCTCACTGCTCATAATAATAACTTTCATTAATTAGACGTTTTTCAAAGAAAACTCTGCTGTTGCTTATTTTCTCTCTTATTTCATTTCCCGAGTTTATTTCATTAAGTAGGTCGCAATAAGGGACTCTCAACCATCAAAAGGCGAACGAGAGACTTCGGGGATGGTTTTCAAAATCATTCCTTCGTTTATTAGGTCGTTTGCGCTGCCTCTGACGCCCGAGTGGGGAAATGGGAAAGCAAATTAAAGTCTTTAAAATGTGGAGGAGGCTGAGAGGAAGTGTCTCAGACGGTGAAATTGGGTAGAAGGGAAAATTGAATTGCGTATGAGCGGATGGGCGGGCGGGTGGGCGGTGGGGAGTTTCTAGGTTAGTGGGGGGGGGGGGGGGGGGGGGGGAAGACGCATAGACCTAGTAATGGTGGAAGTGGCTTGCATTCTATTTCTGAATGAGAAATTGTTCCTTTGAGTTTGTTTCCACCTAAAGCACAATCGGTGATTAGATTCCTACCGTTTGGCTTGGGGGCGGGGGATTTTATGAAATGCTCGATTAGCGTCGGATAGGCCCGTCAAAGGCATACCAACCGCGTTGGTGGTAAACGGAGCAAAACGCCCCCAACTTCAATCGGGTTTAATTGGAGGGTGTTTCTCAGACTCCGATCATTACTGTTCATTTAGCTTCACATCTTGAATTCCGCCTCCCGTTTTCCCAGTCGCAACTCATCGATGTGGACTGTTACTGAGAGGTGGACAAAATAATATTATCCACTCAGGCGTACATTGGCTTAACTTTGGTACGGGTACAACTTCTTGAGGATCAATTCAAGTAAACCTACATGGACAGGTAATTTTACCCTCTCTTATTATACGGCCCTTGGATTCGAGATAGTTTGATACTTCACGACAAGAAATTAGTCACCAAGGTTGGACAGGTTGGACTTGCTTGCGTTCTGAGTGAAGGATGGATGCATTATTGAACGGGTATTTGATATTTCGTGTGAAGCACGGGTGTCCCAGCTAGTAGATTTAATAATATTCCACGGTTGCAACTATCTCGACATGAATTAACTGGAAACTGCTACAGTTTATGGTTATCGATGATCTGATGCTAATCCTGATGCACAAATTGTTTTACGTTTATTAGGTGTACCTATGTACAGTCAATGACGCCTTAAATTCATTTACGATACGTAAAGACGTACTTTAAACAGACCAATAAATAATAATGAGTTTTGGCTCATCATTGCCTGAATGATTTCGAAACGTGAGTTCGAAACGTTTCCATTAAAACCGGGTATAAACAGAACAACATGCTAATGTCTTTCAAAAAAGATCAAAAACAATATTATGCTTTTTGTTGGCTTGAACCCCCATCCACGGTAGGCACAAATTAACAACTTGGTAGTTCGGTTTTATGAAAATAATGTTGCTTACCTGTCACAACTTCACTTACCGACATTGCGGATCCTTTGTTGTCAATCGCTCTGATTTGACATTTTTAACCTAACTCTTCTTGCACCGTTTGGGAACTGACCACTGGTGGTAAGTAGTGCTGCAAAAAAAATCGATTTTTTCAACTTTTCGATTTTTCGATTATTTTTGGAAAAACATCGATTAATCGATAAAAAATTGAAAAAAACCTTTCAATATAGGTACGTAAGGGTTTCGAAAAATAAGGATTTTCAGCTCGACTGTAAATACCATCCAAAGTAGACGGAGCCGCCTCCTGCCATACAACTTGGACAAGCTCGGTTTTTTTTTAACGAAAATTTAACCTTTTTCCAACCAACCTAAAATGTGATATTGACGACTGAACGACTGAACTGACATTAAATTACAAAATTACAAATTTTGTAAAGTTGTTTTAACCACTCTCAGTGCTGCTCAACAGGCCATAATATATCTTGAAAGTGAATAATAGTCATGTGTATTATGTAAGTATGCGTTTAGAACGTCCCAGACGAGCCTGTAGCACAGTACCTACATTTTTTATTTTGTATCTAGATACTAATCGTTGGTTGGAATAATAATTTAATTATTTCAGTTAATAACATTTTTGTTAACTGAATTGGATCAAATTTATATTGTTTGATATCAATTCTTTGCTGATATAAACTAGATTAATAATTTAAATTATTTTAAAAGGCTCATTTCATTTTTCTTCCTTTGCAAGAGTTGAGAATTTTCGTGCCCATTTAAAATCGATTTTTCGATGTTTTGGGAAAAAATCGATTAATTGATTACGATTACGATTTTTTTTTTTTTTTTTTTTTTTTTTTTTTGCAGCACTAGTGGTAAGTGAGCTTAGGAGTGGATGACATCCACATTGTGTTCCTGACAATTTAAATTATCTATTGTGTGATGGGCGCGCTCACGAAGACGATGTTTACAAAATCACGCCGTCCCTTGTGGTTAGAGGAATTGGGTTTTGAAGGGCCAGGTTGGTTTTCCCAGGGTTCACACTCGAGTTGTCGTGGGTTCTCCCTGGGTGTGAAGGTGGAGAGGACAAACAGTGTTTTCATTGGATGTCCAGGTACGTTACATCTTCTGAGATGGCCTCGATGGTGCCACCGATTCCCTCGGACCTTCCGACGGGTGTGGAAGCGCGAGACCCTGACGACGGTTCCACAGAAGGTACTGGGTTCCTCAGATCCAAGCGCACTCACGTTAGATCATACAAGGGGTCGTTAAGCCCTCCGCTCCGGTCAGGGTTTTCCCTTTTCCAGCCTAATCACAGTGAGCGGGGGTGAGTGCTTCTGTTTTCCGTTCGCTGTTTTTGGTATACCAAAATTGATATATCACAGCATGGCCCCGAAAGAGAGCCTAATGCACTGATCGCTGAACCTGCGATTCCGGTTGAAATCTTCCCCAACCCCCACAATGTAGCAGCTTTAACAAACTCAAGACGTAGAAGTTCGCGGAAAAGTTTACTCAGGCATTTCTCCCCCCCCCCCCCCCCCCCCCCAACCTTCGGGTATTAAAACAACTAGGGGGAAGGTTAAGGGCTAAGTCTCCCCAAAATGTAGGCTAATAAAACTAAAGAGCTCCCAACTCCCGCGAACTTCCTCCCTGGCGTTGGGAAACTTTCAACTCGGAACGGTAGTTTCCCCTGGGTGAATTCTTACGGGAGCACCTCATCCCTCAACACCTTTTCGTCTCAACGAGTCCCACGACTTAAATCCTGAAATTGTGACAATCCTCGAAGTTTCCAGGTAATAAAATTCATCCGTTCGAATTGACGACAATTTAATGAACCATCATTTTTTACCCGCACATTCACTTCTATCCTGATAAACAGAGTTGGGATTATTCGAATAAAAATTTAGTTGAACTAATGTTGAAACTAAAAACTAATTAGTTTTTAGTTTCGAAAGTGAAACTAAAAACTAATTTAGTTTTTAGTTTGACTTTCGAAACTAATTTTGGAACTAATTTAGTTCCACAAGTTAGTGTCGAAGTTGCGAATAAAAACTAAAGTAGTTTCATCTTTTATTCGTAGTTTCGGAACTAAAAATGAAACTAAAATTTTTTTTCCTCGCAGACATTTTTTTTTCCCGCAATTTTTTTTCCTCCAGACATAATAAATGACTCATCACCCTAAATTCTTCGATACGTTTCTGAAAACGTTTGATGTTCCACTCAAAGTGGTGGGGAGGGGATGAAACTTTAATCTATTCTTCTACGACCCTGAAAAAAAGAACTTGTTCGCACCCATCACCCACATTTCGTTGAAACACACACACGAACACACATCCCCTTCAAATCAGTAAAAAACGCGAGGAAAAAAAATTATTTTCATTTTTAGTTCCGAAACTACGAATAAAAGATGAAACTACTTTAGTTTTTATTCGCAACTTCGAAACTAACTTTTGCAACTAAATTAGTTTCAGTTTCAACAGTTGAAAATGAAACTAATGTAGTTCCAAAAGTTAGTTTCGAAAGTCGAACTGAAACTAATAGTTTCAGTTTTTAGTTCCACTTCGGAACTAATTTAGTTTTAGTTTTTAGTTTTAGTTTCAGAACTACTTTTTGCCCAACTCTGCTGATAAACTAGGTGATTTATTTATGGTTCTTATGGTGTATTTTTGTGCGATATTTATTCACTTACTCCTGCCCAGAACAACTTAGGAAGAATAAGGTCACTTAGCTCCTTTAATGATTTAAACAAATGTTTTTCCTGAAAAGGTCGTGCTTCAAAAGTTACGAAAACGGGTCCATATTGCTGAAAACCCGTTTCAATTATTAAATAAATTTTATAGGGCCTTAGGAAAAATATGATATTTGAATTCCGAGGTCTGGAGAGGGGACATGACGTGGGCTGCTTCGTGTCTTTTGATTGGCCGGGAGATCCCTCTCTCTCTCATCTACACAAGTCAGCCAACTTTGCTACGCAAAAAGTCGACCCCAAAAATCGAAAATCGGGTTAATCATTATAGAAGGTCATTCGAAAATTGAGCATCGAGGTTATTATCAAAGAAAGTTATTCAAAAATCGACCCTGGCCGAGTGTTTTTATTCCGATTCTGTTCAGATTTATTATTTAGCGCTCTGGCGGCTCAGTGCCCAACTACTCGACGCCCAGCCTGGCGAGGTGTGACGTCAAATATGCCCGGCGTTCATGTCAAAAACTAACATTTCGACAACAGCTCAACACGTACCTATACGGATTTTCGAATTAAAAATTGGGGTTTATCGGTTTTAAAGGGTGCTGAATCCGAATATGTTGTCAGAAATGCAGAATTCTGACCTTTTCAAGAAGCCCATTTCAGATTGCTTAAAAAAATTCCTTCTGCCCTGATGGCCTACAAAGAGAAATTTTGTAACCGATCAAAATGTTTGCCTTTGGCGAAAACAAGGTTGATTATTCTGAGAAAAATAACTGGAACACTGTTGTATTTCGACGAATGAAAATGCCTTCGGCACTTTCTGAAAGGAAACTCTAATTAGATTCGGATTTTAAAAAAAGCTTTACAACTAGCTTGGTGGATCTGCTTTATTTGAGGTCTTCAAGTGAGTACCGTTTGCGTAAAGAGCTCAAAGCCAATTGTCCACGAGCAATGCCCTTTTTGTCCTCGTTTATAACTTCCCAGAGCAGGGAATTCGAAAAAAAACTCGGAGACGGAGGGAAAATCCCTGTTTTCCACTCAATGGGACAAAAATAACCTTTGGGAGAAACTCGGTTCAAAACGCCCTTTTTCATCCCCACTTCAGAGACCGAAGAGGTCGAGGGGGGTGAGTTTAAACGAAAAGAGAGAGAGAGGTAGTTTTTCTCTTTATTCTTTCATGGGGTATATTAAAAAAAAAACAGGGGTTCAATTCGGTGTGAGAGATACGGGAGGTGAAAGAGGTGATTTCGGGGCACGTTGAATTTCACGGTTCGGGGGCTGTTCTGTGACTGTCGTATTCTTGTTTAGTTTGAATCCCCCTGAGCTAATCCACCCTTGTTAAACCTAATGAACCGAGTTTTATCCTGATTCCAAAACGGACGGGAAAAAGTTCTCCCGGCGGAGGCGGATCCGGGAACCTTCTGTGGGAGGGGAGAGCGGTGTCTAAAAGTGCAATATTATTGTGCAAACCGGGTTGCACAATATATTGATGGCAGCCCCTAGACGCTCAATGTTATTGCACAATTTTTTCGTTTGTGCAAAATGTTGTACCGTGTGAAGGCGACATTGAAGATTGTGCAATATATTGCGCAATGTCACACTCAGACGTACAACAACATTGTGCAAACAGTACCCATCAGGATTCCATCAGGTCAACATTATTATTAAGTGACTGTGAATTGTGTTGCAATCATGCTGTGGTTGCAAGTGCAAAAAAAAGAAAGAAAGAAAGGCTCTCAGAAAGGGAGAAAATGGGCCAAGCAATGGTTTATTGATAGGGAGAAGTACGAGAAGACTGTTGATACTAGGCACGGCTTAAGTGACAGTGAATTGTGTTGCCTGATGATTGCTGTGGGTGCAAGTGCAAACAAAAATAAAGAAGAAAGGTAGATGTACCAGTAGTCGACCACGTACCAGTAGTCGACACCCCTCTCAAAAAACGCGAAAAGCTAAGGTTAAGGATATGATCCATCGTTTCTAAAGGTGGCATCTTGATCCTTGATGTCTTCTGAATGTCTTATGATAAGTTACCACGGAATCAGGCGGGAAACAGGAAAACAGTGTCGGAGGTTTTGTGGTCTGTCTCATTCCGACCGAGTTGGAGGCGACTTGTAAGCTGTTTTTGTAAGGACTCACCTCACAAAGTAAGCACATTCCACCCATCAAACCTTAATTTTCCGTTTGCTTTCTTTTTCAACTATTCTTTGCTATTATGGAGTTCGTGTTTATTCAGTGTAGATGAATGTTCTATCACATAATACCTGAGTTTAAGGTATGTCGAATACTGGTACAAATTTTACCCCAAGTTCTAGAAGTCGACAGGGGGTGTCGGCTATTGGAACATTCGCATAATTACCTTGAGCCAGTAGTCGACAGGGGGTGTCGACTTTTGGAGCCAGTAGTCGACACTCAATTTACGTGAATATTCTACTCTAACTCACACTATAATGTGAACTTACATTGTTGTTTGCACTTAAATTTATTTTAATTTAGTTTAATTTCATTCAAGTGCAGACTGAAATTTATTTTAATTTAGTTTAATTTATTCAAACTTATTATTGTTTATTATTATTATTATTGTGTTATTATTATTATATTATTATTTACTATTATTGTATTACTTAATTTTATTTTAATTTAGTTTAATTGTAATTTAATTAAGTTTAATTTAAGTGCATTTAATTTATTCAAAACATTTACCGTTTCTATCAAGTTCCTGCTTACTTAGGTTTTTTTCTAGTTAAGTAGTATTTTAGACGTTGTCATTTTATACTTAAAACACTCAAAAAGTATTACTAATTTGAGAATTCAATGGTTACACGGTCCTGTGATATCGTAAAACAATAAATCTGAGGTTAGAAATTAAATGCGTTTTACTTAAGCATTAGGTGCGTTCAACAATAAGTAAATTTTACTTTTTGATCAATGCTTTTAATAATAAAGCTGTTACAACTATCCTGCTATGTCGACTATTGGTTCATACCCCCTGTCGACTACTGGCGATTGTATGTCGACTATTGGTGCATCGGCCATGTCGACTACTGGAAAATTCAAGATTAGCCATGTCGACTACTGGCACAAATTAGATAATTGAAAAAACTCGTTTCCTTCTTCCCAGAACGTAATTTTAATTACAATTACTATTTCTCCTTGTCAGGAGATACCTAGAGCACACTGTAAGCATATTCGCAACTTAAAAACAATTACCCAGTAGGGGTTACATGCAATTGAAGTCAAAATTTCCCTAGAGGTGTCGACTACTGGTACGTTTACCTAAAGGCTCTCAGAAAGGGAGAAAATGGGCCAAGCAATGGTTCATTGAGAGGGAGAAGTACGAGAAGACGCGAAGACTGTTGATACTAGGCACGGGCGGAGGAATATTGCGCAATGTTGCCCTCACGGCTCAATCTTTTCCAGTTTGTGCAATATATTGACAACTTCTCATCAATCACGCAATATATTGCACAATATTTCAATCTCACCCTCACACGATCAATTATATTGTACAAACAAGTATATTGCACAATAATATTGCACGTCTAGAAAGCGAGGAGGTGGTGTAGGGGGTGTGGGGTGTACCCCAGTTTGAGGGGGTTGGAACACCTGTTTGAAGTGAAAGGAGTTTAAAACCTGTATGAAAGTGATTGAATACCTACAATTTTGAAGCGGTAGGTGTTGTCAACACATGTTTTGGGGAGTGGGGGAGGGGGCCTGTTTGAGCTTGTGTAAAAGGGCAAAGCCAGTTTAAGGTGATGTATACATCATGGGTGTATACATTACTCACCGTATAGGGTGAGTAAACATGTTTGAGGCGGTATAGGTGTTGCAACACCTGTGTAGCCGCATGGGCTGAACTCTTTCAACTTAAATTCGCTTGCCCTCCCCTCTTCGTTCACGGTCCGCGGGAAGCCCCACTTCCGGCGGCGTGACCAGGAAGCCTTCTCTTGCTAATGAGATAGCTTCTAATTACTCGGGTTCCCTGATTGCGCCGCCGGCTTCATCATTTAACTGATCGGCTATTCTTATAATTATTTATAAGAATTTCACACTCAGACGTATTTTTGATTGGGCCCGAGGACTGGGCCTCCCCTGGGGATATTTCGTCTGGGGGAAGCCAGGTCAGCAGACCCAATAAATACGCGCGGACCCGTTGCCCGGGCAGCTGTTGGGAGCCCTCTGCGGCTGCTAGGATAGCAGATCGCGACAATTCGCGTTATGCTCTAGATAGGGATATTCAGGTACTCCCTTCCCCTTCCTTCAAAGACAGGGGGGGGGGGGGGGGGGGTGAAATCCAAGTAACGCTGGAGGCCTTCCCCCAATCACGCAACACAAATATTTATAGAACCAAATTAAATTTTGGAAGTAACTCAATTTGTGCACGTAGGTACACGCCCAACACCCGCATTAATGGGCGCACCTACAACCTGTTTGAAATGAGGGGCATAAACCAGCAGATTTGTTAACGTGTGTTTGAGTTGGCTTTTAGTGTGCCAATACTTGTTTAGGGTGGAGTGTTGAAACCCTGTTTGAGATGGAATAATATTCCATCTCAAACATATTCCTATAGGAGGGTCAAAATAGTTTTGAGGTGAAGCAGAGTGTGTATACACTTTTGAGGCGGTATAGGTGTTGTCAACACCTGTTTGAGAAGGTGTATGGCATGTAAACAACGATTTAAACTTATATAGGGTCTGTTAACACCTGTTTGAAGTGGTGAGTGAGCATTCCTCAAAAGATTGTGGCCTTTCGAGGGGTTCTACAACTTTTTGAGGTTGTCAGGGGTGGGGGTAGTAAACTTGTTTGAGGTGGTTTATCGAAAATTATCGATATTTTTATGCATTTCATTTTAAAAACATGTTTCATGTGACTGTTTATTTTAAAAACACTTACTTTTTTAAACTGTCTCATTTTCACTAAAACGTTAATTAGGCGGTGTGGCTTTTTTGATTTGCTCAACACTGAAAATTTTCCTGGGTCAAACATAGCCATTTCCGACGTATTTTATCATGCTGGTGCCGAAAATCACCGCGAAAAGTTGACTTTAGCTCTTGTTTCAAAGATAAGGAACCTACGTGGGTGATGAATGGCGGGATCGAGGGATATTAAATTTCACAAGTTTGGTACACCTGACAGCTACGATACCTTTCTGTTTGAACTTCATATATTTGAGAGGGAAATTTCCAAGATCGAGCGATGCAAGGTAAAAGTGAGAGTCTCCTTTTGCCCTTAACACGTTCGTGAAATTCGAAGGCCGAATTTGATGGGATTGTGGAAGGAAAAGAGAAACCTACCTAGGAAGCTTTGACATGACATGGTGCGGTAAGAGGTTTCCTTGACAACAAGAAGGAAGACAACAGTTATTTTAGCCATCGGCCGAGTTTTCCTAGATAACAGAAAGATGTTTACAGCATCGCCAGATCGTGAGGGATAAAAATAAGGGGAGTTTCCCCATTGGGCCCCAACCCCTCATTAGCAACAGTGTATGCCCTGAAACTAATCCTTCCTGACCTTTCAGGAATGCCCTTTTGGGCCCCCGAGCAGAAAACGAAGCGTAGACGTTTGTGCCCCTTCCCAGGAATAGCCCAAAACGGCGGAAACCAGCTGAACAACAAAGTAACATGCATGATTTTATATGAATTCGTGTGAATTATACACGTCAGAACTATGATCAATTACAAAAATATAATTTTATGTAATTTTATATAAAATATTATTTTTTATCATTTCTATGGGGCTAAAATGGGGCTACGGGAGGTATTTTTGAAGGGTTTCGGCTATGGGGTCGAGTTGGGTGTCGTTTTCGAAGTATTTTCGGACATAGAATCCAGTGTAGTGGTGCTGTTGATGTAGTTGGAAAATAAATATTTACAAAATTTAGGGACGCCATCATTCCTCACTGGTGGTTTAGCACTTATGATCGTTTCATCTCCTACATGTTCTGGACCTAATGATCCTAATTATATCACAATTTTCAAATAAACAGTCAAACAGTCTCTCTCTCATCACCACTACCACGCAGGGGCCCAACAGGGAACTTTCGAACCCCCTGGTTTTGACTCTCGACGTATTAGAGGCCCCTCATTATCGCCTTGACCTGAGGGATTGGGGCCCAAACGTCGTACTCTCAAAAATAGGTGTACTACTTGGTTTGGGAGAGAAGTCTTTGTGGTAGATTAATTATTAATAATATTCTGGTGCATATCATTACAATATCATTCATAATTTATATATCAGGATGTACCTTCAGGCTGTACCTCCTAAATCTTTTTTACGTAACTTCGAACAAGTGAAAGGAACGTCGATGAAAACCATTAAAACTGACCGGTTTCGGCGAAATTGCGTTGAGGGGAAAACCGCCCCTGAAATACATTGTAAGGCTTTCGTTCAACCCAAGTCGAAGCGTGAGGGAAGAAAGTGGGGAAAAGTTAGGGAAAACCCCCGTAGGGAGTTGGGAAAGTGTCGAGCGGGGATGAGGGGAGGGTGTGTGATGAATGAATTCCAACATGATTGATGGGTTGTTTCACACGCTTTCCAGTAATGGGCTGGTAATAATGGTCTTCACGTTTTAGGCCGTTGGTAGGGGGGGGGGGGGGGGAGGGGGGGTAGTGTTGGTTTTTTCGTACTAACGTCATCACGCTGATCAAGATCACACAAAAGTTTGAAATAAACCTATATTCAATCATTGTTTTGTTTCTTTTCAAGCAAGTTCAAAGTTCATTATTTAGCCCCCCCTCCACATCAACGACCGCAAACAATTTAATTAGGATTAATTAGCGGTTTTTCATGTAAATGTAGGTGGACGTCGGGGGCGGTCCGTCGTGCCGTGTTGCGGTCGTCCGTCGGTGAATTGCCCGCCGTTACAACCGTCCCCTTCGTTCCCCCCTTTTTCCCTCGCCAGCCCCGAAAAGGCCCGACAGCCCCAATTTGTCCGCAGGACGAAACTCCCGTTCCCCGGCGGTTTTCCCCTCCCCGCGCTACGGGAGGAGAGAAACGGGGTTTTCTGGTAATACAACGCCGCAGGGAAACCGCGAAACACCGCCGAAAAGACCGCCCCCCCCTCACCAACCAGCGCAAACGCTGCGAGCTACGACGTGGAAAAAGGAACCTTTCTACCCCCCCCCCCCCCCCCCCCCCACCCCCCCCCCCACCTACCCCCCCTCCACCCACCACCCAACTTCCGTTCGTTCGTGGGATGTCGTTGTGTACGTAAAGTATGATGTGTCCCCCTCTTGATGATACAAATATAACATATCGTATGGCCTGAAAGATAACGTTAACGTTTCTACTAACCGCAGAGGCGCAAAAAAACAAAAACAAAAAAAAAATCGTCATCCCACTACGATTTGAACGGTATTCTCTTCTGTACTAAATAAATGAAATTTAAACGAGAATGAGCTTTAAAAAAATTTTCGTAGCTTTTGAAGGATATTTAATATCCTTAAAAAGCTACGAAAACGGGACTTAACGCAAACAAAAACCGGCTGCATTGTTTACAGAGCCTCCGGAAAAATATGAAATTTGAATTCCGAGGCCGGATAGCGGGACATCGTCACCGTTCTCATTTTATTTTTATTTTTATTTTTTTTTTTTATTAGTATTATTTTTTTTTTATTGCTCCGACAGACACAAGTTAGCCAACCAAATACCAGCCAGCCGAAAAAAACTAAATTCCCTCTTTTCCAAATTTTTTTCGGTCAACACACTTCACTTTTTATGAACTTCAATTATATCTATTTTTTTTTTTTTTTTTTTTTTACGAGATGAAAAATCCTTTATGGACTGTCAGCGGGGAAGTCCCCACCCTTCGTGTGGGAGTCCTGCTTACCTCAGTTTACCCACTAAAAAACACCTCGATATCTCTCAGGAAGCTGCCCCGGGACTACATAGTTAGTATTACTTCAGGGCAGTTCCTTTGGTTGGCCTTGTATGGCCTCTCCTTGTAGCCGGTGTAAGTCCGTGTCTCCTGTTTTTGAGGGGAATAGATTCCCTCCACCAGTCCTGATCTTCTGTTCTGCCGTTTCTTCTCCTTTTCATGGGGTGGTCATTCGTCAGATGAGAGAGGGGGTGATGGAAGGGTTGGTACAGCACCAATTCCCTCCCACTCCCTGTCTCTCTCTTTCGTCTTCAGTATTGCTATGACGAAAGTGTTCACGGCATCCCAATTGTCTTCCGCCGCCAGCATCTTTGCTACAATTGTTTCTGGCTCGAAGTCTTCAATCTCCTCCTAGGAGTAATGCTCGACCGGAAACTAAACTTCTGGACGCACATATGCAGAGCTGCAGACAAAGCGGCTGTTGTTGTGGGAAGGTTGTCTCGTCTTATGGCTAACATAGGCGGCCCCTCCCCAGCAAAACGCAGATTACTCATGCGAACAGCGGACGCCATTATGCTGTATGGAGCTGAAATCTGGTCGGAATCACTGAGGTTCCAAATATAGACAAAGGATGGAATCAGTGCAGAGGAGAGGAGTGCTGCGCATATGCAGCGCATACAGAACAGTATCTGCCGCAGCAGTGCAAACTATTGCTGGAGCAATCCCAATAGACCTCCTAGCGGACGAAAGGAGAAGAATTCACTCACGCAAAGGAGAAAATGCGCCAGCAACAGTGAAGAAAGAAGAACGGAGAATGACCATGGAGAAGTGGCAGGATAGATGGAGGATGGAGACCCGAGGAAGATGGACTGCACGGCTCATTCGAGAGTGGTCGGAAAGAAAGCACGGGGAGACGAGCTACTATCTCACCCAGTTCCTAACAGGCCATGGCTATTTCCGAGCATACCTGAAAAAGATAGGAAAGACTATAGAAGCAGAGTGCATGTACTGCCACACTGAGGATGACGACGCCCATCACACCTTCTTTGTGTGCCCCCGCTGGCAAAGGATGCGGAGAGGTCTGATGGAGGAGATTGAATTATATCTATGACAGGAATAATAATAATAATAATAATGTTGTTGGAAACTTGTTGAGGGTCAGTCAAATAAGACGAGATTTTTTGCCGACGTTTCAAGAGATATATTCTCCTATCATCAGGGCCTAATGAAATGAACAAAACACGAATTTATACTTTGAATTTAACAATTGATGAAACTATATGATACGATACAAAGTGTATTAGATACGAAAAAGTGAAAAGTGTACATAGAACAAATGAATATGATATAAAATATAATTTAGAAGGTAAGTAGAGCCAAATGATTGAGTGAGCAAGTTTAAAAAAAATTTATACAGGTACTTACAAGTGCAGGAAAAAGGCAGCACACGATGTGAGCCGTCGCTGTCGTACAAATATACTAAATAATATGTAGTACTTGTAAATAATAGGTACTTGTAAGTACCTGTATAAATTTTTTTTAAACTTGCTCACTCAATCATTTGGCTCTACTTACCTTCTAAATTATATTTTATATCATATTCATTTGTTCTATGTACACTTTTCACTTTTTCGTATCTAATACACTTTGTATCGTATCATATAGTTTCATCAATTGTTAAATTCAAAGTATAAATTCGTGTTTTGTTCATTTCATTAGGCCCTGATGATAGGAGAATATATCTCTTGAAACGTCGGCAAAAAATCTCGTCTTATTTGACTGACCCTCAACAAGTTTGAAACGGTCAACATCACCATCAACTATTAATAATAATAATAATAATACAGTATGTGTAACACGTGCCCAATATCAAATTCCGTCCACCAACATAATAAGTTCTTCCGAACTTGTGGTAGCTGGTGGAGACACTCTCAGCCAAATATAGAACTACAAATTTCAGATAGCAGAACTAGGATTAATAAATACCAGACCACTAACGTTTACTACAAGCGTACTACGTAACTCCGACTCAATTTTTTCTAAAATTAAATTCTACACAATTAAATTAAATTTTAGACAATAGCACTTGCTTAAGATTATAAAAGCCTAAAAGACACTTGTAATAAGCGTTTTTCTTAGCTCTCTCAATGTTCATCTTTGGTAGAACAATATTAGATGACAGCGCAGTACGTGTGTGTGAAGTACAACGCCTGTGCTCTGGCTGAAGGCAGTTTTGAACACAAAAATGCTTGACTGCATCAAAAACAATTCTCTTACGTTAAGTAGGTACGTTAAACTCCCGGTAAGGCAGAAATCTTGGGTATGGAGAACTTTTCTTGAGGGGGATTCTAATAATAGTATTCTGAACGACGCCAGCAGCGACCAGCACTACCCCACACTACAATAATTGTAATTATTCCATATTTCAACAAAGAGAACTCCAAACCAAAATAAATAGATCGCAGCTGATCGAATGCCAAAAAATGTCTAGCCTCTTTAAAAACATAAAATAACATCCTCAATTTAGCAATTGAGGACTCAATGTGGAAATTAATTTCTAGTTGAGAACAAATACAACACCTATTATACCTATAATAGGTACTTACATTTAAGAGCCAACGACAAATTTATACAACTACAAGATCCCTTTCGATGAAAGCATGCATAACGATGAAAACTTGATGATTCATTGACGGAATTACAGCGACATTAAAATGAATTTCATGTTACCGCAATTACGTCGCAACAATAACAATTATTGTTGGGTAAAGTTCAAGTTCGCATCGGTTGAAATGCCGCTCTGTTTTATGCACGTTTATGAATCTTCAGTCGTTAAAAAAAAAAACAACAAGAAATTAATAGGGGGATCTATTTTGTGTTCACATCCTTTAAACCGAATGCACTGCGGAAGAAGATTTAAACTTTCAGGAAATGGTTCTTTTCTTGCGTTGTTAGTCCTGAGAGGTTTTTTTCAATATTTGTTTGGAGCTTTAAAGCTTATTTGATGCATGAGGCGATTTTCCAATATAAAGTCAAGACGCCCGCGGTTTTTCCTTTGCACTTCCTTCTGAACTCGAACAAAAAAAACCCTATATAAACTCCAGTTTGACTTTCAAGCCCTTAAGTTCTTTCAGTCCTGCGTAAGAAAGTCGGACAAAAAAAAATTACTGAAGATCCGCGGAAGAAATAATTTTCCTGGGGGGGAGCAAGTTTGTTTTTTCCAGTTCGCCTTGACTTTGCTCCTTTATTTCCATTCTTTTCCGGAGTTCTTTGAAAAGGAGAACCATCTGGTGCAGGGAAATATTGAATCCACGGGGAAGATGTTGTGTTGGACTTGAGTTGTTCGGTGCCGTTTTCACCGGAAGTTCGAACTGTCGGGTATGCATAACCGAGAAGGCTCTCCGGTCGTGCGGGTACTGTATAACCAGACCCTCAAAGTAGCCTGCTTGAAATAGTCGAGTATAATGGGGTAGAAAAACGGAAAGCTGGAAAATGTCCCTCCAAATACGCCCAAATATTAGGAATCTGAGTTTGCACCATCGTGGGAGGTGAGCTTAACGTTTGGTGGCCCAAAAACCGCTATTTGTGGATACTTAATTTGGTTATTGGCCGTTTTTACCCAGAAGGAAGCTTCTCACAAGAAAAGTTATACAACTCGTTTTTTAAGAGAACTAATTTCTGCGTCGAATGATTACCCTATCGTCCTAACTATGTGGGGCCGTCTAGCCGAAACCAAACGTTAAAGATGTGACATTTTTTCAAAATGAGTTAAAAGCGAATTATCTACGTTGTAATGAGTCGAATGAGATTAAATCTCTATTCTGTGCCTACGGTGGCCCAATAATATTGATACGAACTAAAAATAACATTATTAAGTAGTACTGTATTGAACAAAATGTATTCAATTTAATTTATCTCATCAGGTAAAGGAAGAAATTGATCGTGGCCACTACCGAAACCCTTTGGTGTTGTTATTATCACAAAACCCCTCCTCCACCAAATAGCCCTTTTCCAACTGCCATTTCCCTTTTTTTTCCTCTCCCTTCCAGGATCTAATCCTACCTGCGTTAATCCCCACTTAATCTTTTTCTTTCCTAATCCCCCCATTCAACTTTTCCACGTCAACCCAAGTTCTCCGGAGAAAAGCGATCGATGGCTTCAGGTTTTAGAGGCCGAGTTTGGGGAGGGAGCAGTTTTGAGGAAAGTTATTTGAAAGGGATATTTACAAAGTGATGACCGGTTTGGTTATTGTTTTATTTATTCATTTTTTTATTTTTTATTTTTTTCAGATCCCTGCGAGATGGCGCCGTGCCCTCAAGGGGCCCAATGTCGGATCCAAGATGGCATCCCGGTCTGCACCTGCATCCCTTCGTGCCCCCAGTCGTCGGCCCAAGTGTGCGGCACGGACGGTCACACGTACCTCAACCTCTGCCATTTGCGGCGGTCCGCGTGCGTCAACGGGACGAAAATCGGGGTTCAGCACCCGGGCTCTTGCGGTAAGTACTCGTGATCACCTTCCTCGTAGTCCAGTAACGCACCTCTATGGACAGTTTTGACGGCGCGAGAACGTGAGCGCTCAGTAGCGCCCTAAGTGGCTGTCCTTGAAGCGCGCTGACCATAGACGTAAAAAGGTGGATTCCCAGATGTACATTACTGGACCAACACTTAGATAATCGATTTTGATTAATCGTATCAACAACACTATTTCTGAACAATAGAATGCCTTTATAGTAACCCATTTTCTAATGGAATTCAATAGACTTTTCAGTCATTCCCAGAAGAAACGGGGAAGAGAAGATAAAGTGAAAGAGAAAGTGGATGAAGATTTCGATTGGCCTCCTTTCCTCGTCCTGTAATTGTGTTCCCCTACACCCCTTCCACTCGCTCTCTTTCGACCCTATTACTTAACCCTTTACTTTTCCCTGAAGGGTGGGGGGTTTACCATCTTAAGACAAGGGATCTCCTCCCAAGGACTTGAAACTTTAATTAAAGGAGCTGAAGGGATGCGGGCGGGTCTTTGAGGGTAAGAAATGAGCCGTCAGAGAGCGGAAGGGCCTTAAAAACGTCACATACTCCCTTTCCACGCATTTTATTTTGGAGGGTGACTTTTACGAATTGCGTCCTACCTGAGTGATCTTGAAAATGGTCCTCGAAGTTTACCTTTGTCGCCATCTTTCGGTCTAGTTGGGGCTCTAAGATTAAGAGAGGGTTAAAGTCGGATCTCGTTACGTTCCCGAGTTTCTCGAGTTCACTTGTCCACGACATCCCCCAGGAGACAATTAGCGGCCAAACAGGACATCACGCTCATTAATAACTCCCCAACTGACGTGTTTTTCCTCACCGGGGGGAAATGTCCCTGGCAGAAAGAAAAATGTCCGGTTTGAGGACCGCCAGAAAAAGATCCACCTTGTAGGCGTTAAGTGTCTCATTCTGGTGTGTCTTCTACCGTCTCGGCGTTGATGAAGATGGTACGATCCAGAAGAAACATCTTCGCGTCTATCAAGACTCTGACGGCATTTCTTTCCTCGACCACAGAAAAACGAGGGTTGAAAGCAATTTGATTGGACCAGGTTCCTACCTTAGAAATTTTTTGCGCGATTGGTTGTATAAAAACGCTGCAAATTTGACACAAGAGCTTAGGCATTTGTCTTTTCTCTGAACTGTGGAATAATTAATTTTTAACGAAGGTAAAAGGTAAAGGTAAAAGTTAAAAAATATAAAAAATAGGTAAATAAAAATTTTAAAAATAAATAAATTTAAAAAATTTAAAAGGTTTTGAAAATTTATCAAAATATAAAATGAAAAGTACAAGGAAAAAAGGACGAGACTCCAAAATACAAAAAAAAAAAAGACCAACTCGTGGAAAGCATTCTATTCAAGTTATTATATTATTACATTAAATAAAAATTCATGATAATTGTAACTTGAATAGACGAGACCCATCGATTTACCCATCGATGTACTGTATGTTAGTTAACTACATCGACTTACCACGAGTTAATGAAGTTTATTTTTGCGTTCCTGAACATTTTTGTATTGAATACAAAAATGTACAGACTAAAAAATTTGTAGTCTAAGGGTAAGACTCCATTTAATGGAGTCTTACCCATTTTCCCCTGTATCCATCAAACTATTACCGTTACTATTATAATTTTGTTAAATTAATTTTATTATTATAATTTTATTTTTTATTCAATAGCTAATAATTTTTTACAATAATAATAATTTTTTATAATCGGATACCAGAATCACCCTAGTCTATTCTCGACATAGCGGTCCTGGATTGATGTTTTAATTTCCGACCTAAAACAATTAAATTTGTTCAGTCAAAATCTTCTTGTTCAGTTTAAATTTTAAACAACGTAGATTAACGAATTTGTCACATTTGTTTGTTTCAAAACATTTTGCGCCAAATTTGAACTTTTACAGCTATTTTTCAGCTTGAAACTGCGGTTTTTTTAAAAATAAAATGCGTAAGTCCGTAGGAAAAAATGTTTTTCTTTTTTGGTTGAGAACAAGGTCAAATTTGATACAGTCAGAAAAAAATGCCCCGAAAAACGAAAGAAAAAAAAACCACATTCCGAGCATCCCTTTCGGTGTTTCAGTAGGTAGTCAGGAGAAGGTTCAGGTCAGAAAAAATGAAAACACTTGCTGACTTCAGTGGAGATCACATTAAATGTGTATAATATACAATATTATTGTACATTTTGGAACGGTACGCAAGCAATACGAAACATTAAAGCTTCGTGTCCTGCAAGGCAACCGGACAAGCCATTGAAATTCAAAAAAGATGAACAGTCTAAAGAGCAGAAATGGTTAAATAAAAGCCTTCTTTTGTAACACAGAATGTTATTTGGATTGAACTTGTGCGTAATTGAAGTGTTCGAAACCGGTGCTGGAGACGGAAGGAAGTAAATTAGAAAAACCAGAAGCCTTAAGTAGTTGTGGGCGCGTTAATGTAAGTGTGGCTGAATGACTGATTACTTTTAGTTGTGCATTTTTGGAATTTCTAGACATTCCTAATTGATTGAATTTCACAAAACGTTGGAATTTTTGGTTTTTGATTTTTGATTGTAATTTCACGAAATACCTCCAAGCGGGAGGGAGAGAAAGATTTTATCGAAAATGTTCCATTCAATGGAATCCATTGGTACCTATATAAATTGGAAAGAAATCCCTCCTGAAAGTGGTGGAGAAATGTTTAAAACTGTTTTCTAAATTTAAAAAGTCTTTGGGAATAATAAGCCTGTACAATACCTGTTGATGAGACATGTCAAAGGTTACTGTGCCTGTCTCTGGTTAAGACCGACGCACTTGCCCTGTTTCTGCACTTTGCCCGCATCACTTTGAAAATAACCTTAAAATGGTTAAAATAATGAAATACAATTTCAGTCGTTCAACCGTTTACAATCTCGGCTAACCGCGTTTTCAATTTAAACCGGGAAGGCAGTTAGAAAGCTATGCGGTTAAATGCCGTTGAATACTTGGCATGGTCTGTGGTGGGAGGGGGGGGGGGTGTACCCTTTCAAAGTTTCTGATAAAATTAGTTTCCTCCTTGTTAGGGCCGACGTTGCTGAATGCGAAGGGGGAGGGGGGGGGGGGGGAAGCGGGATTTTCATGGAAATATCCGGATATAAACGAGTGAGGTAACACTGAGCGTTATGACGTAAGGTGGGAAGGGGGGGGGCTTCCCATATAAGCAATATGTCACCGTTTCCTACAACCTACATACATCTTCCTAACGTCGTTCAGCCCCCCCCCCCCCCCCCCCCTTAGGGGGGCACGTCTTCAACGTAATCCTTTCCCCACTCGGGTCGGTATTAGTTTTCCCTCCCGCCTAATTGGATTTCCTCGGGGAAATTCCCCCTCCCCCCTTACGGGCCTTTCACAAACGGGATTTTATCGCCTTTAAAATTCGTCGACTGGGTTTTCATTACAAACCGCCTTTAGTAGGTGATATCATTTCTAGGGGCGGGATTTAATCGTGACGTTATTTGGCCCATTAGGAACAACGGGGGCGTTTTGAGGGATTTTGAAACTTCTTTGCGGGGAGGAAAACAAGAGAAGAAGAATAAACTAATAAAGAATAAACGAAAATATTTACGAAGTAAGTATAGAGTACCACAGCATAAAAATAGCGTCTAATAATCTGATATTTGCCACCTCAAAAAAATGCGGCTTCACGGTGAAGCCTTCACCTCAAAAATCGAAAAAATCAAAATTTTCAACCTTTTGGTTTGTTATTCTTGGAACAATACACCCACACAATGTAATCGCAACGGAGCAGTGTTGCCAAGGTGCGGCCGTAAAAAACCCCTGAGGCAACGACAAAAAAAAACCAAATCCCCCCAAATGAAGAAAAAAAAAACCAAAAAAAACCCCAAAAGTTAAGGATGAAATCCTGATACAAATAAATAACTGAAATTCTTTTAATAACCTAATATTATATTTGACACACTCCGATCTGCCTCAAAATTTGACATTATCCGTTTCAAGAGGTCTACATTCTAAATCCGAAATGCCCTTCCGCCGTACGCCGTCCGCTGTCCGGGCCGCTTTGGGCAGTAGGAATTTTTTTTTTTTAATTAAAAAAAAATTCCTACTTAATTTCCAGATTTAATCTGAAATTTTGACTAAATACTTGGTTTACCATCTAGTTGTGCCCGCAAGGTTTTCAGTCCGATCGCCCAAACCCGTGGGGCGCTATGGGCTACGGGAGGGTTTTTTTTAAGGCTTTTAGCTATGGGATCGAGTTAGGTGTCGGTAACGAAGTATTTTTGGACATAGAATTCATTTTTGGGGGTCCCTGAACGATCCGATTTCTCGGTCTATAGGGCTTTCATGGGGCTAAAAACGGGATTTTTGAAGGATCCCAGGAGGTTGAATATTTTTCGAGTAAAAAATCGATCAAAACATTTGTGAAAAATCCCAGAAAACAACAACAATTTTTTAAATATGAAAATATAAAAATAAAAAAATTTAATTTAAAAAGGGTTGTTCAGGAAGGATAAAGCCGCTAAACGGCTTTATCCTTCCTGAACAACCCTGCAAACATGCAAGCCGGTTACTCTGACACAAAAATTTAAAAGGAATATTTAATATTTCTTTCATTGACAGAATTAAATTTCTGTACAAGTAACCTATATCAAAGAATAATAAACCCTAGTGTTAAATTTGCATAGTTTTTACCTGCTGTTATTTCTTTAATGACTGATCCATTTTTTCATTTTCCCCCAAATTCCCCTGACTCATCCGTAAAAACCCCCCAAAAAAAACCCAAAAAACTTCACCCCCAAATTCTCCCTCTGATGAAAAAAAAACCCAAATTTGGGGAGAAAACCCCCAACTTGGCAGCACTGCAACGGAGGTAGAACATTCTGATCGGCCTCAAAATTTGACTTCATCCGTTTCAAGATGTCTAGATTCCGAAAACGAAATGTGCGTACGCCGTCCGCCCAGCTGGGGTTTTTGAAGGGCACTGACCTGTTTTGACCTGACGCAACTCAGACGTTGAAATCCTTTCAAACGTAAACGTAGTAAGTGTTTGCATATAATTTGGAGTTGTTGGGCCGGGTTGGGGCGAGTGTTCCCTCAAAAGCAAATCCTTCGAACGCTCGTGTAACTCGCAGGAGGGAGAAACATCTGGCTTGCGAGTACAACTAAACTTGAAGGCGAACTGTATTTGTAAGGTGCCCATCTGCATGAAAAGAGAAGGGGGGAAGGTTGTCTGATGTTTAGCAAATGACACGGAACTTGCCATCTCAAATGCGCATATGTAAATTCACGGAGAATTATTAGGGACTCGGGGAGGTCGGAGCGAGGTTGAAGGAAACCCCTCGGATAAATATTTATCAGAAGGGAAAAGCGGGGGAGGCATCGCAACAATGACGTCTTAGACAATTGTTTAACCCTTAGGGCAAGTTCTGGGATCCCCCTGCAGACCTTCAAACAATTGCGGTGAAATGGAGAAACAGTCGGATGGCAAACGCGGTCGGAGAAGCTATGCGAAGCACACAAACTAGTGAAAGGAGATGCTAAAGTGGGTGAGAGGGTCGTTCCAAAAAGTTTCGGCTGGACTTCAGGGTCCATGTCCAAAAACATTTCATATCCAATCCTCTCTATCCACCTACCACAATTCGATAAAACAACCTCAATAGCTAAAGTAAAAATTACCTATAAACCTTAAATCGTAGAAAATATCGCAATCCTCTCAAACTCCAGTCTTACCATGAACAGGAAATGTGAAATCCTAGATTTAGGTAGAACGTTTTGGCCATTCTTCAAGCAAAATTAAGTTAATTCCTTATGTAACCGAGCCCCATCCCCTATCAACTCTAATAACTGTCCAGGTATGGGACTTGGATTTTAATATGCACTGCCTGAGCTTAACTCTTTACCTCTGCACTTTCAGCGGCACTTTCGGCAGAGCGCACCACAACCGCCACCCAAGGGGGAACAGCAGCGAAATAATCTTAATCACATTAATCACATGTTAATTAATTATTATTCTTAATCACGTTTAATCACTTAATCACATTAAAATACCGGTTCCTGGCTGTTGCATTTAATAGCTCTATGTCGCGCGTGGTCCCCTCCAGTCCCTATAATACCCACACAACCAACCCAAATAATGCCCACCCCTAACCCCTCCAAACTAACAAAATGTGCTTAAAAAATTATGACTATTAATAAACCCCCAAATGAAAGCCGGGAAATTCCAAAACTCAAAATGTAAGTGCAAACCATCGTTTTAGTGTGCACACTAAAATAAATAGCCTACACCATAACCCTTTCCCTTCCCAAACCAATTCCCTTGATTTCCCCTTTCTGTCACCCCACATGTTCCCTCAAAACCATTTTAGCCCTTACTTATTAAATACATACCTACCACATACATACCATACCATATCAGCATCCCCCTAAACAGGCATAAAAAACCAGGACGACCACCGCGCGGAACAACAATAATTATTGGCAACTTGAAAACCCGTCGTTGGGGGGCGCTCTGTCGGGAGCCTATACAGCAGAGGAGGGTTAACAACGAATAATGCCCTTAAAGGAAACACACAACCCGCTTTCTGTTAATTAAGACATAGCCTTACTTATAAATGTTAAACACCCCATTTCTGTGCGACGTGAGACTGTTCCTCTCGAACTTCCCCCTAAACAAAATTTCTGGTGTGTGTAGGTACCTACCAAATGTACTCCTGATGAGCCTCGAGAGTTATTGCATATTAAATATGCAAATTAAAAATTGCATGATTAAATTTTAATCATAAGCAATAAACCTTACAACCAACCCAACGGCTTTTTTCCAACACCACTCCCTGCATGATTTTTTTAATGAATGCCTTCAGTATGCCAATGAGATTCACTCGAACGCGGTTGGGGGGGGGGGGGGGGGGAGGGGGGGGGTGGATTTGACCAAATGTAGGTATTGGAACTGTACAACTGTACGGATAACTTGGAACCATTACGCCCTTGTCACTGGAACCGTTCCAGAAATTACCTTGGCCGACACACCCCTATCATATTTACATAATATGTAAATATGATAGGGGTGTGCAGAATATTATTCTGCACTTATTCAACTCCCTCGCGTAACAACGAACATTAAATGAAACTTTCATCTTAACAATGTCATCAAAATTTGATGTTAAGATTATAATATATTTAATTTATTTAATACAAACATTTTCGAAAAAACATGATAATATCGATATTATCGTCCTGTTAATCCTTAAATGATAAAACACTTTCAGTGCTTTCGGACCCAACTAAATGGAAAACTGAATATTTGTCAACATTTCAGATTTGAAATAAATAAATAAGTAAAGCCCCACCAGCCAACCAAACCAATAATTGGAGAATTATTCTCTTTTCTTTTCTTCTTTTTTTTAATTCTTGGACTAACTTTTGTTATCGCGACGGAGATCGAAAATTCAGATCGGCCTCAAAATTTGACTATTCGTTTCAAGATGTCTGGATTCCCAAAACGAAATGACCGTCAGCTGTACGCC
The DNA here is from genome assembly GCA_955831195.1 of Pilophorus perplexus. Taxonomy (NCBI): domain Eukaryota; kingdom Metazoa; phylum Arthropoda; class Insecta; order Hemiptera; family Miridae; genus Pilophorus; species Pilophorus perplexus. The sequence goes on along the minus strand of OY037014.1, from coordinate 8,290,149 downwards.
GGACGCCGTCCGGTCCGTTTTGGGCAGTAGGATTTTTTTTTTTTTTTTTTTTTTTTTTTTTTTTTTAACTGAAAATTTGACAAAATACTAGGTTTACCATCTAGTTGTGCCCGCAAGGTTTCCAGCCCGATCGCCCCAACCCGTGGGGCTCTGTGGGGCTAAAAAGGGGCAATGGGAGGGCTTTTTTGAAGGGTTTCGGCTATGGGGTCGAGTTAGGTGTCGTTTTCGAAGTATTTTTGTACGTAGAATCCATTTTTCGGGGTCCCGGAACGATTCGATTTCACCGTGGAGATCTATTCGGCTCTCATGGGACTGCAAATGGGATTTTTGAAGGATCCCTGGTGGTCAGATATTTTCCGGGTAAGTAATTTTGGACGCAAAATCCATTTTTCTATATTTTTCAACTATTTAGGATAGGAGCTATGGTTTCAAGTTGAAGAGTGAAAAAAAATTTGAGGACAAAATTAATCACATTGAGTTAGCTGGCCGTAATGATAAAGGAACGAGTTAGGTTCAAACGTGGCGTGAAGGAGATGTGTCGGAAAAGGAAAAGTGCGGGGGGGTGGGGGGGATGTAGCATGAGGAGGAGATTACGTGGCAGTGGGATAGGGTAATGGTAGAAAAGGGTTAGTGAAGGGTTGGCAAGGGTCGGGGATTTAAAGGAGGCGGTGTTTGGGCGATGGGGGGTCTTCAGTCTTGCTGAGCTAGACAATTAGGCTCCTAGAGAGCTGAGCCAGCGGGGGATCCCCCTCCGCGTCCTTCCCATGCTTTCTTTTTCCCTTTTCTCTTCCACTACCAGAAGCAAGGTTGCTGCTATGGTCCGGAAAAGGTTGAGTTTATGAAATTCAGGCGTCTCGGGATGACTCTAACCCCCCCACCATTACTCTTCTGTCGTATGAAAATTACACGAATAGTATCCGTCGGACAGGATACCGTGCGTAGCGCCATATCACGTAAAATGGCACAGTGCTTTTTTGCACACATACAAAAAAAACTCCTCAACTGGCGACGGAAGATCGGGCCCAAATCCCTTCAGGCAGTGGAAAATTCAGCCGAAACCCTAATCCAACCCAAGTAGCCAGTGGAAAATTCACCCCAACCCAAAGATTACCAGAGTTGAAGGAATTGGGGGGTAGAAAACTGAGACCGCAAGTATTATTTTATTTATGTTTTATTAAAAATTAAAACAAATTCAGTCAGAAATGACTAGCGTAACTGGGGAGCATCTTGACCGAATCTTAACCTACGCATGATAAATTTTATGCCTGAGGATCGTAGTGGTTACTCACTCGAACAACAAGCTCTGAGACGTAAGGCAGTCTGCCGTAATATATTATACTTCTCCAAAAATCCGGGGGTACGTAGTGATGAAATATCCGTGGATTGTAAGCAATTGACAGAAACGTTTGGGGCAAAATCGGAAAGTCCCATCAATGTATACATACAGATATGACGGCCGCTGATGTGAGCAAATTCGTACGACAAGAATACACAACCAACCCTCTGTAAACATCATTAACCAGCAAAAAGGCCACGAGGGATCCCCATTGACAGTTTTCAGGCACTGGGAAGAAAGGTTGGTAGGTAATAATGGTTCACATTTGCGGTACATATTTTTCTTTATGTTCCTCAAATCCTTGGTCTAAGAACCGAAAAAGTGTGTAGGAATTAGTACAGGTATTAGGTCAGTAGAATTTGTTGACGTTTGCCACCAAACTGACAGATTGACCGGCCTGGGCTGAGTTTTCTATTTCGCTTATGGGTGAATCTACGAAAAGTGCCATTTTCGGGGTCACACATTTGAAAATTTAAAAATCGAGAAATTCCGAACTTTTTTTATGGTAATAAACTTAGATTACCTTGGTGATTATTGTGTATCAGTGGCTACGCAGCAACTTTCATCGTTCTGTTGTTAGACAGCCAGATGAATGATTAAGACCAGATGAATGAAAAATGAGAGTGTAGACGGAATTTAAAAGAGAAATCCAGCGAATTGAAACCATGGTATACATTTTTTTAACGAAAAGTGTCAAAATCTTGAGTAAAGGCAAACTCCAGTGCTGTCATTTGCTGGCTTTCTTTTGCTGTGATATTCATTCATCTGGTCTCTATTCATTCATCTGGCCACAAGAATGTTTGTTGGCCAGATGAATGAAGACCAGATGAATGAAATTTTTTACAATAAATCACTTGTACAAGTAGATGAAGGTAAAACAGAAAAAAACAAAGAGCTCATCATAATCTATGCAGGTGTTTGTACAAAAATGGACTTCGAGCGTTTTGATAGATCTACTGGAACACCCACAACCATGACCAGAAGAATGACTCACAAAAAAGTCAGTCATTTCCCAGAGCTGTTGTTTGGAGGCCTACAAGATGGATAATAAAGAGACCTCACGGTGAGGTATTGAAGCCACGGGCTTCAGTGGTGCCACTTGTAGCACAAGAATGTTCCCACAAGTTTTTGTTTCCCTTCACCAAGCATGAACTTCAGGAGCCAGATGAATGAATTGAAAGCTCGGGACAGGACGATTATCAACAGTAGTTGCTAACCTTCATTAACTAAATATTCAAAAGACATATGCTCGTAATCTACAGGCTTATAAGCACTAGTAAAAATTATTGGCTGATTTTTTCCTTCTCACGTTAAGGTGGGGTAGGTACATGCTGAAAGTTGACTACCTCATGATGGGGACAGGCCAGATGAATGAAAAATTGACCATTCAACCCAGATTTTACCTGTGAAATATTAAACTGAAACACCCCAACTGACACGGAAGAATGGAGCCCGTACCTATAGACAAATAGGGGAAAAAAAAGCTTTCTTATCATGCCCAGAAGTAGAGATATTGTGCCGGGACAAGAAAATGGCACTTTTCGTAGATTCACCCTTATCCCATGGGCCCGAGGGAAGGGACCGTTTTCGCGAACTTTGATCGCCGATATAATGACAACTCAGACTTCCTCCGCCCGCTAGAAGTTCCTTACATATAATATATGTACCTTACATATTATGTAAGGTTCTTAGGTAAGTTACAAAAAAAAACAAATTTATTCTATAGAATAAATTTTTTTTGTAACTTACGCGCCCTTTAAAACCCGATTCAAATATGACGATGATTTTTGTCGTGCAGCTCCAGTGAAGTAGAATTTCAAACGATTCTTGAGGGGTAGGTAGGTACCTCTGAATTGCTCTGAAACTCACCCCTCTGTTGGCACTGAACTTAATTACTTTCACACTGAACCCCACAATCACGATCAACAATAATAGTTGGTCGTGTTAATAGTCGTTTTACTTAAAGAATTATTCGATTAGTAAAATTTACTAAATTGTCTAAAAAATTAATTCAATATTTTCGAGGAAAGGAAAAGAGTAACAACCCCTTCATAAATAAAAGGGTTGGAAAATCTGACATTTGAGTTGTTCGCCTTGGGGGGGGGGGGGGGGCTAAATGTCCCGTGAAATGGCGAATGAAGTACCTGCACCCTATAAAGGTAGCCAGGGGGGGTTGTGGACTGAGTATTATAGCGAGAACCAACTCGACCGTGAAAAGGTAAGTAGAAGTGGCCGGCGGTCATTTTCTCCGGTACTTTACACGGCACATTGCCGCCAATACCGAACCTTTTGAAAAGGAATATCCTGAAAAAAACAGGTTATCGCGGGGAATCGATAATAAACAAGCAGAGAAACAGCTCGCTTTCGCTTGGATTTGCCAACACTGGCAATAAGGTGTGCCCGTAAAACATGATCCATATTTCCTTGTTTTGGTCCTTGATGTAAACTGAAGGATCCGGGGGTCTGAGGGTGTCCCCCAGAAGTCACTACAATACGTAGAAAAGTATAATATTACATAAATCATCATTATAATTGTTCTACTGTGATGACCTTTTTATGCATTGTGATGTGCTTTTCTCATCATGTCATGTTTCATTGTTGTGTAGTAGGCATGTTACTTTTTCACGCAAATTTTCATTTTTATTATATGTTGTAGTTTGTGTATGTTGTACCATTTTGTGATATTATGCTACGTTTCTTGTTTTTATGGATTAATCTACTTTTTTCATTTTCATTTGATTGTTTGATGTTTGTGTTATTGATTGTGTCGATTGTTGTTTTTACCGTTGTATAGTGCTGTTGATTTGGTAATGTTGATGTTTTGTATCCCCTAAAGCTTCCTACACCGAAAAGTGGACGAAATAGCTCTTAGGCCCTAAATTTCTTGAAAACCAGAAGCTCTTCAAGGCACTCAAATTGTTGGGAACCAAAAAATTTTATTTTGAGAAAACATTTTTGCAAATTTTAAGGAAATTTTAGACCATTTTAGGGATTTTTTTTAGAACTTGTTAGGAAAATTTTAGAAAAATGCACTTCAAGGTATTATTAGACAATTTAATTTTAAGAAATTGAAGTTGAAAAAAGGAAATGTTTTACTTATTTTTAGAAAAATTTTAGGAAAGCGACAACTTTTATTTTAGGAATCAAAAGGGCAACAAAAATTCTCAAGAACCAAAAATGTTTTTTTGGGTTCTTAGTTTTGGTTTGCAGTATGAACTGCATCCTTAGCAATACTTTTGGTAGCCTTATTCTAACAGGTAGGCACTTCACGTTCTAGAGAACCTGAGTAGTATTCAGTTTTTCTTGTAGAGAAGAAAACGTTCGGGAAAAGTTGACTCCTCAATATTCCTAATCTGGAACCCAATCCTCTTTCTGTCTCTCGCTTTCTCTCGCACGCTAAACCTTTATCTTTTCTCTTCACTGGCTAAAACTTCCCAAATACTAGAAGTGCTTCACGTGGAAGGACAGTCAGTTAGGGAGGTTTACCCCTGGAACGCTCTGAGAGGGAGGAACGCTTTTACCACCTATAAATATATCACATCTGTTCTACCAACATAAGTGCTCGACGTATAAATCATACCCTCATAAGACAACTTCTCTCGTACACCTTCTCCCGCTTCACCCTTTGTGAAATAATGCTCTGGTTGATAAGGGGTTTAATCTTCCTGTCGGGGAAGATCCTGAGATGTCGCGACACAAACATAAATTCTTCTTTCAACTGGAATATTCACAATACCGAGTACGTGAAGCTATGGAAAAACAATCTCGCTGTAAATAACTTGGAAAGCTAGACTTATGTTGTAGGCTGGTTTTCAAAAGCTGATTATGTCAAGTTTAGGAAATTTTACAGCAGAACCGTTTGAAACATTGCCTAACCTAAGGAAACTCATTACAAATCAAAATAAGTGATTATTCGTTCTTCGTGAACTAATAATATTATTCTCTTCAGAGAATAATATTATGCTCTTCAGAGAATTCACTTCTATGCCCTAATTTAATGAGATTTGAATTTTTGTTTAAAAAAAAAAAAAAACGCACAGTAGGTGCGACGCAAAATGTGCGTCATACTGAGCGACTACTATACATAATATGTATATGCATTGTACGAGAGGATAGTCAGAATGTAAAATAGAAGAATACAATATAATAGAATTGAAATATATTAAAATATAAAATAGAATATAATGACAGCGCATAGTATGACATAATGACAATGCATACCTTTTCCAACCGGATTTAACCACTCGAAGTCAGGTTTCAAGCTCTCCAAACGATATCAGGCCTCTTCTTAACGGGTTTCAAGCCCTCTTAAGTGTTGCTAAACTTCAAAATCAGTTATCGTCTGGGTTGAACCTCTTCAAACCACGTTTCAAGCAGTACAAAACGGTTCTAGAATTCAACAAACCACATTTTTGCTCCTGAAACCAGTTTTCAATACCTCTTCGCAACAGGTTTCAAGCTGATTTTCAATGTGTACGCTAGTTGTGTCTCAGTTTATTAATAATTTCTGTTTCACTATTTTGTACTGCGATGTTAGGTACTCTGCTTTTCGTTTACTTATTGATTTGATTGTTGGATTGTTATGTTATTTCTGACTTATGTTATTTATGTAGTTGCATTTGATCGTAATTGTTGTTGATTTAGTGTTGATGTTTTCTGTAACCTGAAGCTCCCCAAAACAAAAGGGTCGATTTTGTGGCAAATCTAAGATTTTGACCATCTTTGCAAAAACATAATATGTTAAACATTGTAGAGAGAATTATAGAGATTTTGGTTTATTATTCTCACAATAATCAAACATTAAATTATTAAATTTTAATATTTAATTATAGCGAGAATAATAAACCAAAATGATCAAAAATCCACTAGAACTTTTACCGGGGGAAAACTGTGTTGTCGAGCAGTATACTGAGGCGGCCAAGATGATAATCAACGTTTGCAATTTGAATTAAAATTTCATCAACGAGGCTAAAAGTTCTCTCACTCTTTCAAAGAATCAATTAAGTTTTTTCATCCGAGTGTTTCATTAACCCCCGACATCCCTCCTCATTCCCTTTACACCTTCCAGCCTCCTGGATGGGGATATCGTATCGATCTGACGCGCATGCGCCCCGAGTAGAACCTCACCCCTCCTTCAAGACCCCTCTCCTCCTTCTCCATCACGCCCTTTAGTCGCTCCGCGGTCCCATCGAATCCGAAGGTTCGCAAACGGTTTTCCTCCAGCTTATTATCGTTATCGGGCGGTAATGTGGTTTTTTTTTTTTTTTTTAGTGACTTTTTCTGAGGGGTTTTTTTCCGTCTTGTAGACTGTATCGACACCAGCAGATCTATTGTATTGTTTGACGACAAAGCTTGTCTCTCAGATGCAACACCTTCAGGGCCATGTCAATTTCATACCCCAATTTTTCACCTGACGCATCCCAAATCGGATGTCATGAGCAATATGACTGTCAAGATCACGCTAAAATTAAATTTTGAACGAGTATGACGAGAATGTCCACCACCAACAACAACAACAGTAGCCATATTAGTATAACCTCCTTATCACTGAGGAATTTACACATACAAAGAGCGTCTCGAATTTACAACAAAACCCGCTGCAATGATTACGCACTTGTTAACTATTCATAATAATCGGACCAGTTCAGGACTCCTGTACATCTATTCTACATCATTCCCTTGCAAAGCCCTTCAAAAATCCTACCTAAAGCTCTTTAAACGTTTCTATTGATTATAAACTGGTTTCTGCTCTCTGACGACTCGTCTCTGCATACTAAAAACTATTTTCTTCTCGCTAAAAACTGGTCTCTGCAAACTAAGAACCAGTTTCTGCAAACTAAGTTCCCGTATTACAAAAAAAAATTTAAAAAAAAAAGGCAGCGAGGAATTTTGAGGGTTATTGGCAAAGGGGTCGAGTAAGAGGTCGTTTTCAAACGATAGTTTTGGACAGAGAGTCGATTCTTGAAGGTTTAAAACCTATCCGACTTACTGTGGGGCTTTAAAGGGGTACAAATGGGTTTTGGAACAGCTTTGTCGCTGATCAAAGCCCTTCAACACCCCCACCTGTTGCCCCACAGAACCCAATGGCGAGTCCAGGTTTGACACCCCCATTAATCGACTTGTCATTTCTTACTTGGCTAAACCTTGTTTTCAAATACTTCTTTGGATTTACATTGATAATGGCCGAACGCTGTATTAGGTCAGGGTGGATAACACTAGTGATGGGACATCCAAATGCTGAATCGAATCATCCGTTTTGCCCATCACTCGCCAACGCATAATAATATTACGCATATTATGCGTATTATGCTCTAATAACTCCTCAACAAGAGTCCCTCAGTCGTTCAACAACACTGTGGAGGTTACTTGCTCTGCAGAAATTATCATGCAAACATTTTTGGTTTGGTATCGAACAGCAAGTTTTTCACTTTGGTATCGATAACATATCGAAAGAGAGAAACCCGCCTAAAATGTATCAATATATCGATATTTTTTGGTAATTTTCAACTTCTTTCTTCGCTCTTCAAAAAAGTTTTTATATCAAAATATACCTGTAAAAAACTTCTGACTCATTTACAGTGCTGTTACTGGTAATAGCCAAGACATCACTCAGTAGTTGACTTGTGAAGCGGTTTTTTAACATGCTTGTATTGCCACCTGTTTGGGGTATGGTATTGATATCCCGATGAATCGAAATTTCATCACTCAGTCCTTGAACAGATTTAGTTTTTAGGTTTGTTCTTGGTGTGTGAGTGTGAGGCGATGTGAGGAGCTTGCGCTTGTGCAGTGCTATGTTTCGTTGTCCACGCCCACGAACTCACAGTTCCAGGAGTGACGTGTGAGGAAGTGTGAGGATCGAATTTGCTGTTCCAGGAGCGTTGAGTGTGAGGCGATGTAAGGTGCTCACATCTGCTCACGTAATACGTGACACGTATTGGACTGTGAGCATGTGAGTGTGAGCTACCCCTCCACAAATCGCTAGATAACCTTGAGTAACCTGGCCAGATCTTATTTCTCTCTTTAAGAGAGTCTCTTATAACCTGACTTCAGATATTTGTTTACTTGAGTGTTGGTTGTTGCTATTTTGTTTACCTTGGTGCTGTCGCCGACAGAGTTTAACGCATAAGTATGCCTAAATCCTTGAAAAATCCGTTCCAGCAACGTGAACATGTTAGCATCCTCACGCCCACACTTACATCCCCTCATATGCTCACACTCACGCTCCAGGAACAAATCTTTTGACTCTAGTTACTAGAGTCTACTGTAGAGGTCCCATTCATTTATATATATGGGAAGAAAATGTGAAAATTCCCCATTCATTTATTTAAAGGATAGGTAACAAAATACCGATATATCCGTGCCCAAATTTCGACATATCGGGATATTATACCCATCCCGAACCAAAATGTAATACCTTTAGTAAATTTTACTCCTTTAGGCTCACATGATTTACAGCATGTACTGATTAGGCATTACTGTACAATTACAATTTGCTTGGTGGCACCAGGCTGTGGAGCCACTGGAACCATCAAGATGGTCCTGCACGTCCATCGGTTTTCATTTCAAAGGATTACCTATATACCAAGAGGTTGGCAGCACTTGTGATATACGCCCCGAACAGTAGGGCCAATGTTCATAATTCATGGAGAGAAACGACTCCTTTTAACCCTTATCCCCCCCATGATGTGCCAGACTGGGTGTTCGTGGAGTTCGTTTCTCGGGGTGGGCATACATTAAACATGACCACTCCCACAACACTGGCAGCACTTCAAGCAGTCCATTTATTTTTCATAGACACTCTCCCATAGAAAACATTTCGTCGGTCAGGATTCAAACTTGCAAATTGAACACAAGATCAGTTTCAGGGTGGATTTCCCCCTGGGTTGAAATTAACGACCGCGGGAGTCCGTTTCTCCTGATAGGACCCAAAGTTGCCGAGAGAGGAAATCGAAAATCTGATTAGGTCTTGATCACCCTGAATAGAAACGCTCCGCTGGGAAGAGATAAGGAAACTTCGAACTAACCGCCCACGGAATGAGTTGGCTTCATAGTCTTGATTATGACCCCCGGCAGGACAGAATGCTTCCAAAAACCGGGAAGCGAAGGTGGTAGTTCTGTTTTTAGTTCCTATTCGGATCCAGTGCTCAGGAAGCCCACTTCTCAGCTCATTAAGCCGTTCTTATTGATGAGCATCTTGGCCAGCAGGCCCATGACGGTTATGGAAGTATACAAACGGTACCGACCTATACATGTATAGGTATGTATACTGGGTACCTGTTAGAATCACCTTCACTTGTCACTGGAATGTGTGTAACAGTGAGTCAGATTGCAGCTCGCGAATTCTTGCCAGGAATTTCCTGGAGCAAACCATCATAACGAAACTGTCGCAGTCAGACTGGCAGCTAGGGATGGGATATTCATCTGCTTTCGAGTATTATACTAGACTATAATAATACCTAGTCGAATAATTCGACTCATGCGATTCAGATCGTTAAAAAGAATCGAGTCGACTCAACCCGTAATTTCCAGAGGAGTCGCCGGTTCTTTTTTGAATCGCGACTCATCCTGAATCGTTGGCTCTTTCCGCATCGTCAACTAATGTGTGAGACTCAAGGCTCACGGTCAGAGACTTTATTATGGACAGTTGGCGTGTTTGGTTTCTCCATTGATTAGACGGAATAAGGAGAGCCAGAATATGATGCGCGCGCCTTCTGAGCTATTTTTTAAATTATAATTATAATGCTTGAACTTCAATTAGTGATAAAGATTGTAATTGAAGTTCAAGCATTCTGCAATATACCATTTTGTTCAATATATAATGGAGTTTATTTTAAGAAGAAAAAAACACAAAAATCGAAGAATAAATTGTGGGGGTACCAACTGCCCTTAAAACCTATAGTGTACTTACAGCTATTTACATGGAATACCAATAAATAACTAAATGGATATTAAAACCCAAATTTTACTTTATTTAGGCCAAATTACGTCTGCTTTTTCCTTTTCTTTTTATTCCAAACTAGCTGGGACACCCATGCGATTCGATTGATCGTCAACAAGTTGTACCGGTACCAAATTTTAGCGCTCTGAGATGAGCAGGAGAGAAATTCGTTATTCCGCAAAACCCTCTATCGATAATGCAACCCATGCTTCACTTGGAACACCCGTAGCTACCCATCCACTCTTGATTTTTCCAAATTACTACTCAGGAACACCACCTAAAAGTTTTACTTATCAATTGTTTAAAAAAAAGAATAATTCCAACTTCATCTTTCCTAGTACCAATTAATAACCTTGTCAAATGGGTCCATTTTTAAAATTACCTCTGACTTTCTTACCTCTAATTTCTCACATATCAAGTAGTTGTTTTGCCACTAGAATAATAAACAATTCTCCTTTCAGTACCGGTCTGTAGTATAGCCTAACTGGTTTTCAAATGGTTCACTGGCCATCAGTCATGGAGCCAATTTTAACAGTGGGTCCATAATCCAAAATTACTATTGTCAAGTTACCACCATTCTGGACCGTTTTCATCAGTTATAATTTTCAACAACTCGGTACGATAGGTACATAGGCAGCGAAGACCCACGTTTAATCCCGTACACCACAAATGAATACCTCTTAATAAATAAATTATTTAATTTCAAAATTTTTTGGAGGACAAATAATTTGTCAATTATTGATGACAAGCATTGATGGATGGAAGCATCGATGTATTTTTGCCATCCCTACTAGATCTGATAAGTCTTATCACAGTGCCGTGTAGTGATGAACTATCAACAAGTCGTCGGGTGAGAACAGTAGTGACGTAAGTCCGAATTTTGAAAAATTGAGTTAAGACCGGCAAAAGACCCCCAAGTGAGCCCTCTTTAACGTGCAGTTTTGGCGGATTTTTAACTCAACTCTTTACCGAATTAGCGCCACTTACGTCGCCCACTACTAGTTGAAAATGGGTATAGACCAAGTGTAATAGTGGCGGAAGCAGGCTGACGCCAGTTTGGTATATATACGCATATATGGAACGTTTGTGTAAACTGAGGATAGCAGTGACTCTTTTTGATATCGGCCGTTTTCCATCTCGCCATGAACAAGATTTTGCGAGTTTATTAGTGCAAAACTGACAATTTCTCGCATAAGACACCATTGCACTGAAAGGACTTGCACTTCTTTTTTCTCTCTGGAAATGAAAGAACAACACATATTTTGTATTTTATTATGTGACATTATTGTTAGTTCGTAGTCAAGTTTAAAAACTTGAATTAGTCTAGCAAGCTTAGTAAACTTGAGTCACCTTCTAAAGATTTGCCTGTTGTGATAGGAAATGTTCCTCGAATTCAAGATATTAAGTTCCTAGCAGCTGCTGTGAGCTGAAACGTTAATAATGATAGTTAAATGTGTAGATACCTTCCACTAGTGTGCAAATATTTCGTCCCCACTGTTGACTATGATGAATGAATCATAGGCATGAACCATAAATCTTATGCTGGTGAACTGGCAATAACTAAGGCGTGAAATTTAAGTAAATCGAGCACTGACTCCACTTTACGACCTGCTACACTCAAAAATTTATCAATTAATCGTTTGTGAACCTCGACAGTGCCCTAAATAAATTTTTCCTAATTATGTGGGTTGTTCATTTTACTTAAGCCTCAGCATATTTTTGAAAAAGTAGTCACGCATTGATGCAGTACTGACGTAAATCAAAATTGCAATTTCTACCGGTCACTTTATGGAGCTGAAATCAACGTGGCTTGATAAAGAACGGAATTTGAAGTGGAAACAAAAAAAAAAGCTTTCTATAATGATATTTTATAACCAAGTAATTAGAGTGGAAAGTTTTGACAAAACTTCAAACTCAATTATCTCGAAAGTACACTTTTTCTACTTACGCCACTACAGTTCTCACCCGACGAAGTGTTCATTTTCCTTCACCGTAACTGTCACAAACTGTTTTTATAATCGTTTTGTTGTCACTATGAATTATTGCTGGAAGAATATAGCTGGTAGGTTTGAAGTAGGTAGCTACTTGCCTGCTTACTTACCTCCCAACAGGCAAAATTGGGACAAAACAGGACTTTCTCACAAGAAGCATGACAAAAGTGGGACATAATGCTTGGCAGGACGGAGGTCTAAAAACAGGACGGTTGGTCGCCTTAGCATATTGGCCGAAATGACACCTAAGTGTAGGTACTATTTACAGTGGTAGTAACCAAACACCGTCTATGATTTGATGGAGTGCTTCCTCGTGCACCATGTCTAAAACCCCTTTGACTGAAAAACATCGTAGCTTCTAGTTATTCCAAACGTACTAAAATTGTCAAGCGGAATGAGAACGGTTATAAATAGTCGTGTTCAATATATTATATGTGATATATTGTGAGAGGTTGTTTACAAATACATTACAACCACTCTCGATATAAGACAAAATGGTAAATTGATACTGGCGTTCAATTCCTTGGTCCACCAGGTTCTCTGCGTACGCGATTCAATTCCAGACTGCCCCTCCATTCTCTCGTTCCTTCCCTGCTCACTTCACCGTTGTAGCCAAGTCAGCCTACCTGGTGGGAGCCTGCTGAAAGCCCCTCGGGCTCTGAAGCTGTTGCCAATTAGATTTAATAAATGTTCAACCTCTAAACCCTTTTTTTCCTTCTCTCCTCTCATCGCTCCATGTTCAGCTCAATAAACTACCAATTGCCAATTTGAAGCATTTTGAACGCTGAATCGATGCCCAACCACAATAACCAAAAAGGATGTCGTGCCACTTAACCAACTCGCGTGTCTGGCTCGCCAAAGTCAAACAGACAAGTTACAGACTCGGGATACCCACATTTCCGGTCGGCTGTATCACTTGGCAAAAGTTATAACCACTTGGGCGAAGTTCCATCAGGTTGGAGGCCTCCGTCACGCCAACAACCTGACAGCCTTACATTGCGGGCGTATAATGGAAAAAGGAAACATGTTATTGGCGGGGTGAAACGTTTAAAAAATGTCCCAGCCTGCTTCATATCCCTGAAAATCCCCGGAGTAAAGAATTTGTTTCCTCCAGGGGGTCAAAGTTCACAGAAAAGGTTGTTGAGTTAAAATCCTGGCTCGCTCGCCTAATTACTTTCAGCCTCTTCCTTCCATTCAATTTTCGGGTTAATTAATTTATTATTTAACCGTCCATTTAATAAACGCTAAAAGGGTCCAGTAATGAAATCCCTACTTGTGGAGGCATTTAAATATAAACAACAATAGTATTATGCTGCACAATAGTGATTCATGCTGTACAATAGAACCTGCTGTAAATTGTGATGTCTGGATGTGTCTAATCATGTGGCTTACAAAGGAACGTATCTCATGAAGTGGCATCTTGCATCTGTTCGGGCTTTTGAACAATAAAAGCATTTCGGCATAATTATAACTGGAAAATGTGAATCTAATAGCAAAATGGACTGGGTGTTCGTGGCGTCTGTGGCGGTTTTGATTCACATAGCAGATTCTTGCTACCTCGCTGCAGGTAAATGATGTAATGTGTGTCTTTAGGCTGAACAGCTTGACTAGTTCTCTCTCCAATTTGAAGACTCCAGACGACGGTTTTTGTTTTGGGGCACTCCAGGTGGCAAAGACCCGTGCGAGAACGTCAAATGCCGCCCGGGAGCGCGGTGCGTCGTGTCGCCGATGGGGGACGCCTCGTGCAAATGCCCGACGAGCTGCCCAGACTACGGGGACCACTCTGGGAGCCGGCCGGTCTGCGGGGAGGACGCCGTCGACTACAAGGACCTTTGCTCCATCAACATGGCGTCGTGCGACAACGAGAAGGGAGTCCAGCTCAAGTACCACGGCCCTTGTGGTTAGTCTGTGTTGGTGTGTTGATGTACCCAAACCCCAAGTGAAGAAACAAGTCATTCGACAAAATCAGCAGTGGGATAACGCAATAAATTTCTATTTTTCCCATCCAGAGCTTCTACTCATTGAAAAATATTGTTGGATTGTTTAAAATCACTCCGCTCAAAGCCATTTTTCCCCCTTTCAAACCCTCACTGCAAATAAAGAGAAAGTTATAACTTGTAACAAATGGCCGCCTGTAAAAGGGTGACAAGGCTTGGGAAAACCCAATGAAATGGCCTCAGAAACGGCTTTTGTCATCAAATGAATCCATTGGGATTTCTGTTAGTTCGAATTTCCTCTCCAATTTCCTCAGATCTTTTAGCCTCTGAACTGAATGTAACGCCCTATCGTAATTGTGAGGTTGAGCCCTTTGTGGGAGCTGATTCGTTAGGGTTAGGGATGAGTGTTGGATGTCATGGACGTTGAAAGTGTGGATCGCTGTTAAGGGTGCCTAAGGGGTTATCCCGTTTCTTCAGGCTGAAAACGTTCAGAGCTATTCCGCATCGATTTTGAAGTGGGATAAGCTCCTCCGGAACAATTCCCAATCGCAAACCGGTTCGTTGTTTGAGTTCAAGAGGTAAGATAGTTATGAACTAAGGGTGGAAGCGGGGAGGGTTTGAGTAACTTGGAGGCATGTAGCGGTCTTGAGAATACCGCAAGGCAAGGGATTCGACTTGGTTTTGGTTCGTCGAGGGAGGGGGGGGGGAGAATCTTCAGGGTCTTATGGAATCTTAGGGTTATGGAAAGGAGAGAAACTCGAAGCTGGAAACCGCTGCTATTGCTGGTTTAGGGTTGAAGAGGGATTGAAGTTTGGGGATTGTGAAATTAGGCCAATATCCTTCAAAAGGTGTAATGAGCGCGCGTAGAATTTTAATGTGTAGTTGATCCCTAAGGCACCCATTTGTTAATGCTTACGTTTTGTTAGTACTTACATCAAGAGGGAGTGGGGGACTTGGTTTCGCCCTGGCTGTTCATGGACAGTTCCAGGATTTGGAAGCAGAAGACTCCTAGACAGTGGTGACAAGATACACCACCCTGCTACAACTTTCGGAAGAGAAACCACTGGTTCATATGGGTTTGCCCGTGAAAACGCTGCTTTAGGTTCCAGTGGAATTTCAATGCAGGTCATGCCAGGGAGAGCACACTGGGAGTTTGATCGTTCACTCCCAAAACGCTCAAAACCGAGGGAGTGAACACTGTTCACTGAACAGCAATATCCGTAAACAGGCGATTGGCAGATCAACAATTATAATGAATTTTATTGTTGTTATAATGAATGTTATTGTTCACTCCCGCTCCCGCGTTATCTCTGCTCCTTGGTAGATCCTTGTCAGTTGTAGCCATGCGTCATGTCGCTGGTGGATCAAAACGAGGAGGAAAGTTAATTTTTCATCCGGTTAATTTCCACAACCCGCTTGGGACTGGGGGGAGGTGGATTTGTGTGGCAAAGGCTGAACGGAGAGGTTTCGACCCACAAATTCTTTTTTTTTTTTTTTAAGTATCCTACTTGTACTTATATCCTAGCTTGCAAGCTGCGACCTCGTTTCGAGGATGAGGCTGAAGACTCTTCAGTGAAGAGGGAGGCAAGGAAAGTGAAACAACTATTATAGTATTTTAAAACCTAATTTTTAGGTTTTCAGATTATAGTTTTGTTTTTTGTTTTTTTGTTGTTTTTTTTTTTACATCTGATCACTACCAAAATCGGGAGGCATTTTAGTTCTGCAGCGGAGTGAACAGCAACGCTCTCCTTCGGATTTTTCAATTTTAACTTAGCGAGGAACCTGCGGGAGTAAGCGATCAACTTTTTTCGAGCTCGGGAGTGAACGCTCATACGCCCGTCACACTCCCCTGTCCTCTTGCTGTTGTTGAAAGGGAGAGCTGCCTAGTGGCGTGTAGGGTAACTAGGCAGCCCCTGGACGCTATTACACCTAAAACATAACTGTCAACAGATCCTTGCGCTGGCGTCGTTTGCCCGGACGGCCAAATCTGCCTTGTTACTGAAGGTCGCGTCGCTAGGTGTTCCTGTCCAGAGACGTGTTCCTTTGAAGGACCACCAGTCTGCGCCACGGACGGTCAAACCTACTCCAACGAGTGTTACATGCGGTTGGAGGCGTGCAGGACCCGGAAACAACTGGCCATACTCTTCAGGGACTCGTGTGCTTCAGGTTAGTCTATTGAGATGACGATGGCGCCCTGAAAGTTGGTTTTTTTCTAATGTTAATTGTTTGAACAGGTCCAAATCCATGTACTGGGCTGCAATGCGACTACGGATCTCACTGTATGGTTGGCAAGGATGGGCGTGCCGCTTGCGAATGTCCTCCGCCCTGTGAGGAAGTGATGCGGCCAGTGTGTGGCTCAGATGGCGTCACATACGACTCGGCTTGCCACCTCAAGAGGAAAATGTGCCAGGAGAGAGGAACCATCAAGCTAGCGTATTCTGGAATTTGCGGTTAGTTCAATCGAAGTGAGACTTTTCCTGACCAGCTCTGCAGTTTCTCATGGTGTCATTACCATTTCCAGGGGTTGACGGGCCTTGCTCCCACAAAGATTGCGGTCCGCTGGCCGTCTGCAAACAGATTGGACACCTGGCCGAGTGCGAGTGCATCTCCTGCGGCTCCGAATACGAGCCAGTCTGCGGCACCGATGGCATCTCGTACAGCAACATCTGCCGCCTCAAACGGGAAGCTTGTCTCAAGAGCAAGAAACTCGATGTGCTCTACCAAGGACTCTGTGGCAAGTAGCGATCTGCATTTTTGTCTTCACCCCGTTTCTTGTCGCTTATTTTAATGTTTCCTCCTCAGACGGTTGCGAGAGCAAAAAGTGCGACTTCCACGGGACGTGTGTGATTGACAAATCAGGGGAGGCCAGATGCGAGTGCAACACCAATTGTTCCGTGAGTGCTGATAGAAAGCAGTACCCCTCAAACACACCTTCATTTCCATAATCAATATTAAAATCCACCTTTTGTTCCCACTGAATCAGCTTCAAACACAAAGGCTTCTCAATGAATTAATATGATTTTGTAATTAATACCCTTCCATTATTGCAGGAGACGACCGGGGAAGAGGTGTGTGGGACAGACGGCATCACCTACCTGAACGAATGCATGCTCAAAATGACTGCTTGTCAAAACAAATTGAAAATACAAATCCAGTACAAAGGAGACTGCGGTAAGTATTGTTCTTTGTAGTTTCAACGTGTTGAACGGTTGAGTGATTTTAATTTTCAATGTTTCAGAAGCATGCGCGGGCGTCGTGTGCCAGTACAAGGCAACCTGCCAGGGCGGTCATTGCATGTGTCCTAGTGACTGCTCGGCGGCCCCTGTAGAACAGGTTTGTTATTGGAATTGTCAGATGGGAGATTCACAACTTTTCAAAGTCTCATACTAATCGTCTGATCGGACAGGTGTGCGGTTCGAATCTCGTCACGTACCAAAGTCAATGCGAGCTGCAGAAAAGAGGGTGCGAACTCAACGATCCCTCGCTGGACGTCCTTTTTTTCGGAAGTTGCGAAAGAAGGAGCCACCGCCCGATGATAGGCGCTCCTAGTAAGTGCAATTTCGCAAACGACTAAACGCTGTAGTCAAAACTAAACCGTAATGACGTTGCAGCTACGCCGTTGTCGACGTACCTGGACAGAGACGACGTATGCCGCGACGTCCGATGCGATTTCGACGCAACTTGCGAGCCCGACGGCGAAGGTTATCCCCGTTGCGTGTGCCTGTTCAGCTGCGGAGAAGCCAAAACAGGTGAGCCAACTGTTCAACCCAAAGAAACCTTCCATGAACGAGTGCATTCCAAAATGGTGGTCCTTTCACTCTTTTGCAACTGCAACATTCATCCTGCGTCTCGTTCCTGTCCGATTGAGTTCAAATGTTTACCCGTTGTTTGAGAAGGTCTGATAAAAGCTCTGGTAAAAATTTGAACTTGATCGGATAGAGATAGGGGGCTGAAGAAATGTTTGCATCATCTAAACTGAGGTTTCCTGGTAAAAAACGGCCCTCGGAGCTGGTGCCACACCTTTTTACATTTGACAAACAACAATTAACTCTCAATCATTCCAGAAACCTGAGAACGTACTCAGCTGTAACAATAGCTTGAGCCTCCTTAGTCTTTTGTCAAATCCCAAAGCTAGTTCCACTGAGCAGATTTTTCACCGCCTGTGATATTCAAATATTTCGTACAATTTATCAGAGGGGAAAATTTTTAAACGGTTTTTTTTTTTTTTTTCGAAAAATTATCAATAGAATCGATTTATATCAGAATTGGACACCTGAGTATCGATTTTTCCGAACGAAAAATTCGATGTTTCGAAAAATAGAGGTATTTTCCAAGCCAAAATCCCTAGCGATGTTACTGTTAGTGATGGGCAAAACGAATTTTTTACATAGTTCGATAATCGAATGAATAATTCTAATGAAAAACAACCTATTGGTGGTCCGATAATACAGCTTGTGGAATTTCTAAGTGAGCTCTGGGATGAGAGAGTTTCACGAAGACACTGCTAGTTTCTCTGCTAAACGAATGCAGAATTAATCGAATACTTGAAATCTCGCATTTGAACATCCGAATGATTTCGATGCCGCATTCGATTCTGCATCCGGATGTCCTATCAGTATAGTCTGTTCACCGACACCGGAGAGCAACGTTGTAACCAAACAACCGAAAGCTACAACGCATATTACCTGTGCTATGAGGGTTGCATACCTATGGATGGATGGAAGGGAAGAGGTCCTGTTGGTCTTTGAGCATTGAGGTGAGGTATGAAAAAATAAAAAGATGCGTATATAAACCATATTAGATGTTTTATATATGCCACTCGAAACTAAAAAAACGAAGAAGTTACCTACGTTTCAAACTTGACAAGAAAACACTTTGATGGTTGATAACTTGATAAGAGTAATGGGGATTGTGAGTGGCAAGAAGGGCGTGGCCCGGACCATCAGGTAGGCAATCCGGCGACACTGGTGGCTTAGTATACCTGACGCCTGCTCTCCGCTCTCGGTGAACGGACTAGAGTAACTCTACTGTCTAACGACAACTATTGTCTACTTAGTTTTTTTCTTCCTTTTTCCACTTTTTTGAGGGTCCATGGCGTTCATCAGCCTGTATTTACGACGACCTCTTTGATTTGCCAAGTCTCAAAAGGTAACAGAAACGTTGTCTTCTGTGCAGGGAATGAAGTTTGTGGCTCGGATTTCACGCTGTACCCAAGCTCTTGCCACATGAAAGCGGAGGCTTGCACCAAGCAGACTGACATACGAGCCCGACCGATGGAACTCTGTCACGGTAAAGATTCAAAAATGTATACTCATTTGTTTTTGTTTTTCATCGTTATTCTGTTGAATTGTTAACTTTGTTTGTCTTGTAGGGATGGAAGTGAAGCCTTGCAGCGGGGACAAGCCGTTGCAGGATCCAGAGACGGGCGAAGATTTGGACTGCGGGAACGGCCATAATAGGCAGGATTGTCCCACTGAGTATTACTGCCATCAGACGTCCTCGTTCGCCAAGTGTTGTCGGAAAGGTAGGGAGGAAAAAGCGATGACACTGTATGAATCTTGCATCCTGAGCCAAACCTCAACGTTTTATGACTTCACGTCGGACGGTTTTCAGAGTCAGGCACCTACTTGAAAGATTGCGAAGACTCGTGGTACGGTTGCTGCCCCGACGGGAAAACACCCTCTCAAGGACCGGGAAATGAAGGATGTCCTCAGGACTGCGGTTGCAACAAGATAGGTACGAACTGCGCCTGACATAGCCTGTTCGTGAAACGTTCAACTTATTGAAACTTTTTTTCAGGCTCTTATTCGGGTTGGTGCGACGAAGGGAAGTGCAAATGCCGCCCGGGAGTTGGCGGCGATAAATGTGATCGGTGCCAGTCCGGCTACTGGGGCCTTCCGAAAATTTCATCCGGGCACAGGGGCTGTCTCCGTAAGTCTCTAGCAGTATAGTCCAACCGTATTCTCAGGACCCGATAGCAAATTTGTGTTACCTTTTCACCCTAAGAAAAATAAATAATCAACCAAGAGACCTCCATGTTCTTGTAGACCTTGGAGAGAATTCTTGTGTTGAATGCCAAGGTGGTGAAACGCTCCTTGAAGTTCCAATGAAGGATTTGAATGTGAATCGGTAAAAAAGACTCTTTGAATTTGTTATCACTCCTTTCAAGAGTCAAAATATGAAAAATATTCTTCAAAAAAAAGGAGTTATAAATTCTGTGAGTTATAAAATATCAGAAAAGTTAACAAATATCTCAAGGCAACTGTTCTTTTCTATGGGTAACACTTGCCACAGGTCCAAAAAAAGTGAGGTCAGGGTAACCCAGTACTTTTCCATTCCCTACAAGCAAATTTTACTATTTAACTTCTAAATCTCAGAAAATTTGCTGATATTTAATATAATGTAAAGAAGTATGTACTTCCCACACAAAAAAAAAAAAACGCTGCAAATTTTACACAAGGGTTTATTATTCTGTGATATAGGTTACTTGTGCAGAAATTTAATTCTGTCAATGAAAAAATTAAAAAAAAAATTTTTTTTGTTTGGATTTTTATTTCAAAAAAAATTTTTTTTTGGATTTTTTTGTTCAAAAATGTGTTTTTTTCCAAAATTCCGTATTTTTTACTAGAAAAATATTTAACATCCTGGGATCCTTCAAAAATCCCATTTTTAGCCCCACGAATGCCCTAAACATCGCCCCAGTGAAATCGGATCGTTCCGGGACCCCAAAAAATGGATTCTACGTCCAAAAATACTTCGAAAACGACACCTAACTCGATCCCATAGCTAAAAGCCTTCAAAAAACCCCTCCCGTAGCCCCATTATAGCCCCATAGCGCCCCACGGGTTTGGGCGATCGGACTGAAAACCTTGCGGGCACAACTAGATGGTAAACCAAGTATTTTGTCGAAATTTCAGATTTTTTAAAAAATTCCTACTGCCCAAAACGGCCTGGACGGCGGACGGCGTACGGCGTACGGCGTACGGCGTACGGCGGACGGACATTTCGGATTTAGAATGTAGACCACTTGAAACGGATAATGTCAAATTTTGAGCCCGATCGGAGTCGTCGACCTCTGTCGCGAAAACATAGGTGTATTATTCCAAGAATAATAAACCAAAACCAAAACGACGTCTTCTATTCTCCTGGCAGGATGCTCTTAAATCTCATTCCTTTTTCCCTCTTTTGGTTTATTATTCTTGGAATAATACACCTATGTTTTCGCGACGGGGGTCGACGACTCCGATCGGGCTCAAAATTTGACATTATCCGTTTCAAGTGGTCTACATTCAAAATCCGAAATGTCCGTCCGCCGTACGCCGTCCAGGCCGTTTTGGGCAGTAGGAATTTTTTTAAAAATCTGAAATTTTGGCAAAATACTTGGTTTACCATCTAGTTGTGCCCACAAGGTTTTCAGTCCGATCGCCCAAACCCGTGGGGCGCTCTGGGGCTATAATGGGGCTACGGGAGGGGTTTTTTGAAGGCTTTTATCTATGGGATCGAGTTAGGTGTCGTTTTCGAAGTATTTTTGGACGTAGAATCCATTTTTTGGGGTCCCGGAACGATCCGATTTCACTGTGGCGATCTACAGGGCTTTCATGGGGCTAAAAATGGGATTTTTGAAGGATCCCAGGATGTTAAATATTTTTCGAGTAAAAAATACAGAATTTAAAAAAAAGCAACACTTTTTTGAACAAAAAAATCCAAAAAAAATCCAAAAAAAATTTTTTTTTAATTTTTTCATTGACAGAATTAAATTTTTGCACAAGTAACGTATATCAAAGAATAATAAACCCTTGTGTAAAATTTGCAGCGTTTTTGAGGGTTCATCGCGCTCCTTGGATGCTCACTGAAGCATGTCAGAGCTGCCTAGTATTTTCAAAGGCCGGGGCCTGGGCAGAAGCCGAGATTTTCTCTGATAGGGAGGACCAAAGCAAATACAGGCAAATAAGGACCTGGTTTGGGGTGACGACTGGTCGAGTTACTTCTCCCAGTTGCCCTCACTAGCACTGCCTCTATAGCAGTGTCCTCGTTATAATCCATTCAACTGCTCTGTTTCAGCGTGTGGTTGCTCCTTGTTCGGATCCGTGCGGGAGGACTGCGAGCAGATGACGGGGAAATGCGTCTGCAAGCCGGGCGTCCGAGGAGACAAATGCGACACATGCACCAACTCCAAACACGTTCTCACGCCATCAGGATGCGTTTCAGCAGACTCCACAACTCCTGTTCCAACGTCTTGTTCCCAAGTGGTTTGCTATTTCGGCGCCGTATGCGAAGAAAGGGACAACCGGGCGAGTTGCGTTTGTTCGGCCACATGCCCCCACATAGAAAAACAGCAGGTACGTTCGTCTTTTTTGAAGTCCTTGCGTAACACAGCGGATTTGTAACTACTTACACTTCCAGGTGGTTTGCGGTTCGGACGGTCAAACCTACGGATCGGAATGTCACCTTCTCTTGTACGCCTGCAAGTACCAAATGGACATAGCCGTCGTCTCTCATGGAGCGTGCAAAGATATAGAGCGGTCCCAAAGCGTCACTGATTCGCCTAGCAAAAGATGGACGTCGTATTCTCTCATGGCCAGCCCGCTCAGCAAATCTACCCGCCACCTCCTCCAGGACAAGTACAACCTTCCAGGCAGAACCAGAGGTGCGTAATCGCTATAGAACTTAAGACCCAGTCAGACTCAGTTTTGCTCAAGTTTTGTCGGGTTTTACAGACGCGTACATCATAGAGGGGCACGTGACGTCAGCAGCTGCCGTTTCCTACCTTAACGACCCGTGCACATACTCGGAAGACTGCGTCGTCGCTGACACCAAATGCGTCGGAGGCTTCTGCCAATGCGTCCAGGACTTTGTCGAAAACACCGAAAAGACGCAATGCATCAGTGAGTTACAACGCTATCAAAACTTCAAGTGCCAACAGCTCTCTCAACCCTGCTCTCCTTTTCTTCGATTCTTTCAGAAGAGGAAATCCCTTCTTTTTCGGGCAAATCCTGGCTGAGGCTGAGGCACATGAAAGGCTACTACAAGTTAAGTTTGGATATCGAATTTAAAACGTACAACTTGGACGGCATCCTGTTCTACGCTCAACAACACCTTGACGGAACTGGCGATTTTATCGCACTCGCTATCGTCAATGGGTGAGTTAAAATTTTGAAGTAAGTAAGTCTCTGAACGGGGGAGAGAACCTGTACAGTAGTGAAGGGGCGATACATGGAGAGTCTCCATGTATCGCCCCTCTGGAGACCCTTCTGCCTTTGTGCATGCTCTCCGCACTGCCATCCATACAAAATCAACTCCTGGTATGCTGACAATTCTTCAAGTCAAGGCTCGCTTGACAGTCCGAAAAATTGGTGGAATGGCATATCGTCTCAGGGACCATAATATGGTCCAATATTATTTTGCTCCCATGGGCAAAAGTAATATAACATAACACGGCACTTGTTGGGCAGATTAAAACGCCTCGTCTTGCAGCTCAGTTCACTCCTTGCCATGAACATGCAGCTCAGTTTCTGGCAAGGAGCGAACTAAGCTGTGAGACGAGGCGCCATATTGAAATGGGGAATTTTTGCGAGTTGATGGATATGGTATGGGGGACAGAGAGGAGTACTTCTTGTTGACAATGATGCTTCTTCTCTCTGGTCATTCGTGTTATTTAGTTCAACTTTCAATTTTGAGGCCAAATCGGAGACTTCACAATGAATAAAGTCCTTCGAAAAGTATAAATATAAGCGCTTCTGATTTTGACTTCTTTGGGCCGCTCGGGTGGATCGCATGATGGTTTTTCCGTATTTAGTTGATAGAGTTTGAGGGAAGCGTCCAAATCTATTTGTCTCGGATCAGTACGGATTCAGAACGGGAAGGACGACTGAGCAAGCAGTTTTGTGTATTTCAATTCAAATTCATAAACATTTTGAAAGAGGTCACTGTGCTTCAGCACATGCTTCAAAGTGTTTTGATTGTGTACCTCATAAACAGATGCTGGCAAAAGTCGATCGTACATATTCTCCAAAGAAGCCGCAACCTTGATTAAGTCTTACTTACATAATAATGTCCAAGCTGTTCGTCTGAATGGTGCTGTTTACGAATTATCTCAAATCTGAGACTCATCCGTAGTTCAAGGTAGCGTTCTAGGGCCCCGCTCTCTTCCGAATATGTACAAATGACCTTCCTCAACATTAAAATAAAAGGACTTGTTATGCTTGTGGATGACTCAATGCTCCTTTCGTCATTGGCTGCCCTGGTAGAAAATGCAGATCGTACTGTCGGTGCTGTTCGACATTACTTCTATAAAAACCGTCTCGCTGTAAATGATTCACGGAGGTGATGCATTTTGGATACAGGGACTTATCGCTGGCAGTGAGTGTTGGTAACCCCTCAGTTCGCTAAAAATGTTAGGTGTCGTACCAGATCCGAAACTGAGTTGGAGGCCCCACTGTGAACAGCTAGCCGCGTCGTTAGTTTTTCAAAGTAGGGTTTGATGTTGCATCCTTTGCTGGGGCCACTCGCCTCACAGCGCCCTTGAATTCAGCATTCAAAGGAGAGCAGTCAGGCCATTCAAGGACTGACGCTATCGGGATGACTGCATAGATGCTTTTGAGGAGCTGGGAATACTAACAGTACCACCCATCACACACACATAATCGTGTTCCTCGTGGGGAAAAAAACTACAAGAGGCAATTTTCATCTACTCCTCCTCCTCCTCGGGATGCAGCTCCAATATAAGCCGATAATAAAGAAACGATTTAGATAAAAATCAGACCCCTATTATCGATGCAATGGCCTTTTTGCGCACGGCCGAAGGTTGGTGCAGACGAAGCGGCAGAAAACAGAGGCGTTGGCCCTGCCGGAGAGGTGAAAAGCGCCCCACATATGAGCACACTGTCTGAAGCAGCTGGTTTGTAAGGAAACTCACAGAGAGCGCTGCCATCTTCGATCGGCAGTATGAATGAACTAAAGTGCCACCGATCCTGCTACACAGTTTGGCGCAGGTGTCGACTGCCACCCTGTCATCAGCCTCAGTAGGGACCAGAGGCGCTTGTCAGGGATGGCGGAGTGCTGACACCCTCTTGTGATTCAATGATGGAGCAGCGTTACCCCTGGTGGTGAAGAATCGCCCACCAAGCAATTCAATTATTGATCTTATTTTCAGATTCGTGATGCTCAGCTACAATTTGGGCTCTGGGACGGTCCGAGTGACGTCACTAGTGAAGCTGACTCTTGGAGGATGGCACAAAGCTAAGGTGAGAAAAAACGTAGGTTCACTCCGAGTGGGTTCGTCCATGTGCTGCAACTTGTGATTTGTGTAGGTGAAGCGCTTTCACAAGGACGCTTTTCTCCAAGTGGACGACGAAGCTAAGGTGCCGGCTCAGTCTCAGGGCAGTTTGGTGGCGTTGGATTTGACGCACTATCCTTACGTAGGATACGTTCCGACGAATTATTCGAGGTGAATGCCGTTCAAAGAGGTACCTTGTCAATGGGAAGAATTTGTAGCTTTTTTTTTTATGCGTAGGGTGTACACCAACATTGGAACCGAGCATGGTCTTGTCGGCTGTCTTCGGGCGGCGGTACTCGAACCGGAAGAAGGTCACCTCATAGGCTCATGCGAAAACAACCCTTGCAAGATCCGACCCTGTCAAAATGGCGGGACTTGCCTGCCCGTTGACGGCAAAGCGACGTGCCAGTGCCCGCACAATTTTACTGGACAGTTCTGCGAAGAACTGCTCAACCCGTGCGCTTACAGCGTCTGCGCCCCTGACACATTCTGCAGGCCTTATGACGGTGGTGGGTTCTACTGCGAGTGCTCACCTGACGTCGACTACAACTGCCTTACAGGTATACCAACCGCATTAGACATTCAACAACTCAATATATTGAGTTAAGTAGGCTAGAGTACTTCTAAGTGTAATGTATTTCCGCAATAACTTATTTTATTGGTTGTTGTAGGTGATCCTGAAATAGCGCTGCTGGAAGAGGAAACATTGGTTCTTCCGCGACTCGAAGGCGTGTCTCGGGCTTCGTCTATTGAAATCTGGTTCAAAAGCTTCAGCCTGGACGGTTCCCTTTTGTATAACAGTCAAAGTTCGCACGCTGGAAGAGGCGACTTTCTGTCTTTAGCTCTCGACAACGGCGTCCCCGTATATTCATACAGTTTAGGTGGCAACCCTGCGACAATCAGGTTGGTATCATTGTTCTTCTGCAAGTCACTTGTCAAAAATTGCTACGTCAAAATGCGTTCTCAGGACCAACGAGACCATCAAGACAAACACCTGGCACTCCATCCACATATCTCGGACGGACAAAGAGGGCGCCCTCAGACTCGACTCGGGCCCTATCTACAGGGGGAGATCCGGCGGGGACCATTTCGAGCTTAACCTCGAACAGCCTTTGTACATTGGAAAACCACCGTAAGGAAGTTCCATAGCTGCGCGATTCGCCCAACCAAAGCCACATTTTTATTTTTTCATTTTGTTGTCTTTTCAGGTCGCTCGACGAAGGTGCGCCCTTTTCAGGCGCCATCCAAAAGTTGACGGTGAACGGCGACCGGCTGTATTTAGCGTCGCTCATCAAAACCCGACTGTACGAAGGTGACCCCTGCCTGCCTGGGTCCTGCTCGCTCAACCAAACCTGCCTCCCGGTTTTGGACCAGTTCAAGTGCAGCTGCGGCATCGGCTTGTCGTGCTCGTCCGGTACGTATTTCGACAAATCCACCATAACGCTCTGAACAAATTATCATCGTCATTGTGATTTCAGGGCCCCAACCAGAAGACGACGCCGTCTACTTCGACGGCAACACCGCCGTCAAATACCCCCGAAGAATGCCCAAGAGGAAGTACGTACAACATCTTCTTTTCCCAGCCATTTCAAGTTAAAATAGCTACTAACCGTGTGTCTTTTTTCCATTGCGCTTACTAACTAACTTGGCCTTCTACTAACCGTACTAACAGTGAAACTGATTATGATGAAAATGAGTCGTATGAACTGGAATACGAAGAGATTGAGATGGAAGATGAAGAAGACACGCTGGAGATAGATGTCGAATATGATCCATACGAAGACGAGTAAGTGGTCGTCAATATCCCAACAAGTGTAGCACCAACAAACGTAGTTTTATAACAGCAATTTTCTTAACTTACATCGTTTCTTCATCAAATTTAAAGAGTTCGTGATAGAAGACTGAATGGATGAGGCTTCTTCTTACTCGTAGACGCAAACAGTGTTCCGTTTGAACTGAGAAATCTGTTTGAATCCAGGCGAATGAATGCGCTCCTTTCTCGACCCAAGTTTCGGTCAACGCCATAATCTTGACCTTGAGTATAACAAAATCCATCAAAATCTGAAGCAATATCTTCATAATGAGACGTCGTTGCTGAAGTACGTCCTGAAAGACGTGTTTCGTGCCTTTGCGCTCTTGAAATAAATAAAATTTATTTAATAAATATTGGTCGATGCGTTGGTCATCCTCCGTGGCTGTACTGGCCTTCGTAACGTGGGGTGTTTTAGGAGGTGGTGCAGGCCAATAAAAATGTTTTCCGTTTCCAAGCTTTCGACTGTATTAAGTCATCTTCAGGGTACTTTCGGGTACGTAAATGTTATAGCTTATTGTTTTATTGAGATGTCTCCACTCCAATCGTCGGGCTCTGCTTGGTATGGGTCATGAGGTGGGGCATTAGTTGGGTGTTTCTCGCAAGTCGGTATGCTGGTTTATCGTAGTGGTGTTCTTAGAGCTGATGTGTAATCGATGTCGAAACTAACAGAACCCCTATTTCTGTTTGCAGGCGGCGGCGAACCCGGTTGGAAATGTGGATTCGGACGGAGCAATCTGACGCTCCGCTGTTGCTCTCGAAGTCGCCGAAAATTTGGGGCATCCTCGTTTCAGAGGGCCGCATTGTGTTGAACGTTCGAGTCCAAGAAAAACACATATCCCTCGCTTCAAAGGTAGGATTTCAGTAGTTGAGTAAAATTTAATGTTTCTTTGAGAGAGCTGTTGTCTCACCTTTTTTTTCTCTCTCTTTGAAAGGTTAAAGTGGATGATGGTGGATGGCACCATGTGATTGCGGTCCGGAGGAAAAACTACATTCACTTGCGGGTTGACCAGGAACCATCTGTCAAAATGGCGATCGGGCAAGCGGTCTCCTCAGCCAAAAGGTTCTGGCTGGGTAAGTTGACAATTTTTCGACACAGTTTATAAACACTCCCAGCTGTCGAAGTGTCTCTCAACCGTCGATTTCCAGGTGGCTGCCCGACGCTACCCGAAGGGCTCCCGGACGTCTTTTACGGGCGATTCAAAGGGTGCGTGAGGTCGGTGCTGATAGACCGTAAGGACGTGGATCTCCTGACGCTCTCCAGCGATCTGGACATATGCGTCGACAACAGCATCAGGTAGCAAGGTAAGAGTTTGAGCGATCGTAGAGGATCTCGCTAGGCATAGAAGTGTAACGCTACATCACACCGATGGTTTTGTTTCCATCTTTATTATCAACATTTTACGTTGGTTTCGGCCGCTAATGATGCCTCATTCTATATTTGTCTTCTTTTTTTAATTGCAGAGTCACCACGTGCCTAATGGCAGACGCGGAACCAAACCTGAAGAACGAAAGACATGATCGACCCCTCCAACGAATTCTCCACATTTTGCGCGGAGAAATGTTTTTGTGATAAATGAATCCCATTAAGGGAGAATGTAAGATGGTGACAAAAATATTCAAAACTTCGATTGTACCGCTTTTTCAAGGGTTCAGTGGCTCGTTTTTTCCTACATTTTTGTGTTTTTTTGCTAAAAGAAGAAAAGTGGTTTGTCTAGTCGAACTGATGTATGTATTTTTAGCGACATCTTGCTGGGCTTTCCTGTCAACCATTTATTGTTATCGCATCCCCAGTAGACGTTAAATTGTGAAACATAAGAAATAATTTTTGGCAATAAATTAGAGCTCAATTTTCACCGATTTTCACCCATTTCGTCTTGCTGTCAGTATTAAAGTGTCAACACGTTTCAAAACCCCAATGTTAGTTGGAAAACAAGCCCCAGCGATATGTAAGTTTCATCTCAAACGATAATTTGTGTACATATGTGGTTATGTGAATCGTTTTCGTAAAAAAAAAATAAATGAAAAAACCGACGAAGGAAAACGTGACAAAAAAACTTGTGTAAAGAATTATTTAAAAAAACTACGTTAAGAATAAATTATGAATTTTGGTAAAACGTGTTTTTTTTTTTTTTATCCTCCTGTCAAACCCTCTTACAGGATAAAACAAGTTTCTAATGGGAAATTTCGTACAGGTTTAAATTGAACAATTTACGTTCAATTACGTAACATTACGTTTCTTTGCTGTTTAACCGTGCTACTTTTGAAGAGGAGGGACCATGTTTTAACTTGGTTTTTTTTTTTTTTTTTTTTTTTTACATGAAAATGTTTGCTCTGGCCTCCCCTCGATGTTGTGTAACGATTTTGTGACATTCTCCTTAACACACAATAAACAATATAGTCAGCAAGACAACTACGAGCGAAAATGAAGTCCCAGTTTTTGACATGTTTTGTTCATTATAGAAACAACCGCTTCATAGCTCCCGTTGTTTCGTGTGATTTGAATCAATTCGGGACCAAAAACGTTGTCATAAATATGATAAGAAGAAAAAATCAGCAAAAAAGCGAAGAAGCGGAAAACGTGACCAATTACACAAAGACTAGCGTCTCAATCAGAGACACGTTCATGTCAAGTTCGAGACTCTAACGAGGATTCCTCCCCGGTTTTTTTTTTTTTTTTTTAATATAGTGGGCTCGGTAACACATGGAGAAGGTCAAACATTGGAGGTATAGCTTTTTGGGGATATCTTTCTGAACAGTTTAAGTCCTATTTCATCAGAATAGGTTCATATTAAGGGAGTAGATCCCGGAAAACGAGAAATTCCGCCGTTTTCCTGATTTTCTTTTATTATTCTTGGAATAGTTCACCTATGTGAATACGTGTCCTAAATTCTAATCGGCCTCCAAAAATGTTCAAAATTTGACAGACCTACCTACCCGTTTCATGACAGGTAAGGTAGGTAGATTCCAAAAACGAAATGTCCATCCGCCGTCCGAGCCAGTTTGGGCAGTAGGAATTTATTTGTAAATCAAGCTGAAATCTTGACGAAAAACTCGGTTTACCATCTAGTTGTGGACGCAAGGTTTTCAGCCCGATCGCCCTAACCCGTGGGGCGCTATGGGGCTAAAAAGAGGCTACGGGAGGGGATTTTGAAGGTTTTCGCTATGGGGTCGAATTAGGTGTCGTTATCGAATTATTTTCGGACGTAAAATCCATTTTTAGGGGTCCCAGAACGATCTGATTTCTCCTGGGGATCATTGGGGCTACAAATGGGATTTTTTTTAAGGATACCAGAAGTTAAAAAAGGTGTCGTTTTCCGAGTAATTTTGGACGCATAATCCATTTTTCGAGGTCCCACATCTGTCCAAACATTGTACCTACGGGCATTTTTTAAATTTATTTTCATTTAATTATTTATTTATTTTCAAAAATAGGTAATTACTTAGGTAACTACATATTTTCTTGTTGACACAGAATTAGTTTTTGCATAATTTTGCACTATATCAAAGAATAATAAACCCTTGTGAAAAATTTGCAGCGTTTTTAGTCAATGAACAAAATTTGCCATTTCTAGGCAGTGCCTAGTAGGCACCTATATGATGAGTTCGCAGAGTGAAAATTCCGAACTGCTCGCCGCATGCGCCGTATAGCCTTTTAGCAAGGCTTTTAGCCTTATTTAGCAAGGGCCGTGATTGGGGGAACCTCGGCTTCCAGGAATTAAACACTCAGGTTCTGATGCTCTGCAAACGTAGAACTTATTGTTCCTGCTGGGCGCTTGCTAAGCATAACGTCTTGCATCCCGCCTCGCGGTCCTCAAAAATACTTGATAGAGGGCACGACTATTCAAGCTTATAATAATATTATAGCTTATATTATAAGCTTGATAATATTATTTCAATGGGAAGGAACATCGACAAACCGCCGAACTTCAACCTATGCTTTAGAGTTGCTCTTCCTAAAAAAACGCATTCAATTAAAAATATAATCTTTACCTAATTGTGAATCATAATAGAAGACTCTAGTGGTCTCCTCCCACTCCTGAAATGGCCTCTGCCCTCCGCTCCCACGTTGCTGGGCGTCATGGACGCTTGAGGAGAGGGACTTTTCAAGCGGGAACGAGGGATATTCGGCTTCTCCGCCGGGGCAGCCCTGCCACAGGTGGTGGGGGAGGACGAAGCAACAGTTCGGCCGAAGTGAAAGGCGCTCCATCATATCTGCGGGGTTTTCAGTCTTCGGGAGTCCGCGCCACCCTCACAAAACTCGTACGATGAACGCGTGTAGTTTTATTGTGTTGTGTTTGTGCGTGGCATCCTCGCAGACGTTTGGAAATGACGGTAAGCCTAAAAGAGAAAAAAATACGGACGTCATAAAATGAAGAAAGTCGACGGTTTTTCGACTACCCGTTCCGGAGTCAGGTTCTTCAACCTCCTGTGGCCCTCCGGAGGGTCACGTTTCCTCTTCGGCTTGAGGCTTCGCTTCCCTACTCGGATATCTCGAAAAATCTCAATTGTTCGTCTCAACGCACTGTTCCATCAGGTGTTTCAAGTTCGTCCGTAGGCCAGATGTGCCTGAAGGTCCGGCGTTCTTTTACTACCTACTAAAATGCGATGACCTGCGGACGATCCTGAACAATGACGACAAAAAACGAGAGGGAGAACCTGACTCTGCTCACCGTCGAACAATTTATCGATTCTGTTCGTTTGTTTACTGTAATATGATACAGCTCGGATTAATTGTAACCAGTGATGGGAAAATTGCCAGAAATTGATTTTTACTACTCCATGATCCGTGGTTATTATACCCATAGTGCAGCACTCCAGTACCTAATAATGGGATCCCTAAACATTTCTTATAGATAACGGTACCTACCTACTTGACGAAAACTCACTAAAATAGCCCATTTTAAGGTTTATATTTTTACAGTAATTTTCAATAGGTAGTAAATGCCTAATAAGTAAATGCGAAGAAAAACGTTAAAAAAAAGGCAAAGCTACGGCCAAGATTTAAAGCAAAACTTGAAGAAATTTTTTTTAAATAACCAACTTGAAAAATTTGCATAATTTTGTAAATTAAAAAAGTTAAAACATTTTTCAATTACCTAATCTAAGTTTTAAAATTTATTTAAAATAAAGCAATGATACAGTCATTTCCTAAGGCCTATCAATCAATCAGAAAGATCTTAAAAAATGAAAAAATTATGTAATAAATTTAAGATGGGAAAATAAATAATTCATAGGTCCATTCCTGGTGTCCACCATTAATTAAAACCCGACTAGTATTAAATACTAGTAATTAAAATTTAATTACTAGTATTTAATACTATTTAATAGTATTAAATATATTAAATACTAGCGCTGGCGCCAAAAATGGATTCTATGTCCAAAATATGGCAAACGACACCTAACTAGTCAATTTTATCTCCAGACATTGATGGAGATGACCATATATTATAATATAATATATTATTATGGTCATTTAAGGGCTCCATGGTCTGGGATCCATAAAATTGATTTCTCTCGTTCGACCGTCTGGCCAAAATTTGGGTTAAACCAGCCTTGGAAGCTCCACAGCCCTGTGGAGCAGTCGGCCAGGTCCCAGGCCCCCATAAATGGACTCCACCTCCAAAACAATACCTTACTCGACCCCGCAGGCCAACATTTGGCAATACTTTTTCGTAGCTCCTTACGAGGGCGCCATAGTGTTGCCGGGCAGGTCAGGAACTTCCACAAGCCGATCCTACGATAACGTCACCAACCAGATTGAATCAACTTTTATCGTTGGAAATCTTAGATTGATCCTGACGGGAAACGTGCCGCCTGCTGGGTGTAACGCTTTGTCGTAAACTTCCGGATCAAGTCCGTTCGGCCTGTAGCTTGCTTGTGCTCCGAGATTATTTTTACCATCGGGCACCCGTCTTCCTGCCTGTTTCTTGGGGTCACTGGCCCGATGGAGCTAACAAGGCCGGCAATCAGACCGTGAAGCCCCCGCGAGGATCCGATTGCCGATTGCTCCGACTTGGCAGATGGACCGGGGAACATCCCGATGACGAGATACTCTGTAAGGACCGGTTTCACCATCGAGTGGCTTAATTTAATCCATTTATCGGTTTCACCGATGCCCGCTTAGCCTAGGCGCCGCTTAAAGTCGCGTAAGTTAAGGTTCAAACCTCGTCCTGCGTTATTCCGATATGAATATTTCGGTACATATCGATTTGATTGAACTGGTTGGAGCACGAAAGCGCCAGTATGTTCGTGCTGGTCGAGACACTCGAGTGGCACCAGAGTCATCAATAATGACAGGAAATTGAACGTGAGGCGCTTAATGAGCCACTTTGACCTCCACAATTGCGTTGCTGAAGACAAGACTCTACTAAGGAAACTTACTGGACACAATATCGTCCCTGTCAAGTTTTAGAGGTTTCTTCCCTCAAAAATAGATGTACCTACCAAGAGGTTTTTGGGATTTTTGAGATTTCTTCAAATAAATGTACCTACCAAGAAATCACCAACAGGCCACAGATCCTCCCTGGAGATTTTTGAATGATGAATGTTCTTCGATACACTTTCAAGTTCCCCTATGGCTTTACCAAACGAGTTATAAAATACTCGGGTATTTAGTTTTCTGGGAAAATACCCGATTAGGTAGGTACCTATCGTATTTTAACCTCAATGAAATATAAAGCCAAAAAAACCCACAGCCACTGCTTAGAGCCTTTGGCTAAAATTCAAGAAACGTGGAGCATGGTAACATTGCCAAGCAGAAAGAAATCGACAATTGTTTGACGAAAAATCCGGAAGCTAAGTTAGGTACCTAGTTACCTACGTTTTCCTGTGGATGGTCACATGTTAGTAAACAAAAATGATTTGATGACATCATGACATTGTCATGCGCATAACTTAGCTTTCCGTACAGCTACACTCAAATTGGAGAAATGTACCTTGTCTAATAAATTCAGAGCTTTCCAACGAGTGGTGAACGATTTCTGTCCGATGAAAACTGCGGGAGTTACAATTTTCGTGACATGACCGCGTCACCCAAAAAACGGGACTCTTTTTGCTAGTTATATTATTAGTTCAAGGCTAAAACATCTTCCATGTTAAAACATAAAACACAATGACACAGCCTGTGTCTAAGTTTTTTATATCCACACAGAGCCAACTTTAAAATTGAAACAAATTCTATTGCCCAAAATGGCCTGGACGTTGCACAGCGAGAGCTAAATGGTGGTGGAAATTCGATAAATTAAAAAAGCATCCGGCCGATCGGTCTAATGTTGATTCTTTAGCTGGTGTTCGATGAACAAAGATCAATATGTAGGTACTGGTTTTGTCGCTTCGAGCTGAATGGAGGATCAGAAGGGCAGAAAGTTGGAGTTGAGAATTTTCACCAGAAATTTTTTTATGCTATTTTCATGCTAAACCCATTTTTACCAGTATGTAAAAATATTAATCTCCATATTACATAATCAGTCTTGTCACCTTGAATAATTTCCGCGACCTTTTAGCGTCATCGGCCCAACTGTGCATTGTGTGATTCTAAATCAAAAGGGAATTCTCATGAGTTCACTCACGAATTCCCTTTCGGTTTAGAATTAAAAAATAGGTAGGTAGTTACAATGGTGGAGTAATTCTATTTCTGAAGGTAACACTTATCAGAAATTAATGGGAAACGACATTTGCAATTCAATTGCAAAAGCGTAACGGTATTTTTAAATCAATTTTATTCTAAGACACCAAAACCGGAAGACTGTGGACTGAAAACATCAGGTGCTGTCAACGAGGGGCCTGCTTCCGCCACCAACTAAAAACTCACTCAGCCATCCACCTGTCGGCCGAACTTCATGGGACTATTTGCCCAGTTAATAAATTTCCATCACTTAACGGTGAAATTAGCCGCACCACCTTAATTAACGCTTCGCCGAAATCTTTCAAGGTCTAACCGTTAGTGTTCGCTTCGCGAAATTCTTCTTTTTGTTCTTCACCTTCTCAACGATGGGATTTTTTCCCCTCCCGAGTTGTCGTTTCACGAGACATCCCGCCGATTCGAAAATATCCCTCACAAAAAAACAAACCGTAATCCTCCCGGGGTTGGCGAGCACTTGTTTTACCTATGCGGGCACATTACGAGGCGGATATCCGTTTCCGTTTCCTGAAGAAGTACCTTCGGCCGGAAAAAATTGGCCCTTTAAAAACCGAATTGCTCAGGGGGGGGGGGGGGGGGGGGCGCAGGGATGTCTGTAGGGATTTAAAAATGAAAATCTGAGATCATAATATGAGTTTCAGGACTGATGTTGTGTACGGTGCATGACAGTAGGGATCTCCATGTAGGTAGGTAGGTACCCTATAAAAATATCGATACCTACTTTTGAAATATCTATATATGTATATAAGTGCCTATATATTTTTCGAATCATTCAGTTCTGGTATTCAGTTTTGGTATTTCAGTATAATGCCAAAAAAGTGTTTCCCCCATTTTAAGTTTACATTCACGATTTTAACTGACCAAAACAAATATGCTAATTACATGTTTATTCAAGGCCTTTCTTGGTCTTCCTCTGTTTTTGTCGATCTACCCAGCCTAGGTGCCACTTCAGTTGACAGTTTTCCAATGATTGACAGCGCAGTAACAACTGTTGTTCTATAGGTTCCTACTTGGGTATCCAGTACAGCACCAATCCCAGTACAGCTGTACTCGTCGCTGTACTACTTGGCCATTACACCTCCAATACAGCTTTAGTAGCATTAACAACGAGGACAAAAGCTTTTTCGATCCTGAAAGTGAAAACCATGCTTCCTCAATTGAATTAAATTTCTATTAAAAAAAAATAAATAAATAAATAAATAAAAACGACATTGCATTTCGCCTTAGTTTTGTATAGAATATTCCCACACGTTGTTCTGGACTCTCTTCTCCAGTACCTAGTGCTCCTTCTCTGACTCCGACATTTTATCAGGAAATTATTTAAAATAATCAAGCAAGAAGCACATACCACTCAGCTAAACACATGTGTCGGGATCACGGGAAAACTAATAAGAGGAAAACAAACAACAGATGGAAGTGAAGTGTGAATCACAACATTCATGGTGAGGATGAGGGGAGGGGATTTGCAGGGTAGAGTTTCCCGGAGAAAGGTAAACATCCCACTGTGGTTTGAGGGCGATGACGCTGCCAAAGTGTAAATCCCAGAAAAAAAATAGGGTGCTTTACCGCCGATACAGCTGTGTTTTAAGGTGCTGTACCTTGGCTCAGCAGGGTGGCAAAATAGGTGCTGTACTTGCTATTTTACAGCTGTACCAATCGCCGTACTGGATGCCCTAATAGGTACCTACTTCGGCGCTGCTGCAAGAATCCCGAAGCATTGAAGCCGGGAACGGGTGGCTACTGCAAAACTAATAACATGCTCGATCCTCGGCATTCAGCCTCCTTGTTTTATTTGGTTTTTAGAAGTCTTCTGGGATTTTATGCCCAATTAGCTTGGAATTCTTTCTTTTCGATTCGAAAAAACTGTTATCAGGGCCCGGATTTTGCAAGTTTCTTTTTCTTTTATTTTTGTTGTTGTTGCTGTTATCTGTAATCAGGGCTCGGGTTTAGCATGTTTTTTTTTTTTTTTTTTTTTTTTCTGAAGCCCCAAACCTCCATACAAGTTTGTTTTGAGTGTTTTCAGACCATTTGGAACCCTAAAAACTAAATTTAATTGCACGTTTTGGGGTTTCTCCACATTCCTCCACTTTTTTTTAAGCAATAAAAAAATTATCCAGCAGCCTATAGGATATAGTTGACAGCAGTCACTATTGGCAGGGATATAAATGGGTGCCTGGTGGATAGGGTATTTAAAAACTGGTCATTTACCCGGCATTTACCCTTTTTGATTATCCAACCTCCCAAAGTTGTTTGTTGGTCCCAATACCGGGTTGGACACCCAACAGTCTCTTACTTTTATCGCGTGGCCGCTAATATTCTCTCTTTTCAGAATGGATGCTTTTTCTCTAACAACGGTGCTGAATATTTCTTGAACAATAATTGTTCAAGTAATTATTCCTTATTAATTATAAGGAATAATTATTGTTGTTGGAAAAAACTATTCACCGTCCACTTGCCTGGGGAAAATCCTTAACGACAGACCATTAGTTCGCCGAGTGACGTCACTCGCCCTGCAGCGCCTCTCCGGAACTTTTAACAGCCTCAAGCTCAAACAGGAACTAACCTTTTTTAACCATTGATGAATTGCAAATTATGATTTTGTTATTTGAAAAATTTGCCTACTGCAATTTAAAAAATTCTACTCACTGTTGTTTTGGGTCATCCTTGACTCGGTTTGTTGATTATAGGGACAAGCACTTCGTACCAGTTCAATCAAACGACATTGAGGCTGTAAGTGTTGTTTCTGGGGGATTTCGGAGGCTTGAAAAGGTTGAGAATACTGGTGTCGATGAGCCTAATGATGTCCACCACGTTTACCAACCAAGACGTCTGGTCTCAATACGGCAAGCCCAGAAAATATCCGATGTTCAAGGTGGCAGTGATGTGCGATTCCTCCGTCGGACGCTGAAAGATGAACTCCCATTTACGTCCGAAATTGGCCCTATGAAGTTCAATGCGATCCGCTCGACCTCGCTTTAAAAATGATGACGAACGAAAAAAATTGATTGTCGACGTTGAGCACTTTACCAAGAGAAGCTGTGGGCTTCTTGGGTTACCAAGGGGGTCCTTGAGGCCCCGTCAAGGTCACACAGGCCCCTCACTCGAGTCCCTCGAGCTGAGGTAAATTCTCATTTCCAGCATCGGATTTCATTCTTACCGTCAGCGGGAATACCATTACGTCATCTTTAGGACCCCCCGGAATTCGGGAAAATTGAAAATTTTGGTTCAAAAGGTTCTTTTTTCACCAAACCCACCCAACTCAGCGTATTTTTCAAGTTTTTTTTTGTTTTAGCGACTGTGGTCTAAAGAAACCGCAGAAACCGCGCGGAATAGTATTGCACTTAACGTCATTTTCCTGGACAGCCACCGTGACATGATCACATCACGAGGTGAGGTTCTTCATTGTCGAGCCTCACTAACTCTTGTCATCTTTTTCACGTGAGGGTCATTCGCAGCGAGGGTCATCCTCGTTGAATACAGTGTGGTTCAAGGGGTTTCAAGGTGCAGCGGAACAAAACCCTTAGAAATCCTGCCTTGTCCCAAGAAGCAGGAAAAAGGTTAACAATAAGCCAAGGTCGGTGTACAGGGAGGCGTGACAAATTTTGTCTTGCAAAAAAGGTGTGCGTTCGTATTGGTGATGATCAGAGCTCTTCAGAGTATGCCATTTTTGGCGAAATAAGGCCCTAAAACGTAATATTTTATGGCACTTATTTTGGCTGAAAAATAGCACGTATGCACGAATGCGTCTGCCAGCCAGAAACATACACGGTGAGAATTAGTGGTATAGATAGTTTTAAACTGAAAATTGTATATTGAACTAGCTGGGACACCTGTGCTTTGCATGAAATAACGTCCCGTCCATCATCTATCAAAAACGCAGCCCATGCGTCACTCGGAACATCCGTAGCATTCCATTCAAAATACTTCACTCGGAACACCCGTAGCAATCCGTCCTACAGACATCCATTTTTATTAAAAGAATAGATTATTGAAAATTCCTGCCGTCGATCACTCAATAGCGCCTCCCCCCATATTTTAAAGGAATTGAGCGAAAAAGCGCAAAGCAAGGCACAAAAATGGCATTTTCCTCGATCTCTCTTAATGGGCAGTAAGTTGTATACAACATCAATCATGCAAAAAATATAAAGGACATGCTTTATTGCTGTATTGTCGTAACAGATACATTATGAGTACTAGAATCTGCAGATTCATTGTTTCTATCCACGGTTACTATACCATTAGGCGCAGTTGACTGTATTCGAATTGGTTTTTAATTTTCCTCGACGCTTTCCGTCGTTCAAATATCCATTATAAAGAGATTCCCATTTTCAGATTGAAAACATCTTGATTAGTTCTTGAGAAAATAGGAAAATTAGTTTGATGCGCCCAGGGCCGTGGAGAGAAAATCCGGGCCCGGGGGCAAAATTCATCGGGCCCCCTAAAAAAAAAACGCTGCAAATTTTACACAAGGGTTTATTATTCTTTGATATAGGTTACTTGTGCAGAAATTAAATTCTGTCAATGAAAAAATTAAAAAAAATTTTTTTTGAGTTTTTTGTTCAAAAATGTGTTTTTTCAAAAATTCTGTATTTTTTACTCAAAAAATATTTAACATCCTGGGATCCTTCAAAAATCCCATTTTTAGCCCCATGAAAGCCCTTAAGATCGCCCCAGTGAAATCGGATCGTTCCGGGACCCCAAAAAATGGATTCTACGTCCAAAAATACTTCGAAAACGACACCTAACTCGATCTCATAGCTAAAAGCCTTCAAAAAACCCCTCCCGTAGCCCCATTATAGCCCCAGAGCGCCCCACGGGTTTGGGCGATCGGACTGAAAACCTTGCGGGCACAACTAGATGGTAAACCAAGTATTTTGCCAAAATTTCAGATTTTTAAAAAAATTCCTACTGCCCAAAACGGCCCGGACGGCGGACGGCGGACGGACATTTCGGATTTTGAATGTAGACCTCTTGAAACGGATAATGTCAAATTTTGAGGCCGATCGGAGTCGTCGACCCGCGTCGCGAAAACAGGTGTATTATTCCAAGAATAATAAACCAAAAAGGTATGAAATTTTTTCCTATATTGATCTGTCCCTTTTCCCATTTTGCCTCTCCTCCACCCCTTTTTTTACAACAAAAAAAATCTCAAGAAAATCCGGGCCCCCCTACGAAGGCCGGGCCCGGGGGCAACGGGTCCAGTCCCCCCCCCCCTCTCTACGGGCCTGGATGCGCCTCCAGTGCCATTTAGTATCTTTAGCATAAGGCAGTGGTCTACCAGGTGAGAATAGGCGCTAGTCGGTTAGTTGAACTGAGGGTGCATGACGTCACCCAGTCAGATGCTCACCGAGTGGAAGATGAAAGTGAGGGGGGCCATAACGAGCTTACGCTCATCAACCGGAAAACCCAAGAGAAAAAGCAAGTCCCATGTGGAAAGAAAATTTCTTTTAGCATGGGACATGCTCATTTATTGAGAAAATTGATCCGTTTTCTGTGAAAACGGATCAATGTTCATATTTTTACTATAAAATAAAATAATAAAGTTGTAATAATAATACTCAATTATTGAGCGATATTTTTTCCGCTATAAATCCCTCAACCACTCAACCACGTTAAAATCCCTTATTTAGCTATCAAAAGTCAAATCTGGCCATACTACCATAATACCGTTTGAAAGCCCTTTGAATGTCCTATCTCCCTTGTTCAAAATTAAATTTTTCAGACCGAAATAAAATCATCAAGTCTTGTTCTATATCGTGGAAATGGACCTCGTCCATTGCCGCGTTTTGCTGGCTCAGAAACTAAAACTCATTTTCTGTATTTTCTCACTCAGAAATATTTTTCCAGCTTGCAAATTTTAACGTGAATGAGTTTTATTTCGAGTGTGGAAAATATCACCCAGAAGGTTTTTTTTGCTGTCTGAAAAATTTAATTTGGTACAAGGATGATTGGAAAATTGCCACTCACCATTTAACCAATTTGCCTTACCATCTAATGGTAAGGGCTTTCCAACTATATTGTCAGATTTGATTTTTGATAATTAAATAAGGGATTTTAACGTGGTGGAAAACATATCGCTCGGAAAAAAAATCGGATATTGAGCGATTCCGAAAAAAAAAAAAAATCGCTGCAATTCATTCCTTGATTTCTGAAGAATGAATTGAGGCTCTTATAGTGAGCAATTTGATGTCGTTAAATGACGAGTTTTGTCCCGAACAGAGTTGCCAGTTAGGGTCATCTCTGTAATATCCTTGGTCCTAACCAAGTGTGAACGGGCGTAATTTTACTTTTCGTCCTTCTTCTCCTCACATGGGGGGTTTCCCAGTATCCATTACCGCACAAAGGATGCTACACTGCACCAAAAGGATGAGATGTCGTTTTTTTATGGTGTTGGAAGGGATCCACGCGCCTCGTTCGTGAGTCAGCCGACCGTCACGTCGTTCTTCCCAATCAAAGGCGATGGAAAAAGCACAGGCATACGGCACAGGCCCTCTGACCAGGTATCTTTCCTGATGTGAGTCCGACCGGGTCGTTGGACCTAAACAATGGACCTGCGAATGACAATGACTCACGGCACTCCGACATTGACCCAGAAGAGGGGTTAAAAAAAAAACTAAAGTCGAGGCGAAGAATAATGACATAAGTAGACATTCGGAACTCGTCGGAAAAGAAATCGCTGGCAGCCCGCCAAGACGGGTCATTGCCACGAGATTTTCGATTATGGAAATCACTTCTTGCCTAATAGGCTATGTGCTCCACTTTGATATCTGATGAATCACAGGGCGAGTCTGTTCTGCGCCACATGCCGCAAGTTTGAGGCGAAAAGAGTCCACAAGCTGGTCTCAGGGGATAGGCGGTTTTGACCGGCCCGGGCGTTTCAATTTGACCGCCCCCCTCTCCTACCACACCACACAGTTACCAATCTAAACACCTTACTTTTAATACCTAGGTGAACCTAATGCTTAGGTGAAAGAGAAAAATAAAAGTGGCGCTTTCTATGTGAATTACTGGTACTGTCTATACAAACAAAATAACTTCTCAAGCTAGGATTCATTTAGCACATTTCTTAAGTTGAGTACATTATCACACCTTATCGATAAAAAAAAAAGGAGGCTCGCAAGAGGAGCATTTGCTGGAGCACTGAAGCTGCTCTAAAAAGGTCTTGTAGGAATATCTGGACGACTACAGTGAAATAATTTATTAATTATTATTATTATTCTGATCAGACCTTCTTCCTCCAGCGGAAAAGCCCCAGGCATCACATTTGACGTTTTAAATGATGTCTTGGGATTCCACTTCGGGGGCTCATCTGAAGGGTAATAATGCGGACTAATCCGTCAGGCTCGGCCCTTCCTTGGGATTCCACCTTGGTAGGAGTCGAGCGAGGAAGGTGAACCTTGGAATTCCGCGCCTCGTGCGTATTCAACGTTATGAACGCTGCTCGTTGGATCCAGCCAATGAAGACACGGTTTCACACTAGTTGACAAATGTAGAGATTCGGTAGTTCGGCGTGTTACTTCGCTATGTTGTTGTTGAAATTTGAAGTTATGGGAAGTGAACGTGGGAAGTCGAGCAGAAGTCTATTGCTTTGGCTCGATCTATTGGTTGGTTTGGCTCTGCTTGGCTCATTTCCTGTTGGACTTGTCTCAACCTTTCAGTGATGCTCGTGTATTCTGGTTTGAACCTTGTCTCAACATTTCGATTGGCCCAAGACTTGGGCCTTAGTCTATGGATTGCACTCGGTTCCAAGAGATGTGGCAGCCGATCCGGAATCCCAGGAAGTTCAGTTGTTCGCGCAATCATTCAAATAGAACCGTCGATGCTGCGTCTTGTCGAAGTTCAGTCTGGGAGGATTTCCACCAAGCTTGCACAATTTCA
This sequence comes from Pilophorus perplexus, assembly GCA_955831195.1. Classification (NCBI taxonomy): domain Eukaryota; kingdom Metazoa; phylum Arthropoda; class Insecta; order Hemiptera; family Miridae; genus Pilophorus; species Pilophorus perplexus. The sequence goes on along the minus strand of OY037014.1, from coordinate 8,247,342 downwards.
TCCAAAGATTGGAGATTGAGGGATAGGGCGTCAGAGTAGGAGCCATTCGCTCGCACAATCTTATTTAGGTTGGCTACTTTATATTTGTCTGTTGTTGAATTGGTAGCTAGATCGTTTACGTACAGCAAAAACAGGTTTGGCCACAGAACGGGACCCTGCTTTAACCCACATGGCTCGAACTGCTGCTCAACGGTTCGATCTGTTGGTCTATTGCTTTGGCTCGATCTGTTCTATGGTATGGCTCTGTTTGATTTCTCAACCTGGAGTGGAATCCCAAGGTGTCGGTTGGACGATGTTAAGGGAAGGTACGGAATCCCAAGGTATTCCTAAGTCGATCTGAGCTCAAAATGAGGGTCCGTGGTGGAATTCAAAGCCGCCCGTTTTAAACGCAATTTTAATATAATTAAAATAATTATTATAGTTGAATTTAAAAGTTCGCGAAAGTAAATTGGAAACACTTATCACACAAATAGCACCCACCTCGGGTTAATTTCCCCTAACTTTTACTCGACACCAGAAATGGAAATTACCTACCCCAACACCGAAAACGACCCATCGAGGAAATGTAAGGCGTGAAAAGAGCGTGAATATCCGATTACATCCCGGGATTTTCCCCGTCGGTTCCCCCAACTAGCCATGGCGAATCCACAATATCAATGACGGGCCCGCTGACTACCCATAGTTGTAACGTAATCATCAATGAAAGCCACTCCACTGGCTCACGAAATTACGACATCGCCCACAGTAGAAACCACACCATATTAGTACATCTGACTCATGCGAGGGGTCCGAATCGGTGAAGTGATTGTCGTAAGTTCCAATTAGATTCTAAATTTAAACAAATATGAGGTATTGTAAAATAAAAATTGAAAACATGAATTAGTATCTTATGAAATTAGTTTGCATTTGCAATGTGTTTAAAATAATTGGCGGTATCCGCGAATATTAAAATCGTGACTTGGAAGGAATGGAGGACTGGGATAACGCTGGGATTGTTCAACGTTGCAAGTCAACCACAGATAATATCCATTTATAATCTCTCTTTGTAAAATATGACAGAAGTTATTTAACGAATCAAGATTACCTGTAGGTATACTCTCACGTTTTTAATCCTACATAGAGATGGGAAAACTCGATTATTACACTTTTCGATTTAATCGATGTTTTTGAAATAAAAATCGAATGAAATTTTATACTGGGTTATTTTGAAAAATTTGATCCACTCAGCCGCGGATGCCGCATTATTTTTTTAGGGGGCTAACACCCAAAATTCTAGTACCTGCAGTAAGTATTGATTGAAGTCAATGCTTACTGGTCACGGTGTGGTGGATGAGCATGGGTGTCTACCCCCACACACGGATCCACCCCGGGATATTTTCAAGTAAGTATACTTGAAATTATATTACCAGTATGGTGGGTTCTTCCCGTTGATTGTATCATATTTTTAATTATTTACCTATTTTCTACTGATACATTCCTACTGAATACAACATTCATTGGTAGGCATGAGATTATTACCAGAGTGGGTATGGAAGTGCTCCTGAAGGGCGCCCCACTTCTTGCACCTAGGACTACTTCAGTATGAGGTCTGTGTCCTTGAAGAGGTTCAATAGCCCTCCTACTAGGTTGTGCAGTATCTCCCTCCCCCACCAAACTACCAGTTGATTGCTGCATTTTCTCTTTCTTTTTAATCCAAAGGTTCTTGATTCATGGTGAGGATTAACGCGGAGGTTCTGGCTGGAAAATATAATTCTCCATAATGCAATAATAAATTTTCATAAGCTTCTGCCATGAGCTACTTAGTTTCAACGGTTGGCTGACACAGGATCAGGCCCGGATTAACGGGGGGGCTAAGGGGGCTATAGCCCCGGGGCGCACACCCTAAGGGGGCCACTTCGCCACCGTTGATTTTTTTTTTTTTTTTGGTTGAAAATTAACATACCGCTTTCCTTATTCCTATGCTGATCTCCAAAAAATTGTTTTCCCGAAAAAGAGGTAGGTTCTTTCTTCAACCTTGTTCTTCAGATCTCCCCTAGGGGGAGTGTACACTGTACAGCGGGCCCTCCTGTCCCCTCCAGCGTTAGCTGCACCATTCTGGTGTGACTGGGTTGGACCAATGTGGAGGCGCCGGGTTTTAAAGGAGGTCTTATCATGGTAAATTGGCTCGAAATTCTTTGGGACAGGAGTCATCGCAGCGGACCTACCTACTATTCCACCTCTTCTTGTAACTTGTGGTGTTCGGGTCGTTGGTGGCTGCGGAATGCAGCAGACCATACCTACCTACTCTTCTACCTCTTCTCGTAACTTGCAGTTTTCGGATCATGGGTGGTTGCTCTCTCCACGTTTACTTGTCTGGTGGAGGGCGAGTACTTCTACAAAATTTCCTCCCCCTCCCTAAAACTAACACGACCAGCCTAGACAAAAATACAATCTGAACACACATACAATGACACACACTGAAATTGAACACGCATACAATGACGTCCGCCATCTGCCGTCTGGGCCGTTTTGGGCAGAAGGAATTTTTTTTAATCTGAAATTTTGACAAAATACTCGGTTTACTATCTAGTTGTGCCCGCAAGGTTTTCAGCCCGATCGCCCAAACCCGTGGGGCACTATGGGGCTAAAATGGGCTACCGGAGGTTTTTTTTTTTAAGGCTTTAGGCTAAGAGGTCGAGTTAGGTGTCGTTATTGAAGTATTAGGGAGTTCCTAGTGGTGAGATACGTCGTGGTATCTCGATTCCATCCGTATCCTACTCCAGCAGTGCGCATGCGCGATCACCGATGGTATCGTATCTGCGATCCGTCGGTGGTATGTTTACGGAAAATACGATACCACCCGCCGATACGGAAGATGGTATCTAGTGAATCCTTATCGCAAAGTAACCTGCCTAATTGATAAACACCTTCCAAGAAGACATACAAACGTCGACAACAACAACGAAATCCGAGAGCAGCACAGCTGGCAGCTCAGTGCTGCCAGTACTTTCCTCTGTGTTGTCCTGAGTTTGTTAGGTGTTGTTTAGGTGCCGATTTCACGAATCACTGCGGTTTTATTTCACACCAGTTCGTTCGTTGTTGAAAGAATTTGGAGGAGCAACGAAACATTACACTATTGGACGCAGCAATCCAGATGAGTTAAATGTTACAATCATTGTAACTCAATAATTATTATTGATTTGAGGAGCTGAGCTTCAAAACTCTCGCTCGTTCCACTCAATCGCAATTTCCAGAAATCACGAAAAACTCCGTACATCCTTGCAACTGATCAGATCAAAATGGTTATGAAGTTTAATAAATCTAACAAGTTTCCTAAGGAGGCACTTTGACAACAAACCCCAAAAACAACTCCACTTCGAAAGCTGAATACAGCGGCGGTATTACCGCCTGATGTTAATGTTTTTACACGAACTTGTTTTAATAGTAACGTGACCCGTTACTCCAAGATCCCACTCGGAGATACCACCTAAAAATGCAAAATGGTATCTCAATCAATTTTGGTTAGCATCGCGCTTGGTTTCCCTAGATACGGCATCCGTATTCCAAGTGGTGGTATCTCGATCGTATCCACTAGGAACTCCCTAGTATTGAACGTTCAATCCATTTTTGGGGGGCCCAGAACGATCCAATTTCACTGTTGCGATCTCTAGGGCTTTCATGGGGCTACAAACGGGATTCTTGAAGGTTCCCAGGAGGTCAAATATTTTTCAAGTAAAACAAAATATTTTCGAAAAAAGGTTGTTACAAAAAAAAAAATCCCAAAAAAAAATTTCTTCTTAACTTTTTCTCATTGACACAGAAATAAATTTCTGCACATGTAACCTATATCAATGAATAACAACCCCTAGTGTTAAATTTGCAGCATTTTTATTTATCGTATAAAGAACTTTTTTCTTAATTGTAAAAATAGATTGCCCTGCATTCGGAGCGTTTTTTGACTGTTTTGACCCAATTTTTGGTTGTGAAGCGACAGACGCGATTTTCTAGTGGTTTTTACGTGATACTCCTGGCCAGAGGATCCACTTTCGTACATAATATATATGTATATGTACATATATAAAGGGGGGCCCCTTTTAAGTCCCAGCCCCGGGGCCCACGAGAGGTTAATCCGGCGCTGCACAGGATCCACCGAGGATTTTCTCCTGTCAAAGTGATCGGCTTGTTGAATGTTTGGGACCTCCGGGCTCTGTATCATTAGTACCTACTAGAACAAAAGTAGGTAGTTAATCTGATAACATCGGTGATTCAAAGTTTTGCCCACTTTTTTAGAATAAGGTATGTACCTAACCGAAAATGCTGTGGTCTCTAGGTTAAGTTATTAGGGTTTCAGTGTAGTGCCAGTTATTAGATCCTCATAATTAGGATAACTAGATGCTCCGGCTCGCTTTGCTCGCCTACGCACCCAGCTGGGGGGCTCCGCCCCCCAGACCCCCCGTGGGCCTCGCTTCGCGAGGCCGGTGCCTCGCTCCGCGAGGCCGATCGCTTATTCGGACAGGGGGGCCTCGCTTCGCTCGGCCGGGGGGGTGTGTTCAAACCCCTACTCAGACATAAGGCCTCGCTTCGCTCGGCCGACCGCTTAAGCAGACATGAGGCCTCGCTCCGCTCGGCCGGGGGGGTCTGCGACCCCCCCTATTCGTTCCCCCACCAAAAAAAAAAAAAAAAATTCCCCGCCTCCTCCACCGTTGTAAGGTCCCTGAGTACGTCTTTCCAACTTCCTTGACAGCGGCCGGGTAGGAAAACCCAAACGCGCCCCGATCTCAGGAAATCTAAAATTTTAAACTCGCCGTCAGAAATCGCTCGTCGTCGGAAATCGCTCGTTGACAATTTTCTATTAAAATTCGCATCTCTAGGTAGGATACGGTTGAAACCCCGTTTCGATCCGACCGTTAATAACGAAGATGGCCATATTTGGGGCAATTTGACCGTGCCAATTTTTGGTCGGCCGGGGGGGTCTGCGACCCCCCCTAGAGACACTTAAACGTTCGCCCGAGAGTATAGAAAAAATCGCCATATTTTTAGCGCTTACCGTTTAGTCAGAGTAGGCGTTTGACATACTCAGCCAGCCAGCCAGCCACATACAGACACGGTGAGAATTAGTGATTTAGATAATTGATAATTATTATCAATAGTATTCATAGGCTGAAAAATCCTTTATGGTGGGGAAGTATGCTGTTTCCCCGGCTCCTCGTGTGGGACTGCTGCTTACATCAGTGTACCCACTAAAAACACCTCGATTTCTCTCACGAAACTGCCCCGGAACTAAGTAGTTAGTATTACTTCAGGGCAGTTCCTTTGGTTAGCCGGGTATGGCCTCTTCTTCTAGTCGGTGTAAGTTCGTGTCTCCTATTTTTTTTTTTTTTTTTTTTTTTTTTTTTTGAGGGAGATAGGGATAAGTGTGGGAGGATGGGTAGTTCTTCAGCCTTCCCTCTCCCTATCACCATACACCTGTCCTGATCTGCCAGTTCCTCTCATTTTAACCAGGCGATCATTCGTCAGATGAGAGAGGGGGTGATGGGAGGGTTGTATTATTATAATATAATAATATTATCAATAATAATAAATTATTGGTATTACTGAGGTCCGTCCGCCGTCGCTTCAAGACGCATTAAAAAAAGTTGCTGATTTGAAAAGGACTGAACTGACTTAAAACAGTTTCTGCTCATTATAAACTCCCATACTCAAGCGATATTTCCTTCGTGTAAATCCTTACATCTGGCATCACATTTGTCCAGTGTCATCAAACCGCAGAGTTCCCACCGGATTAGGTAAATTTTTGAAACCGTGAGGGTTCGGCCGTGAAACTTCATGACAAACCTCCCAACGCCCGACGCGGCAAAAAATAACTCGTCACTTGAATGTGTAAAAATAGCCAGTCCGGGACTCGAAAAAAAAAAACTATATTTTCTCAATGTACGTCAGTTTCCTAGGTGAAATTGTACCTCACCCAACCCAGAGACTGGGTATTTATGCGCTTTTGAAGAAGAAAACCCTGTAGTTTTACTGTAATGTTATTTTTTTATGTGATATGTCGAACCGAAAAGTTCAGCGTATCGTCACTATTAGTAGTTCGGGAAAAAAGGGAAATTTTGACCGATTTTTACATTCAAATCAGTATACTATCTATCGATGCACGGTGGTGAGACTTCATCCAGTTCCATTTTTTATAAAGTATTTAATATTTATAATATGAATATTATAAATTTTATATTACGTATATTATAAAAGAGAACATTTTTCACGATTCTTGTAGTTAATTTTAGTAAGACAACAACAACATTTTGGGGTGAATCTAGGAAGAAGTGGTTTCTAAAGGATTTTGAGGTGTAGAATCCAATGGCACTCTCGGCTTTGTGGAATAACCCCGTCATCTTCCCGAAAAATAAACCAAATGGGTTGAATATTAGCTGTACTGGGGAAAAATCCCGTGATTCACATCGTGTGTTGGGAAGAACCCCGTCATTGCAGTTTATCATCACCCTGTGTGTTCCATAGTATTTGCTGTATTGTGCTAACCTATTTGGTTTAGGGGTAAAATACGATCACCATTCGCGTAATAAGTTTGAAATTTTGTATAAATTATCATTTAATAGTTTCAAGAATTGATATCCATTTAAAACTGAACTATTCTTGGAAATGTTAATACACTCATCATAGCGCGTTTCCTTTCAATTTCATGAAATGCTTTTACCTAATACGGAATATTTCTCAATCCCAAAGAGAATCGGTAGGTACTCTGAAAGCTTCAACGAGAAATTTTAACATGGTACATGTTTTTACGGGCGTTCTCTGGATTGGAATGTGAGTACACCCCCCGTAAACCGTCGTGCCTTATAGGCGCCTAAACGGCTGAACGGATATGAATGGGTTTTTTTTCTAACGATCTCGGGTGAGATTGCCCACAACATAGACCCCAGCCTGACGCGCGCAACCCTGCGAAATTTCGAAATTTCGAAATTTTGTACTCGCGGTACATGGTTTTTCCTCTCCTCCTCCTAAACGGCTGAACGGATTTGAATGGGGTTTTTTTCTAACGATCTCGGGTGGGATTGCCCACAACATAGGCTATATTAAAACCCAGCCCGACGCGGGCAACCCTGCGAAATTTCGAAATTTAACGTTTTTGGATGTGAGTACACCCCCGTGCATTATAGGCGCCTAAACGGCTGAACGGATTTGAATGGGTTTTTCCGTTTTCCCCTCCTTCAACCCCTTCTCCTTCCCTAAAGAAGGGAAGGAGTGGGGATTTCAGCCAATATTGATCCGATTTTGATGAAATTTTTTTCTATTGGTTTGGTGGACCTTTTATGTCTGCTTAGGGGGGTCGAGCCCCCCTTGAGATGTTGAGCTTTCTGTCTGTGTGTCTGTCGTGACTTATAGGCGCCTTATCGCGAATTTAAATATACCAATCCGAAAAACATGTACCATGTTTCCTTGCTATGATCCTTGATCAAAACTTAGATAATCCGGGGGTCTGGGGGTGTCCCACAGGTACCTAAGTCATAAGACAATCATGTACCATGATCTACACAAATCACAAGCGGCAATACACCCACAGGCGGCAATATTTTTTTTCATTCATTTATTAATTAAGTAAATAAATCAATGAATACTCGTTGAATAAATTTTGATTGAAAAAATAGATTGAATATATTTTATTTTTTGAGCCAGAGACAGTCCTTTGGAGGAACCCAACGGTTAATCCACGTTTGAGTTTTCTTTAAAAAAAAAAAAAAAAAAAAAAAAAAAAAAAAAAAACCCTGGCCAAGCAGTAGATAATATTTATAATAGTATCAAATTGATTGACCCCTCAGTGGTTGAAGTGATAACCTCGGGAGCGTCAGTTGATCAAGACGATTTACTGCGGATAGAATAAATGCTTAGTGGCTCATACTGAGGCATAAGTTCTGCATATTTTTGAACCATTATTTTCTACGCACATAAATCTTTATTGAGAAAAAACTATTAAGATCTGTTTAATGATCGATTTATACAGTAGTGGAAGTAAACAATCGGGTTCGGTCACGGCCGGGGATTTCGATTTGGTGGCGGAGGGAGGGGGAGAAACCTTGAAGCTGTTTCCGTCGTGTTTCACTCCGCACCGAAGAAACCCTTCGTGTACTCAGCTGTGAACATAGCAGGAGCCTAGGTAACTTCGGAGGGTTCGCCCCAACATGACGTCCAACTGTTCAAAAAGAGCCTTTGGGTAGAGTTGATTTAAACCATATAGGTACGTCTTGATTTAAACCATTATTAAATAATAAACCATATAGGTACAATGGTATAAATTTTATACCTCCATTATTTAACGGCCTTAGGAGAAATGAAATATGTACCTACTTAATATTTCAAATCGATAGTAAAAGTGTGAAAGTCTAAGTTTAATTTTTAGAATAAGTAATTGAAAAAAAAGAAAAATACAGAATAATTAGGTATTAATTCTTAATTAATTAGATGATACTAGTAATTATTATTTTTCGATTTTTTTTTCCCCCCGTTTTTTTAACATACGGACTTTTACTATCGAAATATTACCTTTTTGAATTTCGAGGCCTTCAACTTTCGATGCGTGACGTAATTCTCTCCTCTCCATTCAAAATCTCAAAAACGGCCTATAATAACTCTGCACGTATGTAACTATACAAATTTTCGGTACCTACAGAAAATTGGTGTTTGGGAGTTTTAAAAGGACCTTTTGGTGCTGAATACATTGTTGGAAAATTTCCATTTAATGCAACATTCTGACCTTTTCAAGGAGCCCATTGTGCTTGTATGTACTGATTTTTCATGATTACTGATGAGCTGTTTTTTCTCAATGAATCTCGCAATCGTATAGAAAGACCAATGAACGAGGTATTTTCTTTGCGAATCAGGTGGATTTTTGAAAAAATCCCTTGATGGTTAAAGAAAGTGAAAAAAAAAAATCTGACTTGAGTTATGGCTCCGATCGGACGCTTGTTGTAGTTTTTTTTTTTTTTTTCTTTCTTTCTTTTTTTCCAAGGAGTTCCCGAGACGCACGTCACTAGCTGTGATTAATCGAAAAAGAGTGAAACATACGACGCGTTCACATCTGTGCCAACCAAGGATGTCAGAGTTTGAGGCTTTATCCACTTTCGGAGCTCCCATGACGTGAGAGGGGGGCTGGGCCAAGGGCGGACGAATTAACCCTTGTAATTGGTGCATCAAGTGATTCGAAGGACTCACAAGTGGTCAAACGACGGAATGCGGTTCGATTTGATGCAACCGGGCCCGCTGACCAGACTGGCTTGTCGTCCTTGCCGGTTGGACGGCCCACGTAGGGCCGACCGTGTGGGACGGTCCCGCAAATCCCACGCGGCAAAAGGGGAACGGGAACGACGGAGTTGGAAAAGACAGACTAGCAGCAGGTGCCGATTTTGTGGTTTTCCAGTCGCCGGTGGATGTTGAAAATACCTAAAAACCCTCAATATATCCGAAATTAGGGAGGAATAAAATCGTCTCCTGAGTCTTCAAAACAACTTCCTTATGAAGCAAAAGATAACTTCCGATGCAAATGTCATTGAACACAATGTGTTCAATGACTTTTGATGTCATCATCTCATGCACTAATACAGACCTCACACAACACAAGGCGGACAGCCCCTATGTCTATGGTACATTCGAAATGTCCCTCGTTGACAAGTCAACACCCGGAATTCGTTCGTTCGAAATTTAGTAATAAGATTTTGATCCAGAGAAACGACGAAGGTGGGGCTTATTGGACGAAAAATTAGCTCTGGAATCAGAATCCAAGGAAACATTAAATTTTATAAATTTAAAATGAGGATAATAAGGATTTGCACGCATTTTGGAGGGATCCTACGTAATATGCACAGGGATCCAACATATTTTGCACAGACACGTTCCAAATTAGTTTCGGATTCAGCAGCCTTTAAAACCTTTCAATTTCGATTTCAGCTCACCAAGGACAGGTTTTTACTCTTAAATAGTAAAACTTACTATTTAATAGTAGTTTCCAAATTTTGGAAACTGGATCCTCCTCCCCAAATCCAGTTTCATCTTGATAAAAACCGGCTTCTGCTTATTTACCATCCACCAAAAACCGAATTCTCCTCCCAATGCCCCGTTTCTGCTCGATAAACAATCCCCTATGATTGCATGGGCCATAAACCTTCTGTGTTGTGGATATTTGTCCGGAGCGATGTAAAAATGTAGATAGTTGTTCAAGATTGAGATATTGTAAGATTTGAAAATTAATCGATTTTTGAAAAAGTATTGAAAAAACGTAACAATTTTTCAAAAATAATCCCTACACTTCTGCTTCAGGTAGATAATAATTTAGAACTTTGTATCATTATCTACATTAAATTATCATTTATTTTCAACAGTTACTATGGTGGTGATTGTTAAAGCAACAATAGCTGTTTCAGTTTGCTTACGCTCTTTTAGTAAATATTATGCCTTAGGATTAGATTATAGATTTTGTCGTTGCAAACTCGATGGACCATGACTTTGGAGCACCTGAATACAAAAATACTTATCATCAAGAGTAGTAGATTCTTAGAATGAAAAAATAGTCTTAAATCTTATCGATTTTCTTTAGCTTCCCTAAGTGGAAATTTCGGATACATTCTCGCACATTATCTTCGGTGTCAGGGTGTGTGGCCTGATGTCGTCGCCTGTGCTGTCCCCATTTTGTATTTTGCTGTCTGCACCTGGTCAGGGGGCCTTCAAGTGCTCCACGGGCAAAACAAATGCGCAAAACGAGATCGGAGGATCTTCGGAGGCAGGTTTGGTTGACCCACATACAGATTTGAGAGTCATTGGCTCTTGCAAAAAAAAACCAAAAAAAAAAACCAAACCGTTACCGGGCCCGCTGACGAGGTGACCCGTTGTAGCTCGTTTTTTTGTGGGCGAGGTTTACAAAAATACTAACTCACGTTGAAGATTCCGGACGTCTTCCTGGGGGCTCCAGGTGGTCGAGAAAGCTGGCGAAGATGGTGTCGCGGACAAAACTCCCCAGTGAGTCATAAAACCCGCATCTTCCCCCGCAAGGTTTTTTTTATTAGCACCCAGTCTGGCCAAGGTGTGTCCGTTCAAGCATAATATCCGGATGCATAAAATACAACCTTCAACGGCGCTTCGACGTTTTCCATTTTTTAAGAGAATTTCATTATTCTCGTGTTTTATCAACCCCCAACCTTGTTTTTGTTGACTGTCGCCAAAAGTCAACCTTTTTGTCCTTTATCTCCACCTTCGTTTGCCCAATGGACTAGATGAGGTAAATCGTTGCAAAAATTGTAGGTATCGCAATGTCTGACCACTTAAACCGCAAATGAGGCGCACAACGTTCCCGCTGGTCGTGTGCTAAAAGATCTTTATCGGCCATTTTTGTTGTAATATCTGGATACGGTTGCTAGGTACATTTAAATAAATAAAAGCAGGGCATCAAGCACAATTTTTCTACAGACGTGCCTCTTTTTATTGAACATTCAAGCTCAAAACATAATATTATGTTATATAGGTATATTATTTCATAATATTAAATAGCTGACAATATTTTTATGTCAGCTAGATCCAGCTTTGTAACGCATGAGCTTCATGGCTCTTCAAACCAGTTTTATAGCTGTTATACCCAGTCCTGTAGCTCGACAACCGGTTCAGCCGGTCACCAGTCAGCACAATCATCAAATAGTGATTATGCTGACTGGTGACATATTTGCATTCCATCAAGGAAGCTTTTGGTGAATGGTTAGTTCGGGTAATGAAAGTCGGGTATTTCGGTGTTCCAAGTGGAGTCATTGACCTGAAACTAGAGCTGATAATGGGTTGGCGAAAGTGTGCCTTACGTAGGTGAGTCAGATTGTGGCGTTTGGAAAAGAAATGCTGCCAAATCAATGAGTTGAGCCATGTCGCCGGCACAGTCTCAAGGTACACAGTTTCGACTGATAGGGTCGTGGACTCTTTGACGAGGTTGACCCGACTGATTGACCCCAAGTTAGAATTTGACGCCCCGACGCCCTCCTCGTGTATTGGGAATAATTATTGTCTTAACGGCAATCTTGGCGGTATTTCCTTTTTTTTTTTTGTCCCGGTTGAGTCCACTCATCCCTTTCATGGTCTCAGTTTTGTTCAAACGGACTCCCGTCGTTTCCTGTTCGGCTTGGAAGAGGCTCCACCCATTGTTCCGATTGCGTCACATGTGTGTTCAGCATGTAGATGGCGATCTCGTCTCCCTTTGAACGCCTCTTATGGAACTCGTACGGCCTTTGGGAACACCCGTCCTGAGGGGAATTTCGATAATAATAATTCGATAATATAGACACTACGGTTGTCAGAATGTATTTCAAGTACCGACGAGCCAGTTGGCGGCGATATTCTGGCGCGGCAACAACCGCTGCGATAGACAAACGCTGTGCCATCAGCACTGAGTGTCAATAATTAACAATTATTGTACCTATTTTGAATAACCATACGATTTTGCCAATATTTTGTACCTACTCGTTGGTTGAAATAATAATTAAATTATTTCAGTGAATAAAACTGGTTTAAATTAATATTGTTTTGATCCCGATTGTTTGTCGATATAAACTCGATGAATTTTAATAGACACATTTCGCTGATGAATTTTAATAGTCACATTTCATTTTTCCTCCTTTGCAAGAGTCGAGGTTTATTCAGTGCGATTTAAATCGATTTTATTGGGAAAACATCAATTTTTCGATGTTTTGGGAAAAATCGATTAATCGATTACGATCTCGATTTTTGCAGCACTATTTTCGAGTCCTTTCCCCCTAACCGCGATTGTGATAGTATAAATTATTTACTCCCGTTCGCAAGGTTAAATTCAACTCCATAAGTTTCACTAGTTATGAAGTTTTTATTATTTGAATCACAATCCCCCCATAAAGAAGTGATGAAATGACGATAACCCGTTCCGTTCTGTGTGATCATCATAACTTCTCTGTGGCGGAATTGTTTTCATTCGACGGTTCGAATTCCAGGTTTCTCTTGTAGCTAGCTACGTATTTGATGACTGCCTAGATCTGACCAATCTGCTGACCGAAACAAAATTTAATTTTTGATGTGTCCTGGTAGTTTAAAAGGAAGTTTTTGCGGTGATGCAAATAGGTACATAGCACCATTTCTTCTGTGTGTCAATCGGACAGGATGCATCGGATGTAATGCGTGTGCACTGCTTTTTTTTAGTGGCAAGATGAGTGGTTTTGAGCCGGTGATGCTGACAACTGGCGGGTTTCCAATGCACACGGTGGAAATAATAATAATAAAATAATAATAATAACAACGGGGCGCCCTCAGAGAAGGGATCCCGGCTAGTTGACAGTCCACAAATACTTCACTCGTGTCCACCTCATTTCCTCGCTTAATGTGAATCATGGGAGGCGTCGTAAGTCCGGTCAATAGAGGCTGAAAAGAGGGGTCCACCCAACAAAAGGTGTAGTCTTTTTTTTTTTTTTTAATGATGTTTAGGCCTTAAGGTAGTAATGAATCCACGTTTTCGTCATCCCCTCCTCATTGCTTAATCCGCCATTTTGAAAAAAAAAACCGCCCAAACACAGTTCAACTGTCATTCAATAAACGTTTCACTGAGATTCAGTCTTCCCCCTGTTTTTGAGGTGGCAAGTGGAAAGAAAGTGAAAAGTTCGCCGAATCGCCAATTTTCCTCCTTTTTCACCCTCTCATAGCTCGAAGCTTGGTCCCACAAAATAACAAAATAACTCGTGAAATTTGTTGGAAATTTTGTGGTCTATATTTTTATATCTATATAGTCTCTATAGAGACTTAAATCTCCAAAAATGCACTGGGCTGGAGCTAGAAGCCAAAAACTGAAAAAAGTGCCGATTTTTGGCTGTTTTTTCAAAATGGCGGATTAAGCAATGGGGAGGGGGTGACGAAAACGTGGATTCATTACTACTTTATGGGCCTAAACAACATGAAAGAAATGTAAAAGAGGCTGCACCTTTTGTAGGGTGAACTTCCTCTATTGACCTGACTATGTGGTCAGTTTTTAGTTCAGTTGAATCTGGATTTGGCCCCACAGGTTTCTCCCCTAATATCATTTTTCGACGTTATTTGCATTCAATCAAACTGGTTGCACATAACCGTCTCCTTGACGGTGATCATTCTGTTGAGCTGTGGGGGGAGAGCTATTACACTGATGGAGTAATGACCCGGGACCCTTTGTGGGATTTGCCAACAACCGTTATGCGTAGTGTAGGTACAATTGGTAACGTCCCTAACCGAAAATTGTCGAATGTTGCAGGATATTATTCGTACAACGTGGGAAGGCGGAAGGAGACGTATCAGATGAGCTTTGTCGCCGCGGACGAGCACACAGTCGTCAGGCGGTATGTCGACACGGTCAACCCTAGACTGGCCGACAACTACGTTAGTCCGCTACAACAAGGTTGGTACAGGTAGATTATAAACCTGTAGTCTAAATCTATATTAACTTTATGAAAATATTATTGGCATTATGGTATGACAGGGGGACAGTCCCTGCTGGCTAAAGCCAGCCAACCACAGACCTCTCCTACCTAGCCTCTGACCCCTTCTACTCGCTTTTCGATAATGAATAGTTTTTGCTGCTCAAATAAATACAGGATGAAAGTGAAAGTTTGTCCTGCCTGCCCCTCAGCACCGTAACGATCCCTTGAGGAGCCGTCTTCTCATCGGGAGCTCGTCTCCCACTTTCCCAACACCTTGTCAACTAGTCCTGCCCATATTTTTTGAACACTGAACATTTTTATGAACTCCTTTGAGCCAACAGATGAGAGATTTCAGACCCTTCTCTTTACCTACTCGCTAAGTTCTGATTGTTCTTTTGCACAGATGAGAACGGGAGCCCGCCAAGTAGGCGGAGAGAAGCTATGGACATGCTCGGCGACGTTGCAGTGCGACCAGAGCACCTCACCAACCTGAGCCTACCCGTCAGCAACGAGCCGCCCGCTGTTCAGCAGACGAAGACCGAATCCTCTTCGATCCCTTCAATCAAAGTGGACCCTCTGGAAGACAAGGAGATGTCCAAAACGACGAAGAAGATCCTCGCCAACAGCCCGCCCAAAATCGCCCCTCCAGGTAGGGTAATAGCTCTCACTCGAATGACATCTTCGTCCTGTCAGTCCGCTTAAACTCCTTTTTCTTTCACAGTACCTCCAGTGAACGTCACAACCCCTGAACCCAAAATAGCCATAAGGGGCGAAGTGTACACCATGCCATCTGAGTACATGTTTCCTAAAGACATTTCCAACAACACTTTGAAGGAGTTCAACATTACCGACAAAAAGGAGGTAATTGTTTATTCTGTCCAACCTACTCATCATTCCTCATGTGGATCCTTTAGTAAATACTCTAAATGTTCCAGGACTCCCACATCTACTACAACAGCACATTCCAAGTCAGCGAAAGCGTTGGGCAGCACTTTTGGGTCAACATGTCCAACTGCTCAAAGCCCATCGTCAATGAAATCCTCTCGAAAAGTCATCGAAGGGCGACTGTGAGTATCTCATAGGATCTTCATAGTAACTGTTATGCGCAAATAACGCTGAAATTACATGGGGGAAACTTGATTAAAAATTAGTGTACCTAATCTTTTGGCTGGATGTGAACTCACGTGTATGATTACAGCCGTAATTTAGATTGAAGCAAGGGAATATTATTGAAGTGTATGGATCGGATGGTTGAACGCACATGGGGATCCATTCTTGTTAGTGGAAAGAAGTTAATTTTATTGAGTTGAAACGGATGCTGAACTTGGAAGGATCCGTTTCTGTTTGAATGAGAATTTGGAATATGAAGTGCACAGATTTAATACGGATTCGTGAACTCTCAAGGAGGATCCTTATGTGTTGAATTTTGAGTTGAATAATTCGTACGTACGCGCACTCCTATGACTCGATCTCATAATAATTATTATTATGAGATTAATTAAAAATTCAACTTGACATCGTTGGGTACCTACCTCCTTATATGTTGAGCACATTTTGTGTAAATGTTGAGGAAAAATAGATTAACTACCAGACTTGATTTTCTAAAAATGTTTTGTAGGTATGTTATTTCGTATTAGGTACCTATTACTGAAGTTAAAGCTGTGGAATATTATTAAATGATATTCCACAGCTTTAACTTCAGTAAATTTTGCAATATAGGTTAGGTACAGGTTGGTCTACCACACTTTTTTAAAATTTATTTTGATTAAATAGGTACTTGCACAGTTATGATCATTTTGGCTTATTATTCTTGGAATAATACTCCTTTGAATCGCGATGGAGGTGGACGACTCCGATCGGCCTCAAAATTTGACATTATCCGTTTCAAGAGGTCTACATTCTAAATCCGAAATGTCCGTCCGCCGTCCGGGCCGTTTTGGGCATTAGGAATTTTTTTTTTTAAATTCTGAAATTTTGACAAAATACTTGGTTTACCATCTAGTTGTGCCCGCAACGTTTTCAGCCCGATTGCCAAACCCCGTGGGGCGCTAAAATGGGGCTACAGAAGGAGGTTTTTTGAAGGTTTTCAGCTACCTATGGGGTCGAGTAGGGTGTCGTTTTCGAAGTATTTTTGGACGTAGAACCTATTTTTGGGTGTCCCTGAACGTTCAGATTTCACTGTGGGGATCTGTAGAGCTTTCATGGTGCTACAAATGGGATTTTTGAAGGATCCCAGGAGTATATTTTCCAAGTAAAAAAAAATTGCAAAAAAAATTTTTATGATTGACACAGATTTAATTTTTCTACGTGTAACCTTTATCAAAGAACAATAAACCCTTGTGTAAAATTTGCAGCGTTTTAAATTTAACTACCGAAGCCGCAGCATGATGCAATATTTTTGAAGACCTGCGTACGCCCTTGTATCGAGTTGGTAAGGATTCGTGAACCCAAGTTGGGGATCTTTACGTGTTGATGTTTAAAAAAAACTAGCTGACCTGGCGCGCTTCGCTGCACTTCTAAAGATTTTGAAAATTCATTATTTCATAGCTGGGACACCCGTGCGTCGCACGAAACATCAAATTCCCGCCCATCACCTATCGATGATGCACCCGTGGCAACCCGTCAACTTAATTTTTCATAGTAACAACGCTTGTATTGTTGGTTTGTCGTAGTGAAGTACCTATCAAATTCCCGTCTATCACCAATTATATGCAGCCCATACATCCCTCACATCCCATACATCCCACACACCATCCCATACATCCCACACATCATCCCATACATCCCACACATCCCATACATCGGGCACATCCCATACATCCCATACATCCCATACATCATCCCACACATCCCATACATCATCCCATACATCCCGCACATCCCATACATCATCCCATACATCCCACACATCATCCCATACATCCCACACATCCCATACATCATCCCATACATCCCACACATCATCCCATACATCCCACACATCCCATACATCATCCCATACATCCCACACATCCCATATATCCCATACATCATCCCATACACCATCCCATACATCCCATACACCATCCAATACATCCCACACATCCCATACATCCCATACACCGTCCCATACATCCCACACATCCCACACATCCCATACATGCATCGTATGATCGATGGGTTTCAGACCCACGTTGTAGCACATCAAAACCTTCCTTAAGCTTTTGCGAACATTATAAAAAAAAAATTAGCCAAATCGGTCCAGCCGTTCTCAAGTTATGCGATCACCCACAAAATACTGATTATTTTTTATATATATAGATTACCAAGTCCTGCGAAGGAGAATAGAAGTGAATGACAGGATCCAGGACGTTCTCCTCAGTACACCTTCAACTCTTGAATTAGCCTCTCTACTCACTTTCGTATTCCTAATCAAGTGACTTGCCATTCCTCCTATTCTCCTTGCAGGACTTAGCCGTTCATTCACTACAACTAGTAAGAATCCACAAGCTTGGGTTTACGCATCCTTACCAACTTGTACATTCAGCTTCCTTCAGAATCAACATAATAAGACTGGGATCCTTATATTATAAGGATCCCAGTCTTGGGTTCACACATCCTTATAAATTCAATCCCTAAATTTTTATTCCACTACGAACGGATTCCCACGTGCGTTATTGCATCCATTCCAAACACTTCAACAGTTTTTATATTATTTTGTTATTCTAGCGCATAACAAATAAATAATGTTGTAGTACATAACATCATAATATGATGTTTTATATCTATTTTATAGTTTTATTTTTGTAGTAGGCACATGATAATATTATTATCATGTGCCTACTACAAAAATAAAAAAGACTAAAATTTCCCAGAAAATCGCATTTTTTGTCAAAGCACCCTCTGAAATTGTCGGAACAAATTTTTCCACTACAACAGGTTCAAGTTGAACCTGATGTTGAACCGTTCAACCTCTATTCTCCAGCTATTCTACTTTTCTCCCACATTCAGAGTTAAACTCTCTTAAATGAAACATTTATCCTTTTAGCAAAGAACACATCATCAGAATATATCCCCATTATTTGTTCCTTTCCTTTAGATTCGATAAATCAATGGTTTTGTGCCTTATTTTAATACGATTTTTTTCTTGGTAGACTGTAGCGCTCAGCTTTGACTTCCCCTTCTACGGCCACAGGGTTAAGAACGTGGCCATAGCGACAGGCGGGTTCCTCTACACTGGCGACTACATCCACAGTTGGCTCGCCGCTACGCAGTACATCGCCCCGTTGATGGCCAATTTCGACACGAGCATCTCTCAAGCTAGTCAAGTCAAATACTGTGATAACGGTCAGTAGTATTTTGGGTTTAAGATATTTACCTGGGAAAAAGGGGAACATTTGTATTCCTTAATTTTTACCTCGAAAATGGTCTGCTCCAGGAACCGCTTTCACCGTGGAGTGGGAAAAAGTCCTTTTGCAAGACAAGTCCGACGCCGGAGGGTTCACTTTTCAGGCGACGCTGCACCAAAACGGCGACATCATCTTCGTCTACAAGTGAGTCTGTTGTGAAGATGGGGACACAAAAAGGCCGACTGCATTGAATGCATTCAATGTTTGTGTTGCAGGAATATTCCAATTCTCGTTGAGAAAATCGAAGACAGCTTACATCCGGTCAAAGTTGGGCTGAGCGATGCGTACATAATCGATAGGACCGTTTTCTGTAAGTTGAGCAGCTTATGAAAATCGGAATTTGTTGGCTAACTTGTCGAGAAAAATCCTTATTTTTGAAGGGCAGTTGGCCTATCCCTGTATGTATCGGGTCCAGGAATAGATCAGAGTGAAATGTGAAGGCAATTTAATCCTCTACAACTTGAAATGAGAACAGTTGTCTGTACGACTGTTGCTGGGATTGTCAAAGTTGTGTGTGGAGGTTTACCCCCTGTGTGTCACTCTTGCCAGCCTGTCAGGGGTAGTACCGGCAAGAGGGGCGGGTTGCGACGCGACGGCATGAAACCCCACTTCTCCCGCCGGTGAGACAACCTTCCTTCTGATGGAGGGAGGTACTTTCCTCCCTTAAAATCACCATTCTCTGCGTGTTCATTATTATTTTACGCGCAGTGCTGTGTTTGGGATCAATCCCGACGACCAGGCCTCCTTCATTGACATTTTAATCAACGAAGCCACGGGGGCGTTTCCAGGTAAGACAGGACCAGTGGACCCACCTCTGACGACATTTCGTTCGGGGTAGCTGCAGCCACTGACTCCGGTATAACTGAGCCCTGAGCGAAACAATATCCACACGACACTTCGTGCTAGGTATTGTCATCCTCACGGTTCCCTTCCAAAGATGGTGCCTCTGCGGTGGATACTGACATTTCACTCCAATCCGCTGCAAGCTCATCTCCCATTTATGTGGCTGCATTCTCCCTCAGGTCAGTAGCTCATGACAATTCGTGCAACTCCCTGGACGGAGGTGTTTCCACACTCCTCCTTCTTCATCCGAAACACCGGATTCCAGAGAACGAGGATTCACGCCGGCGGCTCTCCGTCAAACATACAAAACCTTAATTTAGGGAATTTAACGTCTGAATTAGGTACACAAAAACACGTAGGTACACAACCAGCATCCGAAACTTGGTGTGTTCCCACTATGAGTACCACCTCTACTAGGCAAAAGTGCTGCCTCGTGCGTCCACTTTCTTGGTCCTGAGGCACAACACGAGACAGTGATTCATCTATACGGCCCAATCAACCTCTTTCAACGGGAGTTTCCTATTAGGCCACAAAAATGGTTCTAAAATGGCCGCCCGACATCCTTCTGACTTGGGTTTCAGTGCTAGTGGTGCCCAACTGCGGTAGGTGCTCGTCCGGGTTTGACCGTCACCAGGACGCAGGCGGCAGGACTGGACGACAAATCAGCCCAGGAATCCGGAAGAATGGAAATACGTTGTACAGCAGGGTCCAGAGGATCAGAAGCTGAACACGACATCTCGTGCAGAGCTCCTGGGACTCTGAACCTCCCTTCTGGGGATTTGTGGAAGCCAAGGCATCCTGACAGTTGTTCAGGAAAGTCCGGTGGAGCCAGATCAGGAGGTCGTACGGCATCTGGACCAGCTTGATCCCGACAAATCGGGTCAGAGCTCAGATTACCGTATACCTGCGAATCCCTCCTCTTCCGCCACAACACAGAGCAGCGAAATAAGGGATCTCACGCCTTCGGCATTCTGCTATTCACAACAATTTTATCGACCAAATTGGTATTATAAACTTACACTCACAAATAGGTACACGCTCTACACCCGAGTCAGGGCTTGTTGCCATAGTTACTTTATTAAACTTTATTAACTTGCCAAAAGTCTTCAAAAATCCCCTCCCGTAGCTACATAGCACCCCACGGGTTTGGGCGATCCGGCTGAAAAACTTGCGGGCACAACTAGATGGTAAACCAAGTATTTTTTCAAAATTTCAGATTTAAAATAAAAATTTCTACTGACCAAAACGGCCCGGACGGCGTACGTCGCACAGACATTTCGGTTAAAACCAGATTCCAGATTCCAAAATTGGAATCTAGACCTCTTGAAACGGATAATGTCAAATTTTGTGGCCGATCGGAGTCGTCGACCTCCGTCGCGATTACATAGGTGTATTATTCCAAGAGTTAAAAGTGTGGAGGGATGATTAATTGATGAAATCTATTGTTGACTTCATAATATCTTCATAATATTATTATGTTTGAATCGATGGCAAAATTTTGAGGGTCCGGATGGGAATCCCTACATCCAGCTGCCTTTTATTCTGTCTTGATTGGTTCTTGTCCTTCTTCGAGCCTCCGATTTTATTTCATCATTATTTTTATTGTTCCAGTTGTGAGGAGGAAAACCATTTACGAATATCACCGAGTGAACTTTAGGAAAGAGGACATCACTAACTGGACGGTCATCCACATGACGGCGCTGTCGACCTGCCTCGACTACACCACCTGCGAATCCTGCCTGTCCCACGACACGTCTTTCGACGTGAGTTTCCCTCTTGACCACAAAAATGGTTCTAAAATGCCCTCCGGACTGACTTCCGACTTGGGTTTCAGTGCAAGTGGTGCCCAACGGCGGTCAGGTGCTCGTCCGGGTTTGACCGTCACAGGCAGGACTGGACGTTGAAACACTGCGACGTCGCCAGCGTGGGCGGCAACAACTCGTCCGTGTGCGGCAACGTCAACGCTTACAAAGATCTCATCCCCCCTCCGTCGAACAAGTTGGACGACCGGGTGGAACCTCCCAGGACTGCCAACATCCTTGGCGAACAAAGTAAGTAGGCGTTAAAGAAAGGAAACAACATTTTGGGACTGAACTGAACTTGTTAACATGAAACTGACGAAATCAAAATTGTTTAGATCGTGTTCTAAATTCTAAATTGTCCTGCGGAGTCACTGTAAGTCGTTTACTTAAATGTCCCTTTACCGCCTCCCTCTGTGGACATTCTGGGCACAATCGCCCGAAAGGGAACTCGCTCATCTGGTTCGGTGAAGGAGCTTGAGGAGAGAGAAAGTCCTTCGAGAACAAAGACCCCCCCTCAGGGACCCACTTAAATCCCCACTTTGACCCGCCAGTTACGCCGATCATTTCGTTTTCACCTGCACGACATGGCTCACCTCGACCGTAAGATTTTGTTCATTTATTCATTTTTTCTGTAGAAAATTCGACACATCGTTGACGATTGATTCAAAACGCTATTTCCCATCTCAGTGGTTTGTGTCAAATACGGTTTGCACTTTCAAGCTTCAAGTAGTTTATGCACCGAGTAGACAAAACTAGAACGACCTCAATTCGTCATCTAGATGAAGCCCCACAGTATCCATCTTCAAAATCGAATAATTTATTATTTCGTCGCTATCAGAGACACATCGCATATATCTAATCACTATGGAAAAGTGTTTGGTAGCCAACGTGAACAAAAATGTTGCCTTTGCTCGTCTTGGGTATGCCATTATACGAGTTAATTGCGCTCCAGTTAAATTTATGCTGGAGGTGTTATGTTCGTGGTCACTTTCAGACGCATGTGGCGATTTTGTGGAAGAAAAAATTCATAGACCATAGAAACCCATATTCACAGCTCTGAAAGAGTTTTACTGGCAAATAACATCCCATAACACTTCATTTATGGCAATTTTTCACAATTTTGAGCTAAAAATCACTGTTTGAGTTCTTGGGCTGTAAAAGAACTTCGGGAGGACCAGGAGTCCGTCCCGTGGGCTCATTAAAAGCTTGGAGCGGCTTAAAGAAAGTACAGGACCCCCTCCCGGACGTTTGGTTTAAGCCTTAAGGAAAGAATAGGACAAGGTTGGCTTATAGGATTCCCTCCCAGTTACTTTGGGGTAGGTTAAGCTAACTTAAGCTCAATGTTGGTTATTTATTGCACAAAAGTAAAAAAAGGGTAGGTTCTAAATTAAGAGCCAGAACAATCTAGCAATGGACAGCTCTGGAAAGGTTGAGACCATCTTGGCAAGCCTTTAACCTCCAACCTTGAGCACCAACTATGCAAAATCTGGACAGGTCTGGAAAGCTTGGGACCATTTTGGCTTGCCTTGGAAACCCTTATTCAGCTCGGTACCGACGACATTGGAATAACGACACGCTTCGGGCATTGACACTGGCAAACCACACGCACAAAGTTTCTCTGCGAGCGCTGGTACTGAGTCAACGTCACTGGATTGTCTATTTTCATCTTCACTTCAACGGGACGGAGTCCTAGGCAGATGACAACCGCATTCCGGTGGAAGTCCTCATTTACTCCAAAGCCGCCTCGAGCAGGAGGGATTAGCGTCTCCGATTTAATGAGGGTACGAGACGGAATCATAAGCCTCACAGAACTTCATATCTTTCTGACACTACATTATTAAATAATGTACCAAATTTTGGTACATAACTATAGTGTGAGTGGGATGAGAGCCTTGGTAGTTATTTAAAAAAAAAAATCTGGCCGATTTCGTGATGAAATACTGTAGGTAAGGACTATGGCGCCCCGTTCAAACATGTCTTTTCAGCTGAGAAGTTTACTCAAATCAATGTCAATACCCCTATGTCTTACGTATAGTTTCTTGTTCCTCGCAGAGAGTAAAGAAGCGGCCAGCATCGGCCACGTAGGGATGATGGGCCTCTTGCTGTTCGTCCTGATGATCTCCGGCGTCGGCCTTTGGGTCCTCTACGCCTACCGGAACCCTCACACGCCTTCCGGCCAAGTCCTCATCCGAGTGAGTATTTCCCCATGTGGCTTTGGTCGTTGGAGTTCCTTTCATTTAATGGTCGATTGCACTTTCAGTACCGCCCGAGCCGGTGGTCGCTGCGGCTGGGAGAAGCCCGGTATACGGCCGCTTCAGTCCACATGTGATCTTTCCCTGATTTTCGGACACCGGTAAGAATTGATTCTTTATGCATTTGTTTCATTTTGAATTTGACCAAACATTTTCAATGGCCCGTTTTTTGTGTCTGCTGTCCAACAGCAGAGCATTGCGGACACAATTGAGACGAACAACCTACCAGCTGCCAACGGCGTTTTGCGGCGTCCCCGCCCTTCTGACGTTCCAACGCTTGTACATACCTTCCTGGTGGGGGGGGGGCTACTCAACCTCTACACTTCAACGCCATCTGCAGCGACAACTCAGAAACGGCGGCGGGATAGATTCGCCAGGTGTGGGGGGTAGCACCGCCACTTTAGGTACTTTGTGCTGCATTATTGTAAAATGTTAAGTATTCATATTAACCTATAGCACGTGAAGCTTCAATGGGCCAAAATTTTTAACTTTTTTTTTTAATTACGACAAACATCGCCCTATCAACTTCGGGACAATGCAATCGACTGCCTTGCGAATCGAGGTGCCTTAATTTTTGTGATTTTCTTACTCTTTAAGTCTGTGATGTTTCGGCGTAATTGACTGGGTCATTCCCACCTACGCCGTTTTCGAGGTCGGGCGGGCAGCCGCGCCGCACCGAGTACAAAACTGAAATTGGAGAATTTTACAGAACTGTGTAAAGTGCCTTGTCATTGGGTTGAGATAAAGTTTTGCAATGTTTGTAACTTGTAAATATTTTTGAAGACAAAAAAATTGGAAAAACCGAAATTCGTTTCGTTGTGTTGACCTTTTCTCCTGGCAGGGTGCGTCGAACACTGGCCCAATTTTCTGGATCTAGGTGGACGAAATTCGCAGGTGGGCCTTTCCTTAGGAAATTTAGCTCTGATTACGAATATACCATAAATATGAGTGGTGCGAAAATTGCTTTCGTGTTGTTTTTTCCGCAAAAAACGCCCAAAAACGAGGTTTTTGCTACTTTTGATTGTTTTTTAATGATTCTTTGAAACTGATAGGCCTATCCTGTAGGAAATTTAACGTCGAGGCAGGTTGCCAATAGTGATTTCCCGCGAGCACAGGGAGTCGCCTTCGTACTTCGATAAAAACCGATCAGAAATCACAAAAGGACGTTTTTTGTGGCCAATTGTGACTGAACCGATCGGTTGAATTTCGAAGTTTTGGTATTCAATCGATGCAGAATTCAATGGTCTTCAATTATGTATCAGGCGATATTTTCCGAGTGACGCATGGTTTCAGAGATATATGCGAAAAACCATAAGAAGTCGCAAAATATCGAATATCGCAAATACAACCCTAAGCTCTAACAATTTATTCCAAAATACATGTAAACAAAATAGAGTATAAGCATCTTAGGAAGCGTTTAGATACACAGTTATTCATTCAAGCAACAAATGACAAGTAAAGCTAATTAATAGGTAATGCAAGAATATACGAATTGGTATTTTAGCCTAAAGCTTATGATATGTCACATGAATCCCTTATGTCATTACAACTAATTTTATAACAAGCTCTTAAGTACAACAATAATTGACACTTCAGCAGTTGTAAACTGCTGAGGCACGAAAAGGTTTTTTTTAAAGGGAGGAATCTGTGGGCGTTTCTCAAATCCCGTCTCAAGCATCGACTTACTCATGGAATTCATAGACGGTGACTTGAGACGGAAAATGGAAGACGTCAAGCGGTGGTTGGTAATCATGTTAGGGAAATTATCCCTTGGGGAAAACTCCCTTTCTGTTAGCGTGATGGGAGAGTTTTTCCTGCTACACGAGGAGAACCAGCTGTATTCTAGGGTCGTCAGATGTATCGGGGCTAGGGTCATACGGTCCACTCTTTCGCCGAACTTTCGAAAATTGTATTTTCTTCTTCGGGGCCTACAATCATTTTATCACATTAGAGCAGTACATGTTTCTGTCAAATCCCGAATTAATGGTAACTGGGTCACACTGAAGAATTACAAACCCGTAAGACTTACGTAGTATTTAAGATATAATATATATTATAAGCTTAAATAATTATATTATAAGCTCGAATATTAGATTTTAGTTAGCTTAATTCAGTGTAGATTATAAGACAAATTTCATAGGATGTTTTTGTTTAAATTTTATTAGTTGTTGTTATTAAATTTATGTTCTCCATGAAGGAAGAGTAGCTGTTGTTATCTTATCACATAATAGTTATATAATATATAACTTACATATTATGTATATCATAGTTACTGTCACACTTCTTGCGGGCAAACGTGTTTTATTTTTTTATGATAAAATTTCTCCTCTCGCAATAGTACCACTCCCAGCACTAATCAAACGATTGGGTGAGTGGCTCCTCTGCATGTCAATCTATTTCTAAACCTCCTCTTTACCATGGAATTTGTCTTATAATCGTACTGAATTAAGCTAACTTAAATACTTAACATTCAAGCTTATTTATATTAAAATGCTTACCTGTTTGTGATTCTGCAGTGTGTCCCGGTTACCTCTAATTGACATCGTTGGTACATCCACACGATAACTTCTCTCTGAGTAAGTCGCCTTACATTATTTCGGGATTTAACAGAAACATGCACTGCTCTAATGTGAAAATACATTGTTTGTACGCCCTGAAGAAGATATGTATTTTCGAAAATTCGGCGAAAGAGTGGAAATTCTCGTATGACCCTAGTCCCGATACAACTGACGATTTCCTAATTTTGGGTCGATCTCCGGAATAATCTACATTATTCTAGGGTACCTACTTACTTCTTTCTTCTAGATTGGACCCGTCATAGATACCTGTAAGTCCCTACCTACAGCATGGCTATATTGAGGTGGGCCAGACATGGAGGACCTGAAAGACATCATCAATAGCCTCCTCAAAAACAAGGCAAACAGGTAACCAATGCTTTCGGTCGCTCAGTAGATGAGAGTTGACCTTGACATACATTATTATTGTGATGAATTATATCGCTTTCACCCAAGACCCAAGGACTCGCTTAAACTAGTGAATATTAATGCCTCCTCAACGTCCTTAATTAGTTTACATCGTCGCTGGGACCCAACTGACAACCTGCCATGGCTAAGAAACTCTTTTACACCTGATGAAATAGCATTTCATCCCGAAGAAATCCATGGACAGTTCTGCCCACGCTATAAATGTCCATTATGACTAAAAACATAATCTACACTAATTTACTGGACTACAGTCATCATTAAGGGTTCATTAGCAGTTGGCACCACTGTGTAGGTACCTGCAATGGGCCTTCAGTCACAGTAAAGAGTCTCATTTGGGCAAAAGTATCACCATTGGTGATTCACCAAGTCAACACCTTGAAAACGTCTAAAAACAGTCGAAACATAAACGTAGGAACGATAAGGACGAAGGCGAAGGTCCTCAGGAAATATTTAAACTTTGGCACTTGGTCAGACGGTTTAGGAACGCACACTAACTCCGCACTCGCGTGCTCTCACGTGGGCACGTCCGGCGAGCTCGAAGGTACCACGTCGGGCATCTGGTCGTCTTCCCGCTGGTAGATGGAAGTCCCGTCAGTGGTTTCTTCCGGGTCGGAGTCGTCATTTTGTCCCGGCAGTTCCTCGTAGCCGGTGGAGCTGGAAAAAACAGTCGGAAGCCTGAACCGTTTTCCGCCTGGTCTGAGGAACCGCTAAACACCAGGTTCAGACCAGATTTAGCTACGCTACTCCCCAACCCCCTCAAGTCATGCAATGGACGCCACAGATGGAATTGTACCTCAATGGACGATCAACACATGCAGTGTTGCCACGAGGTGCACATCGGCGGACATGCACATACAGCGCTCCTCCTTGTGCCGTTTTTCACCAAGGTGACAGCTTTAATAGTGACCAGGTTAGCTGAGCGAAGGTTATGGTGGATTAGGATACAAAAACATCAAAATTAGTTATAGTTTATTACGTGGAAAGTTGAAGCACAAGAGGATTCTAAGGATGTTTACAACTATTATGCTGACTGGAGCTCTCGAAGCGATCTAAGTGTTGAATAACATTCTCATTAGGATCTTTTATACCGTAAACAGCTATCAAATCTTCTGTGCATGTCTCCTCTGGTCCCAAAACATGTCTTCCTCTCTCTCTCTCCTCTCATTTCAATCTGTACTTTTTCTGCCATTCTCTCCTCTGTGTGCGTTTGACAAACGATTCTCTTCTCACCAATTCTGTTTGCATTCACAACTAATTATCTGCCCCTCTTCATTACCATCAGTCGGTAGAAGAAATCCTCTTCACTAGATGACAAAAACCCTTCGACGGTAAGTAAGACAACACCAGGACCTTAAAGGAGTTCAGAGGTGTGTATTGGAAGTGCAGTCACACCAAAGATGATTATCGTGTTTAAATAGGCTTTTCTTATTTAAAAAGAGGAAAAGGATAAAATTATTTTTAGATTCGTAACATGATGCCAGCAGGTGGTAGTGGTAGGGGAGGGGGGAGGCTGGCCCTTCCAGGCCCTTTATTCAACCATCCCTAAGCAGGGCGTCGTGCATCCCGTTTTTCACGTCAACCTATGCAATTGAACCGGCAGTTTCATATTTCGCAATTCAAAAAAAATCGCCCTTTCGGACAAACGCCCTTCCAAAATAACCCATTCAATTTGACTATAGGTTTATCAAACTATCCGAGATTACTTGTTAAATTTTGAAGTCAAAAGCTTGATTAACTTCTCAGTAATGAACATAATAATTGGGATCAAAGTTCCACTTGCTCCACCATGTGCAGGGCAAGTGTAAAACTGGCATATTTTCACTAATAAAGGAGCCCCTTCTCACAATTTGTACGGGGCTAAGAGTAGTAAAAAATAGCCAGAAAACTTGTATTTTAATTCTTTATCAAGTCCTTTCCAAAATGGGAGTTAAAAAACATTTCGAGGCAACCAATATTTTCTTTGGGTTACACTTGCCTCATGTCACAATAAACTGGGGTAACCCAGCCCTTTTCCATTTCCTACAAGTAAATTTTACAATCAAACATCACATCACAGCAAATCATGCAAAGAACACCGACTTTGCACAAAAAAGGGCTGATTTCTTCTAGTCTACTGGCAAGATGATCAGTTTCACACAAAACATGTGACAGGCACAAAACAGGTTTCCGTAGTAAAACCTCTCTCCCAAGTGAAAATCACAAACTGACAGTGATGCCATCGTATTAGCAATGTAGTTGAGGAGACAGTGAAACATATCAGGCTGGATTCGTTCACTCTTCTCTCACAGGATTGCTGACTGTGGGTTACACTTACCCCCAATTCACACTTACCTCTGTGAAAACCTCTCTCCCAAGTGAAAATCACAAACTGACAGTGATGCCATCGTATTAGCAATGTAGTTGAGGAGACAGTCAAACATATCAGGCTGGATTCATTCACTCTTCTCTCACAGGATTGCTGACTGTGGGTTACACTTACCCCGATGTAGCTTACATGAAACCAAGTAGTTCATGCTACAGAAGTTGAAACGAAATTCGAGAGGAACAAAAATTCGATTTTCAACTGCACTCCAACCCATTGAGACCTTCTAAAGACCACCAAACACCCCTCAGAGGAGATCTGGGATTTTCGAAACCGAGACAGATGACCGGAGTGGCCTGTGCATCAGAACCTTCAGAGCACACTGCTGATCCGACTTTGCTCGGTTCCTCCTGCCGATTTCACTTCGAATGGGTTTTGTCATCCTGTGAAGTTTTCCTTTGCTTTACAACGCCTTCGAAATACCTTTTTGAGAACGCCGAGTTAGTAGCGTTCTACTCCAAAAAAATGAACAATGATAAGGAAAGACAATGAATAATACAAATAATACTCTGTAATAATGCAATACGGTAACAATTTCACAAGTGCAGCACTAAGAAGAATCAACAATAGCACAAGAACACATTCAGTCAATAAATACGGTGTCTATCTTACAAATGGCTGTTTTGTACAATGTGCACAAAATAATAAATACAAAATGTACAGTGTGCGTGGCTGCAAGCACAAAATTTGGAATACAGCAGTAGTTTAGATTTTCGTCGAAAGGTCATACATAGTGCTGGAAGTGCCCCTGCAAAATATAAAAATAAAAAGATAATGGTGGGAGCGGAAGCTCTTGAGGTGCCTGTCGGTGAAATGACGTCACGCAAAGCGCACTTAGACACAACTGGTTCACAATCGACCAACACTGGAAGGTTACAATTGAAATAACCTCAACAATTTAATTTACAACACTTTGTTCGTTGACTCATACCGCTGTGATTTCCACGACGTTTTTACAGTTCAAATTTAACTGGTTTTGATCTCTTTGTATTCGTAATTGGTTTCATCGTCCTTATTTGATCTAAAACAAAGAGTCGAGGGTCTGTTGGGATATCGAGCTTTACCCCCGTCGATGCCTCCTGTGCGGAAAACCCCCGAGCAGTGAAAATTGCCCTTTGCAGGAAAGCAGACACAAAACCAGAGGGATGTTGTTTTCGGAGTATGTTGAAAGTAGATTTTAAAGGGATCTCAGACTCATTATTCACCGTGGTGTGTGTATGGGGGTACAAAGGGGCTAAAGGAGTTGTTGTTGAAGAGTTTACGGTAGATTTCGTTTGCACCAGAAGGGTGAAAATTGGCCGAAAAATGCCTCTATGTTTGCGCCAGTCGTAAACCCTACGTTTGCGCCAATTAATATTTTAAAAACTACGTTTGCGCCGCTCCAAAAACCTTCATTTGCGCCAGGGTTTCGTTCAGCAAGAAGCGTCAGAAAGTAGTACAGAGTTTTCCTTATAAATTCAATATACTTAGTAGGTAGCGGTTATAGTTTTTTATCTGTTCATAAATTTTTAAAACGGGGGGGGGGGGGGGGGGGAGGTGCGAGATCGGTTAAAAGGATCGACGAGGATCGAATGTTTTTGGGAAAAACTATTCCTTATCGAGTAGAAGGGGTCTGAGGACAGGTGGGTTGGGGGTTGGCTGGCTTTAGCCAGCAGCGGATGGCCCCGCTAGTAGTTCTAGACCTGGCGCAAATGTAGGGACAGTTTTTCCTATTTTCCCATTTAATCCAATCGGCCCAAACGTATGCCTCTTAGTAAGAGGTAAGAGGCTCTTACCTACCCAAACAGGGGCAAACGTAGTTGCTTCTTAAACTGACGGGCCGTATGGTAGTTTAAGGTTAGGAGTCGAGAGGGGTGCCATTTTTTGGACACATTACTTACTCTAGTGTGCTACAAAGGGGTATTTGAAGGATTTAGAGACTCTTTTCAACCCGATTTTACAGAACCCTCGACATAATGTACGGGATACCGATTCACACGCGGGCTTCTCCGAGTCATCCCGTGCACCTCCACCAATTTCGTAGATATGAGAATATTTGTACAGCGTGAGTGCTACCGCAACCTTTCAGCAAGCCCTAAAGTGAATCTGCGCGGCAGGTGTGCCAACGTGGTGGTATGTACAAAGGGAATACAGCTAAATTAATAAAGCCAAGGGAGCGTAGTAGGATGGTTTATTACAACAGTACAATAGGATTCCTTCCACCATAAATACCCTGAGATCGGATGGGATTTTGTAGTTAAGCTAAAAAATACTGGTGAATACGAAAGCATAAAAAGCATTAACAATATTTGCTACGAGGACAATTGCGGGAGTTTGACACTCGCGCCACTTCGAGGTTCTTCCCGGCGCCGTGTAGGGACACCGGAAAGCGTTTCTCGGGGAGATCTGCGGAGATTCCAACGTTTCAACGGGGATGTTTGGAAGAATGGGAATGGCGAGGGGGGGAGGGATCAGTCGAAGCCGCGCAAAAACCGCCTCGGGCGGTTTCATTTTTGTATCAACGGCGCTGCGCTCCCAAGTTTGGTCCGGTGCTTGTCGTTCTGCCCGAAAGTTCGTTTGATATCTTCAACGTCCCCAACGGGCAGGCGGGCTTCCCGATGGCTAGAAACAGAAGCCGGTGCATCGGCCGGGGATTAGACTCCGGGCGAACCCGTTCAACTCGAAAACCCCCCCTCTTTCGGAAAAGCAAAGCGGACCCTCGGACATGCAAAAGCTTCCCCGGCTAAATCTGGTCTGACTCGGGCTGAATACGACGTTAACACCCCAAGAAGAAACAAAATGTGTACTCACCGGTAGAGGACGTAGTGCTGGATGAGGAAGAGAATGTCGAACAGGACAGAGAACAACCCCAATCCAAATTTGGTGGGGTCCCCAAAAAGGGAATCCCAATCATCTGAAATGCATGAAAAACACGAATATAATCCAGGAATTACCTTCAAAAGGCCAAGCTGACGGTCATTCATGAGAGCAAAACGTAACAGACAAAAGAGTGCACCAAACAAACTATTCCTCTAAGTCGCAAT
Organism: Pilophorus perplexus; assembly: GCA_955831195.1. Taxonomy (NCBI): domain Eukaryota; kingdom Metazoa; phylum Arthropoda; class Insecta; order Hemiptera; family Miridae; genus Pilophorus; species Pilophorus perplexus. The sequence continues at coordinate 8,215,262 of OY037014.1, read as the reverse complement.
ATTTGAAGAAAAAGAAAAATTGTGGATAACTGAATTCCTTTATATTGTACGGCGGGCACAGTTTTATTTATAAATAAGGTTGTGAATAATTCACATCTAAACCACTAATTCAAAACGTGTTTATGGGTATGTATTAAATACACAAATAATACACTAATACACAAATTTTGTGTCACAAGCCTGCTCCTCCTTGTGATAAAAATATGGCGATTTTTTCTACTGTCTCAGCCTCTCTGTCACCTCCTACTGGTAGGGTTGAAATCCCCCCGAAATGCGCGCAAACCGGCGCATTTGCGCCCAACTTTCTTATTTCTCCGAATTCGGATTCCCCGGCTAATTTTGCGTCCGATAAGCACGTTGACCGCAACGTCCAACGCAGAACTCATCCTATCTTCGTTTTTTACAGTCCAATCGAGTAGGCGTTTACACTTTATCCTATCCTACCTGGAGTTCCAAATTTCCGAATTCCGACAATTCTATGACAGATCCAAGTCGCCAAACATACCGTAATTGTCGGCGTTGATGATCATCTGCATCATGCTCAGCATCCCGCCGGTGAAATCCAAAATGACGTTCCCTATGCTCCACCCGGTGGTGCTTTTCCTTTTGTAGTTCATAACAGCCTGAAAATTAAACACCATTGAAATTGGTTCCGAGGTAAACTTAAGTATGAAGGAATGACGGAAGAGGAAGCTACCTGAGGGATGTATTTCATAAGGGTGATGGCGAGTTTGATGTACGAGCAGATGTAGAGGAACGTGAGCCAGTTGAAGACTTTGAACAGAGGAAGGACGAGGCAAACGGCGAATATGAGGGAGAAGACGGAGATGATCCCCGTGGCGATTTTCGACACGGACTGACCCCCACGCTGAAAAGAGAGAAAAATATGAACGTCGTGGAACGTCCGGGCAGTCGGCGCCTGAGGACAGGGGTGCCAACCTCGTAGAGAAAACACTGCGAGATGGTGAGGAGCGTGATGAGGCAGGCGTGGAGAGCGAACACGACGTCGTTGAGTTGCACTGGGTTCAAACCTCTGGGGTGAGCCGCAAAATATTCGTTCTGGAAGTGAAAATGTCACTTGAAACGTCTGAGGTTCATTCAGGAAATGGCTTTCAGAAAATCACCTACCTCGATTTCCTTGTTCCAGTAGAGACCACAATTGAACAGGCTGTACATGAAGAAGCCAATGAGGTTGAGCGATAAAAAGTCAAAGTTCAAGCCGACAACACTGCAACGAAACATACAATTAGAATAGCTCCAGTCTTGTCAACTGTCAATTGTGAGCATTTTCCTACAGGACGCAAAACACGCGTGACACGCGTGTGGTTTTGAGGCGCATTATATGATTTGGAAGAAGACAAACCAAATGTAAATGTAGTCTATTCAATTTAAATCGGTGCCCGTGCGTTTCTACCGTTTGGTGTTGACCCCAAGATCAAATTGTTCCACTTTTAGCAGTTGATTTACGAGAGGGATGACGATTTATAGAAAACACGCACAGGGTTTACATAATTAACACACAATCGGTGTGTGTCAGGAGGTGATCGTAAAAAGATGGGCTTGAAGGGGGAAAATCAATGCTTTGAGGGTGTTGGTCAGAGGCCAGAGTGGTAATGCACAGTGTGCCCAGGTGCTCGCAAGAGGTTCCTATTATTACAAACTAACCTTTTCCTCTTCCAGTTGACGAAACACTGGGGATAGAACGAGACGGACCAGGCGACGAAATAAATCCACCCGACGACCGTGCTGACGACGACCAGGTCCAAATTTCCCGCCACAGTGATCACCACGAAGGCGTTCTCCACGCTGCAAAACCCCCAAAAAACAATGAGAAAACGCCCGCGAAACATCGTCACAGCTCGCAATGTTACCAACCTCACGCGGGAGTCGTTGAACTCCATGAATATAGTGTCATGGCCCCGATGCGTTCCCGTCAGATTGACAGTCCAAGGAGGCGGCAGACTGAGGTCGATGTTCTCCGGCGAAATTTTGACGATCCCGCCGTGCTGGCTCATCACAGTTGCCACCCCACTGAACGTTTCATTGCCACTACACACAGAAAAAAATCTTAACATGGTTGTGATGATGTATTGAAGCGATTTAGGGTTTATTGTTCACAAAATAAACAACTTATGCCATCAGACTACACTTTCAGGTGGGTGTTAAGACTTTGGGCCAAATGAAAGTGATAGGTCGTCGGAAGCCCAATGACTTGGGCCGAAGGTTCTGAAACGGTACTGGGCCAAAGTGCAATGTTGAGTCTCCGAGGATGAGCACGTTTGATATCAGGTCGAGTAGGCCTATTTGTGTTTGAGCCAGTTCAGTGTGATACCATTCAATATGGATGTCTCCATCGAGAAAAGACTGTCGTTAGATTAGATTATTACCAGATATGGTATGGAAATGGATTCCTGAATAGCCCTCCTACCAGGCACTGTTGTGCCCGTATCGCTCCCTGGTCCACTGATCCCAGAGCAAGATACCTTTCGCGCTCCAGGGAAACACCCTCGAACAGTCATGGTTGTGGCTAACACTTTTAAATTTATGGAATGCCGCACGATGGCTGACTCAGTGCTGCCAAATCACCCGCACAAAAACCACCCGAGCCACGGGAAAACCCCTAAAACCCAAAACTTCAGTTTAGGTCGAAATAGATCTAGTCGGCTCGAGCCGCTGACGAATCAATTAGTTTTAGATGTGTTTGTAAGATCATTTAATACAACAACCTAATGAAAATGTACGCAACAAATATTGACGAATTGGTCCAAAGTCAATAGGTGCCCATTCAGTGTCTTCAATTTTATGCGCTCAAACCCATTCCTTTTGAGTGCTTCCAGTTGGCCCAATACTTTAGCTCCCTGGGGTGGGCCCAAAGTCAAACCGCCCTTTCGGGCTCGGGGAAGTTAAAAAGGTGGTACGTGAGGGGGTCGAGTGGGGAGTATTTTCGAAGTATCGAAGGTGTACAGGCCGAGAAGCCCCATGGACCCTCAAAAAAAAAAAAGAAGAAAAAAGAAATTTGATTAGAGAAAAAAACGAGTAAAAAAATAATCATGAAATAAAAATGAAAAAATTTAGAAGGTAGCCCATCACTTTCATCAATTCTCAGCAGGTAACATAGCTCTATTCTTAAAAATCTGCTTTCGTTATCTTCAAATTGTATAACCCCAAACAATAAATTATTTTTGAAATAAAACAACTTGTCTAACGTCCGACTTCTTTTCAAGATTTTTGGAAAGGTAAACGTTTTATTTAATTTCCCATTTTTCGTAATTAATATTCAACAACATTTTTGCATAATAATAATAGAAAAGAAGAATAAACCCTTGTGAATTTGCAGCGTTTTTCAATTAAAGACCCGTACTCAACTAGTCGGGAAACATCGCTAAACGCGAATTTTTCGGCAAGATTCAATCACCGGTCGGACGCTAATTACACGGTCCGACTAATCGGCTGGCCGTGAACTTGGTGGTTAACAGCCCTGAAAAATCATGAAGCATGGAAACGAGCTCTGAACAGAATATTTATTCAATCAACTCAGAAAAGTTCCGATGTTCGGTTTTTCCTGCAGTTGTTTGAACACGTGAATTTCGTACCTGGAGTAAAAACGGACGGTTCGGGTGTCGTATTGGGGCAACGTCAGTTCCTGTACGTCGACGTTGATAGATGAAATGGTACCGTTCAGTTCGGCACTCTTGCACAGACCTTGAAAATAAAAATCACTAAAGAAATATGTCCATTTAAAACTTGGTTTCCCCTGTGGTAGGAACTCTCGACACGTTCCAGAGGTAATTTAGGGAATCACGTGAATACATATTTGTCTGTTAGAACGTTACTCACCGAAAAGAGCCACAGCGATTACACAAAGTCTTATCATTTTGGCCATCGTGTTCACTATTTGGTAGATACTATATCACAGATATGTTTTGGAATGATCTGGAACAGAAAAAAACGATCGAATTAGTTGACGAGTCCGCTGACCAGGTCTCCAGCTTACAATATTATTCATAGATGGCCCTTGTTGACAATTGAATGGGTTTCAACTAGCAATTTGATAAGCGTTTTTAAGTGTTATGATGTTTACTTTGGCTCAAACAAAATTTGTTTGGACTCACACAAAAGTTAGGGAATTTAATGCCCGATTCACCATGCGAATGTTCAAAGTCTACAGCGTCCAATACCGAGCCATAACTCAACTCTTTGAAGCACCAAAATGCACTCTGAAACGTTCGGAACTCAAGTCCGGTACCAGTTGGAGGGCGGAGCCATCGGAAGGCCGTCAGGGGCGAGTTCAGTTCAAGGAGGACGAGGGCACCAGGATCCGCTGACCAGACTCCGATCACTGACTCGATCGAAGAGGAGAAAAAAGGCTGACAATCGAACGGCTGCTTAAGTTAATAGGGCGTGTTACCTCAGTGACTGATATACTGTACACGTGCTTCTTGACACCCCCCCCCCCCCCCCCCCCTCTCACCACACACGGGATGCGACGTTCTCTTTTATCACGAGTTTTTCTCCTATTGTTTCCTACGTATTCTGATGACGAGTTGATAACTAATTGGACCGCTGACAGTAAAAACTGCAGCGAAATATCCACCCCACCCTCTAGCGCATTCCTACTGAGTGCATCTACCAACATTCAACTCAGTAAGCGCGCTGACAAGTCCTCACAGTTACAATATTAGGTTTGTTCAGGTCAGACGGCGTCTGCCGACAGAACCTGACCGCACTCATTCGAGCTGTTGGTTTCCGTCCAACTGCAGTCAACCTACAGACGACCTGGAACAGCAGTTATCTAACTGCGCATGTCTCCGTCGATTTAATAGTCCGTCAAACCTGGAACAAAGGAACCTATAATAGGTTCCTTAACAATATCGGGTAACAATAATTGTTACCCGATATTGTTATCAAATTATTAGGATAATGATATGTTTTCCCCATCTTGATTACTCGGTACTCGTTTATTACTAATGGGACCGCTGAGGTTGTATTGAAGCGTGCATATTGGCTCCATCTCAAGCGCATTCCTACTGCGTGCATCTCTCAACTTTCAGCTCCATGAGCCCGCTGACGAGTCACCACCAAGATACTCTTATCGATATGGGATAAAATTAGTAGGATAATGATAGGTTTTTCCCATCTTGTTCATATCACTAAAGGTACGCCTTTATGACTAGTGAGACCGCTGACAGAGTACATCCACCCCACCTTCAGCGCATTCCTACTGAGTGCATCTCTCAACATTCAGCTCAGTGAGCCGGCTGACCAGTCCTCACATGTTTTCCCCATCTTGAATACCACTAGATTATAACTCATTGGACCGCTGTCAGTGTACATTGCAGCATTCCTCCTTTGCAAGAATCGAGGTATTTCGTGTCCGATTTAAATCGATTTTAATGAAGAAAAATCGATTTCTCTATGTCGATTAATCGATTACATCATGGTATTGGTGAGGGAGTAAGCCGTTGGTTGTTCATTTTATGGCATTTATTAGATGTTAGACAATACCTCGAGGCGCCTTCCGCCTGTTCCCTGGGTGGGAATAGAAAGAGGCTCTTCAGGAGTAAATATTCTAACTGCCGGCAACATTACAGATAGCGTAGTAGTACGGGATGGTTATTATTTATAATAATCATCCCGTACTACTTAGCTTATAAGCTAATTATACAGCTACACAGAGGTAGAAAGTAATTAGGTGTAGATTATTACCTTGTCAATGTTTTTCATTTTTGCCCCTTCCATTGGTGCATTTACCCTGGTGCACGTACCCGATTTTGTTCTAGCACTAGTTCAGTTCACTATAGTTGTTATGAGGACTATGTATGAGCTGAGGACATAGTATTTTGTGGACCGGCTTGCTACACAACTACAAAAAAATAAAAACCTATTCAGCAACTCGCCGGTCTTGTAAACCATTCACCCTATCGGATGTGCGTCCAAAAAGGCCAACCGGAGAGAAAAATAATGGTGGAAAGACGGATTAAGACACCAAGATCGAAGAAGAAGGAGTCCGACATGGACCAGCAGTTGAATGGTGAAGCACCAGCCCGGCACGAGCTTGGCATAAGACTAGAGCTCTGAGTTGACGAAACTTTATCAACGGGATCAAGTCATCATGACTCGAAACCGAAGGTGTAATTGGATGCCAAGGATATGGACAATACTAACAATAATCGGCTGATATTGGCACTGATATTGTAACATCGGAACCTCGAAATAAGACTTATTTTTACTCCATCGGAATCCACGGTGGGATTGTAGAGGAACCAGTAAATTCTTAACAGCTATACATAGACACCAAAACTGATCGTAAAACTCACGAGACATTCGTTCACGAGACGACACTGCAAGCGTTTCCATCAATCGATATCAACGGAATTGATGAACCATAAATTGATCAAAGATGTGTACACGTCCTCGAGGCTGACCGTGTGGCAATTCTCGAGCTACTGATTCATTTGATCGTCCTATTGTTGGGGAAGTTCAATAAACGATATGGAATACCTAATGAGCGTTTCATTATGAGTCAGTTGCTCAACCCTGCGGCCCAGATTGGATTTTTAGATTAGTAGGTCCGCCGATTGGACGCATTAGGGTAATGCACAAAGTGATTGAAAAGGTGACAATCTGGGAGGGTGTTAGCACGCTTGATCCCGCTGACCAAGATCTTCTCTTCAACTGGGGAAATGGGGCGTGACGGGCAGTGTTTCAGAACGAGGGTTTATCAAGTTGTTTGAGGTTCTTTTTTTTTAGGTAACTGACGGAAAGCGATCATCACGATAGTCAGCGTTCGAGAGTTGAAGATAACTTGCATTCGGGTTTCCAGTAGTTTCCTGGAAGTTGATTGGAACCTGAAAAGATCAACGTCGGTGGGTGAGTCCAGAAGTTCCAAGTAAAAACCTACATGAGTAGGTACATAACACGCCATCAGTTTTCCTATGAATCACATCACACACACAAACACAAAACGTCAATTAAACATCAATACACCAACCCAAAACCATGTCTTGAGACTGATGCATCCTCTACATCAAACACACAATTAATCAGGTTTACCGGCTTATTCAGATCAGTGTGCCGCTTGACAGTTGGCCAACTGTGAAAATCGGGCGAGTAGCCAAATCAAGACGATATTCAACAGAGAAGTGAGAAAGTGGACGGTATTGGAAAGGAGAACGGGATAAACGAAGAGAGGACTTTCTACGGACTGGGTAGACAAAAAGTTAACTTTGTCAATTTAGCAAATAATATTATGTGATTCGCTTTGGTTCATTATTCTTGGCGACGGGCGTCAAAAATTCTGCTGGGCCTCAAAATTTGACATTACCTATACGTTTTCAAGATGTCTAGATTCCAAAAACAATATAAAACCACATATTATGTGGTCCATATGTCCGTCCACCAACCGAGCCGTTTTGGGCAGTAGGAATTTTTTTTTAAATCTGAAACTGAGGAGCTTGTTTCCAAAATGTACTATATTTGTTTTGGTCAGATGCGAGGAATTCACGGAAAACCAATACAAGATAAAAACTTGCCGATGTCGAAAAACTTTCTTTTTTTTTCAGTATTTTCTACATTTATTATTACTAAATTATTTCACACCAGTCTACAAACCCAATAGTTATGCTTTTTGGACTATTATTGGCGTTTTACTATTCAAAAACATCTCAAGATCCGATTATGAGGTCTCCCATACTTATAGGAATGGAATAATGACATTAAATTTTAGAGATTTTAGGAATTTTGACATTGGAAAGCTTGTCTTTCCCCCGCCAACTTGTTTTTATTATTCTTTATTTTTTTCGGATTTTGGCGGTTAGCAATCCATCCTAGCTGATTGCGGCTTCTCCCCGTAAGTAGAGACGCATCCCAGATAACGGCTCGATTTGCGGTCATTTCACGTCGACTTGAAAACAGGTCTGCTGCGGCGTGAGGCGGCATACACCTCCTGTCTTTCCCTCGCCTGCATAAACTTGGTAAGAAATTATAACTGAAGTTTTTCATTGCTGTCTGCTTCTTGAGCTCGTTGAGACTTCCAACGTGCTATAATTTTGTAAAAAAGCCCCTATACCTAATAGAGTAGTAAACGAGGAAAAACTGGATGGCCTTACAAGGAGGAAGGACATGTCAGTTTTTCCCCCGCCCATTATGTATAACCTTATACACGACCTTATTTGCATAGGTACTCAACTAGGTCCATAATCAATTTTACGATTCTCCTTCAACTTCAAGATAATTCCAATTCTTCACTTCCAAGTCATTTTGACTAAAGATACCTAGTTTTTGCCACTTAACTTTGGAGGTCCATAACCCTGGAAGAATTATTCCAACGTTGTTCGCTTCATTCACTACCTAATTTTATATACTACCTAATTTCATAAACTACTAATTTTCATAATCAACCGCGGTTTTTGCTCGAATGACGTTTTCGAGGGTGCTATAATTCAAATACTGGAAAAAGTGGCAATCATGGTGTCCTTCCCCGTCAATGTCGTTCTCCTGCATTTTTTTCAAATTAATAATAATCATTAATTGTAAAAAAAATGCAGGAGAATGGCATTGACGGGGAATTATTACTGAACAAACCCTGCTGTTGTAGGATTTTCTATTGGAACTCTATCACTACTATGTGAAGAACGTCCCTAAATATGTTTGGAACGTTGATTCGACACATTCAATTTCCATAATAATTATTAGGGATGGACGCTCACCCGAATTACCGATTAAATTATCCTGTGCCATGTTATTGGAAGTCAAAAAGAGAACACATCATTTTTGTGACAAAAAGTCCTTCATGTAGTTTATATTCATCTAAAGTTGTTCTGGTCGATTCAAAAAGGACGTGCGTGACGTCATGCCCCTTCCGGTTTGGTGGCACTAGTAACATTGGAGTAACGCGAAAATGGCTGTGTTCGCTTTGTTGTGAAAGTGATCGTGTACATATAGTATTTATAGTTTTATAGTAAACAAGACTTGTTTACTTAGTATCGGCTTGTTTTTATATGTGGGTAACCTCAGAGACAAGTCCTTCAGTGTTTAATTTTTTTTAATGGTGGCCAACTTGACAAATCGTTGACCAATGGGAGCTGATTGCTTCGGTTTCCACCGAAAATTCAAATTCCGATTTTTCCATAAATTCTATAAATTCGCATAAACTTGCAATTTATGTTTTAACCCAATTTTCGGTGTTATTTGGAAGCCCTCTATCGATAAAAAATAATAATCCAGAAACGCGTCCATTCCTAATTCCCATGTTCAGATTTGCCCTCTCTGGGAAATGATCAGTAAATGGTTGGGCATGTCTTGTATTATGAAGGTGGCAACCACCTAGCAAGTCAGAAAGGGCGAGCCTGAACTGTTCCAAGACTACACTGAGAGAAAAGATTTTTTTAGTGGCTAGGTTAAATCCGAAATAACCTCGAAAAGAAATTGAAACCACCTAGAATCAATTGATTCAACCTAGAAAAAAATAGGTCCAGGTTAAAGTAACATCGAAAAATATTAATACAACCTAGACCCATATAGAAACAACCTAATCCGTTATTACCCGCCCTCTGACCACAACCTGGAATAAAAAAGTGTCAACCTAGACCAAATGTGAACTTCACATTTGGTCTAGGTTGACATTGTGAAGACCTAGAAAATATATTACCTACCTTTGACTCTTAAGTAGGGTAACCTAGAATTGAATGATTTGACCTTCCATATAATTCCCCTCCATTAAAGTCTCGGTTGTACAACTGAAAACAACCGAGAGATTTAAAAGGCGAGATTGTTACTTTAGGTAACAACCCAGAAGAAAAAGTTAGACTTTCAGTCTCGGTTAAAACTACCGTAGTACCACAAATAGTTTTAGGTTTAAACAACAGTGATTGTAATTCATTCGATAAATTCCAGGTTGTTTCTACAGTACGCTAAGCGGCCGCGGAGAGCGCCACTGTAGGCGGTGGGCGTTAATTCTCGTTGTCTTGGCACCCCTGCTATTTACCCGGTGGGGTTGAGGCCAAATATCAGTCAAATTCTAATCATCTAATTTCTGTCACTATGTGCAGTCATATTATGACGTCACATTCAAATTTTTGTACTGAGTTGGAAACGGAGACAACCCAGAAAGATAGTTGAAGTTGATAGAACCAACCTACAATGGAAGTGGAGCAAACCTAGAAAGAAAAGTGGACCTCCTAGTAATTTATTAGGACCAACTAGGGATGTCCACACTGAAGAAAAATATCGATATTCGATATATCGAGTTATAAAAAATATCGTTTTACTAGGTCGATATATCGTAGAAAAATATCGATATATAGGATATTAGTCCAAATTTTTAAAAAAATCCATGCCTTTCACGACTTTTGATTACTAGTAAATGAATTAAGGTTATAAATTCTTCAAAATTTGAAGAAGATTGTTTAAATTTGTTTTTAAACAAAAAGATTGTTTAATGATTTGAAGATTAAAGATTTAAAGATATTTAAATTTGATTTAAATTGTTTAAAGATTGTTTAAATTTGAAGATTATTTAATAATCTGTAATGAGTAGGTAATTATTTGTAAAATCATAGAAACAATTTATTTGCTTAGTTTATAATGTTCTGACAAAACATTCAGTACATTGCACTAAAATGAATTGCGTGGATCTCCTCACCAACATTAATTAAGTACATTATTAACTCTTCACACATGTGATTGTGAACCAATTTGGTAAAGGGATTAGGAAATGAATTGAAAGCCGAGGTCTATTAAACATAGTATTTGATTAGAAATACTTTCAGTAAAGTTACCTACACGTTCTTTAATCCTATTTCTAGCTGGTGTTCGGATTTTTGTCGGATCTCTCTCAAAAATATCGGTTCCCGATATTTTAAAAATAATATCGATATATCGATATATCGGTGGAAAAAATATCGCTCGAAAATATCGATATATTGGCGGGAAAATATCGATATTTCGATATATCGATATTTTTTGAGCATCCCTAGGACCAACCTGAAAAGAATAGGAAGCTACCTAGAAATTTAACTGGTACAACAGGGATAGTAATTGAAACAACCTCGTAAATAAAGGGGCACAACCTAGAGAAAAAAGGGTTCTAGGTTAATGCGCCATGGCTGTAAATTGTTTGAGGTGGGGTGAGAACGTTTTTGTTTTAGGGTAAATCAACCGTCTATGAAAGTGAAAAACATTGAATACCAGGGTGAGACAACCAAGACATTTTGTTTTTAACCTAGACTGTAAATGGATGGAGGCGGCGGCACACACCGTGAACTTAACCTAGAACTAAAGTGTGGGGGTGGCGCATTTTAAATCATGGTTGTTTGCATTTTTAGGAAGGTAACTTCACCAGTATTTTCAATCTAGGTTAAATGATATTCATCCTAGACTACATTGTTCCACTCTAGAATGAAAACCAAAAAAAATCTAGGTTGGCAGCATTTAACCTAGAAAAAAATCGAAAAATAACCTAGAATAGGCCCTTTTTTTCTCTCAGTGTAGGAAGAAAGCGTGTGCTAGGTGCAAAGGCTGACATGTGTTGGTATAACTGGGGGCTTCAGAACTTTCCCAACAGCTGCGCTGGGTGACTTACATCTATTCACATAGGTGCGTGTCCAAGCAGTCACTCATGAGGAGATGGAGGTTAGGGAGACGCAAGTTTGATCATGGGGCTCTGGTCTCCACCATAGATGAATTCCTGGTTAGGTGTTTTTGGCTCAAGAACCAGGATATCAGAGACGCTTGGGGACAAGGCTAACATCTTTCAGGCCACAAATTTGGGAGCATTGACGACAACGTCGAGAACGCCTTGAAGGAGCCGAAGTCTACAAACTGTCAGACAGTCAAGCCATCCTGAGGGTCTTGGCCTCGTTTTCAATTACATCGAGGCTGGTCTAGAACTATCAGAAACAACTCCAATCCCTCTCGAGGGACATCAAAGTTCCCCTTGCTTGGTTCCCCGGGCACCAGCGGTGTAACAAAATCTCAACGTGGAATGCAAGAGAGAGGCAAACACTACCTCGTCGGAGGCAAGCGAGACTCTTCAGCAGAATGAGAGTCCTGAAAGCAGTGTGTTGCTGCTCACTCCATAATTATTATGAAAGACCAGCTGAAGAGTTCAGAACTGGGAAGAACATTTGGGCACCGAACTACATGAGGAAAAAGTCAGTGGATTTCTCAAAATTATGAATGAGTATAAAGAAAAGGTCTTCCTCGTCTATGCAACCTTTGTTTACCTAATTTTATGTAACTGTGTGCATCCAACAAAGTTTATCTAACAGTACAATACGCTATTCCAACATTATTTGTCTTTATCACACTAAATGATAGTCAGATTATTCATTTTCCAGGGTAATTATCGCGTCAGATAAAGGGCGGAAGCTAAGGGCGGGTCCACCGAGTCTCTTAGTTGCGATTCGGGCAAGTTGTTGTTCAGTGAGTTGAATCAGCTAAGTGATTTTCACTTTGGAACCGACAAACCAGGATTCAGTAATAGTGGGACACCAATCGGAGGGGCATTTGAAGATGGATCTTTTGGGGCCTCCGAGTCAAGACGTGTGGAAAGTGTTTCACGAGGCTTCGCCTTTGGATCCGGCACAGGTAAAGAAGGGTCTGAAGTTGGATTTGAGCGGAACGGAGGAGGAGACAACGCTGCTAACGACACCAGACGTGGAAAAGTGCCTGATGCAGTCTCCGGAGATAATGAAAATCGTGGCTTCCTTGCCCACGCCGACGAAGTATGAGTTGTTGTATGAGGCGTTTGGGAATGAAAAACTAAACAGGCAAACGCCAAATTTGCCAGAAGGGACCGCCAACTTGATGGATTTGGATTCGGGGGGTGCTGAAGTGCCCCAAAAACGCAAGCGGTTGAATGGTCTAACAGAAATGTCCGCAGACAGCATTGATCCACCATGGGACTTAACCAGCGACTGTAACAGATTCACACTAGAAGATGGCAAAAGAGACCAGCACCGGGCCAATTTCTCCCCTTTTCCCGCATCACCCATCGATCAGGACTCCCGAGAGAGGCAGAAAGAGGAGCGGAAACGCCTCAAGAACCGCCTAGCCGCGAGGAAATGTCGCAAAAAGAAATTGGAAAACATCGCCCTCCTCGAAACCAAAGTCAAAACCCTCACGGACGAAACCTCGAAGCTGACTTGGCACCGGAACCAACTCTTACAGGAAATCTACCAACTCGAGGAGCAAATCTCTTGTCACGAACGGTCGCGCTGCAGGATCCCAAAAAGGGCGAGAGGTCCACAACGGCCCGAAGAATCTCCAAACATGAAACTGGCAGCAGGTCTGTTCAATTCCTAACTAGCGAGAAGCGAGACTGTAACGGAATAAACCAAAGTCAATAGTCAATTTTCATGAGGTAGTAGTATTTACTTAACTGATAAGATTCATTGTGAATGTTCTCAACAGTTACTGCTTACGTTGTACGCAAATTCTGCCAGATACATGAGCGTTAGGGACCATCGTTGAGCGTTTAGGGGATAAGAATGGACAGGCAGTGCAGCCAACTGTGTACCTCTCCTTTATAACTAGTATACAATATAACACGTAATCTCACTGGCAACCTTGTACTTACTGATCACGTGCAGCCCAAATGACGTTAGTTGTCATTGTCTTCCAATTAAATGGTACTTTTTTTCGTGTGACGCCGGTAGGATTTTTATGAAAGCGAGACAATTACCCACTTACGCAACAAAATGGAACATCCGTCAGTGTCAGCGATTTTTTCCCCGGCCTTTCATTGCCATTGCTGGTCAGGGAGCAAGGTTATTCGCAGGCTGCGAATCGCAGCTCACGTGAAGGGCAATGCTTTCGTCTAGTTCACTGTGGCAGCGAGTCACGAGAAGTGTTGGAAGGAAAGAAAACCATTATTAACAAAAAATTACCCGCGTATGTAATTTTCACAAATTTGAAATCTCCGTTAACCAAAAGTCAATTACGATTAAAAAAAAAATTCTTTTCGGGACGTCGGGCGGCAGGAAATGGTAAATTACCGCCCAAACCTATTAACTTCGTCTTCCCGTGTGCTTCATGAATATTTCTGCGTTGGGATAATTAGTGTAAGACGGAGACAGCTTCCATTTGCATCAAATTGCTTTCATCCATTCTGGCGTTTTTTCGTATTAAACCGTAAAAAAAGTGGGCCGAAGATAAAAGACCGTCTGAGCGAATGAACCGTCTGAGACATTGGAGTAGAATAAGGTAGGCATAGAATCTATGCCATAGATAGAAAACATGTTTATGACGTGAACCTGTTTATGTATAAGTGAAGGCAAGATTGGTATTCACAATATGAGTGGGTACAACACCCAGACCCCCACATTAGTTTAGTTTCGAGGATCAACATGGTGCAACGTACTGTGTGGAAAAAGCAAGTCATGGGGGGAATGAGTGAAGGAGTGGGGTCGTTACGGCAGAAATTAAAATAATTGTTTCTTCAAAAAACGTAGGAGCGTCTGGGATACCAGAGCGCTCTTGCGCCACTAGGTGAAACTTCATTAAATAAAGTGAAATTATTATTAAACAAATTTTGTTATAGCTGGGACACCCGTGCTTCGCACGAAATATCATCAGCTTTTTGACCCAGCTCTCGTCGCAAAGAAAAGCCTCGTTTACGATGAAGGAAGAGAGTTCGCGAAATCTACTAAGTCTCTAGGATAATGAAGGAAGAGAGATCGCGAAATCTATCTAAGTCAGAACACACTCGTCAATTTGCGCCCACCCGCACGTATATTGGTTCAGTCGTTTGGGCGTGATGTTGGAACATACATACAGACATCCATACTTATTAATATTATTATTGTATAGATTATATATTGATATTATTAGGTATGTTTTTTAATACTCTTACACTATGAGGGACAATACGTCCTATGTACAATAAAGACAATAAAGATGATGTTATTATTATTATTATTATTATTATTATTATTATTATTATTACATAATTCTCTTCTAGGTTTGAGTGAAACTTGGGAATGCTATTGGATTCTCAACTTTCTTTTGAAACATAAAATACAAAGCGTATTACCATTAAAGTTATGATTCCTCTGAGCTTCACATTTCGTGACGCTGACACACATTCCCAAAGTGTTGTTTCAACTTGTAATTTTAGTACCTATAGTAAAATTAGACCAAAGAGGTGGGTGTTGAGGGGGGGTCGACGTAATTCCCGGCACGCTGGAAATCGTTTGAATCCCTTCAGTTACCGTCTGAAAGCATAGTGCTAAAACAAAAGTGTGTATCCTTACAGGAGGTGAAACCTCGACATTTTCGCACTTTATTTCAGTTTCTCGCTTATAACTCCCGATTTGAGAGTCCCAAACTAAGTACTTGTACTTCTGCAAAGATGCTCCCCATAAGTCGATGAAAGAAAATTGAATTTCGCACCAACATACCACCTCACATTTAAAATATGACCATTTTAAGGTAATCGTCGGCTGAAAACCGACAATTTTTTCCGTTTTGCTTTAAATTTAAGCACTTATTCTCGTCTGTAACTTCCAAACTATTGATTCAATAAAAATAAAAATATAAAAATATAAAAAGAAAAGAAAAGCTATTGAGAATCTAACGGCGAATTTGGAGAGCTCTACAAAGGTTGAAATTCGGCAAATTTTAAGAATTCTTTTATCACATTATGCTGCATTCCAGAAACTGTCGCCAGAGGATATTCTTCATATTCTTTACAACTTTTATTAGGATTAGGATCAGTGGTTTGAAAGTCACGGACGACTGCAAGTCGAAGCATTCTTTCAGCGAAAATTGAACAAATTGTCAGTTTTCAGCCGACGATAAATTATTTATTTATTTATTATTGACCGACCTTATTTATAATAGGGATTATGCGTCCGAAATTACTCGGAAAACGAAACCTTAATTGACCTCCTGGGATCCTTCAATAATGCCATTTGTAGCCCCATGAAGGCCCCACAGATCCCCACGGGGAAATCAGATCGATCTGGGACCCCCAGTTTTTTTCGTGGATATGACTCGAACGAACTCAGGATACTAGTTTTCAGACCTGACTGAAAGGTTTAAAACGATTTCGAGCCCCTCCGAAAATTACCACAGGTCCAGTCCCTATTTTACTGGACCACATACCGAATGATAAGAGATAAGCGTTGGCCTCTGTTCTGCTCCCCAGACTCTCCTAAAAAGGTGATAGCTCTGAATGTCCACCAGCCGGGTTGCTCCATCAAACTAACAAACCAACGCCAATACCAATTTATGAAATACTCATGAACCTTCGACAAAATTTAATGCCTCCTGAAAACAGGTCTGCTGACTTTGAGCGGCGATTTCAATATCGACTTTCGGTCAGAACGTTCCTACTACATACGAATTATTCTACGTTAGTAATACTAACACCGTATTAATAGTAATTGACTAAGAGGGACACTGACGGCGAAGGTATTTACTTGTCCCTGAGGTACAACCATTTGCGTGCGTTTTTGTACTTTTCGCACAATCAGTGTAAATAATCCTAGCGATAACGATGTAAATGAGAAACCTCTCGTGAAAATTAAAGGTACCTACCTACGATCCCTAGAAATTTGTTTTCGTCACCTCCTCCAGGCACAAGAGGATCTGCGATCATCTTTTTATCACTCGGGGTTTACAATCGTCCCGGGATTTGTTCAATTTAGATAGCAGACCCCCCTCAAACCGCACTTTTATGAGTCTCGTCCGAGAAGGAAGTTTGTCTAGGCGTAGTCACACATATCGCGTGGATCTTCAGAGAAGCATTTTCCTCAGTTGACGAAGTGCTCACCTAAGCAGCAACCTGGTGGTGTTCATAGCTTAGTTCTCCGGAGAGGAAAAAGGCAAGAGCTCGGCGGAGCGTGGCATTGTGGAAATGAATGCCCTTGAAAACTGTGGGACGGACAACAAATAAACACTCGGCGAGTGCAAATCCCTCGCAGTCTTCATCCCGTTTGAGAGATAATTTCCACGATGGCAACTTCCTGAGACGGACGTGAAGGAACGACGAGTTTTCGGGCCTCACAGAGACCGCCAACCAACTTGAGCCGTTCAAGTTAGCCCGCCCGAAATTTCGCCAAGTTCAATCATTCCTTGTCAGAGAACACATAAACAATCGCCTCATCACTTGTCGCCAACTTCACTATCAAGTACAATCAGCCCTCCACCGAGTAGACATAAAATCATCTCTTCCGCGTGAACCGGCCGTCCTTGACTTGAGGCTTTCCTTGGAACGGAACGATTACCACCCAGAACGAAATTATCATTGTCCGGAACGGAAAGCAGGGGGATCCACTGATTGATCTTTCCAAATCAAAATGTTCACCTACAGAGCACATGGATGGACATCCGAATCGAAAATTGAAATCATTCGGATGTTCGAATGCGAGATTTCAAGTATCCGAATAATTTTGCATTCCTTTAGCAGCGAAACTAGTGGCGTCTTTTGCGAAGTTCTCGCATCCGAGATGTCACCGACCTACAAACAGCTCTTTCATCCGGATGCGATACGGGTGATTCCTCCGAAAGTAGGGAAATCCCAGTCCGGAGCTTCTAACAGCCGAAGTATGGGAGATAGAAAAACAAGGGGGCCAACCCCTGCTGGCTACGCCAGCCAACCTCCGACCATGTCCCATCTGGCCTCAGACCCCTTCTGCTCGCTTTCCCATATTATATTTTCGGTGTTTTCAGACTTTTCTCGTTATCTACTCGTCGAGCTGAATTTGTTCAAATTTTTCCGATCGCTAGAACTGCCACAGAATTCACTTACTCAAAGGGGCACTCACTTCAAAATGGCGGTTGTCGCGCTCGAATAATTCACTCAACAGATCATTTTATTATCAAAATCATATAGATCATTCGTGTTGCCCAACACGAGCAGGCGGTACACAATAGGGATGGAAAATCAGTGAGAAAGTATCGACTTTTCAAACCAAAACATGTTGAGAAAAACTATTGGTAAGTATAATCGATTTATTTCCATCGTCGAAGATTTGTCGTTAACAGGCTGTTTCATTTCTAAAATAATTGTTTTTAAACTCTATTCAGGTTTTTAAAATTTAAAATAATTTTGAAATATAGATTTTTTTAAATCGTTAAAAAGAAAAAAAGCAAATCTAAAAGTTTTGAAAAATCGTTAAACACTTCAAAAGTTCAAATTATATCAAGTACTACTCGAAATTATGAACTCTACAAATTGAAACGTTTTGTTGTGACACAGCATCGGAATTCAATGTAGCATTTCGCTAAATGACCAACTCTAAATGAAAACTACCTACTAAAATGAGCTCAAGAAAATTGGCGTGACGGTCGTAAAGAACTTCCTAATTGCAAACTATTCTGAAACTGAGAATGACTAATTTGTGACCATAGCTGAAACCTCCTCAGAAAGGAGTCAGCTCTTCTTGTTCGCTTTTCTTTATTATTTTTCCAGCTCTGATGTTCCTTTGAGCGTCTAATTGAAAAAATCAGGACTAACCAATTGTGCCAGTGTCCATGAAATAGAAAATATTTATTTTTCAACATTTCGACGCTTGAAGCTAAGAAAGTGTTCATTTGCGCTGGATGAAATTGTCTAGTATACTACCTATGTATAGTATGAATGCCCGTGTACTCTTATCAGCTTGCTCGGTTTAATGTTTTGTTCTCTGGTTCGGGGTTGGATCATGATCCACAAGAGCCGCCTCGTTTTAGTGTTTTTTTTTTTTTTTCTTTTTTTTCGTCGGTCTTGTTGCACGATTAACGATTCTTTCAGAAAACTCCAGTAAAATTGAGAGATTTACTTTCTTGAATGAGACAAGGCATAAAATTTCTCTGTTATTAAATGACCTTTTTATCCAGGGATTATAACTTCGATCAATCTTTTTCGATTTTGTAGCACTCTTGACTCCCCGAAAGTGTCAACATGATCAAAATCTCCCCCATTTTCTTAGCTCACTTCTTTGTTTTTGTCTCGTGGAAAAGCTTTCTCCGTACTTTTTCGTGAGTGACGTTTCCCCGATGGAAATGTCTTCACAATAGGGCTATTCCAAGGGCTGAGGATGACGTAACTGCAGGCAGCCGACCGACATTTTCATCTCGGAGAACAATCGCCTCTTGATTAGATCCGATTATTTTTAGACCTGTCCGTCGTCTTCAACGTTGGCATTGGGCTGATTTGGTGAAATGAGTGTCTAGTAGAAAATTGAACCATGATGTACGGGACTGAATGAAGGGTTCAACGTACGACTTTTGTTTAACTAAATGTTTTTGGTGAGGCACTTCACGGCAAAAGCCACAAAATCTTACCTAGATTACGAAGCAATCCATTACGTGTTAATCCTCCCCACCGCAAGTTGACCGCGACAAATCGTTTCCAAGCCAATGTTTTTCAAACGTTAATATTTTCAAGTACTCGGGAAAACCCTAATTTCCAGACGGACAAACAGACCAAACCGTTTCGAGTGCTGGATTAATAGGCTTGTTGGATCTGCCACATCAGAAATCTACAATTGGTCGCAATATTATTATATTAAATACAATAACAATTATTGTAAAATAAATACAATATTGTAATTATAGCTGATGATTAACCATGCTTATGATGTGTAAGAGGATGCATATGTAGGGACAACACGACACTCGAAAATTTTGACACTATATTAAAAAAAAAAAAAAAAAAAAAAAAAAAAAGGGTTCGACTTTCGATATCTTGCTTTTTTTAATATGTAACCGAGAAAGATTTCAATCATACTTAGTGTTGATGCCACTGATGGTACGAATCTTTTAATGAACCAACAGAAAAACGGCAATGAAAAAAAAAACTTATTCAGAAAACAGTTGAATTATTTACGTTTATTATACATAGGTACTATTGTTGTGATGGAACAATTCACCGTACAGACTCTTTAAGTCGTTATATCACATCCAATGGAGCAACGTTTCCCATTACCACCTTCAGGTAACCAACCGAAGGTTGAAATTGGGGAATTTGCAACGTTTTCAAAAATTTTCACGTGAAAGAAGTTGTTCTAACAAAAACAATAGCGAAATTCCCACAATTTTCCGTTCAGTAGAATATTTTAACTGGATTTTTACATTTTCCGTGACGTCATTGACTTGTATGGGCCAACGAGGGAAGAGGGTCAATATATTTTTCTTCCCTCCCGTTTGTCGGCTAAACCACACGGAATTTCGAGCTGAAAATCGGCATGCTGACATTACAATCAATGCAGAAGACGAAGAGACGGGATTTCAGCGAAAAATAATTCCAATGCTAATTCCCCAATGGCAAACAAAGCCACAATCGTAAAAATTGTAAATTTAATCTTACTTGGTAAGCAATACCCTCAAATTATAGTAGAACGTTAAAAATCTGAATGATGGCTTAATAAGTTTAATCCCCCCCCCCCCCCCCCCCCGAATCCTCTTACTTACTCCCATTGCAGACAGAAGACATAATATGTTCATATTATGAACGTATGAAAGTGAGTACCACAATATGCTCAACTGACCACAACAAATTCCACGTTTCCTTATCGAGTCGAAATCTCTTATCTCGCACTACCAAAACAACTTCCATTCAAGGAACTTACTGCTGCGCCCGTTTTATTTTTGTTTACTCGGCAACGTGCATTTTTGTTTATTGCAGGCTCCGTCGTATTTTGAAGTGCGGCACGCGTAGATCCCCAAAACATCTTCGTTTCGAACGGATTCCTCCAAAAGGGGTGCGAAAGCAGTTTCTAATCTTCTCAGCGGAACAACCTTTCCGTTGGCTACTAACAGTGTCCTTTTTTTTACCATCTTGAAAGTAATAACGCAATGTTTCTTTTTTTTCTGAATCAAACCACTCAAAGAAACAACAATTCAGTTTTGAGTCATCCAACTAAAATCAGATTTTAGTTGGATGACAGATTCTGTGATTGTAATTTGTTTTTCAACTCGAGATGGAATTTTATGAAATCATCCTATTATTATCAATTTCTTTTTTTCTTTTTTTTTTTTTAAGTTAAATTTATAGCGTTCATTTATAAAACCTCTGAGGACTTGACAGTACCTGTATAAACCCATCTATTCTTTGGTTTTGAAAATGTTCAGCTTCAATTTTGTCGAGCGATTTTTAATTTTTAATTTTTAAAAAAATGTTTTTGGCGGGTTTGCTGACACTTTGAATTGAATAATTACCGGGTTGTAGACCTACCAGTTCTGCGCAGTATAATGAAACATGGAGACATGAATTTTTATTGTGCCGTGTGTTCATAAACTGCTCCTCGTTAATGAGATTAAATATTGTTTTATCGACGACTAGAATATTGCATTCTTTTATGACAATTTTTTTTAAAAGTTGGTTTTTACTTACTTAACACTTATTCCGAGTTTCGCAACGGCGCCTGCGGGAATCCGTCTGTCCGGCTTGTAGCGTGCGGGTGAATCGTCGGGACGCCGGACGGTTTAGCGGGAACGTGCGGAACACGAGGCGGGAGTGACACTGAGAGGCGGATCGCCATGACCACTTTATAAGGGGTGGGGAGCGCCCGGCGATTCATCGAAAACGGCCCGCGAGATATCGCCGGTGGAGCCCCGGCTGGGTGAGTACCTGGAAAATTAAACGACTTTTGAACGATGCGAATTCTAATTCAAAACCAAATTATTAGGGGAAAAGAACGGGTGTCCTACAATCAAAGAATCGTAAGACCGATTCGAACAGCCTTAATTTGTCAATGTGAAAGCCTGGTATCCATTCGGCCGTTACCTGGACACTTCGACTTTGAAAATTTCTAAAATAAATTGGTACATCTTCAATGCTGGGTCTGCTGCCCAGATGTGCGGTATGTACCTACCGTTGGCCGCAGAACAATTTTTTTCGGCAACTTTCAAGATTGTCTCCCAGAAAATTGAAATGAATTGGGGCATCAGTCCATCCCCTTCAACTACAACCATAGACATTCTGCCCGTTAATCTATACTACTAAATCTGAAAAAGTCTGTCTGTCTGTCTGTCTGTCTCCTTGTTGCAGCACAGAGACAAAAACGTCTCGAAAAGGATTCAAACTGCTCAACCTTTCTTAACCTGCCAGTAATCAACGTAAGGATGGAAAATAAGGAAAAAGAGGACTCAATGGGCCCGGGAACCGATTGCTGACTAATACTTTTTTCTGAAAGAACTTAATAATTGGAAGCCATAGCAGTGAGTTTTCGGCTCCATTTTCATACCATATTCATGTTCACCAACATCACATAACCCAAAATAAAAAAGATTTTTTGGTACACTTTCTACTTTTTGTGCGAGTGCACTCGCGGATTAGTTAAAGTGTCACGCGGGAAAATTCTAAACGCCAAATATTCACTAGTGATTTCCTCTGCTCAGACACCTAATTTCTCAGTGCTAACTGTACTTAGTATTTTGTTCATTATTAGATCAACTATGTTCGGCCGAATTTTCCCATTTCTCTGACCTTGTTCCCTAGCCCAATTTTCACTAACTCCAGACTTGAGCACCTTTGTCCTACAGTAGGATGTTGTCCTTCACTATTCATCAAACTCACACAATGATGTCATAGAAAAAAAAACACATTCAAATCGTTCAGACCTAATCTAGATGAACACCACTACCTATTACGCTTCCAAAATGTTAACGTTTGGCTCCCTAACAGCGTTGACAGACTAACACTGCCCCAAATTTGGTTTTCAGGTACCTCTTCCAAGCAACGTTAATTAACCTCTATATTAATATAGAAATAGGACTAATTGTCAAACTTCTGTAAAATAGAAAGTCACTGGAAAATTTGAAAATGATTACCATTCTTAACTAATAATTGGGAAAGAAATATCATTATTTAGTGTACTTAACAGTTACTGACAACCGCTA
This sequence comes from Pilophorus perplexus, assembly GCA_955831195.1. NCBI lineage: Eukaryota > Metazoa > Arthropoda > Insecta > Hemiptera > Miridae > Pilophorus > Pilophorus perplexus. The sequence continues at coordinate 8,192,432 of OY037014.1, read as the reverse complement.
TTCTCAGCAGAGTCACAAATCACAAAATAAACTCTTAAAAATGGAGTTCTTTATTATTAATGAATAATTTTTATAGCCATGAACCAGCTACTAATAAAACTACGATTCAGTCGAATAATCCACAACGCAATACAGATCCACGAAGTCTGTATTGCAGCTGCAGGGATCAATATTGACAACGTCGAGGTGATTTTCACCTTCGATACATCGAAACCGCCTTCAGGAGGCTGCTTCGGATGATGCAACACGGGGGAGGCGTTACGCCGGCAAGATCTTTTTGGCAGGATCCCCCCCGGGCAAGATACCGACGTGAGGCAGATGTCAATATTTCCTTGGATTTGGAGCGCATTGGAGTCAATGAACTGAAGTAATTATAGAACTGGGGTCATGTCTCATTCTAGCTTGAATTTGGGTTCGACACTTTTTTTTCGCTCAAAGGTCTAAACGAATCGGGTGACGTCGTAAGGATCCCTCTGGGAGTGACATCCAACATACAGCAGAAGTAGTGTAGTAGATATATCTTGGTTGTAGATATATCGCGGTTATTTTTACAATTTATATTTTACAATAAATTCAATTGACACGTTCTTCAACTCCGGAATGAAACAATAATTGTTTATTATTGTATTACAATAATAATAATTATTGTTTCTCATACCAGTTACAATTCCGAAAATAAGGCCGTTCCGAGGTAAGAAAGATCTGACCTCTAATTACCTGTTGAGGGCTATGAGTCACCCCAGACTCATAGCCCCGGGCTGTGAGTGAGTAGAAGAGTTTGATTTTCTGCCATCTGCCCAGGCTATCAGAAGACAATCGAAGCTTTGGAGGACAAGTCTGTCAAACACAGTTTGGCATTTATCAAGGCCCATTTCGGCTCGATTACGGCATTGATCACCCGCCTGGAGACCCAAGGATTGGACCTTAGCGCGGCTGTGGCTGCAGTTCAGAAGATTCAGAGGATAGTGCAAACTGGCCAGGGGAAGCAGGCTAGGCAATAAGAAGGAAGCTGGATTCCGTCCTAAGGCGGAATCATGGATGGCCATTAAATGGCTCAAAATGCTTCCCACCTCCAGTATAAATTTTATACTGGAGGTGGGAAGCATTTTGAGAGGGTTGCCCTCAGACCTTTCGTCAGGGCAAACCTCAGATGAACAGTCGTCCTCCAAGCTTGTGCCTGCGACGTCGAGAGGTCGTTCTCCACGCTGAAGTTGCTTCTCACTGACAGACGAAGAAACCTTTTCTATAATATCGCGACGCGACAATAATCGGAGTGGTGTATACACCACAGTGGTGTATACACCTACAGGTAGTGTATACATACACTACCTGTAGGTACGTTTCACAACCAAATTCAAGTAATTTTAGAACCATTTAAAAAAAATTCAACATATTTTGGCTTGGGGTGCATATTTGTCTATAGACAAATATAGATATTTCCCATTTCGTCTGCGTATAACTCCCCAATTTTGTGCATAAAATTCCAGTCGTCAGTGATAAGACAGGTGGAATGGAATTGTGGAGTTCAAAATTTAGTGCTGGTGACCAGGCGCGGGAACTTGAGCGCTCTTGTGGCGAAGCGGGTATCACCGGCAGGGTCACCAGATGATGAAGAGCATATTATTTTGCAAAGCGATTGACAAGACAAGGTTCCGCAACCGTTTCTGTACGTCCGCTAAAAAATAAACCGCCAAAAATAACACTGAAGCAAGTTATTTAGTTGACAACAGATAGTCCTTTGGAGGATCCCAACTCCTGAAGCCTCCTATGCTTTTTAACAATTATTAATAGTAATTGTTATGACTCCGCTCACCCCGTGCACTCAAATAAATACTCGAAATTAACTTTGCAAACAAACGTCTCGGAATCACCGGGAAATCAAATCAATACTGAACTTTTTTTTAACTTTTTGTAACCACCGTGTGATTCCGCTACTACCGTTTTATTCATTTCCCTACTGGAGGGGAAATACTCATAGTAATTATTATAATAATATTTAGATTAGACGTGGGGGATGTGGGACACATTTCTCATACTGGGAATGTCTAATCATGGTCGATACACCGCCTGAAAACAAGTCAACCAGCCAAACTTCTTAATGTAACATTTTATTCCCCCACAATTTTCGCAATTTAATGGCAGTTTCGTAATTCACCCGTTGAGGTAAAAGTAAACTAAATAAATGACGTTGATACTTTTCAGGGCACCGACACCTGTAATTACAAAACTGACGTAGACAACGTTGATTGCGCTAACGACTATTAAAACTCGCACATCTCACCGTAAACGAGTCATTGATCCTGCAAGGCCTTGGCATTGGTAACTAAAGCGTTTCTCACATTCCTGAAAGTGAACAGTCACGTTTCTGAACTAGCATTGGGAGGATGGAGCATCTGCGACAGCTTCAGAGGTTACAAAATTTGCCATAAGAAGTGCACATTCATCTTACAGCCTGTAGTATTCAACATGATGTTGCGTGATGTTTAAACTAGGTAATTAAGTAAGTTGCAAGTCATTGAGTTCCGCCATCGGGGCAGTCTGTTTTTTTTTTTTTTTTCATAGCAACCAGATCCACCACTCCAAAGTGGGACGCTGAGAACGGTTATCAAGCGAGACGCGTTGGGGATTTGTTACCGATTTTCCAATTTCAATGAAATTTGCTATGTACGTTAGTTTTGGCGTATGGAATTGCCTTTAGGGGATTTCAAATTTTTACGACCAAAAGGAAGAGTGTTATGAGGATCAAAAACTTTGTATCAAAACCTCTGCTGTCACAGTTCTTCGAAGACGGATAAAAAAAAAAACGCTGCAAATTTTACACAAGGGTTTATTATTCTTTGATATAGGTTACTTGTACAGACATTTAATTCTGTCAATAAAAAAAATTAAAAAAATTTTTTTGGATTTTTATATTTCAAAAAACATTTTTTGGTTTTTTTTTCAAAAATGTTTTTCAAAAATTCTTTAATTTTTACTCGAAAAATATTTAACTTCTTGGGATCCTTCAAAAATCCCATTTTTAGCCCCATGAAAGCCCTATAGATCGCCACAGTGAAATCGGATCATTCCGGGAACCCAAAAAATGGATTCTACGTCCAAAAATACTCAAAAACGACACCTAAATCGATCCCATAGCTAAAAGCCTTCAAAAAAAACCCTCCCGTAGCCCCATTATAGCCCCATAGCGCCCCACGTGTTTGGGCGATCGGACTGAAAACCTTGCGGGCACAACTAGATGGTAAACCAAGTATTTTGTCAAAATTTCAGATTTAAAAAAAAATTCCTACTGCCCAAAACGGCCCGGACGGCGTACGGCGGACGGACATTTCGGATTTAGAATGTAGACCTCTTGAAACGGATAATGTCAAATTTTGAGCCCGATCGAAGTCGTCGACCCCCGTCGCGAAAACAGGTGTATTATTCCAAGAATAATAAACCAAAATCACTGATCCCCCCCCCCCCCCCCCCCCAATCAAAATACCCCTCTGGAGTTAGAAATATGCCAAGCCTTGATATCAAGTGAGCTCAGTGGTTGTATGCTGATGGGACGTTCGAGTACATATTTTTTACGATTATGGGTTGGTTTAACGGGTTTTACATTCCTCTGTTGTTATGGTCATTGATTCTGAGCAAGGTATCCACAGTGATGTCCGTCCTGTGTTGCCAAACACCACAGTTTTGGAAGTCGTTTTCACTTGGCACAGGCGTGGTGGAGGAAGATTCAGAGCTCAGGTCTGTCGACAGATTATAAGGAAGACAATGAAGTGGGCTAATGGTTAAAATGGTGCTTTGGTAAATGGTTATTGGAGAGGAATCGGGATCTGCCCGGCAGAGGTTCAGCAGGGACTGTATAGGACCTGAACCACGACTTGGTATTGTGGGAGCGCTTTTCTGTGGGGTGGTACGTCAGCGGCAATGAGCGCAGCACACCGTAGATGAGAAAGTACCCCGCAACAGCTGCATAGTCGAGCTGGACCAGTGGAAGAGCGGGCAAATGTCTCCATCTACACCATTGCCCATTGCTCCATTTCATGACATGGGAACTTCAAGAAAAACATGGACAGGATTGGGGATGTTTTTCTTGAATTTCCCACTTCAATTTAATCATGAACCCATCAGTGTTACGGTGCAGCACACAAGCTTCTTGGAGGCAGCACAACAGGCGTTCAGGCTTTGGTGTGGGAAACTGTGGGTGGCCTTCAGGAACCCAAACAGGTGGGTTCCTGACCCTCTCTGGTGTCAAGTCTAATCCAGGAGACCCCGTCTAGAGTTCCCAAAAGGGGGGGGGGGGGGAGAGACAGGTTGTCATTTGGCTCCACATTTTGAAGAGGCAAGGGCCACCTCCCAGGCCCACTTAAATCACCACCTGGCTCAACTCTAAAGCAGTCAGGACCTAGAAAACGGGGCCAGGACATGCAGGAGTCACCTGAACGTCCACCCATCTTCGAGACGGAGGGAACATTCCTCCAAAGTGGGACGGCTAGTCACAATTAGTGGGCTGCACGGAGGCAGCGGTCTCATCAAATGCAGCCGACATTTTATTCCAGAAACTAGGCTCCTCTAATCGTTCCCTTCCATTAAGGAAGTTCCATACGAAATCAGTACTGACTGGGTTAACAGCTAAACGGTCACGATGAGAAAGATACTTACGAAGGGCGAGGTCATAAGCGGACAGCAGCCTCACTGTCAAGGTTCACCAAATGTGCACCGCACAAACTCGTATTTAACGTAACATCGTCGAATCTTTTGAAACATGCAAAACTTTACTAAACAATGCGAATAAACGGCCGGGGAACAGCACAGCGCGAGGCAACAGCCTTTTGGGCCAAAAGTTTTGGTTTGGCAACAGCAACTGTCAACAAAGGCGAGCTATGGAGGTCATCTGTGATTCCTGAGAGTCATGCCGAACCGAAATATTTTTTTCAACCCTGTGCCGAGCGCAGTGGGGTGATAGATTCATTGAAATGAGTCCTGGTCAGCGGATGCCACATCAGGGTGTTTTTCTCCAGGATAAATCTAACAAATTTGTTGACCACCGGAGGATTTAGAGAGGTGAAAGCTTTCCTTGTGAAATTTCACCCTTATTACAACCATGTTTTTTTCGAACTTGAAATGGTTTCTCCAACTAGGTAGGAAAAGATGTTCATCAGGGCAACGAAATCATTAAATTTTCGTCCTAACACCAGCTACATGGTTTGTATTTCTTAACCATCAAAACCCCAAAGAGCAACAACAAAAACAATAACAATAATAAAAAATGATGTGTAGAAATTGCTGCAAATTTTACACAAGGGTTTATTATTCTTTGATACTGTGCATGAAGTGTCAATAAAAAAATATTTAAAAAAAAAGTGGGTCCTCGAATGACATTAATCCAAAGAATAAGAATAATAATCCAGAATGTGACGTTATTAAATAATCCAAATTTCGACGCAACTCCCGTGCTAGTAGAGATTTGTAATAATTATTCAGCATGTTTACAAACTAGAGAGTTCATTTCATTTTTTCGTACCACAAACTTTACTCAGTACTACTGATGTATCAGTCTCTACTTGTAGTGTATGTGGTTAGAATAAATGAAAAAAAAAAAAAATTATTTTGTCACTGAAGTTACCCTACTTTATTTCCTGGCAAATCATCTATCACTGTGTGCCACGCACTGCGAAAAAAATCCATTTCATTTCTATGATCGGCCATTTCTATGATTCATTTCTATGATCGGCCATTTCATTTCTATGATCGGCCATTTCATTTCCATGATTTCTATTCCCATGATTTCATTTCCATTTCATTCCATGATTTCTACCACCATTTCATTTCCATGATTTCTATGATCATAGAAATTCAGAATCTAGACATCTGATGTTTTCCCCAACTGGGTAAGGAAGAAAATGTGTCCCTTAATTTAATTTCGGATTTTATGTTGTGTTATTTGTTTTCGATCATTTCTTCTCTTCTTTATTCAGCCGGAACGAATTTACTGTGCAAACCTTAATAATAATATTATTATAATAATATATTATATAGTTACCTACCATATACCTGACCATTGTCTCAAACACTAGACTAATATGACAAAATTTAACGTTATATTTAACGTTATATTTAATATAACGTTTTTCTAATTCTGATTCTTTAATTTGGGGCTTTAACGCGCGGTGTTTGCCACCAATGACTGGTCAGCAGTTCACCATTCGAGCATCTGGTCAGCGGACACGTTATCACTCGAGACACATAAAATATATCAACTGCAAGAGAAAGCCGAAACCTCCCTCATTCGGTTGCAAACCAGATTCAGCTGGCAGTTGTAATCAAAATGGCGAGCACTCAAGTTCTCCGACCGGCCCTCCGCTCGTGCAAATCCCGAATTTTCGGTGGAAATAAATACGCCGTTTCAAATTTCAAGGTAAATCCGTCTAGTAGACTGTGTCTTTATCTCATTGAGCATATTTTTTAAAGCTATCATTCGTCCACCATCTCATTGCAGCTCGGGCGGTTTTCGCTTGAAAATGCGCAAATTTCAAAAATATTGAGTAGTGGAAGGACGTCAGCTCATTATATAAGTCAAGTTATCTGTGGGGGTTTGTTTGTGATCTGGAACTGGTTTCCATTTGCATTTTTTGTTTCATTTACATAAGTATTTTATTCTTGCGACCCCTTGTTTGTAAATGTTTCACCTTGAAGCGATCACTATCTGAGCCAGGCGACTCTGTTCGAACGTCGGTGAGTCGCCTGAGGATTCGTTCTTCGCCACGGCCGAAATTTGACATTCCTGATGAGCACTCTTTCGTTGCAGGTCCTACGATGTTGTTACTCCACGGTGTACACTCCCATGGGGGCGCAGGCCCCTCGGGTCAGGAGGTCCGACAAGATGTTCGCCTCCGCCTGCGAGGCCGTCCAGGACGTCCCGGACGGGTCTACCATCCTGTTCGGAGGTGAATATCCACAATTTCCCTTCAAATGCGGACTTCGTCGTCCTTGAACGTCCAAAAGGGGAACGAACTGTCAACAGCGTTCTCGGGGCCTTAAACTGACCAATTTCCTTTGACGACCGAATCAATCAAAAGCACGCAACGTCAATTTGACACGAGGAAAAGGAGACGAAACACGGCCTGATGAAGCCGTTACGCTAAAAACAGGCGATTCACGGATTTGACCGGCTTGGGGCCCTGGGAACAGTTTGGCCCCATCACATGGAAGAACTTCTTCCATGGCCCCTCAGTAAACAACTAGAAAGTCCTAAAAGGGGTACGTTCAAATAATAAATACGAGATGTGTGTAAAAGCCACGCAAGAAAATTGGACACTTTTTAAAAGTGACCTTATTGATAACAATTTCCGTTTGTCTTCTATCGTAGGCATTTTATATTATACGCATGTTTCAATTTGAAGAAAAAGCACAAAAATTTTGTATTTAATACCGCACTGCGAAATATTTTGACTATTCGTTTTAAATCGAATGCCTCTCCATCTTCGTAGGATCGATTTTTCAAGATCGAGTTGCCTGAGAGGGGCATGTGGTAAAGGTGTGTTTGTGTGGATAAGCGTAGTAATAAATGAATTAATCATCAATAAAAATAAGAATAATGGTAAAGAGTGGAAAATTAAAAAAAAAGTACATGAGAAAAAACTGCAAGTTTTACACAAGAGTTTATTATTATTTGATGATGTAGGTTAATCGTGCAAAAATTCGTGTCAATAAGAAGTAATATTTGATTTTTTTTTTTTAAATGCCTATTATTTTTTAATAAATCAATACGTTGTTTGGACAGATGTGGGACCTCGAAAAATGGATTATGCGTCCAAAATTACTCAGAAAACGACACTTCATTTGACCTCCTGTGGATTTGAAAACCTAATAGATCCCCACGGTGATGGTTCTGGGACTCCCAAAAATGAATTCAACGGCGAAAAATACTTTGAAACGAAACCGAACTCGACCTCATTGACGAAATCCTTCAAAAAACCCTCCCGTAGTCCCTTACAGTCCCACGGGTTTGGGCGATTAGGCTGAAAACCTTGCGGGCACAACTTGATGGCAAACCGAGTATTGTGTCAAATTTCAGATTTTAAAAAAAAGTGCATACTGCCCAAAACGGCACAGACGGTGGACGGCGTACGGACATTGTGTTTTTGGAATCTAGACATCTTGAAACGTATAATTTCCAATTTTGAGGCCGATCAGAATGTTCGACCTCCGTCTAGAGTACATAGGTGTATTATTCTAAGAATTATTAACAAAAATAAAAATAGTGGGATGAAATTAAAAATTTGACATATTTAAAATAAACTATAAAACAATTCAAGATCACTAAAAGGTTTTTTAGTGGCGCCAGTCAGGAGTCGCCAACATTAAGGCCGGTTGGGCCCCCGGCTAGTGTTTGAATGCCCAATCGATAAAACTATTTATAAACCCCGATATTTTAGATCTTTTTCAGAAATTTCGCTTTTCCGACAAGAGGACCCTTTCCGTATGCATATTTTCATTTTTGGGAGTTCTCTGGCCAAACTTCACCCCGCTCTCTACAGGTAGTAGGTACCTATTAAATTTTGCTCCGACAGACCTTAGAATAGAGGACTCCAACAGACCTCTTGACGTGTGGAGGTTGACAGCTTTCATACTTCAAGTATAGTTGAGGATTTGTAAGACTGGTTATCCACCCATAGAAGTTTTGTCGATGGTTCAAATAGAATGAGAGGGGGGGGGGGGGGGGATAGAATGATCCTCAAGTATCACACCCTGTTACTTGAAGAAAATTTTGTTATTAATTCGAAGAAACCCCCAGCAGTCCCCCAAGCCGTTTCATTTAGTAAAATACCGACCACTCGTATTTTAAGATTCTCACAAACTTACACCTTGAAATCTCTGTTGCAGGATTTGGGCTGTGTGGCATCCCTGAAAACCTGATAGCCGCTCTCATTGAAGTTGGAACGAAAGATCTGACTGTTGTGTCGAACAACGCTGGCGTGAGCGACTTTGGTTTGGGTAAGCCTTGCAGTTGTAGAGAGCACTAAGTCTTGCTTTGTCCAATTTCTGTTGCGGAGGTTCTGACGGATGTAGTTGTTTTCCTCAGGGTTATTATTGAAAGAGCGGCGGGTTCGAAAAGTCATAGCCTCGTATGTGGGTGAAAATACGGAATTGGAGAGGCAGTTTTTGGAGGGGGAGCTGGAAATGGAGCTAACCCCGCAGGTGAGTCTTGTTTTGTTGTCTCTCAGAATGCCGATCGAAGATTGAATATCGTGATTTGCAGGGTACTTTGGCAGAAAGGATACGAGCCGGCGGTGCTGGAGTGCCGGCTTTTTTCACCCCGACGGCCTTCGGAACTCTCATCCAGGAAGGCGGCACTCCCCTAAAATACGTCAAGGGGAAGAAGGACAAAGTCGAACTCTCCAGCGGCGGACGTGAAATAAGGGTAACCAGGAGCATTTTAGGTTGATATTGGCGACCTCTGAACTCCGCTCAGATTTCCTTTTCTTGGATTTCCAGGAGTTTGACGGAAAAATGTACGTGATGGAGCAAGCGATCAAAGCCGACTGGGCCATGGTGAAAGGTCATTGTGCCGACAAAGAAGGCAACACGTTGTTCAGGTAAGTTTTTCAAACTTCCTGCGCTACTGATCCAGTCCTGCCAACTCAAGGTTTGTATGTACAGCTTTACTGCTCCTGGACCAGTTCTGAATCTAACTTGATTCGAGATTGAACCTAAAAGGGGGGCGAACTGTTGAGAACTCCTCGCAGTCCATACTCGTTTTCAACCAATTCGGAACTGATAACATCAATAACCTCCACTACGAATAGCTACTATTCACAGCATTGCCACCCTATTTTACACAACAACAGTTTATTATATTTCTATTTTATTCTACCATTCTGGTCAAATTATGTAAAAGAATGAACTAGGTCAATAGCTAGGAGAACTGAAATAAGTTCGAGATTTTGCTGTATGGAAATAGAGCTCGTATGTACAGAAATCGTACAAAAAAAGGAAATTTCGGAGGGGTGGAAAGTTCTTCTTGGTAGGTTGGCAACGCTGCTCCATAGGGGGGTAAAAGGCTTACTGCGCATGCTTTGGACGGGAAGCTCTGACAAAAATCCTGGACTGATTGAACTAGTTCTCTACAGTCCCGAACGTATTCTGTGACAGCGGACTCCGAATCCCGAACTAGTTATATGACTGTCCATAATATGGCTATATTATTGCCAAAAAGGGGCGTGGTCGGTCCGGAACGGTTCGGGACTGACTGTACATACAAACCTTCAGGATTCTGTTCTTGCAGGATGGCTGCGAGGAATTTCAATCCCACGATGGCCAGAAACGCCCGCACCACGATTCTCGAAGTTGAGAATATCGTCGACTTAGGTTCCATCGACCCTGAAGCTGTTCACCTTCCTGGGCTCTTCGTCGACAGGATAGTTTTGGGAAAGAATTACGAAAAGCGGGTGGAGGTAAGTTTTTGGAGTATTGAGGTGTATAAGGTAAGTTGACGTTGTTGACGGTATTGGGAAACTTTCAGAAACTTAAGATACAGAAAAAAGAGAAAAGCTCCGGATCTGCCGTTAAAGACACGCCCGCTGCTAAAAACAGGGAGAGGATCGCTCGCAGGGTCGCTCTTGAGTTTAGCGACGGCATGTATGGTATCCTTTGTCACCAATGATTGATTGTTTTCGTCATTTGACGCAATATGTAGTTACATATGGTTTTTTTTTCCTTAACCACTTTGTAAAGCCAATCTAGGCATTGGCATCCCCATGTTGGTGTCCAATTACCTGCCGTCAGGCATCAAAGTGATGCTTCAAAGCGAGAATGGCATCCTTGGCCTGGGACCGGCCCCTGCCAGCCGGGCAGAAGCGGACCCGGATCTCATCAATGCTGGGAAGGAGACAGTCACGGTCATTCCTGGAGCATCGTATTTCAGCTCGGACGAGTCCTTTGCTATGATCAGAGGGTTGGTACTGTTGTTTATTTATTTTTACTTTTTTGTAGAGGTTCCAGAGCCTGTGGGGCTTTTATCGACGGATTGACTGCTGCCTGGTTCCATTTCCTGGCACCCACAAAGTGAACAGAGATGGAGAGACTGCCTACCCTGGGTGGGAGCAACTACTCAATCGCCTCTTAAGTATTATGAGGAAGGATCCCAGGTCCTGTGAAGGTGACTGTTGAAAGCTATTGCTCGACCAGCCCCAGTTACTCCCTGTAAGGCACACAACATTTAGGTAGCCTGCCATGGACTACGGACGACCAAGGGAATGGGCTGAAAAGAAGGGAGCAGGAGTCGCCACTAACTTACAGGAAGTGGTCCTTGAGCCCGAGGGCTACTTTCATTTTATTTTATCTTTTAAAGTGGCAACTGCACGAGGAGATCTGCAGAGCCATCAGCAGCCCCCCCCCCCCCCCATTTTGGTGGAGGTGGGCGAGTATTGGTAGTCATCATTCGACCAGCTGTCGTCCCCATTCGAGCCCACAGTCTCGTGCCAGGGCCCTCAGGTCTCTTCAAATGCCATGAGCACCCTGCCGCGAGATGGCATATTTGTTCCAGTCCTCCCTCATGCCGCAAGGGGAGACCTCAGCCCCAACGAATGCTGGTGTGCTCTGCAATGTATGCCCCCTTTCCCCTTTGGATCGCTGCAGGTTGAGTCTTGTTCATTTGCCATCGTTACTCACTTTCAACGCCGTGTTTTTTCACTGTTGCTTTTTTTCCAGCGGCCACATCGACCTGACCATCCTCGGCGCCATGGAAGTCTCCCAGTACGGAGATTTGGCCAACTGGATGATTCCCGTAAGTCACCCGTCGTAATTTACCCCCGTTGGTTATTTCCAGCTCCTTCAATGTGTTCCATTTCAGGGTAAACTCGTCAAAGGCATGGGCGGAGCCATGGACCTTGTAGCTGGACCCGGAACCAAAGTTATCATCGTCATGGAACACAGTAGCAAAGACGGAGGACACAAAATCGTACAAAACTGCTCGTTGCCCGTCACTGGAAAGAACTGCGTGGATATGATCATCACTGAGAAGGTACACAACTCAATGCAACTTAAATAGTTCACGAACCCAAAATCACCCATTCCTTTTTCCAGGCTGTTTTCAACGTTCATCCCGAAAGTGGCCTCACCCTCATCGAAGTGGCTGAAGGCGTCGATGTCGCTGACATCGTGGCTCACACGGGCGCCGAATTTGCCGTCGCGGAAGATCTCAAACCTATGCAGCAAATTTCGGTTTGAATCCCCCAAACTGACTTAAAAACTTACTTAAAGTGGGCTCGGAAGTGTAGATGGCGTGTAGGTTCGGGTGAGGGTTTTTTTGAAAGGACTCGCACAAATTGTCTTCACGATTGCACCACGTTGGCATTGGTTGCTGCCTGAGAGGCTTTCGAGCGGTTTGAATGCTTGTTAACTCCTTCCATACTGGATGCCCTTAGTGGAACTACGAACCTGCAATAGCTCCTGGCAACACTGTAAACAGGCTTGCAAGTTGCAAGGATCTGTTCGCTTCTCTGGTCTTTGAATGCTGCTGCTCCTCGGAGCTATCATGTGCCGTTGGAGATGTGCTGTACCTCTGGCCAATCGCTATTACTACCCCTAGGAAATCGTACTCTAGTACCGAAACAGCCATTTTTTAAAAAGTTGACTGAGGTACATCACCTTCACCTACTTAAGTCAAGGCTGGCTATATCTTGCCTCTGTTGACGCTGGTTTGTATAGCAATAGTATATATACTTAATACTATAGTATAGGTTGGCCCCGTTGGCGGTTGGCAATCTCCGATATATATCTCGGATATTGCCAACCGCCTCGCCATAATGGGATTCTGTTTGGGCCACATCACCCAAAACTACTTATCTTGCATAGTTGCCCCCGTGCCCACACAGAATCCCTCGAACCCGACATTCGTCACCCCATTCAAATGCATTTAGGCCGGATGGCTCTTGTGGTTTGTTCCCTGCGTCACTACTGTTTTCTTTCCATAGGTAAATTACCATCACGATCAAGATTGTCTTTACGAAGCTCAAGCACAATGCCCCTAAGGCAGCTGGAATCTCCAAATTTGTTATCAAATAGCGCTGTGCATGACGCTGGTAGTTTGTAAATATTTTTTTCATTTAAATATTGTAAGTAAATAAAAATCTTAATTTGTTCATGTTTTTTTTTTTTTTTTTAATCTATCCCACTAATAATTAGTTAGTTATTTTATCTATATCTAAACTAGGTGGTACAGGAAGCGATCATCGGGAATCATATCCCGACTTATACCATCAATAATTGGTTAGTTCTGAGTTATTCAGAACGTGTCTTTGGCTGGCTGGCACTTCCGCCAGAGTTGGGCGTAGTTCAACTAAAATTTAGTTCAACTAAATTTTCAACTAACAACTAAAAGTTCAGTTGTTTAGTTGAAAGGCTCAACTAAATTTTTCAACTAATTTAGTTGTAGTTGTGAGTGCAACTACAACTGAACTAGTTGTAGTTGTGAGTGCAACTACAACTGAACTAGTTGTAGTTGTGAGTGCAACTACAACTAATTTAGTTGAGACCTTCAACTAATACTTCAGTTGTTAACTGTAGTTGTACGTATAACAACTAAAAAAAAGTAAAAAAAAATTTCTTAAAAAAATTTCTTAAAAAAACATTTTTTGAAAAAATGTTTCGAAAAAACAATTTTTTCTCAAAATTTTTGTTCACTCTTTTGGTTTATTATTCTTGGAATAATACACCTATGTTTTCGCGACGCGGGTCGACGACTCCGATCGGCCTCAAAATTTGACATTATCCGTTTCAAGAGGTCTTCATTCAAAATCCGAAATGTCCGTCCGCCGTCCAGGCCGTTTTGGGCAGTAGGAATTTTTAAAAAAATCTGAAATTTTGGCAAAATACTTGGTTTACCATCTAGTTGTGCCCGCAAGGTTTTCAGTCCGATCGCCCAAACCCGTGGGGCGCTATGGGGCTAAAATGGGGCTACAGGAGGGGTTTTTTGAAGGCTTTTAGCTATGGGATCGAGTTAGGTGTCGTTTTCGAAGTATTTTTGGACGTAGAATCCATTTTTGGGGGTCCCGGTACGATCCGATTTCACTGTGGCGTTCTATAGGGCTTTCATGGGGCTAAAAATGGGATTTTTGAAGGATCCCAAGAAATTAAATATTTTTCGAGTAAAAATTAAAGAATTTTTGAAAAAACACATATTTGAAAAAAAATCCCCCCAAAAAATTTTTTTTGAAATATAAAAATCCAAAAAAGTTTTTTTTAATTTTTTTTATTGACAGAATTAAATGTCTGTACAAGTAACCTATATCACAGAATAATAAACCCTTGTGTAAAATTTGCAGCGTTTTTTAGTTGTTAAGTAGTTGTTATACGTACAACTAAAGTTTTAGTTGAAGGTCTCAACTAACTTTGTCAACTAAATTAGTTGTAGTTGCACTCACAACTACAACTAATTTAGTTGAAAATTTTAGTTGAGCCTTTCAACCAACAACTAAACTTTTAGTTGTAGTTGAGGTTTAGTTCGAATAATTTAGTTGTAGTTGTTAGTTGCAGTTGGTTTTTGCCCAACTCTTCCGCAGTTTTTGAGCTAAATCGTTGTTGACTTCCGCAGTTTTTCAGCTAAATCGTTGTTTTTTTTTTTATTGTTGGTATAATGACGTAGAATTATTCGTTTTTCATTTTTACCATACAATAATTTCTAAGGGAATAAGCTTGTTTTGATGCTGAGGGCAACATTTGAAGCCTCATTTCGAATGAGATCGAGGATGTCAGGTTGTGAAACAGTATCTGAACTTGTCATTTACGCAGGAAACCGAATTTCGAAAAAAGTGAGACGAGCTGGTTTTGATAGTAAACGCCTCATCCCGACTCGGGGCGAGAAATTCTTGCCCTCACGATTTTATTTCTCGCTAATATCGTATACATACGAGGTACTGGGGCTTTAGGTAAATTCAACACATTTGGGAGGTAATTACGAGTTGAAAATGAAATTAAATCGTCAACTGATCTGATACCGTTATTTTTAAATGCTCGCAGGAAATATCAAAATATGCTTTGCTCGAAATATCAAATTTTGTTCTAACCATGCTTCTTCAATCGGAACACCCGTAGCAACCCATCAAGGTTTCTTCCTGTTGTCACGATTTTCTGCCGCTAACAAACTGCCTGTTAGCGCCTTTTTGTGAAATCAGCCATTTCGTAAAAATCATAGCCTTATTAGTAATAATATAATATATATTATGCAATAAGTTATTACAAAAAGGCGGCGTATTGTAAAAAAGGCTAGGCGACATAATAATATTATGTACATAATATATTATAATATAGTATAATATTATTATGTACTATTACATAATATTAAACTTGTGTTTTAGGCCCAGTTACTCATTTGCCGATCCCGACTTTTGGTTTATTATTCTAATAATACACCTATGTTTTCGCGACGGGGGTCGACGACTCCGATCGGGCTCAAAATTTGACATTATCCGTTTCAAGAGCTCTACATTCTAAATCCGAAATGTCCGTCCGCCGTCCAGGCCGTTTTGGGCAGTAGGAATTTTTTTAAAAATCTGAAATTTTGACAAAATACTTGGTTTACCAACGTAGAATCCATTTTTTGGGGTCCCGGAACGATCCGATTTCACTGGGGCGATCTTTAGGGCTTTCATGGGGCTAAAAATGGGATTTTTGAAGGATCCCAGGATGTTAAATATTTTTCGAGTAAAAAATACAGAATTTTTGAAAAAACACATTTTTGAACAAAAAATAATTTTTTTTGAGATAAAAATCCAAAAAAAAATTTTTTTTTAATTTTTTCATTGGCAGAATTAAATTGCTGCACAAGTAACGTATATCAAAGAATAATATACCCTTGTGTAAAATTTGCAGCGTTTCCTTTTGGTGAGGTGTTTATTAGGAGCCAACGTTTCTCACTCCTTCACAACTTACTAGCTGAGCGAAGCGAGGCCCAACCAATCAGATGCTGGAAGGGCCAGGTACAGGCTTCAGGAAGAAGACAAGCGTGTATATTCAGCATGGCAGATCGGGGAAAAGTACCCACAAATGGGCGAGCGAAGCGAACCACGACTCAGTTTCCCCCTGTCAGTTTCCTTAAATATCACTAGTGAATAGAGTTACCAGTGAAATTACGGTGTTGCCAAACAACGAAATACAGATGAGGTACAGCCAAAAACGTTGAGAAGGTATCAAATCAATTTATTTTTTCAATAAGCCAAAACAAAGAAATAAATCTGTTATTCCCCAATTTCGATTACACAATAATAAATTGCTATCTTCAACTATACAGCATAATAACGCACGAGGACTTTCACAACAAAAATCCAGATTTTTCTATTTCGAGAGAACACTGACAAATGAGGGGGACAATGTGAGGTATGTGACAATGAAAGGCACTATATCAACGTGTGCTATCAGGATTAGGTCGACAGATTTCCAGGTTTATGAACAGTTTTTTTTCGGATGACAATAAAATGAGCTGGTTCGAGAAACAACCAGTTTTGACTAGTAAAACGTTTGATCAAATAAGCTTTAACAACATGAAGTTGGCCTCGTCAAAATTTACAATGGCGCGGTTTCGCCGCAAGGACAAGGCATAAATTTACAAAGTAAATTCTAAAAATAAAAAACGCAAAATTGGGTAAAAATGAAAGAACTTAGTAGATAAATTAAAATATACATCGTTCGGACACATTTCCGCCATAAAACTATTCATATGGCCATTTGAAGAGCTATTGCACGTCGAATTTGACAGAAAGGGATATTAGGTAAAAGCGGTCATCCGATCAAAGACTGCCGAGCGCGTAGAGCACAATTCGCAATCTACACGCAGCAATAAATTTTTCATAACAAGCGGATACCTTATTTTCAAACAGCTAACTAATTTTTGTAATATTTTTTCCCCTACGTGGTACTTTCACATTTTTAATACACTACTCGGTTTCCTACGTGGAACGTCAGGTTCCAATCGCGACCTTACAAATGTACAGATTTTGCCGGCCGAATTTCGTGAGTACAGTCCAATTTTCAAACGAGGAAGATTGTGATTTTCTAATTTTTTTGCTAAACAGGTGCTTTTTTTATTGAAAGGGTAAAATTTACTCGTTG
Organism: Pilophorus perplexus; assembly: GCA_955831195.1. Taxonomy (NCBI): domain Eukaryota; kingdom Metazoa; phylum Arthropoda; class Insecta; order Hemiptera; family Miridae; genus Pilophorus; species Pilophorus perplexus. Next base: position 8,175,335 of record OY037014.1, on the reverse strand, counting down.
ACTCCGGCATGCCCACAAGGCAGATCTGACCGCGCGCTGTGCCCATCCGCCATTCTGCGGTCTGTTTGGTCAATTTCTTTATGAGCCAAAACGTGGAAGCGACGTGCAAAAAGCCGCTGAACGCCACCCGCCTGGTTCAAGAAGCTCCCTAAATAACCAAAATTTGCCTCACGGTAGTCCCAAAGGAATAAAAATAAAATTTATGACGAGCCTTAAACTTTTTTGGGGGATTATATATCGTTAATAGTGGGGAAAATGTTTATCCTTAAAATTTAATAGGTAATACACCGCGAGATTCGGTTTCGGGCTACGTCAAAACATTCACCCCAATTTTGCCTTTCGGGTTGCCTTTTTTTACTCCCGTGTGAGCCGAATCGGTTGTTTTCCCCTTCCAGGGGCTTCCCGTAGGGGGATATTTCCCCCTGGAAGGGGAATTTTTACGAGGGGTTTTTAACGGGCTCCGCCTGATTTCGAATGGTTGATGAGCCACTGCAGGGTCAAGTCTATATTGTCTTTGGACTTGCAAGAAATGGAGTAGCAGCAGATTTCACGGTCTTGGATGGCGCAGAGGTTCCTGAAATGAAAATAAAACGTACAGGGTGGGGCAGCATGACTTCCTTATTTCGTAATGCAACAAAACAAAATGTCCCAAAGATATTTATTTCATCTTTTTTGTAAGGGTAGGAAATATTTTTTGTCACAAATACAAAGTCACAATGTGATGTCATGGTCTTGAAAATCATGTCGGTCAAGTGACGCCCTCTATTGTCGATGAACTGAACGAACCGATTTTGTGTGCTTCGCATCATCCTCTCCATCATGTCGACCGGTTCAGCCACTTCCTCCCGAATGTTGGTCTTCAGGTCTTCAAGAGTTCAGTTGTTGAAGACTCGGGACGTAAGGTAACCCCACAATAAGAAGTTGCACGGGGTTAAATCGGGCGATCGTGGCGGCCACTCGAAATCGCTTCTGAGAGAGACGAGGCGCTCTGGGAAGTAGGACTCTAAGGCAAATGCGCGATCCTCGTTGCTCCACAGCATGATTAGAACTGGCCTTGGGGGTAGCAATTGCATGACTCCCCCTTTCGAATGAGACCACGCCCAGCCCTCCAGTTTACCGTTAAGCGAAATGAAACTCATTTCAAATAAGGAAGTTATGCTGCCCCACCTTGTAGAACAGGTTTGACGGAAAATTCCATGCAAACTATTACACTTACATTCGGTCTATGAGTTCTTTTTCATCCAGAGCGTTGGGAAGATCCCGTTTGTTCCCAAGGACCAACACGGGGATGCCCATCAGTTGAGGTTTGTCGAGGAGGTTGTGAAGTTCGTTTCTCGAGGCTTCCAATTTATCTGGGTCGGCCGCGTCTACCATGAACCTACAAAATGAACCAACGTAAAAGAGTGTCCTGTAGCGTGACATAACCTGGTAATAGGATGATGCTTACACTATGGCGTTGACGCCCCGGCAGTATCGTTCCCACATGGATCTGAACCTGGGTTGCCCTCCGATGTCCCATACCTGTAAAACAAATAGCGTAACCTAGAAAGCGGGATGTTGAACACTGGTAATAACAGTGTGGTGTTTGCCGACGGTGCAGAGGTCTAATCCAATGAGGTGGTTAGGTTAACAATTTAGTACTCAGCAAAGGAGTCCTTTCTCACCCTAACCACCTCACTGGTAATAACTATAGGAACTTATAGGAACCACTATTTATACTCTTATGCAGGTGTTGCTTTAACAAAATGGAGTTGAGCGTTCCAACTTGGAAAAGTAATCAGTCGTCCAAGAGGCCATGAAACGTTACGTTGGGAAACGAATTCTGGAGTTTGAGAAGGGTAGTTAGCATATGGAGAAGGGGGCGTTCTTTGGAATGGGGGTGTAGTCATCCCTGGGTCCCTGCAGGCGGAGATGGTGAGTTGCGTAAATGACCCTCTTATTGGGTGAGTTGATTTCCCTATGAAACCGCAACCCAGCCCGTAATAATTACAATTATTGTAGGTCCGCTTTTACTGTTCTAGTCACAGGTGCTTTCTGAGCTAGGTCGAGCCACGATTGTCCTCGCTGAAGCCCCACCCCAGCCACCTTAGCCTGTTGAGCGCTATTTCCGAATCCGCGCAACTCTTCCGTAGGAGCCCCACGCTTAGGGTGGGTGAGGTTTGTGAAGGTCTCCCAACTCGGACGAGACATTTTCCAACGGTTGGCTTTTAAGTAATTTCAACACCACAGGGGCCGCATTAGAATTCGAAAGATCGGGAGGTTTTTACGCATATAAAATTAACAACAAAAATTTTATTTTATGGAATTTGATTTATTTAATAAATCATAATATTATTATAAACCATCACTCGACCTATTATTCAAATGGACGAGCGAAGTCCCCCCCTCTGTCAGAGAAAGTGGTCGGCCAAACGAAGCGAGGCCCCCCCTGTCAGAGATCTTGTATTTCACACGACAACATTGGTTACCAACACTTCACGGAAACTCCATCAAAATGAATATTCCTCCCTTCCTTCCTTCCTTAAACCGAGTTATTTCAGGTAGCTACACCGAGCCGTTTATCGTGGTTGTGGTGACCGCCTAAATTCCCCCGTTTGACCATCAATGACGTTCGTGATGCCTCCCCTTTGCACCTTTTTTCACAGCACTAAAACGAAACCGATGACTCATCGTCCCGATGTTTGCCCTAGCCAGAAAGCGTCAAGATAAGGTAAGCCGCAATTGATGGTTTCGTTAAATGAATTTTCCCGACACAAGGCCAACGTAACACAAACATTCCGCCGTTTCCTGCTGGTAGATAAAATGTATCAGAACCAATAAATCCAATCATCAAATGAGCGATAACGACGTACTTTTATGGTGACGTTTCCTTTCGTTATCTTCCTCATGTTGAAACCGACAGTCGGGATCATATCTTGGGAAAATTGCCCGCTCTGAAAAATATCGGATACGAGAAATGAGAGTAAGGTTTTGTCAGTGGAAATATGAGAGTACCATGCAATAGGAATCAGTAGGAATCATTCTTGACCTGTAGCGCGCCACAAGAAAAGACACACTAAAGCATAAATAAAGGTAGTATGTTAGGACGCTGTGCTCTTCAAAAGAACCAAATCTTCTCTCCAGCTTGTGAAGCAGCGAATTCCACAACAACCCTGAACATTAGATCAAAATTTAAACATAACTAAAGCACGTTACAGGGCGCAATCCAAGGACAAACGTCGCTTGTAGCTCCACCTTCAACACTGGTGCAGTATGTTATGTCACTGTCAAATTCGTACCTACACCGCCTCCGCTTCCCAACTACTTACAGCTATTACGTTGACGAAAGTCGTCTTCCCTGAACACTGGAGCCCGACCAACGTCAGTTCCATTTCCTCCTTCCAGAAAAGTGACCGAAACCAGTCCAAAATCCTGTTGATTATGGACAACATTTTTTCGCGACTTGTCAAAAAATACTTAAACCCTTAGCCCTGAAAAAAACGGTAATCGACCCGGAACAAACGCTCCGGTACACACGTCGCCCTTTTAAAAGGCAAACAATAGATAAAATGAACACGATAAACGAGACGCACAAAAGAAAAATTTGTCTTCAATTTTGAACAAAAACTGTGATTGAATCGAATCTTGTCACATCAGCTTGTCAGCCATTTTAGACAATCGATACTCGGAGTTGTATCTATCGATACATTTTAATCGAAATTGTCTCATTGGTTCAAAATTGAAGGGCGTTGATTTTTGGTCCTTTGTGCGTTGGGTACAAAGGACCAAAAAAATTTGTTTGATAAATGAAGGGTTTGCAAATTTTATGCATAAGGGTCAAATTTTGGTTTTCTGCTGGTATTTTGCTGGTTTTTCGTCCAATGTAAGAATTAATCCACGAGCATATTAATTTAAAAGTTACTAATAGTAACTTACTATATTAAATAATATTATTATATAGTAATTAATTAATCCAATGGCATAATAATATAAACGTTACTATATTATAGTAACGTTTAATTTATTATGCCCTTGGATTAATTAATTTAAAAAAAATTTTATTGTTCGCGGAAACAATAGCAAAATTAGTTTATCTACCTTTTTTGTACGTTTATATAATTGAAATTTAAATAATCATACATAACTCAGTAAAGCGATTTTTTAGTTTAAAAAAATCGATTCGTCACCCAATTAGCTGTCAAAGCCCACTTGAATCACCTCTCGATAAAGTGGGAGGAGGCGCCGAAATGGTACCAACATCAGCGGATCGATGCTGCAAACATCACCCAAGAAGCAAATTTCACGCAAATGAAGAGAACAAAGAAACGATCAAATTTGCAGAATCGTTTCTCCGGAATATGGAGCGATGTTTCACTGGCGGCCCTTTTTTTATCGAAATCCGTGGGAAAATCCTTTTTGTGTCAGTCGTGGTCGAATGTGGCGGCAACACTGTAGAGAAGGTTGCAAAAATCGTTGGAGGGTTATTACCTACGAAAGTTTTATCGATAATAGTGATAAACAACAAATTCACAAGTTCCTCATGTACGAGTTACTCACCAATATGCAGTTATTCTGCGAAATGGACGCCGCGGGGCCTGTGAGGACAGAGTTTGATTGAAATTCATTGTAAGGTTTCGTCAAGATGGTGAGAATTAGGTGAGTTTCGTGGTGGCAGTTTGAGACCGAGAATGGGGATAAGTTTGGCTGCCGTAATGCCAAGCAGTTTCTCATGCAAAAGCCTTTGAAATGGTTCTTTGCCGAAGGTGCATTGATTCTATTCAATTTGGAGGATCTCTCCTGGATAAAGTGACATTGGCTAATACTTGTAGCAAGGCATAAACGAAGTCGATGGTCATCTCGTAAACAGCAAACAATGTCTTGAAATTGGGATGGGAAGGTTTTCAGGTGTTAGAATCCCGGTGGGAACGTATCGGTACAGGAAGGGCAGCCACTCCAAAAGGAATACATCTGCTGTGCATAGGGTTGGTGATTCATATGGAATCGCAGTGGGTTTTAGCCGGTCAGCAACCTCACAAACCTTTTTCATTCCGGGTTCTGAGCAATTCCTCAGTAACTTTGGTGTCGGGCTAGGGCGCCATGGGCTTACTTTGAGCATGACCTTCTTCATCTCCAGACGGTTTGCTCATGCATCCACCGTTGATGGCGCCTCTGAAAGAGGCTTTTGGAAATTCAACCGCCGGCTCTGGGCCTACAAATGGGATTTGAGAGCCCGCCCTCTGGCCAGAGTGTCAGCGTGTTCAGTACCTACCTACTGTTGAATATCTCGGTGACCTGGACTCCAATCCAGAGCGTTAGGGTTCAAGGGCCCAGAATGACCGGTAAGGATATTATTTAAACTTAAATACTCCATGAAAATTCCCTGAAACGTGAAATGCTAGCGATGAAAAGACCCCAGGCCTTGAGACATGGGAGGACCTATAGCACAGCCCTCTGCAGGTAATTTGATGATGAGGGGAGATCTTGAGCTTGGCGCCCTCAGGAGAGTCTGGAGACAGACTCGGGTAAGCCCCCCCCCCCCCCCCACCCTTAATAGAGCTACCTAGCCACCATCGTCATCACTTGCGCATATCAATAATAACAAAATAGTCAATATTGAAGGTATTTACCTACCCTCTATGGTTACAAAAACTTAACTTGGCGAAATGAAGGCTCTGCCACTGAATTTAAGCAGCCCTACTCTTTGAGAGCTTTTTTTTCCAATCTGAAATTTTGACAAAATATTCGGTTTACTATCTAGTTGTGCCTTCATGGTTTTCAGCCCTATCGCTCAATCCCTCAAGTAATTTGTCTTTTTGACTTCAGAGTGACGTACATCTCACACGTTTTGGCGTTCGTCCTCGGCCTCTCAGTGTCTCTCCTCCTTATGGGGATTCAGCTGGCGAATGAGAAGTACGTTTTGATATTTCTTGACGTTTGAACAGTTTGATTCGGTTGGTAAAACGTGACTTGCGACAACAGGGGTGAGGAGCCGATGGAGAGCTACGGTACCATTTACGTCATACCGACGGCTCCGGGACGAGCGAGTCAAAGAGACGCCATACGAGAATCCTGGGCGACTTTTCTCAAAGGGGACGACACTTACGTTTTTTCTATCGGAGCTTTAGGTGAGTCAGGAAGGAAAAGGAGGCAGAGCCTTAATGACATCAGTCGACGCTACTGTCTTCCTTTCCAGGGCTCTCTGACGAGGTGAGGAACCAGCTGATTCTCGAGCAGCGGCAGCACAGCGATCTACTCATCGTCCCCGTTGTCGAATCGTATCGCAATCTGACGACGAAGCTGTTGTTGACGTTTGACCAGCTGGTTCACCATCGTGTATTCAGATATCTCGTAAAAGTCGACGACGATACGTACCTGCGCGTTGATGAAATTCACCAAGAGTTGAGAGGTAAAGAAGAGCTGACTTATAATTTAGTGATAAAGATGACTTTTATTGCAGTGGGATATATATATATATATTTTTTCAGTGGCTCCAGAAAGGAGGTTCTACTGGGGTTATTTCCACGGAGGTGCTCACGTGTTCCGAAAAGGGAAGTGGATGGAAACGGAATGGTTCCTTTGCGATCGGTACCTGCCTTACGCTCTGGGAGGCGCTTACGTCCTGTCGTACGACCTCGTCAAACACGTAGTCGACAACCTCCACTGGCTCAGGTTAGTCGTCGAACGAAATGGGGCTTATGGGGCCGCAGTGACGGTTGTTCGTTTTACAGCAAATACGCAAGCGAAGACGTCAGCGTTGGCACCTGGTTGTCTCCTCTCAACGTCACCCGCCGCCACGACACGCGATTTGACACCGGCCACAGGTTAGCTACCGTTCGTTGTTTTGACATATAATTATCAAAGACCAAAATTAGTATTTACCTCATTTCAGACTACGCGGGTGCGCTAACACCCGGCTGGCTCTCCACAAACAGACGCCCGAAGAGATGCGGCAGTTTTCCCGCCGTTTGAGATCAGGGTTACCACTATGCGAGAAGGAAGTGACTCTGTACCCAGCATACAGGTGAGGGATCTTTGAAATTCCCCACTAGTCATCTATGACTCCTTTAATATCATCTATGACTAGTAATCAACCAGTCGATGATCCCTTCACTTTGAAGGTACAGTGTGGTAAGTGCGACCGCTTAGGAGGGGTTTGAACTTGAAGCTTGTAAACTTTCGTAGAGCCGTTAACTACCATTCTAGTGAGTTGGCATTACTGAAATGGAAGGTTTGCTTGGTGGAGGCGGCTTCAAACAGTTACTGTCATCCTTTTTTTTTAAACTTTGATTGCGAATTGTTATACTGGGCGATGGCATTCACCGCGAACGTAATCCGCTGGAACTGTTAGTTGTATTGCATAATACTGTTCATTGACAATACAAGCATTTCATTCAAACTAGCCACCTAGTTCGCGGTATTTACATTGCTTAACTTGAGAAGAGAAGAATTCGCGGTATTTACATTGCATTACCAACTTTCTCTTCAGGGATTAGCGGCATTTGTACTCCTCAGTTTAAGGGCCAACAATTGATGTCAATACTCGGGAACCCAGCAAATTCTAGTCGTTACTAACGACTCGTTAGTATCTAGTAAGTGCTTATGTCTCATTTGCACATTATTATGCATGTGGGAGGTATTTAGGTGGGGGGTCACACTTCCCCTCCACTGCACGAGTGAGGGGCAAGTGCGACCCCACCAAGTGTGATTCCAGTTTGTAAAGTATGTTGTTACAATATGAAAATAAAAATAATATTGTATGAGATTGTTTAACTGATTTTATACAAATGTAGACTACCTAACAATTGTTTACATTCACAAAATGAGTTCGATTCAAAACGCCATTTCTACCAAGAGAATGTTACTATAAATAAACCAATTGGTTTTCCTGGCGTATTTATGTTTGTGTTTTTCGTTCATAGCCTTTACTTTCATTTTCCGTTCAGTTTACAGTTAGGAAGGGTAAAGGTCGCTCTTGTTCCCCCCTAAGCAAAGCACTTTTGTAATTTTCGTGATACAGACGTCAAGTGAAACTATCGACTTGAAAATCAAAGATATAATAGGTATATTCCTTCAATATCATTGAGGATCATCTCATAAAAATTTGAAAGCGATTGTATAAAAACTGAGGATCTGATGGAGGCTCATAGTCACATTTATCAAAAAATAGGTCGCACTTACTCTTAATGAAGTAAGTTGATAGTTCATAATGACCAAATCATTTTCAGGTACAATTGGAACGTTCCGCCGACTCAGTGCTGTTCCGAACTGGAAAAAGAGGTGTGAATCGTCTTCAGGTATGAGTAGGCATTGTACTTTAGTTGGCATTTTTGTTGCGCTGTAGTGAAGTACGCAAAGCGGATTGTCACGTACTCGTTTATGAAATGGAGGGAGGATTCTCTTTTACAAAAAATTTTCTTGCTTCCAATTTTTGTATGATTATTTGCGCTCTTGGGTCGGCAAATGAAGTGATTTATGGGACAAGTTCAATCCTGCCCAATAGTGCGAACCATCTTCCCTCCGGTTACCACGTCATTTCAGACCAAATCCAACAGTAATTTATTTTCACGTTCAAGCTTTTTACTTTGTGCCATTCCGTACCCTGGAAAGACCGTGGTACATACTATGGTACCATCATAGTCCTATTAGGACCCGCGTTAAGCTCATTTCAGGTCTTCGACGAATTTTATGATGTAACTATATCTACATTGTACTTTCACTTTTTTTGTAATTTTATAAGCTGATAATATTAAAGTATGAAATTCCGACCGTTTTTCTTCCCTCATTCGGCGGTATCCAAACCGTTTTTTAAACGCAATTGAGGTCCAGCTTACGAGTCAGTAAAGGTAAGTCCGGGCTCTTTGAGAAGACGCTCTCTTTTGGAGGAGCCTGAGAATGAATGCTGGTCATTTTGGCGAGATGATTAGTAGGAGACTATCACGTAGTCTCTAGTGGAGGTCGACGCCAAGAAAAGGTACCTTAACTTATCCACTCCTCTGCCTCATGTAGGGGTGGATAAGTTAAGGCCTCTTTTAAAAAAGCAGTGTTTCGCCTTCGGCAGCCAAATTTTTGATTTTTCTCGTTCTAAATGAAAATTTAATGAAAATGTGATGGTTTGGGACAGTTGTATAATACAAATATACGTATGAAGTCTACTGGATTTGGGATTATTTTGAAGTAGAAAGATATCCGTCGTGAAGGTTATAATAACGCTAGGTTGGTGTTAAATTGCCAGTAGTTGTGTTAGTTACTTCGTAGTTTTTGAGATGAAAATGTCTTTGCTCTGGCTGCATAATAAATTAGCTTGCAAAATGTTATTTTTAACATTTTTCTGAAAAGTGTGGTTTTCAGAACTCAAACTGTGAAAACTCATCTTTTTGAAGAAAAAAAAACCGCAGGAAAATTCTAAAAATACCATCGTGTTCAGCTGACTTTCTACTGTCAGAAAATACCAATAACTCGATTTTGACAAACTATAAGACTTAACTTAGTTAAAGTCCCTTGTCCCATGGATGGTCAGATATTTAGAACTCAGAAAAATCGCTGCAAATTTTGCACAAGGGTTTATTATTCTTTGATATAGAGTAATAGCGTAAAAACTAATTGTCATTGACAATTTTTTCTCCGATGTTTGGACACATGTGGGACCTCGAAACACGGATTTCGCGTCCAAAATTAATTTGAAAACGACACCTTAATTGACCTCCTGGGATCCTTGAAAAATCCCGTTAGTAGCTCCATAGATTCTCACGGTGAAATCCGATCGTTCTGGGACCCCCAAAAATGGATTCTACGTCCTTAAAAACTTCGAAAACGACATCTAATTCGACCCACAGCCGAAAACCTTCAAAAACCCCTCCCGTAGCCCCATTTTGGCCCCATAACGCATCACCCACCCGCATAATGCTTTTAAAGTTCAAATATCACAATTAGCCCCGTTTCTTCCAGCAAGCGACCTATCAGGAAACAAAAAGTCAACTCCGTACCCAAAATTGTTTTTCTTTTAATCAGAAATCAATGGAAAAAACAATATATTGTTCTATATATAGAACATCAAAGGAGCAACAAAGTACGTAACTTAATATCATAATGGTTTTTTTGTAATCAGTGTCGTTGCACACACTGCCATGTTTTCAACTAACAACAGAATTTTTACAAAATTGTTAAATTTAAACGATTATATTTCAAGAAAAAGAACGTGAATGAAAACTCTGAATGAAAATAAGATTTAGAAAAAGATCCTTATTTACAGATTCAACCGCTTGGTAATAACCTGAAACAAAAAATGTCAAATTAGTTTAGGTTGATTTTTTTTCAAGGTTATGGGAAATGGGGCAGGGAACCTCATGTCTTCTTATATTTTTTCTGAAAGAACTTCTTAATTTGAAGCAATAGCAGTGAGTTTTGGGCTCCTACGGTGTAATACAAATTTCCAGGGCACTTTCGAAAATTTCAACTTTGAATCTGGAGGGAAGATTGGGTCCCCCAGGACGGGCTCTCTCACTGGCTGTTCGTCTGGCTTTCAGTTCAATGGTTGACAACAGCAAAATTTTCGAAAGTGCTCTGGAAATTCGTATCAATACAAATGTGTAGGAGCCCAAAACTCACTGCTATTGCCTCAAATTATGAAGTTCTTTCAGAAAAAATAATAGTCGATGTTGACTAAGGTGGAGTTCCCTAGCCCACTGTAGGCGAACTTACTTAATTCCTCCAGCAACTCTGCTTTTCATCTTTTGCCTCTCCGCCGAGGCTTCGGAGGTTGTTCACAGCCACCGTTCTTCCACGGCAAGCAAAACTCTCTGTAAAATAAAAAACGTGAGTGTAAAAATGAAAAAACGGCGTTAGCGTTGTGAATTTTACAGCGATAACAAGCTGAACTTACTGTTCCTCTTTTGAGGGGGGTAAAAGGTTGATTCCGCAGAACCCGATGGGAACCTCGTCGGACACGCACAGAGTCAGCCGCTCACCCAATTCGGACGGTTCGGGCCAGAAGGAATTTGTCTCAATGGTTCCCGAACCATCTTGGGCGTTTTTCCGGGCCGCCTCCTTCTGCGCCTCTTTTTCCCGTTGCCGCTCAACGACCCGAAGCTCCCGTATCCTTTGGCAGTCCCACCTGAAATTTGAAACGATGAGACGCTGTACCAAAGAGACAGTGTCGGGTCAATGTGGAAAACCAACCTTTTGCGCCTCCTTTCGTCGGCTGCTAATTTCTCGTGTTTTCGCTCGTAGACGTTATCACTGAGGTCCTCAGTCCCTTCCATGGAGTAAATAGGAGAATAACAGTGAGTTCTCCATTTGGGGACTTCGAGGGACGCTTTGGAACTGGTCGGCACTTGTTTGCTGGTGGTTTCTGAATCCGCCGCGGACGAGCCGGCCCATCGCATGGACGACTCCGTTTCGCCGACGATGGTCGTGAAGGTCTCCTTCGTCGTCCAGATAGTTTTGAGTTTGTTTAGAATCGAAAGGTCCGGCGTTTCCGGCTTGGAGCTTTCGCTAGGCGTTCGCCTCCTCTGCCGCAACCCGAAATCTACAAAACGAACGACGTTAGAAAACAAGTTAAACGTTATTGTAACGTTGACAATCTTCCACTTACGATCTTTTTTCGACAATTTATTCATCTTCTTCAACGGGGGTTCGTCCCCGGACGTGACGTTCCCGTCTAGCCCGCTCTGCTGCCTCTTTTTCCTCAGCAACGGCGTTGCCGCGGTTCCCAGGGGTTTGGCCTCCGGCTGCGGCGCCAACCCGTTGGCGGTCATCTTGTGCCCGACGACGCCATTTTGATTCGATGCCGAATGTGATCGCCCCTTGTTCAAAGACACTCGGCGGGTCATGCGATGGAGCCGCTGCTTTAGCTGCAACACATGAACAAAATAGATCAGCAGGTGGATCAGAAATTTGATTTCAACCGCGAGTTGCCGTTGACAGCCTACAGAATGACTAAGTCGTGGCGTCCAAAGTTTTTTGGTTTATTATTCTAGGAATAATACTCCTACGTAATCGCGACGGACGTTGAAAATTGAGATCGACCTCAAAATTTGACATTATCCGTTTCAAGATGTCTAGATTCCAAAAAGGAAATGTTGGTCCGCCGTACGCTGTCCGAGCCGTTTTGAGCAGTAGGAATTTTTGTTCAATCAGAAATTTTGACAAAATACTCGGTTTACCATTTAGTTGTTCCCGCAAGGTATTCAGCCCGATCGCGCAAACCCGTGGGGCGCTACGGGTCTACTGGAGGGTTTTTTTTAAGGTTTTCGGCTATGGGGTCGTGTTAGGTGTCGTTTTCGAAGTATTTTAGGACGCAGAATCCACTTTCGGGGGTCCGAGAACGATCTGATTTCACCGTGAGGATATAATATATTATGGGGCTACAAATGGGATTTTTGAAGGATGCCAGGAGGTCAAATAAAGTGTCGTTTTCCGAGTAATTTTAGACGCAAAATCCGTTTTTCGAGGTCTCACATTTGTCGAAACATCGCACAGAAAAAAATTGTATTATTAAAATTTATAAATATTAAAATTTTTTTCGGCAATTAACCTGTATCAAAGAATAATAAATAATAATAAACCCTTGTGTAAAATTCGCAGCTTTTTCCACCTAAAAATGAATCATTCTGTAGGCCTACCGATTCAGCGATACCGAAATTTAAAATAATAACAACGCCCGTATGAGTTTGGTTAGGGAGAGAGAACGACTCCTCTGCTGAATATTCAGCAGAGGAGTCGTTCTCTCTCCCTAACCAAACTCATTGGATTAGACCTCTGCACCATCGGCACACAACCACTTTGTGAACGCCCGTATCTTATAAACCCCCCGGACAGGATTCACAACGAAATGCTCGGGGATTATAAACATAAAACCTACCTGATTCAATTCCTCTTCGGAAAAATATCTTTTCATATCAACAAGAACAAGTCGGGGGCTCAAGCATGGCACGATTCCTGATATTTTCATTCTTCGTTGCAGTCTGCGGACGTAGCTCACTATCACGGAAACGAAAATGACAAAAGGGGTGATGAAATTCCGCGTACGATGAAGTTGACCAAGAACCTCTTGGCAAAAAGCCGTCAAAAGGGCAAAAACTACTGTTTAACAGGACCCTCACAGCTTACCGCATCGTGCCGAAGGTCGAAATCCGCAGTCTGCAAGGAAATGTACATCGTCACGTCGGCCAAAGACACTCGGGGTTCAGCCCGGCCTAACATGATCAACGGGAAATTTAACAAGAGTTTAATTTACAAGTTCAACAAACAAGAGCGAAAAGACAGAAGTCAAAAACAAACACCCTTTCCGTATCAAAATGGAAGACGAAACCAGACGGATTGGCGCCTAGATGCGGCTCCTGGAAGTTGCAAACGCAAACCCGCATATTTCAGAGACGACACTGCGAATAGCAAACGAAACGCTAACATTCTCATGTCAGGGAAAAAGCCTACTTACTTTGTAGAGACTGGAATTTGCATATTTTGCATATGTCTTTAAATTGAGTATAATATATTAAGATACTATCTTTCTACTTTTGCTTTTTGAGGGTTTCTTAAGCGTTTGGCGAGTGTTAAAATTTAACTTAAATTGCATATTTTGCATATTTTTGACTATTTCTGCAGATCATGGCCATGTTGTGCATATATCTGCATATTTATTCAAAATTGGAGAATTTCTCTATTTTTAATTCATTTTTTGGATTTTTTAGTTTGTCTTAGGTAAGTGTTTTTTCTTCTTCACCATTTACTTATATTTTACTTTACTACATTAAGCAATATTAAATTGATACGTTCAGTACTATATATATATAAATATATAGTACTAAGCAATAGGTTTGTTCCAGGTCTGACTGCGTCTGTCGACAGAAGTTGGACAGCTGTCGACAAAACGGGACCGCATCCTACTCGAGCTGTCAAACTACGATCGACCTGGAACAGCAGTTTCTAAACTGCGCATGTCTCCGGCGATTTCTGTTAACATTCCGTCAAACCTGGAACAAACCTAATATTAAATTGATACGTTCAGTACTATAATATAGTACTATATATTATATATAGTACATATTATATATATATATATTACTAAGCAATATTAAATTGATACGTTCTTCAACTCCTGAGTGAAATTTTTCCTCATACCAGTTACATTTTCCAAAAATAAGGCCTTTCCGAGGTAAGATGGACTCGTCCTCTAAACAATAGGTATAAGGGTCTTATTATCCCGAAGGTATGATTTTTGGCACCCAAGCTGAATCCCATTCATCCCGCTAAAAGGGCGATGACCCAAACGGAGTGATGCCTCTTCACTCCAGGTTATATCAAGTCCTGGAGCGAAATCCTGGTTGGTCATTTGTACTGGAGGTTGGAAACATTTTGAGAGGATTGCCCTCTGACTTGTCGTCAGACCATATCCCAGATGAGCTGTCGTCCTTCAAGTTTTGGTTCATCGTATCCTGCGACGTCGAGAGGTAGTTTTCCGCCCTGAAGCTACTCCTCTCTGAGTCGAAATAACTAAGTTATATCGACTGTGAAGTCTTCGCAGTCGAAAATTTGGAAAAATCGATTGTAGTTCAATGTTTTGTGGTGGATGGAGTAGATGGAACAATTTGACGCTGAAGGGCCTTTATTTTTTGGATGGGTTTAACCGTTAGTTTTTACCGTACCTCATAATTAGTCAGTTTTAACCGTACATAATAATTGTTGCGATAATATCTGCCTTCAATCTGGATCGGCACCTCAACACTTACCCGGATGTTCAGCCCACAAGCCAACTCAAAAATGTTCGTACGAACTGTCGTAATTGGCTTCGGCGTAATGTGCATTCATTTTGAAGAATCCCCCGTTTTTCTTTTTTTTGTATCGTAAGGATTCGGCGGAACTCTTAGTAATACCGCCCACGTTAGCGGGGTCATACATTGACGCGGGGGCGGTTCGTCGCGGGGAAACTGTTAACTGGTGGAAGAGCACCGACAAACTGCTGGTCAGCGGACCCGCCAACTTTCGTCGGAGTTCGGGTCCGCTCATCAGGAGGCTCATTCTGACGGAAACTCACTACTTCATGGCAAGCCAGAAGACCGCTAAACGCTAAAAAGCTCCTATTAAGCGTGCCCCAACGTGAAATAGGTAAAAACCACCTACAACGCCAAATCCCCCAGTGAGGCTTCGGATGCTCCTCCCACGATTCACAACTCCCTGGCGGGGGAGTGAGAGGTTGTAAAACCGTTGTTTGTTTGGGGGACTCTCCCACCAGACCCTTCACTTTCGTCAGAGGTCGATCGATGAGGGCGGTCCACCGCAAGATATGACACGGAAAAAACAGTGAGGGGGGAAAAAGGCCTACAGCATCCGCTGACCAGGTGAATACCACGAAATCACCTCACATAATACTCTCTCAACAATATTAAGAGAATATTTAATGCGATAATTTTTTTTTTTTTTTTTCATGAGGTTTGAAAAGTCTTCCCAATGAATTTCAACCCTGCGGTAGTGCTGCAAAACGTCGAGATCGTAATCGATGAATCGAATTTTACCCAAAACATCGAAAAATCGATCATTTTCCCCAATAAAATCGATTTGAATCTCGACTGTTGCAGAGCAGGAAAAGAGAAATGTGTAAAAAATTGGGATCAAAACAATATAAATTTAATCCAAATCAGTTATTGTTTCAGTTAGGAGGAAGGGTATCAGATTTTAGGGCACTAAGTTTACGACAATCAGTTGAACAACTTTACCGAATATCAGTTCAGTCGTCAATATCAAATTTTAGGTTGGTTTGGAAAACGATTTTGTTTATATATTTTAAAATTTTAAAAAAAAGCAGCTCCGTCGCTTTTGAATGGTATCCAGTCGAGCTACCTACTTAAATATCCTTATTTTTCGAAACGTTACATCGAATGTTTTCTTTGCCCAAAATAATTATTATTTTGGGCAAAGAAAACATTCGATGTATTTTTCAATTATTGAAAAATCGCAATTGAAAATCGATTTTTTGCAGCACTACCTTGTGGGCGATTTAACGCCCAGCAGAACGACGTTCGAAAGACACAACGTCAACGTTCCCGCAAAAGGCGCCGATTTGGAAACGGACCCATTTTTCAAAAGGTAACCTCGCCGCTGTTTATAACCTACTTTGTTGATAAAAAACGGGTTGTCGTCGACGTTTTTAGCCATGACGAGAACCCGTCTGGGGACGTTTTGAGTTGATTTTTGACTATCAAACGTCCAAAAGTCAATTTGAGGCAGTTTGACGCCTTCCGAGGTCATAGCAGGCTTAGAAAATGACTAAAAAATTATCACAAGTCGCAGCCATATTGAAAATGCTATGTCGACGTGAACAACAAGTAAAATCGGCTTTATCAAACCCGAAAATGCTGATCTTACCGTTTCCACTTGGTTTTGTAAATCCGCAATTAATTTGTCCTTTATTTGGGCCACTTCGGTTTGCTGTTGAATGTAGTCGAGGTGTATGAGCATAAGTTCTTTCATATTGTACATCTCTAACTCTTTTCGAACGTCGTCCTTGTCGTCTTTGCCAACGTCCTTCCTCAGGACGACGATCCCCGGAATGTCCAGACGGCCGGTTGTCTCCGTCGGCGACACCATGTCCGTTTTATCGTTCAATTTCAAATCGCGGACGGGCGAACTGACGGACATAGTCGACCTCCCCCCCTCTCTCCCTACCCCTGAGAGAACTTTTTTTTGTTACTAAACCCTTACCCCCCTCCCTTTTTATATACTACGACGGTTTTCTTCACTTCACTTATACCACTTAGCGGATTTTTCCCATTTGGGGCTGGCGCGGAATTGTCGGACGGTCCCGGCTCGTCGGCGATTCGACGGGGATTTTTTTTCACGGGGATTTTCAACGCGCAAGCACTTGACCGAGGATCGATTGATTAAAAACAACACCGTGGTCTACGGCCATATTGGACTTTATAGTGCAGTGTTGTTAGACTCGGCGTGCCAACTCTTCGGCAGTGTTGCCGCCAACATTTCTCCGCCGAGGGGAAAACATGATGTCTCCAAGAACAAGCCTGCCTGGGATGTGAATTTCCCAGGGAGCTTAGAAAAAGAAGTCTTCTTCTTCTAAGCTCCTTGGAATTTCCTGAAAAAATGTTATAAGTCTAGGTACGTTGTGTTGTAGCGTTCGAGTTTGATTGCGGTGAAAGAAGAAACAGCACCTCATTCTTTGGTAGACAACCTTTGATAGATAGACTCGATAGAGTCAGAAGCAAAAACGAATGAAACCTGAAAAAAATATCCTCGAAAAACGGATTTTGCGTCTGAAATTACTTGGAAAACGACACCTTATTTGACCATGCTCTGTGGGGCTAAAAAGTGGTTATGGAAGCGTTGTTGAAGATTTTTAGCTACGGGGTCCAGTTAAATTGCAGCACCTGGGTCAGCAGACCCATGACGCAAGGGCGATGTATTGGGATATAAGAATTTGATCGGCCTCAACATTAAATTTTATCATTAAAAACGTTTTCATGATGTGTAGATTAAATATGTGTTAAATGTGTTGTGTTCGAAGGTTCATATTTTTGATTAGCACACATGAAATCGACATTTGGAAAAGTTGGTAAAATCGACATTTTTTGACGACTTCGGATTCGTGTTCAGCACCCCAAAAAACAAGAAATCGTTGAGTAAATTTCTACACCACGCTCTGCATTGAACTCCCCTTCTGACACCTGGTGACTGGACTACCGTAGAACTCGCCCAATCCTCTTGATGAAGAACTTGCTCCCCCTTGTGATTTTCCCATCCAGGGAATTTTAAGGTCATCACGGGGGAAAATAATTTGCTCCTCAGCTGTTGTTACAACGCTTTGCCGTTTTACGTATTTTTCATATTTGTTGGTGACTTTGAAATTTTCGATTGTGTTCCTTATAAACTTTTCGTTTACAAATAGGTGTGTACAAGAAAAGTGTTGTTCTTCGGTCTTTCAAAGCGACGAGTATTTGAAGGTGTTGGTAGAGGTGTTTCATTCATACCTCCGTTCCGGTTGGTCTGGGGACAACACAAAAGCTTACTCTCTCGGTTTGCCTCCAATTTTCGAATTTTGACGGCTCTCTGACCGGCTTTCGGCGGGTCCCCATCCTCCAAATCGTTTCGGCGACTCCCGCTTCGTTTCCTCGCCTAATTTCCGTTCATTTTGACTCCAATTTGAGTGTTCCAAGTGGTTTTCAAGCGGCGTTGGGGTCCCGAGCCTGACGCCACGCCAGTCGCCTTTCACCCCCCGACGGCCCCTAGGCTCCGCGACACCGCACCGGGTTTTGATTCTGCCCTTTTCGGCTTTGGCCATCCTTCGGTTCACACTTTGATTCGTACCCGAAGGAAACCTTTTTATCGCCCGAGTAGTTTTTTCGGACGGAATTTTCTCGTTTTGACGACCCGACCCGTTTAGCGTCGTTAACGTCGATTCAGCAGGTGTTCTCTTGCGAGGTCTTCGACGTCTTCGCCCGACTTCTTTTTTTTTTATTGCGTTTTCCCCGCAAGGTAAGAGGCCATTTTTAATTTACCAAAAAACCACTTCGTGCCAACCCGAATGAGCAAATCTTGTCTTCCCCTTTTTCGCGGCTTGGGGGTTGAATCAAAATCGATAAAAATCATCCCTCCTCTCCCTCACTCCACATTTTTGTATCGTTTCCCCCTCACAACGCTCTTTTTTTTTTGTTGGCGTCATCTTCGTTGAGCCATAACCCAGAAAAGGTCCTGTTGTGGAGCACCTGGAAGTGTGTCACGTCTGTGTTGCATGTTAGTGTTCTCGTTGTTTCTTTGATTGTTTTGTTTCGGCGTCATTTGAATCACTCGGGTATTAACCTGTGAAAGAGCAATTCGGGGTCGTCTTGGATGTAATCAAACGACATTGACGTGGCTATTTCACGGCTTAGCTAGTTGACGCGTGTATTAAATTTTGCACTTGCCGGACATCACGTCGGGGTCACCACTGTAGGTACCTTTCCCTTTCCAGGACATTTTGAGACATGTCGTCCGCCAAAAGGAAGAGCACCGCTGGGGAGTCGAAAAGCCGACCGAAGAGGAACAAGAAGAACGGGAAGAAGAGGGACGACGAGGTGAGCGACTACGACGATGAGTTCAAGTCTGACGTTGAGTCGGAATCGGATCCCGAACCTCTGCCCGACGATGGCGACAACGAGAGCGAACTCGCCGACGACGGATTGGTGAGGATTTGTTTGATTTTGAAAGCATGACACCGCATCAAACCTCTGACGTTAGCCAGCCCATTTGACAACAATGCTGCCCTCCTTCCAATGCTTGATCAGACGCAAATTCCAACCGCGGACCCGCGGACGGAACCGCGAACGGTTGGTCAAATTTTTGGAAAAGTTTCTACAGCCCAAAATGGCCTGGACAGACATTTGATTTTAGAAATCTACGTGGTATTAAACGTAAAATTTTAAAATTTAAGATATTAAATTTTTTGACTCCCGTCGCTAATAATGCATAGGTTTATCATTTCAAGAACAATAAACCAATATCGATTTTCTTGAAAAACAGTATGTCCATAACCATTTCTTCTCCCAGGCCAGTATCCTCAGACCCCCCCGCAGTCCCACAAATCCTTACTTAGGGGTATGTGTACTAAAAACCAGGGTTTTTTCCCTAGAAACACGTTTGGCCGATTGAAACCATTTTTGCTAACTTGAAACAATTTTCAGAAACGTGATCTAATTGAGAACGATTTCTGCTGTCAAAAGGACCCAAAGAGCTCCAAGGCCCTAACTTCTCATTTGCAGCATTTGAGACCTTCTAATCTGTGGTTCTCATGTCAAGCACATTTTTACTGTTCACGGTAAATGTCGACGCCAGGCCTGATCAGTACTTGAAAAGATGTCGAATTTTTTTTTTTTACAGCGTGTCCAAGGTCCTTCGGCTACTGGAAGGTTGCTCATTTTCGGGGCGGTGAATTGGGACTTGTACAACCGGAAGAGCGCTCCCAAAGGGTGCAAGAACACTACGGCTAAAAATCTGTGGAACCCACACAGGTACGATGGTTTTGTAACGTCGAAATCTGGCAGTTGCTTGTGATGAACCTAAGGCGAATATTACGACTTGATTCCTGCCACTGCGTTGTCGCATCAGTTGAGTCGTCGCATGAATTGAAATCTCTTCTGAAGCATCGCCTCTTTGGTATTTTTTCCTTTTGACATGAAAATGTCTTTGCTCTGGCCTCCCCCCCCCCCCCCCCCCACCGTTGTTGTGTAACTAGTTTGTGACATCCACCTTAACACACAATAAACAATATAGTCAGCAACACAACTACGAGCTTTCATTATAGAAACAACCGCTTCATAGTTCCCGTTTTTCGTGTTATTTGAATCAAATATGTTATGACTTGAAAAAAATCAGCGAAAAGGCGGAAAACAATTACGCAAAAATTAGACTGTCAATCTTCATCAGTGTGTAAATTTTCATGTCAAGGTTCGAAACTCTCCCCGTTTTTTGCCGCTAAGCCAGAACTCACTGTGTCTCTGTGCAGGTTCAAACCTTTGGACGACAAGAAAATCCGCGTGGCAGTTTCGGGGTGCAATGCCGCTCACTCTGTCATCATCACTGAGGACTACAAGGTGTACACTCTGGGAAGGAATGAAAGGGGCCAGTTGGGTACTGGAGACACTGAGACCAGGTCAGTACTACCGCCACCTTCTGATGACTCAGCCAGATCGTCCGTTAATGACGTTTGATTTGTACAGGTTCTCCACGTATTTCCTTGAGTCGATGAAGGATCACAACGTGGTCAACGCTGCTTGTGGCAGAAATCACACTCTATTACTGACAGGTATGTTAACTTGATAGCAGCCCTCCATCTCCTGTAAAATCTTAATGTGGTCCCCCCCCCCCCCTCTATATGCTGACAGAATTGTAAGGGTTGTGCTTCCTGATCTGTCCAAGGCTTGCATAGCTGTTCCCAAGCTGGCTAAGGGTTTCTAAGGCTTGCAAAGCTTCCTCTGAACAAACTGGCAGCAATTTTGCTGTTTCCAAAAAAGAGGGAATTGATCGCCAATTTAACTTGGTCCGAAACGGGAGTCGAGCGAAATGCCCCGCCACCTGGAACATCCCAAGTTGACGCCTGTTGGACAGCTGAGCGACATTGAACAGTAGTTGACTTGCTGCGCATGCTCCTGTGCCTATTGTTCAAGCGTAGTTCAACTCTATGCCACCAGGTGCCGCTTCCCCTTCAACAAAGATATCAATATTGATCACCTCGTCACACAAAATCCCATGGGCTAATATTCTGGATTTTGCCTGTTAAACTGTAGCGCTTCTTCTTTCCTGTAGATCGTGGCACAGTGTACGCCATGGGGGACAACAAGATGGGACAGTGTGGCGTGGGAAGTAAGAACCCCACTATCCCCCAGCCAACGAGGGTAAGGATTGAAAACCATTTTGAATCTGTAATACTTTCAGTCGCTTTCTCCTGAACGCTTATTGTCCATTCCAGATCCGATACCGCGGTCCGCCGATCGTCAAAGTAGTCTGCGGCGGGGACTTCAGCGTCATTTTGGATCTCAAAGGGAACCTCCACTCTTTCGGCGATCCCGAATACGGCCAGCTTGGTCACAATTGCAACGGCGAGTTCCTCATTGCCGCCAACAAGCTCGTCCGTCAGGCGGAAAAGTCGCCCAGGCCGATCACCAGTTTTGTGGAAAAGACAAAAGACAACGTCAGGATAGTGGAGCCGACGGATTTCATTGACGTGGCTTGCGGCACCAACCACACGGTGGCACTCGACTCCAAACGTCGCATATTTTCTTGGGGTAAGGAAAAACCAATGCCGCACTAATCAATAAAAGATTTGATTGTGCACAAATGCGTTCTTATGTGCGTTTAGGTTTTGGAGGTTACGGCCGTCTCGGGCACGCTGAAACCAAGGACGAGATGCAGCCCCGTCTCGTGAAGTTTTTCGAGACTCAAGGCAAAGGCGTCAAAGCTGTCTACGCCGGAACGCAGTTCACTCTCGCCTGCTCCGATCACAGTAAGCCACCTACGATACCTAACCTAAACCTGCCGACAACCCCATAACCACTCTCTGGTTTTACGCAGAAATGACCTACATGTGCGGCAAAACCAAGAACACAGGCGAGTGCAACATGTACCCGAAGCCGCTCCAGGACCTGTCTGGGTGGAATGTCCGGGGCGTTGGGGCCGGCCACACTTCTGTCGTCATAGCTGCTGAAAATAGCTGCATATCCTTCGGAACGAGCCCCGCCTACGGCGAATTGGTACGGTAGTCTTATCTGGTGCAAGGCGATGTTAAATCCAAACAAATGTGTCCAATTTTAAGCTAAATCGGTTATTTTATTATAAGTTTGGTTTATTATTCTTGTAATAATACTAACACCCATGTATTCGTTTCAGAGGTCGAAAATTCTGATTGGCCTCAAAATTTAACATTATCCGTTTCATGACACTTATCTTCCAAAAACGAAATGTCCGTCCGCCGTCCGAGCCATTTTGGGCAGTAGGAATTTTTTGTTAATCGGAAATTGTGAAAAAATGGTCTACCATCTAGTTGTACCCGCAAGGATTACAGCCCAATCGCCTAAACCCATGGGACTAATAAGGGGCTGCAGGAGGGTTAAAAAAAGAAGGTTTTTCGGGCATGAGATCGAGTGGGATGTCGTTTTCAAAGTATTTTTTGACAGAGAATCCATTTTTTGGGCGGGTCCCAGAACCATAGCATTCCACCGAGAGGATCTCAAGTGGGGCTTTTGAAGGATGCCAAGAAGTTGAATGAGGTGACGTTTTCCGAGTGATTTTCCGGCGAGATATATATCCCTCGTAAAGAAACACTTGCGTTTCAGTGCCTCGTCTGATTTTTCGAAATATCGATGCTTTTAAAAAATGTTTAACTTTGATTTTGAATCGATTTACAAACGATACTTGATACCACGTCCCTAGGTGATGCCGAAAATGAGACGATTTAAAATGTTTTAAAATTGCATTCTCCATCTTGTATTTCTAACCTTTCCCGTCGTTGTCAGGGCCACGGCGAGCTTCGCAAGTCGTCTGCCACCCCGATGGAAATCCGGGCCCTCGAAGGCATCTACGTCGAGTCTGTCTCGATGGGAACTTGCCACACGCTGTTGGTCGTCCGGGAAGAGACAGACGAAGACACTGAGAAACTCAACGAGCTCCCCGTCTACAGCCCCTGAACGGGGAAATACTCAATTTGTACGTACGTCAGTGAGGACCCTTCGCTCTTTTTTTTTACTATCAGGCGTTTCTCTTTCAAATTTCTTATTTTTTTTTTTTTTTTTGTAGTTAGACAAAATGAGATTCCCTCCCTATTAGATTCACTTATTTATTTGAAATGTCAAATTTTGTGTTGCATAAACAGTTTTGGCGTTGGTGAAATTAGGCATGGGTGAAAACAATGTTGGATGCACAAACACCTTTTGGCTGATTGCCAAAGTTGTCCTACTTCTTTTTGTCAACCTGTGATCCCTTTTCATTCTGCACAACTTACACCCCTAAAACCTGAATTGGCCCTGTAGGTTTCTTAGGGCATGTCAGCCCTGTTGGGTCAGGTTAACCCCCGACATGGCATTGCTGACGATTTTTTGTCCTCAGGAATAAATCAGTATCAGCAATACATAACAACAAATACACACCTAACCTCACAAACTGTAACCTTCCATATATCGCCTGTATTCTACTCAACTTGACTACTGGGTATTTTTTTTAGGCATTTTACGTATACGTCCAATAACGATTAAGTAACACTTTGGCTTTAGCGGCATCGGCCTAATTCCGGTTTATTTGTGTGTGTGAAACATTTGAGTATTTAATTAGACTGCTCTATGAAAACACGAACGTGATCCTCTTGAGCTGGCCAGTTTGAAATCCAGGCGTGAAATGAATACTCTGATCGAGGCTCCTAACGGGGCTTATTGGCATTCTCCGAGTGTCGGTGGTTCATCAAAGGTTGACTGGTGGTGTTGGGTCACACTGCCCCAGGTTTTGAGCCTCTCGAGGTTTTCCCTGCGAACAGAGCATGCAAAAGCGGCTCAAGAGGACCACGCGAAATATTACCTCCCGGCTCACCTGGACTGAAGTAAATCAAAAATTACAGAAATAATTCACTTAAAGCCTCTACTTGAGCCATGTAATTTGTACTATTTACTCCCCCCTTTTCATTTAAGTTCGTCACGACAATTTTACTATCGACAATTTTGTTTCAACTCATTCAAGTTATTATTCGAAATTACGCTGTTGGTTCCTGTAACACCCCTGTGATCGCGTTTTGTCGGATTTTGTTTTCCTAGTGGATTTTCAATTAGCTTTGCTCTCTACAAACCCTCAGGTATATTCGGATTAAATGTTTTCTACAAAATGGTGATATAAATTATGTGTTTTTTCAGCTCTTAATTTCATTTATAATTTAACTTGTAACATTAAAAAGTAATTTTAAGGTTTCCCACTAAGTATTTTTTATTGAAACATTTTACTTGGAGGAAAGCAACGTGTCAAGTATAATGTAAAATATTTCTTAAATAAATGGTTTTGATTTAAATGTTTGTTGTTGTTGGCAAGAGTGTCCTTACCCATTTTGGCTACCAGTGTTGCACATTTCGTTACAGGGGTGCCAACATGAACGATTCATCTATCTATAACGTTTTATAAACTTTATAAAGGTTTTCTGAATTTGTGTGAACCAATTCGGTCGCCAATGGAGTCCACATTGAATGGACAGTCTTTAAGTTTGTCCTCGACAGATGGGTTGTTATCGATGGGTTTAGAAAGTTAAATTCGTTTTTGGTTAATATTGCTCGCATTAGCATTTTGATCAATCCAACTATGGGAGAGATTTAGGTGGGGGGGGTATTGGGTTTACCCATGGAAGAAAGCGATCATTCTTCCATGGGGTTTACCTTTGAAATTGAATCTGGATGCTGATCCTCATCGACCACAACTGAATCGGTAAAGACTACAGCGAGCTGCTGCCCTGAACGAAACTGCCATGCCGAAAGGGATTTTAAGAAAGAACTCTTCAATGAGCTTCAATACTAGTGTTGAATATTAAATATTCAAATGAGGTGGTTAGGGATAGAAAGCGACTCCTCTGCTGAGTACTAAATTGTTTATTTAAATAAACAATTGTAGCGTGGGGACCGGTTTCGAGCAGTTATACTCATCTACAGCCCAGGGTAACGTGGAACAGTTGAACTGATATTCAGGTGTGAACCTTAAATATTCAAATTTTGAAGGAGTCCCTCCAAGAACAACAAACCTGCGTGTCTTAACTTCAAGAAACACAAAATACGTTTTGTTGTGCCCAGAACTCGCGAAATTGGCTTGCACCGAATTTGTTCGCACTGAATTTAGGTTTGAATATTTAATATCAACACTAGTTTTGAAGCTCATTGAAGAGCTCTTTCTTAAAATCCCTTTCTGCATGGCAGTTGCGTTCAGGGCAGCAGCTCGCTGTAGTCTTTAGCGATTCAGTTGTGGTAGATGAGGATCAGCATCCAGTTTCAATTTCAAAGGTAAAGCCCATGGAAGAATGATCTCTTTTCTCTAAACCCAATACCCCACCACTTAAATCCACGTAAATAGTTGGATTGATCAAAATGCAAATGCGAGCAATATTAACCAAAAACGGTCCCAAACTCAATGTGTTCCAGGTCAATGTTTTCATCTGAGCTAGCCAGTCATTTTTGGTCATTATCATGTAGAACGGGCAATAGAGCTTCCCAACTTCTGAGTTGTTGGTTACTCTACCTTTCTACTCGTACAGGATTAAGTTTTTGCTAAATTGAGGGGAAAATGATCGCAAACTTGTGAAAAGACGAAGTAATTTGGATAAAATTCTATGTGATTTTATTTACACCAAAATCTCCCACATTTCAAGAAATCATAAATTAATTCAAGCATCGAAGAGCACATGAGCACCCAAATAGGAGTAAATATTATTTACAATGTTCAAAATGTGAATGAAGAGGCGAATAACGTTCAAGCGTGAACAAGAAAATGCTCAACACGTCAGAACATGAGGACATGCTATAAACCAGACGAGGACAACGATCCGTAAAAAATGGCCGAAGTTGTCAGTCACGTTTGAACTGCCATACTGACTAGGCCATACCTACTGTTAACCATAAAGGGTATTAAGGCAAGGCGGTAGCGCCGTCGGCGAGCTGTTCAGGGTCTATCCGGGCGGCGGGGACGGTGTGGGTCACTTTCAGATCGCTCTTCGGGCTCATCATGTAGCTGGCGAACCTGTAGCCCAGAACTGTCGTTCCGTAGACGGTAGTGCCGAAACAGGCGACGACCAAAGTCTTGTGGAGGAAGTCCACGACCGACGTCCTGCAGTAAAAACAGGCGGAGTGATAGAGGGAACAAGATTTTTCACCTTACGGAACAACGCTACTTTACCTATATCCAGCGCAGTATTTCAAACGAAAACGTAAAAAAGACACTCACCTCGCCATGCTCTCAAATTTTGATCCTTCTGAAACAAAAAACGCACATTTGAAAGATTTCATTTCATGGCTGGGAGGAAAGTATTTAAAACTGTACACCTCAAGAGGCTCATTACGATTTGTGTTGAAACTTCCACCGGTAAGAAAACCGGACGTCACAACCACTATGTGACAAGTTAATGGATGGAAACCCAAATTCAAAGGACCCCGCTAGACATAAACGATTATTTTGCTTACTGGAAAGGTTTTGAAGTCGAATGATCCAACTTGAATGACGAGACGTTGCCGACAGCTCATGAGTACAAGCAGCGCTTCATCTGCGGAGCGTAGTGGAACTTATGTTATCACTCTTGTCAGCTGTCACAGCCTGTCAGTTCCATTTTTTTCAATTTCAGTTCCTATTTCGTCAATAATGTGGTGTTCACCCTAACCACCTCATTCGACAAAATACTTGATTTACCATCTAGTTGTGCCCGCAAGGTTTTCAGTCCGATCGCCCAAACCCGTGGGGCGCTATGGGGCTAAAATGTGGCTACGGGAGGGGTTATTTGAAGGCTTTTAGCTATGGGATCGAGTTAGGTGTCATTTTTGGACGTCGAATCCATTTTTGGGGGTCCCGGAACGATCCGATTTCACTTTGGCGATCTATAGGGCTTTCATGGGATTTTTGAAGGATTCCAGAGGTTAAATATTTAAAAATATATTTAAGAAAAAATGAAATTTTTGAAAAAATGAAAAAGATGTGGGACCTTGAAAAGTGGATTATGCGTCCAAAATTTCTTGGAAAATATTTAATCTCCTGGGATACCTACTTTAAAAATCCCATTTGTAGCCCCATGAGAGCCCAATAGATCCCCACGGTGAAATCGAATCGTTCTGGGACCCCCCCAAAAAGGATTATTCGTCCAAAAATACTTCGAAAACGACACTTAACTCGATCCCAGAGCCGAAACCTTTAAAAAAAAAGCCCTCCTGTAGCCCCTTTTTTGTTCCACAGATTTGGGTGATCGGGCTGAAAACCTTGCGGGACAACGAGATAGTAAACAGCTTTTTGAAATATTAAATCCAAAAAAAGTTTTTTTAAATTTTTTTCATTGACAGAGTTAAATTTCTGCCCACGTAACCTATATCAAAGAATAATAAAACCTTGTGTAAAATTTGCAGCGTTTTTCTATTATATACATATAATAATAATGTGATAATTAGGTTTGAGTCTTAAAATTGAAACCACGACATGACATGTGACGACCACGTCATTGTGATCTCCATCACAACCATCACATTGTGATCTCCAAGACTTCATACTCTTGACTGCATGATATTTTTGTACATGTCTAATAATAGCTTTTTTGAGCAATAAATATAGGTACTCATAATTAAATAATGATAAAATACAGCAATAAAATATCACACGTTTTTTCTCCCTTACCTGTTGAGTCAGTAGGTATCCCCTGAAAAGTAATCACCGGGATACCTACACTTAATTCAGAGGTTAATTATTAACCTCTGAATTAAGTGGATCCCGGTGATTATACGCCCAAAGAATATATTGACAGTATTTAACAGCCCGTTCAGCTAAAAGTAAAGGAGACAAAAAAAATTTCCGAAAAAACTGTAGACTATAGCTATCTATACGGAAAAAACTGTAGACGATGCGAATCTGGCGTCTGTGACTAGTTCCTCTACGCTCCGCAGATGAAGCGCTGCTTGTACTCATGAGCTGTCGGCAACGTCTCGTACTTGAATGTATCGCTGCTGTTATCTATTATTATCAACGTTATCACACACTTCAGCAAGGTTTGTTGTTGTTATTTCAATTATACAGAAAATCATGGCGAAGGTCAATCTACCCGTCGATAAAATTTATTTTCTATTAAATACCTACCTACAGGAAAAGTTATTGTGGGGGGTTTTCGGCAGTTTTGAGTTAAATTTTAATACAAAACTGCCGAAAAAAACCCACAATAAAGTTGAAAAATAGTCCACTTTTACACTAGGTATCCTTAAAAAATATATGTGCAACACAGAACCAACGCTATGTTCCCAACAGACGGCTAAACTGCCGGACCGATGTTGACGGTAGCGGTCGTAGTAAAATGATCAAGACCCAGCGCACAAAAAATAAAAAAAATTAAAAAAATAAAAACTGCAAATTTTACACAAAGGTTTATTATTCTTTGATATAGGTTAATAATTTTTGCATTTTGCAATTATGCATAATAATTATTAATTTTTGCATAATAATTAGTAGGTATTATGCAAAAAATTAATTCTGTGTCATTAAAAAATAGGCACCTAATTAAATTAAATTTTTACCTATGAAAAAAAATATTTTTTCGGAACAATGTTTTGGACCGAAGTGGGACCTCGAAAAAATGGATTTTGCGTCCAGTATTACTATTTGGAAAACGACACCTTATTAAAATTTTGGCCTCCTGGGATCCCTCAAAAATCCCATTTTTAGCCCTATGAAAGCCGCCCTACGGATCCCCACAGTGAAATCTGATCGTTCTGGGACCCCCGAAAATGTGTTCTACGTCCAAAAATAATTCGAAAACGGCACTTAACTCGACCCCAGAGCCGAATGCCCCTCCCGTAACCCCATTTTAGCTCCGCAGAGCCCCACGGGTTCGGGATATAGGGCTGGAAACCTTGCGGGCACAAAAAATTGTCTAAACCGAGTATTTTGTCAGTTTCAGGTTAAAAAAAAAAAAACAAAAAAAAAACCAACTGCCCGAAACGGCTCGTACGGCGGACGGACATTTCGATTTTTGAATCGAGACATCTTGAAACAGATGGCAAATTTTGAGACTGATCTGAATTGTCGACCTCCGTCGCGATTACATAGGTTATTCCAAGAACAATAAACCAAAAACAAGTCAGACATTTGATTTTCTACCAAATATTTGGTGACTTCAAAACTAAAATTGAGTTCGTGGTTAGGTAATCGGGTCATTCTCAGTTAAAGTGTTATCTTGCTGCTATTGCGCTAACTTGTGCCTTGGTGGTCTCGCGATTGAAATATCGCATTATTTTATTGGCCGAAATGGAAGGTGATTCGTTCATCACCGTGATACTTACAATGGCATCTTCATCAGTTTGATCGCCAGGCCCAACCCAAAGATGGAGGTGGATTCCACCAGGTGGAAGCCCGCAGAGCACGAAGGTTTTTGGGCATACGGCATAGTTTTCTGACTCGATAATGATTGGAATCGACGAAATGACTACATTCTACAGTACGTACCTATTAAGGCAAATTTAGGAATTTTCCA
Organism: Pilophorus perplexus; assembly: GCA_955831195.1. Classification (NCBI taxonomy): domain Eukaryota; kingdom Metazoa; phylum Arthropoda; class Insecta; order Hemiptera; family Miridae; genus Pilophorus; species Pilophorus perplexus. The sequence continues at coordinate 8,145,652 of OY037014.1, read as the reverse complement.
AACTAATGTTTTCAATGTGGCTCACATGAGGTAGTAGTAGTACAAATAGCGTTTCCCGCAGTAGAAATGCTCTCCTGACAAGATTCAAGATTCAAGATTCAAGATTTTTTATTGCCAAGAACACAGAGTGCAAAGACAAGGTCAAAATTTCCTTACAAAATTACAGCTCACAAAAACTTACTTCAATAATACAGCGGTAGGTTACATCATTAACAAGCTATTAGATACCTAATTTCCAAAACCTAAGCCTAACTAGAGCTCTCTTACATTCTTTATACTGAGGAAAAATTCATTAAAATCAAAGGGTGCGATGGATTTTAAAAACTTGACAAGTTTTGGCCTAACGTTTGTTGCCGTAAATTTCGCTCGCAACTCTTTAGGGATGGCATTGAAAAATTTAATACCCCACCATGAACTGCTGATGCGGGATGATTTCAAGCGGTGAAAAGGCACCAGCAAGTCACTCCCATGCCGTGTTCTATACCCATGAGTGGAGGTATGATACTCGTGTAAGTTGGAGAAAACGTAGCACGTAGCTTCGAGTATGTAAACCACAGGGATGGTCAAGATGTTTAATCTTATGAAGGCTGGCTTTTCGAAAAGCTGAGTTTTCCCCCTTTTCCGCTTTGGTCTTCAAATTTAATGTTCTTTCATTTTGATACTGGTAACAATTGCCTTATAAGGCAATATAAGGTTCTATAGAACGCATAATCTGGATTATGCGTTCTAAGGCTATGTTACAATTATTGTAACATGCTTATGCTGAGAAACGTGCCACGGGTTTGGAATTTTTGGAGATTAGGTACCATAAAACGTCTACGCCGAATTTGTTGGATTCATCCGATTTGGATTCAGCTCCCCAGAAACATAGAGATATTTTTCTACGTTGGCCTCATTTCTGGATTGAAAACGTAATCGTGCAAAGCGGCACACACTCTCTGTGTCTGAATGAACGACCTCGTCTTCTTCGGATTGTTCCGTCCGGTACCTATTCAAAAATCGACACTTCTGCTTAGTTTTTTTTTTTCGTCGTCTGAATGTGAAAACTGCTTTTCAGCGCTTTACCGTCGTGTACCACGTAAGTGGTGCACAACACACGTCATAGAACCCGCAGGGCTCAACCAGAGCGTGAATCACAGCCTTACTCCGGAACTAATTGCCACAACAGGGATCGTCGTTAAGTATTTTTCTTTCCTTTTTTTTCGCCTTTCTATATCGAAATGATCGCGGAGGTAGAAAATAATTAAAATTCGCCCAATTATGGTCCAATTACCGTACGCTCGGATGAGCCGCGGTGGAAGGGGCTGGCGGGCCTCCTGGTGCGGAAATAACGCTCGTATTTAATTTATCATCAAAGCACAACCTGAAGGCCCGCAGGCTCTTCAACACGTTGGAGTTAACAACCCGGTACATCACCAACGAATTTCACGATGGATCAGCCAGCCAGACTGATACGGTTTGGGCGAGCCTGTTGACAATCTGTAGGTACCATTAATTCGCCGATTCGCCGATTCGCCGACAGCCGGACCCGCTCTGCTATCAATCCTGACGCCATCCAAATCTATCCACGTTCTCCGGACTCTCTCCCCATCCAAAACGAAACTCTCTGCCACCCCTTTCTACATATCATTACAAAATCAAGGCCATCCGCCTTATTAGAGGGATTCTCTCTCTTGAAAATTTCCAACGGTCAGCTTTTTGGATGCATGCGAATGCCTGCATTAAAAAGGGTTTTGTTCAGAACACGCGAGCCAATCTGGATGGTAAATCAAGACTGCCATGTAAAGTATCTTTAATATAATTAATCTGGAACACACAGCTTACAATGTATACCCGGCAGGTCAGCTTAAACCAGGCGTTTTTCAAACTGGCAGTCCGACTCTGAAGGTGAAACGATGGGCGACAAAATTTGCGGAATCAGCACTACATACGTCAAACTGCCGACTACCATCTGTAGAAAAAAGGATAAATTATGCATAGTTCTACATGATCAACGTTGAGCTTATACCAACACTGACCTTTCCCAAAAATGAATAGCCCATATCGAAAAATCCAGCGACGCTGAAATGTATTTTTTCCTTATGGGAAAAGTGAAGGAAAATTTTTGGCTGTAAAAAAAAAAAAAAAAAAAATTAGTCAACTAGAAGAGTGTAAAAAAAAAAACTAAAGAAGGAACTAGGGACGAATACAGGTGATCCGAAACTAGGGATATTACGGTCCAATGCAATGCCATATGGTGGGTTCTGTGCGGAGAAACCATTTTTTTGGGGATATTGTGAAAAGAGCCAGTCCCTGCCATCGCTCATCAGTGAGGTAGGTAGGTATGTCAAAAGAGACAAATGAGTATTTTCATACCGAAAAGCGCCTGTAGGGGCATTTTAAAAAAACACGTATTTATAAGGACATGTAATTTACACAAGAGAGTGTAATCTTAAATCACATCAAGAATATCACACGTTTTGCGAATTAGAAGGCGTCTATAATGAATTAATTATTCTCATTGGTGAGCCTCCTGCAGGGGTGAGGCCCCACATTTGGACTCAGTGGGCCACTTCTTCTGCCACCGGCCAACCCAACATCCATGCCCGGTGTAAGCTGGCGGCAATCCGCCAATGACATCAAGAGTGGCGGATTTCCAATTCCTCCCACTCACCTGCCCACCAACACCTGAGAGAGGGTTGACCCCCACCGCCTCACCTGGCTGCTTGGGAGAGGGAGAACTGCAGTAATCAGCAGCCCCACCCCGGCCAAATTGTCTTCCTTTGTGAATGTTGTACTGGCCATAGTATCTTTGCCCACCCTAGTTATCGTTAGTGGATGTCATCTGCCCTTTTCAGTGAGAACCCCTGTACTTTTGGAATGTCTGACAGTGTTTGTTCATGCCCTTGAGCCGTATCAGCACGCTCTTACCTCCACCTTATCCACCTTACATTACGCTCTTACACCTCCAAAGTACAGCCTTCTGACGCACTCCGAGACTGTCTTCGACTACTGGCACGCTCTGTTGGTACGTCTAGCCTTTCAAGTCACTCTGCGGTCGTTCCAGTCTATCAGCACGCCCTGTCGGTATGACTAGCCTTCCGAGGCAGACAGCAAACTTTGCCCGCAAATACCTTTGGGCTCGCAGCCCCCACCCAGTAACTCCTTGGACTCAGGCGCCACCACTGGATACGACTCCATTCATCGCCAGGACGACCCTTCGAGGACTTGCTCCAGACCAGGGTAACATCACCTTGCCTTGCTTGTCCATACTATTTACCAGAATCTTTTGCTGCTTGACCACCCCCAGCTCGTCAGATAGAGGTACCTCAGTAAGCATAGATATTGCAATCCCCCCTCCAATACATTTGTAGTAAAGGTCACTCACTCACTCACTACCCACCTCCAGTAGTATCGTGTGACCCTGATGAGGGCCATCCTCTGGATTGAGCTCAACCGAAGGTTGAATATCCCTAGTTTCTGAGAATCACCGACTTACATTTTCAATACAGTTGTCCGGATCAGTTTTGAGTCTGCGGTAAAATATCCAGTCCCATTGTCTTGCCTGAAACCATGGTTTGAAATTAGGGACGGGTAAGTTGAAACTGATGACTGAGAAGAGCATCATGGGTAAGTTCGATGAAAAGTAGAGGCAGCAAAAGAGAGCAATTAAGAGGAAAGGGATGTGCCAGACCATGCAGACTGTGCTGTAGGTTTTGGGCTTAAGGCTCTCCTTAGGTATTGTTGGGTAAGCGTCCTCAACAGACTATTGGTGGTTGACGACATGAAATGATTTCTCTGAAAATAATGGAAACTAGAACGAGAACTCAAGTGCTACTCAGTGCAAAGCTACTAAGGGTGGGGGCTAATCAATACACTCCCGCAACTGGTCAGTCGCATCCACGGTGGAGCGGTTGGGTTTGAAGCCACTGCTCTGGCGCTGCAGCATCTTCGAACTGTAGGGCCATACTCCTGATCAGGAGCCTCGAGGCTTAATTGTTTACCTACATTTACCTGTAGATCTGGAGGCTGCCCACCGTTAAGCTGCGTATTGGATCTGGAAGGGGCTTCGCTTTCGACTGCTGGGGCGGAAGAAATCCCAAACCCTGAGGACGATGAAGAGAAAGAAGAAGAGGTATGAACACGCTGTCGGCTGGACTGAAGTACATACATACACTTAACGTTGGTGTTGGTACCTACAGGAGACAGAAGATGTCCTTCCGAGAGTTTATGAGCCTCTCAAAGACTGGCGGAACCTTCTCTTATTTCGTGCACAGCATGCACAGTCACTAATTTTACAGAGATTAACAACAAAGCTACCTGATTTGCACCCATACCTACCTACCTTTCTAATGCACGCTTCTGAACTCCTAAACCCGAGAACGATATGAGACAAAAACAGCATCACCCAAGCAGTCTGAACAACTTTCACTTTCACATTTGTGACCGTCAAAGTCCAGTAAATATTGTTCGAAATGACGACAAACGATTGGAGGACGATCGGCAACAACCCTGGGGCGAACACTTGGTTGATTTTATGGCACAAGTGTTTGAGCGAGTCCTCCAAACGGCATACGATTTCGACGTTTTTGGTCGTGAAATGAACGTTGCTGGGAAGTGACAGTAAGGATATCAAGGAGTCGTAGACGTTCTCCATCCATCCGATGCAAACGGAGTACAACAGCATGTAGCCAAACATTTGAACGATATGCACGTAAAAAATAAATACTAAGGTGGTTTCTATAGGAGTAAACGTGAAGAACATGATGTCTTCGGCTATTATAACGGCCAAAGGTAGTAAGTGAACGATTCTCCACAATGGCTGAAAGTGGAACTTTTGAGGCTTTGTGGGATCGAGCGCTTCCAAGCAGGATTGTATTTCGTTAATGACGACCAGAGTTCGGCTGAATTTGCAGCAGAACATGGAGTATAGTATGCCGACTGCTGTCATCGTGCTCAAGCTCAGTTCCATGACGTGTATGGCCACCTGGTACCCGGGAGTTGACCGAATCAAGTAAACAGTTTCCGCGACGGCTCTACTGATGCAGTGAATCACCATCACGAAGATGCACCAGGCGTTGTACGTTGTGGCGTCGAAGGACACATTGTAAGGGAAAGCGCCAAAGAATTTGCTCAGGTGCAAAGCATCGTCGAGGTCGCGGTTGTCCAAGATATGACGGTGCGGTTTGCCGAGGGAGTGGACGGGCACCTTTTTCCAGAATGGTGTTTGTTTTATGACCATGGTTGTCGAGTGTGCAAAACTGACGAAGAAGGATCGAAGCCGATGAGTGAGAGGTATACTCGACACGTCCTGACAATCAATAATTTGTGGAAGAATCATCTTGGCCTAAGCAGTAAACAACTCAACTTCAACCCGCCTTCCCTGATGACCACAGGATAAGAATCTGATATAGGGCATGTGGTGACAGGTAAAATTGTCAAACAACTTAATGGTACTTGTGAAAGAACGCAATCTTATTCATTCTCATCGATTCGGTTACTGTGAAAAGCACTCTACCATTGACCAGGAGCATCGGATCATCAGTGTGTTAGAACACTAGAAAAAGAGAAGATTTGCTCTGCCATCTTTCTTAACGTAGTTGACTGAAGCGTTTGACAAGTATGGCATATTGGACTTAACTACAAGCTCCGAAGCATGCAACATAAAAACTCCAAAACAACCAGCAAAATACGCAGAACTTTAGAAAAACTATATAGGTACCTAATTTGAATGTAAAAAATAAATTACTGATAACTAATAGAAGAAATAATAGATGAATAATTGCCGTATTTATGAAAATGATCCACACGAACTGTAGGGTCAATCCATACTCCAAGATTTCAGAAAGGTTAAAGTTGGAATTGAGTTCTACCAAAAATCAGGGGTTAAACTCACACCCCATGGAGGAAAGAAATTCCTTCTCTAGTGGGTGGCCCCTTTTCAACCATGGAGGAAGGAAATTCTTTCCTCCATGACTCACACCATTAGTATCAAACTAGACACTCGTTAAATCCATGCTCAGTCCCCTCCATTTAGAGCAGGAATTTTCAACATCTGAAGTAAACTAGCTTAAAGAGTGGGGCGCCTGCAGTGAAATGTAACTATACCACTCCATAGACATACAAGATAGCAGCTAGGTATTTGCTCCACACCATCCCCCAGATGGCGGTCCGTCATCCCATCCCCATTACGGACCATCCGGAAGATTGGGGAGAGCAATCTCCTCCAAGCTCTGTGAGTGTAAACGAGACAGGAGCAGTTTAGGCACAATTTGCAAGGTCGAAAGTCAAAATAGGTACCTACCTAACCTTTTCCATTTTTTCGGTTTTTTGCTTAAATTTCGAAAACTAAGCGTTTCTTCGTGGTTATCAGTGGCTCAGTGGTTTGAGCGTCGAACTGCTGAGTCAAACCCCCAACTTATATAGTGAAATTGATATGTAGAGTTCTAAATAAAGTAAAGTTTGTAAATGTGATGATTGTTTTCATAGTGATATTCCCCTCCACCACTAACAATTAGGCATGGCCTGGCTAATATACTAAACTTTTATTTACCACAAACTACAAATTAAGCTTCATGTATCTAAATGTAAATACTTGATTAGAGAGGTCTGTAAGCCAAAAAGTTTTGGAAGCCCTGCTCTAAACAGTTCCTGACTTGTTGACGTCTGAAGTCCATCGCCCTCGGCAGCCCTGGATGATTTTCATTATCCGGAGGATGACCGACCCGGCCGGCCGGGCGAATCCAACCGCATCAGAACATCCTACCGCAAAGTTCCTCCCCCACTGAACATGCATGGCACACTCTCTCATTCCCCCCCAACTCTATATAAGAGTGACGGGAGGATGTTCTCGAGAGCTTTTCCGAACACGGGATTATCGCGGTGTGGAATTGGAAACGGTGTTTTTTTTCTTCTTCTTCTTATCTCAAATTCGCATAAATTTTGTACCGACTTTTTTCGCGAGTGAAAATGTGCGACGACGATGTTGCTGCGCTTGTGGTCGACAACGGATCCGGAATGTGTAAAGCTGGTTTCGCCGGAGACGACGCTCCCAGAGCCGTCTTCCCGTCCATCGTCGGCCGTCCACGATATCAGGTGTGCGAAGACGCGTGTCCGTCACCACTGGCGTGACCCCAAAGACACATCAATTATATGCAATCCTCATTAGGACCCGTGCACGGGACTGAATTGAGAGCGTTGTGGTGGCGAAAGGGTCCATCCATCGGTTGAGTCACTGATTGTCTCTCTGACGGAGCAAAAAGTCGAAATTTTCATTACGTTTTCCAGCAACCACCCACTTCTCCATCGCTCTTGTTCAATATGTTTACACGGAAATTTAAAAAATAACACCCAAGCGCCTAAACTAACGGGAGTTGCACACTGCGCACGGTAGGGTGGATCGCGAATCTAGCTGGACAAAAGTCCGAAAATGAAGGTGAGTGTTTTGATGAAAAAGTGGCTTTCTGGACAGCAAGAGTTATCCCAGATGAATGTCCCAGAACACATCAGAATCTGTCAAAACAAAACATTTGAGCCACTGTAGGAGTGTGACGGTTGCATGTTTGATATTTTTCCAGCTCCAACTTGGAAAGGAAGTAAAACTTTTGACGAGTGACTTTTTCGAGTGATAACAATATTAAATATAATAAATAAACAAATTTTGTTAATGATTAGTCAAACCGTCAACAAAATAAATAAATACTTACTTAAAATAAGTCAATTATTAGCCTGCAAATTTTGAGGCATCTCTTGTCATCACATGTTCTATTTTTTCTATGTATGGCAACCAGGTAATCAAATATCATAAAATTAGCTTCTCGTTTTTGCCAAAAACGGTGTTTCAGGAGAAAACCCCAAAATTTTAAAAATTGGGCTTGTTCGAAAAATGAAGGCTTATTTTTCAAGATTTCCCCCGTAATCAGCGTTTATGTGGTCTCCGCAAAATGCAATTTCAATCTTCCCTCAACTTTTCTCAATAATTTTCTACAATAGTTGTAGGAAACAAAAATTTCGTCAATTTTTAATAATTGCTAACAGCGGCAAATGTAAAGTGGAAAATCACACTAAAATAATTTTGTCCAGTTCGATTTACGACCCCCCCCACTGTGCCGACTGTCCTTCCGAAATATAATCTATAGTTATCTCTAATTGAGAATCGTAAACCGTTAATGGCCGTTCAAATTCAGATTTTAAAGATTAACGACTCTTGTTTGATCAAAGAAAACTATCAATTCCAATCTTCTTACTGTAAGGTGAGGGAAGTGCGTGGCATGGTTTTTCTAAGTTCAACTTAATAAAACCTCAAACATCAGCCGTTGACGTTACGTCGTTTTTGCTCAAGGGACCTCCGAATCCTTGTTTTTTAAAAATATTTTTTTTAATGGAGATATACCTCGTATACGATTGATTTTTCGTTGCCCTGTCAATTGTGAGCCTAATGACCGGAATTGCTGTCCAAGTCTGGCCACATCAAAGTGGAGTAAATGCATGTTCAATCTTAGGAACGTTTATTTTGGTTTCACCGGGACAAGTGCAAAAAAAAAAAAAAAAAAAAAAGAAGAAGTAAATCTCTCAATGATCCTTTAGCGATTTGAAAACCTAAAATCGGACAAAAATTCACAGTAACTGATATCAACTTTTACACATCATCAAGACAGTTACTGTGCTTACCAGTACCTGGACGATGGGGGAAAACACTAAAAATCAATAAACACCAAAAAACTTCACTCGATCCGTTCTAAACGCCTTATCGTTCTAACCCCAGGGGTTGCAGATAACAAGTGGAGTTTTAAAGGTGTTCATGTGATCGGGGGTGGTATTTTCGAGGTAATTTTGGATTCATTTTTGGGGGCCCTGGGATGGAATACCGTCTCTGCTTGAGGACGTTATAAACCACTGTACACAGCTTTTTAGCTTGTTTTTAGTATTTGTTAACGACCTGGCCCACCAGTTTGACATGAACAGCCAACAGCTATTTGCGGATGACATGACGGTGTTGGGGTCTAGCCCAAGTCAGGAAACTCTCGGGGATCAGCTCCGTTCTTCTGATCGGCTGATTCATCGCTGGTGTGAAGCCAACTCCTTGAAGCTGAATGATAAAAAAAACCAAAACTAGCACGTCTACCTTAACGGCCGATTGGTGGACTCCGTCAATTTGTTGGGCCTTCACATCGACAACCGCCTGTCGTGGAATTCTCACATTGACAACCTGCGCCCCAAGCTGGCGTCAGCAGTCTTCGCTCTCCGTCGGTTATCAACCGCCCTCTCCTTTTCGTTCTTGCGCACGGCCTTCTTCGCCCTCTTCATGAGCAGAGCATCGTATATGATCGCATTGTGGGGTAATTCTGCGCACAGTGCCACTGTATTCCAACAACAGAAGTCTGCGATCAGGTCCATTTTTAATTTGGGGTACAATGAAAGTTGTAGGGGATATTTTAAAAAACTGGGGTGTCTGACGATCCCTGGGCTTTGTATATTGCTGTATTGAATACATCTGTATGAATAGAGATAGGATGAGAAGGGGCTGTGATGTGCATTCCTACGAAACTCGCTTTTGAAACAACTTTTGCCCACCGTCATCTCGGCTTTCTTCTTGCTTGAGGTCAAACCCTCTTCAGACTGACGCTAGATTTTTCAACCATCTTCCTGAATCTATCCGTATCCTACCTAATAAACGTCTCCTGGCGACCATCAAAAATTTTTTAATTCAAGCAGAATTGGACATGGTTAACGATTTTTTTACTGTTATGTTTTAGAATCTTTCTGCTGGTTTCCCTTTTTGTAATTTGGCCTGTCTGGTTCTTGACTTGTTTAATCTTTGTTGGTGTGTAATTTGTTTTGTTTTTTAATTGTTATTCATCTCGACGATTGTATTACCTGTTGGCTTCTACAATAAGAAAATTGATTGATTGATTGATTGTTTCTAAGGACATTTCTGGCCCATCACAATCTTTCTCGTGCCTTCAGCTGCTCGTTTTCTTTCACTAGGGGAAGTGCTCTTATGTTGCTTCAATCCTCATTCTTCTTATTCTTGATCTTCAGCACTCCCCTAGGGGTAGTGCAGCGGGCCCTCCTGTCGCCTCTGGCGTCAGCCACACCATTCTGGTGTACCTGGGATGGACCAACTGGAGGTGCCGGGCTTTAAAGGAGGTCTTGTTCGACGTTTTTGCTCGAAATTATTTCTTTGGGACAGGAGTAATCGGAACAGACCTACCTACGACCGACCTACCTACTATTCCATGGAAGGTGCACCTCTTCTTATAACTTGTGATGTTCAGATCATTGGTGGTTGCGGAATACAACAGACCGTACCTACCCTTCTGCCTCTTCTTGTGGGTACGTTTTAATAACCAAAATAGTAACTTTAAAAAAATTTGAAATAGGAAAAATTTACGAGTTATGTCGTAAGGAATGCAGGACGCCATCAATTCATTAAAAAGTTCGAATACGCCACAGAGTCCAACTTTTTTTTTTTTACACAACGTGTTTTTTCTGGGGGTCTAGCGGTTTGAAAATGCGTCCCCCCCCCCCCCCACCCAGGCAACCCGCTGAGAATCGCAACTCCTTCCAACCCACAGATTAAACTCCTTCCAACCTCACCCCACGCCCTAAGTCGAAAAACACATTCTGTGCTTCATTGGTTTGATCCTCAATCTCAACATTAACAATGCGGGGGTCTGGGGGTGTCCCCCAGTACTAAAGTAAAAATATAGTTAACCATACCCCGCCAAAGTCCAGCTAATTGGTAGTGAAAACATCGCAACTCCGCCGGCTCAGTTCCAGTGATCCGGTTGCTCTTGACGCCAACACCTCGAACTGAGAGCGACATAAGTGACTAGCTTCACTGGACCTGTGGCACAGAAATTCCAAAATCCAGAAATCCAGGGATCCCCATGGCATACAAACATGAGTGAAGCTCATTTCATTGGCGGAGTTGATCACTGGCAGGTCCCCATCCAGACAACTTCATTTGACAATTTAACACGGAAACGGAAAGTCACCTTTCTTAGATGTGAATGGGTTATTATTATTATTTTTTTAACTTCTCACGTTATTCTTGTTGTTCTTATGTTTGAAAGGGCATCATGGTGGGAATGGGGCAGAAAGACTCTTACGTCGGGGACGAAGCCCAAAGCAAAAGGGGGATCCTCACCGTCAAATACCCCATCGAGCACGGGATCGTCACCAATTGGGACGACATGGAGAAAATCTGGCACCACACCTTTTACAACGAGTTGAGGATAGCCCCAGAAGAGCATCCAGTCCTTCTCACCGAAGCCCCTCTCAACCCAAAAGCGAACAGAGAGAAGATGACTCAGGTTGGTGCGACTGGGCGAGTGTAGCGAGTTCTATCAAACGCCCCCTTTTGTCAACGTCCTTCCCAAAAGCATGCAGTGACCACTTGTCAATTTAGCTCCACATTCCGTCAGCTTATGGCTGGTTGATACTAATTGCTTACGAATCAAGGAAGCCACTCCAAATATGCGCGGTAATAGCTTTTATACAAAATCAGATCGAAATAAAAGCTCTTCAAGTATCCCATTCAAAATAGACTCTCGTACAATGAGACGTGCAGTATTCATTAACGAAGACTTGTGGAAGGAGGTGTAGTTTCTTATGGCGCAAGATCTAGACGTCCAGAAATAGCTCCTCCCTAACCATCCTCAACTAGTGCTTACTCACAAACCAGAAGGCATCACATTATTATGATGAAATCCTTCATCTCCAATCAGCCACATTTCACCTGACGTTCTTCTTTTTCCGTAGATCATGTTCGAAACTTTCAACACTCCAGCGATGTACGTAGCAATTCAAGCCGTCTTGTCACTGTACGCGTCGGGACGGACGACTGGCATAGTCCTCGACTCTGGTGACGGCGTTTCACACACGGTACCCATTTACGAAGGTGAGTAAAGGCCGGGCGAGGCGTGGATCCGTCATTTCTGTTATTATTCCTTATAATCACACAGTTAAGAATCTTGACTACCTTGAGTACGGTTTGTCGTGGTCGGCTCATGTGGACTACCTTTGTCGGAGAGCCTATGGAGCACTTCATTCATTGCGAAGACTTTCTTACTTATATATACCCAGTGCACGCCAGCAGGTAGCCACGTCGACCAGTCTGGTTTCACTCCCACTATAAAAAAATATATATTTCTACTCAACTCATTACATGTATAAAAGACTCAATTCAGAGCTGGTTGCATACAACTTCAATTAAGTCCTTTTTTTCAGGATACGCCCTACCTCATGCCATCCTCAGGCTCGATTTGGCTGGAAGGGATTTGACCGACTACCTCATGAAAATCCTCACCGAAAGAGGGTAAATACCAAAAGAAGGGTTGATCTAACCATTTTATTTGAAATCTACGAAATAGTCAAGAACACAATCTACATTTTATTGCCCATCAGGTACTCGTTCACGACGACAGCCGAAAGGGAAATCGTCCGGGACATTAAAGAGAAACTCTGCTACATGGCGTTGGACTTTGAACAAGAAATGGCCACAGCGGCAGCCAGCTCGTCACTTGAGAAAAGCTACGAACTTCCTGACGGCCAGGTACGCCTGAGACGGCAATATGACGATTTTGTAGCAGAAATGAACTCGAACATCTTTGCAGGTGATCACCATTGGGAACGAGAGGTTCCGCTGTCCAGAGGCTTTGTTCCAACCGTCGTTCCTCGGAATGGAATCCTCCGGAATTCATGAGACGACGTACAACTCCATCATGAAATGCGACGTCGACATAAGGAAGGACCTGTATGCTAATACCGTTCTGTCCGGAGGCACAACGATGTACCCAGGTATGCGTTACTGAACATGGTCGTCATTGGAGTCTTATTGTAGGTATGGCTGCATGGGCCACACTATAATTAAACTCGCCCGCCCGCCGCTCGTGGTTTAGTTGTGGGCCACGGGAAGCGCCACTGTCAACGGTGTGATTGGGAAGTCCAGATTCTCTCGTGAGCAGGAGCACCACTCATTACACGGATGGTCCCAATCTCACCGTCAACTTCATCATTACACTAATCATTGATTTCAATATTTAATTGAAATGTCTACACAGTGAATTTTCGATAGGACCCGAGGACCGGGCCTCCCCCTGGCGACACTTTGTCTGGGGAGCCAGAATAGCGGATCCAATTTTTATGCTCAAACCCGTTGCCCAGGCAACCATTCTTGGCACTTCAACTGTGGTCGCTGGGAGAGCGTCAGTGGGCCCACTCCCCCTTGGCGCCAATTTGTCTAGGGAAGCCTCTGATTCCCCTAATAGCTGCGGATTCAGGGAGAAATAATATTGTTGTTGACACATCAACTTCAATATTGGATTCCCCTGAACTCCCTTCTGGAGACCAACACATTCCAGACTATCGCAAAACTTCCTTCAGGAGAACACAGGTCCTTATCTGCCTCGACACCGGCATAACACGATGAGCAGATCACTCATCGTGTTATGCCCTGGGTAGGGGTATTCAGGTAATCCCTTCCTCTTCCTCCAAAGACACTGGGGGCGTAATCTCAGTAACGCTGGAGGCATTCCCCCAAACACGTAACACAATTAACAATAGACCTATTAATAAACTAGGAACTCATTTCATGCATTTAGGTTCACCTTTAATATCCGTTAACCAAGGTGCCTTACATGTATAACGTTTTTTTTTTTTTCTCCCAGGCATCGCCGACAGGATGCAAAAGGAAATAACCGCTTTGGCCCCGGCAACGATGAAAATCAAAATCATCGCCCCTCCCGAAAGAAAGTACTCTGTATGGATCGGAGGCTCCATCCTGGCGTCCCTGTCTACCTTCCAGCAAATGTGGATATCCAAACAAGAATACGACGAGTCCGGCCCATCCATTGTTCACAGGAAATGCTTTTGAGCACCCCCAAGTAAACCCCACAGACTGAGCTATTCTTCAAGCCACATCAACAAATTACCCTTCAAATTATAATGCATCAATTTCTGTTACAGTCGCAGAGACGTTAGGAGGAGAGAGCAACCTTCCGCCAAGCTCAAGAACATTATTTATTTTGTATTGTAAACATCAATTTACTCGAATGAATTCGAAAAGCATTAATTTAATAAACCTCTTGTTTTCACGAAATTACGTAGAGACCACTCATTCAGATGGACTCTGCATGAATGTTTGTGTGTCACATGCCTAAAGTAGGCGATACAATCATGGTTTCATTTTCCTACAGATTCCCAATCCTATTCCGGGCATGGTGAGATCCGGCACAAAAGATTGCGCGCAAGTGGGCGCGACGTTCTTATCTCAGAAGAAACCCCTAATGATCAGGCGCTAGCGCGCGCAAATGAGCAAGTCATGCGAGCCCCTCTCCAGACGCTAGTTATGATTTCTCCTGTCTATAATATCCCCTCATAGGTTCTCCGGAGACGACCTATTTTGGTTAAAAAAACAACTGCTTAAACTTGCCAGGGAAACAACATTTAATGTCACACCGAGGAAAGTGTCGAAGAAGTAAAAAATACAAATAATCAGTACAAAAAATTACTCTCAAAATGTACACTAACCTATAGGTACTTTTAAAACAACTTAATTTAGTCTCTTAAAGCTTATATAAAATCGAACCACTTAAAAAAATATTCGAGCTTATATGCTAGAAGTACAAGAAGTTAGTAACGTGTAGAATTAAGGTGTTTTTTTTTTTGTTTTTTTCAGCTTAAGTGTGAAAGAAAGAGGAACATCGGTTACCTTATAGGATCGTGACGGGAGGGGGTTCAGTATTGCAACAACAATATACCGAAAACGACTTGAAACAAAACCTAAGAAACAAAAAATGATAGATTACCACCGTTTTCAGCATTTTGATTAAGATGAATGAAAAAACAATTAATATTTTGATTTTTAAATTAAGTTTACCACGTCTAAATTTTATTGCTAATTAATGTAAAAAATTATTGTCTTAAAAGTAGGTAAAAGCAACTACAATTGAAAAATATCCTATTGTAAGGAGTTAATGCGAATTGAAGGGAAAAGGACGTAGTTGCAATTGGATTTGTTGCAGGTTGGCAGCACTGCAAATAGGGTTTACGAGTAATATCGAGTAAACTCAAGCAGGCTTACCTTTGGGTAGGGAAACACTGAAGTGAATTTCTTTTTTGGTCACATCTACTACGACATCAATCAGTATTGAAGGTCTGAATAATTCGTTATGAATTCAAGGGTCGACGAAGGCGATCATGATGTAGCGGGTCCCTGAAGTGACTTTGAGCCCTTCGTGAAAATGAGTGAGGCGCCCGGGGTGCATCAGGAGCCATCCGGGTTTTGTGTCGGTGACGGAGCAGTTGTACCGGATGAAGCGGCAGCCTCCTCCCTGTGGATGAGGAGAGTGTTAGTGGAACGAAAAGGGTTTGTTCAAGAATTGGACTGGTAACAGAAATTGACGGAGAAATGCGCAGTTGAGATTTATCTAGTTATAACTGCTGTTCCAGGTAGATCTGTAGGTTGACAGCAGTTCAACTGCGTCGGAAGGGAACCGAGAGCTCGAATGAGTCGAACTTGATAACCCTACCCAGTTGAAACCTCTCTCATAACCTTCTCACTTTATTTTGGTGCTCGGCGCGTCAATTTGCCTGCCGCTCATCTTCTCCAGATGATGATCTATGGAGCTACAAATTTTGTAGCCCCATGAAAAACCCATAGATCCCGATCCCCAAATCAGATGGTTCTGGGAGGCCCAAAAGTGGATTCTCCAAGCAAAAATACTTCTAAAACGATACCATAATATGAAATTCATATTATGGTATCGATACCATTATCATATTATGAAATTTACATTCACGTGAACCCCAATGAAGTAACGCTACAACAGTTTGTTGATGGTTGGGCGTTCCAGGTCTGCCGGTGTGCTGTTGGGCGGAACTCAACAGCAATTGAGAAGGCATTGGGACAGCTGTAAACTTCTGTCGACCGACGCCGTAAGACCTGGAATAAACCTACTAAGTACGAGGGGAGTTGACTTACTGTGTAGTCGACGCCGGCGGTGTTCAGGGCCAAGTTGATGGTGTAAGTGGACGAGTCGTGGTGAGGTTTCAGAGAGGGCTGTTCATCAGGACGGTACCTCACAACGAAGTTCATCAACGATTTAGGAGGCTATGGAAAAAAGGGGAATAGAATGATGGACGAACTAACACTGCACGTTCATTTAGTCTGGCCCTTACGTCGTGAAAGTATCCAGTGAAAACCCGCTCTTGAAGCGGCCGAACGTAGTCTCCGAGGAACGCCAACCACTGTCTCTCCATGTTCACCTGGTTCATATGGATGTCCCTTGTCGGGACGTTTTCGTAACCTCCAGAAAGCCTTTCATCCTGACAAGTCACAAACAATTTTAGGGAAAATTCTCGGGAACGCTCAATTTTGAAGGATCCGAAAATAAATTACCACGTTAGAGCCGGAAGACCATTTTCCAAAACCCTCCATGACCTCGATGAGCTCCTTGGTGTATCGCGGGGTGACAACAGGGAACCAGTAGACATCAGGGCAGGGTTGCAATGGGACGACGTCCTCCCGGAGGCTCTCGGAGTAGTTATCGTGGATGTACCGGTCAGCCCAGTCCAGGGGGTTCTCAATGTTCTGGTACAATTCGGGGTTGGTGAGCGTAACGTCGAAAGTGTCAGCGTCGATGAGGTGACCGTAATCTTCGCGGTTGTCAACAAACATGAAAATACCCTGGAAAGGAAATGCGGAGGTTACAGCAGGGCCGTAACTCACTCGACAGGGGCTCAATTCTGACTCACTTGGTCCCTGAGGCTCTTCGCCAAAGACATATCGGGGTCCATATTCTCAGAAGCGAAAGCTCCTTTAATTTTGGACAGCACGTCCCGTTCAATGAGGTAACAATATCCGACGTACGGTACATTCCACAATCCCCTTCTCTCACTGTTGACAATGTCCATGTAGTCGAAGGAACGAGCGTAAAAGCCTTGCGAGCCCAGTTGCCCCCAGAAGTTCGACCAGGCTCTGTTAGGGCGCACCAGCATAGGAGCGACAAAACGCCTAGAATAGCCGCCGATATAGTGATAGCGCAGAATAAACTTACTAACAATAAAAATTAACCATGAACAAATTCTCACTTGCGGGATTGAAGAAGGCTCTGGAGAGTGACCGGGTTATCGAGATGTGCCAAAGAATCCACAGTGAAAAAGTAGTCGCACTTCTTGACTAAACAAAGTTGCCTGAAAAAAAAAAAAAAAAAAAAAAAACAACGATAGACCGCTCATTCGGCCTCATAGTCAACATACGACTCAACCTAACTAAGTTAAATTTTCACACTCACGCAGCCAAGTTCCTGGCGTGGGCTTCTTCAGTGCCATCTTTTGATGTGATCTGCTTGGACGACAAATACTGCCCAGAGTTCTCCTCAATCCACTCTGTCACCAATTCGTCGTGGTAAGGCATCTGAAGTGACATAATAAAAGTAAACAAAAAAGTCCACGTTTTTCGGACGTTCAAGTACTTAATCAGTGACTCAACTCACGTTGTTGTAGACGAACAACATCATTCGCTCCTTCGGGTAAGTGAGGGATTCGATTTTGTCGAAGAACTCATCCAAGAAGGGTGTGTTCCACGGGACGAAAATTGCCAACATGATGAGCGGCGGGGGAGTCAATTCCTGGAAAAACATACGGCGTCAGATTTACATCGGAGAGACGAAGAACTTGGCGCCTATTAAATAGGCGTAGTAGAAATTTTCTACTCGATGGAGATGCAAACCTTCCCAGTGAAACAGGGCCTAGTTTGAGTAAATGCGTGATCTGATTTTATACCTTCTGTGAGGATGGTGAATCTAAAACAAGGGATGGGTAACGAAGGAAAAAATATCGTTATTGTATATCGATATAAGTTTTGAACTTTATATCGATACTAGCATTCTGACAGGGGGCCGACCATTTTAGAGGGAATAGAAAAGGCTGTAGCACCAATAGGTAACTGTGTTTTAGATTTTAAAAAAACACGATATATCTAGAATCTAGATATATCGTATTTTATCTGATAAAATATACGATGTCGATATACGATTTATCAAGAAATACCCACCACTATTTTTTTTCGACAAAATTTGATGTCGATATTGCAATACCCAGCCCTACAATTGCCCCCAAGCGTGGTTCAAAAATAATTTTGCTATTACATAAGAAAGCAAGTATCGTTACAAGCCTTATATTGGTCGTTGAGTTTCGATACTCTCAGGAATCTTTAATTTTTGAAATAAACCCACTCAGTATAACTTTTTTCTTTTTGTTTATTCGTACGCCTTGGTAAGTATTACTGATTTGTGGAGTGTACCGTATCCAACTAATTGCTATTAAATAGCTAGTAAATTTTACTAACCAAAGGCTCTCTCGGGCATGCAGTACAGCCGTTTATTGGGTCCCAACTCCTCGCCAGGTAGTTTCCAAAAGAATTTATGTCCAGTTTGCTGATTCCGTTTCCGTGCAATACGAGCGGTCGTTCGCTGGTGATTATGTTCTCCAGGGTGGTGCCTTCCTTTTTGGTGTCGACCATGTTCAGTCTTAGGTGGTCTGAAAGCGGGATAGACGGTTTGAAATACAATCTTCGGCCCAATTATGCGGCACAAAGACATTTCCCGGTTTTAAAAATGCGACACTCACCAAATGCTCCGTACATGTTCTGGAAAATTTCGGCTTTGTGGTCCAACCGGATGCGGTATTTTTCACGGATCTCCTTGTCGAGAAAGATTTTCGTATAGTACAACTGATCATCGTCGTCATCATTCAACGGGTGAGCTTTCAAAATGTCGTAAATATCTCCGGCATAGCCGATTAGCCCTGAAAATGCGGTAAGCTCAATTTGAAGAGTCCAATTGAAAAGAAAAAGTTCTGCTAGATGAGAAACGACTTTGGGAGAACTTACCACCGGAATTCAAATATTTGTAAGGACTTTCAGTAACTGGAAACTGGTCCGCGAGAGATTTATCCGGCCAGAGAGTGAGTTCGGCGGAAAACACAAGACGAGAGTCGAATCTCTTGAATCTTTCCAAAACCTGCGCCGGGTGACCGATGAACATGACGTCGTAGCTGATAAAAGACAACCAGTTCAATTGAAATTTTCCGCAAAGAGTAATGAGAGTAATGCATAGGTTGTGCAGGGAACACGGGACAATTCTACCGATACTGTTGGATCAGATCTACCTGTCTGTGAACATGATGACGATGTCGCCGTTGTCTTTGAAGGGTTTAAGAGCCTGACGGAGCAAGTTGACTTTGTGTCCTCCACCGGTGTGACTCATAGGGCCACCTTTCCATTTTTCGTTCATGCCCAAAGTCTGTAAATGAAAATCGGTGGAAAGTATGAACGCGTATGGATTATGCGTTCAAAATTACTCGGAAAATGACACCTTATTTGACCTCCTGGGATTCTTCAAAAATCCCATGAAAGCCCCTTAGATCTCCACGGTGAAATCGGATTGTTCCGGGATCCCCAAAAATGGATTCTACGTCCAAAAATACGTCGAAGACAAACCTAACTCGACCCCATAGCCGAAACCCTTCAAAATGGTTATCAGCTGGTAGCTAACAGATTTTAGAGTCTTTCAAGACTAATTCATGATTGACGTGAGTGTTCTACCTTCACATGGTACCCGTAGAGATGAGCGGACCGGATGTACCTCAGGTAACCATCAGTCTCTTCTGTGGCTACGGTGAAGGTGATCAGATCTGGAAATCAAAAAGTCCACAATAATAAGCACCAATATACGAAGATGAAGGTGTCCTACGAGATACCGGGTAGAGGCAGCTGGTACAACTACAATGAGAGTTGAAATGAAAGGTGACTAGTTTATTCCAATCTTTGTTGCCTCAAACTCACCTAACAAGCCATCCCATCGTCACGCCGAGAATTTGGTCAACAGTAAATCGAGTAAGATTTACCATTTTCGAGTGGAATAACTTCAAAACCATTATTAGATATCGCTCTCTGTCTTTGAGCATAATCCACCGGTGACAAATTTTGCGCTTTAGAAGTTCACTCGAGTGTCGCTAATATTTACCCGCAACTATGTGATTTTATGAAGTTTTTCAACTGGCGCGAAAGAAAACACCCAAGGTCTTAGCATGAACGTAGGGAAAATGATAGCGCGTCGTTTGCCCTCAGTATTAATTTTTGTTTTAGTCTGAACTTTTGGCGACATACTCTGCACGTCCTGGTTGGTCCAAGGTTTTCATACTGATCTACGCAATCCAATGGCAAACTAAAAATTGTGTTGGTGATTCTTCGCCGGCTTTTCAGCCTTCTTGACGTGCCAGATCATAATATGATGAATATTATTCATCATCTTCATCAGGCTTGCTGGCTTGTCGCACTCCTCCTTCCTCAACCTGGATGTTTGGCGACTTGAGCACTGGCAGTATGCTTCAGCAGGATGCGCATTGGCGTTATTCCTCGATCCTTCTCAGGAACCCACCTTATTTCCAAGGATATGGTTCATCAATCATCTTTTTTCGGTGACCTGGAGATCATCTGGCCACACGGGGGGCTCTTTTTGATCAGTCACGATTGGAGGCTCTAGCATACCGGAAGCAGGTTTCGTCTGATCATCATTCTGACGATCTTCACGATTCTTCACCTTGGCGATCTTCCAGTTTACTCCTTGTCAGCCCTCTTCACTTCTCTGATTCTTCCACCGTTTTCACCTTGCACATCAAATGTATCAGAGTCAAATCAAGATGTTATTTCAAGTTATAGGAAAATACATAACTGACAAACTAAAAGTTTAAATTCGTCCGTTTTCTGAGTCCAACATTAATGGTCGAACCAACTATATTAATAATAAACCGTAACGGCTAGGCACAACCGCTATCGGAGGAGCTTCGTGGGCAGGGGCATGGAACAAGGAAACAGTTTTCCTTGTTCCATGGCAGGGGCGGATAGGCGTTTTTGACCAGCCCGGGCGATTCAATTTGACCCCCCGCCAACTGACCTTTGGGCGTTTCCACCGTCCTCGCCATCGCCCCTCCACCTCTTCTCACGCATGTCCTCCGCTTGTTCATTTCTTTCGAATAAAATTTCGACCCATAATAAATTAATATCTGTTTAAATTTACCTTTTATATCTATTTAAATTTAATTATTAAAAAAATTGTTTTTTAAATTTTCAAGTAAAGTTTTTGGACGGACGAAGGACTCCAAAAAATGAATAATCAAATTGATTATTACTCTTGCTGCTTTTCGGATTACAAAAATGGATTTTACGTCCAAAAATACTTCGAAAACGACACCTAACTCTTCAAATACCCCTCCTACAGCCGATTTTTAGATTCACTGAGCCCAATGGGCTTGTGCGATTGGTCTGATCACCTTACGAGTACCTACAACAGTTGTACTAAAAGGAGAACCGAGTATTTAATCAAAGTGGGCGATGGCGAGGAGGGATGTAAACGACCGAAGCCCCTCGGCTCAGTGCTTCGGCCAGACGCTCAGGAGCAGGACTGCTCGAAAGCCATCAACATGAGATCCTCCAGATTGTTGTCACTGTGAGTTTGCCTCAGCCTTGTTTTGATGATTTTCAATTTTGAAAAACTCCTCTAACCCTCGACTTGGGTCGTAGAAAGCGTTACCAAAAATTTGTAAGAAAATCAAAAAGAGAATTGCATACGATGAGGTCAAAAGGTTGTACTAAAACCTTTTAGCACAAAGTATGCAAGTACGAGGAACAAACCCAACCAGATCGCCTTCTTTAAAGTCGGGACGACAAGATCGCTCCGGGACCGAGTGTTATGGTCGTGAACCCCAGAGACCAGAGGAAGTCTCGGCAAATTGGTCCTAACAAGGTTCAGGACTGCCATGACGTACAAACCAGGGATCTTCAACAGGCCCAGACGAGCAATGGAGCCTCTACAACTTTCTTTAAACGACAGATTGGCCAAGATTATAGGCGCTTTTGCAGTCTCAAGCTATTGAGTGCATGGCTCGAATTTCCCCAGGATCCGACGCAGTAACTTGCCCTGCTCGCGAAGCAGGCATGGTAAACCGAAAGCAGCACCCCGTCAGACATCAACCCTCTCAACCTTCTTATCATGTAATTGAGGAGACAACCTGGGCACAAGCGCCTCAACATGAGACAACAATAGGTTTGTTCCAGGTCTAACTGCGTCTGTTGACAGAAGTTGGACAGCTGTCTACAGAACCCGACCGCACATACTCGAGCCGTTGTTTTCCGTCCAACCTACGATCGACCTGGAACAGCAGTTTCTAAACTGCGCATGACTCCGGCGATTTCTGTTAACATTCCGTCAAACCTGGAACAAACCTAATGACAGACGGTTATCCACCGTCAAGCCCAGGAAATGATACAAACGTCTACTCAAGCCCATCTAGAGAGTCTGCGTCTTTTTCGAGTTCAAGAACAGAGCACGGAGCACCAATTCTCAATCAAAGACGACCCGAATTGCAGATTGGGGACAACTATGGGCTCCAGACCTGCAAAACGACTCTAAATCAATGTCAGCATAACATGCTGTCTCGTGAACTTCTCGTTGAAAACAGAATATTATTCTGTTTGCAACGAGAAGTTCACGAGACACTTGGTGTGAACGTGACTACCCGGTTCAATAATCCACGTGGAGCATTGGACCTTAGAGGAGTTTGGTTTCTTCCGGGTGAGTCTGCGGGTACAGAGGCCTATCTCATCTACCAACGAGCTCCGGGGTTAATGGCGTAAGACCGTTTATATCACTTATCAGCTCCGGACATCACATCACCCCGTTTACTATTTTTTATCAAGAGGAAAAAAAACCGTCCGATGTGCCTTCGAGCGGTTCTGCAGATTAGCAAACTCCGAATGAAAGAGAATGTATGTTCACAAGTGAATTATGTATAACTGACCAAATTTCACGCAAATTTTGACGGTTTAAGGACGATTGTGATGCCACCTACTGCAAACCGCTGAACTCCAAATGCAAAGTAAACTCACCGACTGGAACTTGACTAACTACAGGTTGGACATCTGAAAATATAAAAAGCACAAGGTAAAAATTCGAAAACTTGAGTGCCGATGTTTCGTGCTTTCCAAACAAACAAAAACCCACCCACTTGAGTTTCATGAAAAAGGTGCAACATGAGAGGCCTCCGACGAGGGAGAAGGGGCGGAAAAATTATGAGACGCCACGAATCAAATCGATGCCCTCTCAGGGATTATATTACCAGCTAACGTCACGACTTCCGGGGTCAAGTCGCCTTAGCAACTGCCACCGGATCCGCTGACCAGCCTCGCCGTAATACCGTATTACTCCTTCTGGAGAAAGACAATTTCGCCGTTTTAACCACTTCGCCAC
The DNA here is from genome assembly GCA_955831195.1 of Pilophorus perplexus. Classification (NCBI taxonomy): domain Eukaryota; kingdom Metazoa; phylum Arthropoda; class Insecta; order Hemiptera; family Miridae; genus Pilophorus; species Pilophorus perplexus. The sequence goes on along the minus strand of OY037014.1, from coordinate 8,122,358 downwards.
AGAAATTTCATAGGTAACAACTCTCCAAAATGCGATATGTAGCAGGGAAAAATCAAAACGAAAACGACCGTTTGGAGAAGAATTAAAAGCCCCCTAAAGGCGATTTGTTACATTACTGGTCAGCGGGCCCTGAATAAGGTTAATTTCACAAGATCAGCGCAAACTCAACGATGGCGTTCCTGATTGATTTATGACTTTTTTTTTTAATCGTCGGCGATTCTCCATCGAGTTACCATTTCATCACTCTCAAAGTGGGATGACTCCCTGATTTGCTACAACAGTGGCAGTTCATTGTAGAATAATAATTATTATTAATCTTACCAGTATCTTCAGACAGGACAGATGCGATGACGGCGAGAGATACAACGCCGAGGAGCTGCCACATCTTCGACCTCATGAGTCAAAAACTACGGCTAAAGCACTGCGTAAAATTCACCCGACGGTACTCATTTTGAGAAGATGCTCGGTAATATAACGCGACGGCGGAGCCGAATGGAATAGTCAGACGGAAATCTGAGAGATCTCCTGCGACGTTTATCTGCCTTATCAGCAGGATGCAGGATGATGCCGAGAAGGCACAGTGGGCGGGGGATGGGATGGGTGGTCGCAGTGGTGACAACTTGGCCCTTCTTTGGTGCGAAATATCCCTCTTTCCTACTTACCGCTGCCTTCCCTGCTGCAAGTGTCGATTTTCCTCAAGCAATTTTCGTACAGGCAGGCGCCGGTGATGATCATGAACGCCGTCAAAGGGTGACACGAGAGCGACAGCATGCTCAAACCAGGAAAATCTTCATCGCACCTGTCATATCGATAAAAACCATTTTGAGTCGGCATCATATTAAACAGTAATCATGAAAACATCCTTACGGCCTACCTGAGAAATCGAGGCGGTGTCCGTCGAGGGACTGAAAAGCTTTCGGATTCAGCGACGAACCCCACCAAAGAGGAAAAGAGATCATTTAACCGTAGGCGCCTCGGGAAATGAAGTAAAAAAGGATCAGCTCAACCGAAGAGGTGAGAAATCGACCGTGAATCGACAAAAACGTTACACAACGTTTGGAGCTTAGGTCCAGCGCCGGAAGCTGAGCTCGTCTGTTAGTTCTTTTTGGTTCAGCGAATGCAAATTGGTTTTGCAATTGATTTTTAAGTGACCGCCACGAAGATATCTCGTGCCATAGCGCTCGAACTTTGCTGTTTAGTCTTCTAAAGACTTTTCATCTGACAGTTGTCGTGACGCACCTGGTTAGCAGACCCCCCCTGAAAGCGTTACCTATGTCCAAACTTACCCAATTTATTTCCCTGGTTAGGAGTCCTAACTTAGGACTCCGGAATGGAACCTCTTTGTCACCAGATGAGGGTCACTTGAAGGTTCAGCCCTCTCTGTTACTCTGTGGTTCAGCCTCTTGTAAATTGGGCCCACTGACTCGGAGCTCCACGAGGTGGGATGCAGCAAAGGTTTCGGTTCCAAGCCGATTCCTCATCTTCACTAGGAACATTTTATGTCTTTGCTTGGGGACACTGAATCAAAAAGTGTTACTCTTTACAGTGTCAAAAATGAAATTTTCACGTAACCCATGTCACGTTTAAAAGCAATATCTGGAGTAGGTACCGTAGGAAGCTGATGTTTGGGAGCCTTGGGTGACAGTACGAGACGACTGACATGACTGGCTTCAACCAGATCAGCTGAGTGAGCAAAATTCAGCCTGTTCGACCTAGAAAGCTGTAATTCAGATTTACTTACATATTATGTAAAAATAAAAAAAATAAATAAATATTATTTATTTATCTATTTTTTTTTTTTTTTACAAAAGAATGTTAGAATAATATTCTTATATTATAAAATACTTCATACCTATTACAAAACATTCCGCGCTGAATAGAGAGAGAGAGAAATTCTCTTAGCGAAAAATGGGTGCGAGCGGTTATATCCGTTAGGTATAGTTATAGTTATAGTTATTTCGGGGAATATTCAAACTAAATGTAGAAAAAGAAAAATCTTGAGTTTTCAAACAGCTGAGCCAGGAGACCAATTTAATAAGCAAAAACTGGTTGAAAGGATTATACTTCCCCTACCTCGCGAACGTCTCGCATAAATGCCATAAAAATTTGGCATTTGAGAGGACGTCAAAATCTTCATCAAAGGTAAGATCTTACCTACTTCAAAAAAATTACAGATACGGCAGGCCTGATACAAGTATAATCCGTGGGAGTAGCCGCTCAGTATAGTGAGTGACCTGCTGCTACAACCCCCCAATGACAAGGGTCACTCGAATGACCCCCCAATTACCTGCCATCGCAGGTAGGTAGGTACCCCTATAGTCAACTTCCGTCTTGTCAAGACAGTTTTGCCGTGTGAGTAGGTACACTACCCCCAACCTTTGTCGGTTTTTTTTTGGTCAGTTGCTTCCCTTGGCCAAACTTGGCTAGTTCAAGCCACAGAGTTACAGAGAACAGTTGGTTCTAGCTGTTCACTAGTGACTGCTTGCTGCCTTCCGTCTTGTCTCGCTGTTTGCCTTGTTTCTGTTCATAAATCGTCATCAAACCTCTGAAGTCAACTTTGATCGACCCTCGGCGTCTACGGGTCCTTACAATCGTATCAAAACAATTTTATTGGCGTCGGAGTGTTCATCATTGTTCCACAACCACCCCAACCCGCTTAAATGGCTAAAAGTGACCTTCGGTGCCTCATGTTTGGTTGAGCAGTCTCTTGTCAGTTTGAACGACGACGGGAAACAAAGTTTAGTAAATAATTCATGTTTTTCAAGACGTGGAAGGGGAGAGTGTTTTCCTTGAGCCTTATAGCGTCTGGTGGCATCCGTGTGGGGGATAAAAGGAAATTATAGGTTTAATTCTCCGGCGAAACGGTTTTTAGTGAAGATGTTCGGAAGGCCGTGGAAATCACTGAAGGCAATTTTGGAGACATCGACGAGAGTATACAAATGGTGAGTTACGTTTTGTGTGTACAAAAATGCTCTATACGAAAAGTTGCCGATATGGGTTGTATGGCCGCTTGTGAATGCAGGTATGGTTAACTATATTTTCACCCTTGTAGGTACTGTGGGACACCTCCAGTCCCCCGGATTATTAAATAATTTTCTGTTATGATCAAGGATGCATCCAATGGAACGCAGATGTGTTTTTCGGTGAATCTACAGAGGGCTGGTAGCTAAAAGTATTCACTCATTCAGCCATACGTCCACACAACTAAATCTTATATTACGGTTTTTATAGGATTTACGTCCTTCCTTTTCCAGCACCAGGAGCGTTGCGCCTGCAAGGTATTCAGTCCGATTGCACAAACCCACGGGGCTCTGTGGGGCTAAAAAGGGGCTATGGAAGCGTTTTTGAAGGGAAAGAAGCATTACCTAGGTCAGTAGACCAAGAAACGCCTAATTTGAAAAGGCGACACATGGTCAGCGGATCCACACGGTTTGTTTTATTTAAATCACAACATCCGGGTCAGCAGATAAAAAAGAAGTTACGTTTCAAACTTGACAAGAAAACACTTTGATGGTTGTTAACTTGATAATATCATATTATGAGAAGGGCATGGCCCAGACCATCAGGTAGGCAATCAGGCGACATTAGTGGCTTAGTATACCTGACGCCTGCTCTCCGTGAATGGTCTGTAGATGGAGAACCGAGTATTTTGTCAATACCATTTGGGAAGCCCTGTGTTATGCTATTATCATGTTGGTGGGATGATGCGTCATGACGAGGGGAGGGGCACAGGAGGAGACGATCGACTCGGGGCATGGGGTGGGGTTAGGAGGGGTTGCGGTTGAATCTTACCGTCTCTTGAATCTAACCAGATAACCTGCATAAAAACACATTATGTGTTAAAAGGGTGCCGTCAGGTGTATTTGATTTTACAGGTTCCCAAATCGCATTGTCGGTCGGTCGTTGGCGTGGAAATCTGGCGGGTCGGCCGTTCAAGTCAAGACGGGCAAAACGGCAGTGTTGATCACGGGATGTGACTCCGGACTTGGGTATGTGGTTGGCTACATTAAGGTCATTTCTTCAAAACGAAAGCGATCGCCAACACATCAATCAGAGGACATACGTTGGTCTTATTTTAGATATTCATTCGCTCGCCACTGCAAAGACTCTCTGGGCCTGGTGGTGATCGCCTGTTGCCTGAACCCGACCAGCGAAGGTGCCACGACTCTCGCCAAAGACTACAAAAAAGGACTCCACGTCGTCCAACTGGACGTCCTCAGCAGACGTTCTATGGAAGACATGAAAACCCAGGTACGGATTTCACCTCAATCTATACATCATGATTGGAGCAATTCACCCATTTTGTCAACATTTAGGTCGAAGGATTGACGAAGACCCACCAGTACGAGATCCACGCCATCGTCAACAATGCCGGAATCATGACGATGGGAGCATTCGAATGGCTCACCTTCGACCAAATCTCTGCTATGGTTAGTACCTACCAGATGCACCAACACATCATATCGTGACAAATCCTCTTAAAATGTATGAAAATTTAAGGTAACAGTCAATCTGCTGGGTGCCATGGGCGTCACCAAATTGATGCTTCCTTTTCTACGTGATACCAATGGAAGAGTCGTCAACATATCGTCACACTGCTCCTTAGCCTCAATGCCCGGTAAAACGCCCGCATTTTCTAACCATTTTCCCCTCTTATCTGAGAATTTGTCTAATTTGACGTTTACGTAGGGCTGTCAGTCTACGGAGCAACCAAGTCGGCGTTAGAGGCCTGGTCAACGGCCTTGCGAATGGAGTTGGAAAAATTTCAAGTCGACGTGGTCACGTTCATTCCGGGCTCGTACGTCATGCAAAGTCAAATCCTTAAAGGTAAAATATTGTGATCGCCACAATTTTGGCAACAATGTTTAGAATAACCTTTTAGAATAATTTCTGCTCCCTCAAGAGTGTTTGCTCTCTTACTATTCAATCGGTTCATGCTTTATCAAACAAATTTCTGCTCCCTCCAAACCGGTTACTGATCACAAATTGACATAAATAATAACAATTATTAGAATTTCTTCAATAAAATTGACATGAATTATTCATTCTAAAATTGGTTCTAAATTGGAAAATTGTTAAAAGAAAATTGTCTTACACAAACTTTTAGAATTCAGTAAACAAATTAACTTATTGGGAGAAGTTGAAAACAGCTCTTCGAGTTTTGTACGTGGGGGGGGGGGGGGGGGGGTGTAGGAAGACCAATGGTCTTCTCCGTTAGCATTTCTGTTGAGTTCAAAATCGAAAAAGGGATATGTTCGGAAAGTACCTACTTCCTCGTAAAAAACGCTGCAAATTTTACACAAGGGTTTATTATTCCAAAAATTTTGGAATAATTAATATAATAATTATATTGCGCATAAAAATTAATTCCGAGTCATTACAAAATAGGAATAGGTACCTATTTTTTAAATAAAAAAAAGAGAAGTTTTTCTGTACGATGTTTGGTCGGATGTGGGACCTCGAAAAAAATGAATTATAATTAATATAATAATTATATTGTGCATAAAAATTAATTCCGAGTCATTACAAAATAGGAATAGGTACCTATTTTTTAAATAAAAAAAAGAGAAGTTTTTCTGTACGATGTTTGGTCGGATGTGAGACCTCGAAAAAAATGAATTTTCGTCCAAAATTACTCGGAAATCGACACCTTATTTGACCTCCTGGGATCCTTCAAAAATCCCATTTGTAGCCCCACAGTGAAATCGATTTCTGGTCCTTCAAGCCAGTTTCTGGTCGCAAATTGACATGCATTTTTGTTACACAACAACTTTAAAAATACACTACCAAGTGGGACTGGCATATTGCTTCCTCGCATTTAAAGATTTTAGCTCACTTAGCTGATCAGGGAAAAGTCATTTCAATCGTCTTTTGTACTCCCAGAAGGGCTCCCTCTCAAATTTCAACGTCCAAGGGTCAACAGGAGAGATTTTAGCTCACTCAGCTGATCAGGAACTAAATTTACAGGAAGCTCTGAAACGCAAAATGCATACGGAAACTTTGACTTGATGACAAAAGTTTTTTCAATCCCAAAAGTGAAAACAATACTTCCGCTACCTTTGGTAGACTTGGAAGCAATAACCATTAAGGTATCAACCCTAGCTGAACTCAAGATTGGTTGCCATCAACTATCAATTTCAAGTACCAGTTACAATATTAGTTTCTTATATTGATTAGTGGGCTGGACCGTTAAAGGGCGAATATAGGTATTTTTATGGACAGAACTGAGATTCATCTGTATACAGGACACGGGAGTTTCAGTACACATTTAAATAGGGGTAATAAACGATGAACCCACCTGCAGGTTATGCGCAGATGAGGAGGAGATAGCAGATCACCTCATCTTTGAGTGTGAGGCTCTGGATCGCAGAAGTTATCTTGCTCAGGAATCATTGGACCGGGGAGAGGTACTGGCGCCACAGGACTTGGTAGGAGGACTATTGAACCTCGACAAGGGCACAGAACTTCTACCGTAGTAGCTCCGAGAGGCAGCACATCAGTCTACAGGCCTAGTTGCAGGAAGTGGGGCGCCCTTCAGGAACCCACTTCCATACCCTCTCCGGTATTAATCTAATCTATGTTGATGAGTTCTAGCCATTAACAGAACTAGGGCATTTTAAATGGATTTGGGCTTTTACTATTACTTCTAATTTTTTCAAGATTTGGACTCGGCCCGTCAGAAAATGTTGCAGTCGATGCCGCCTGATGTCAAACTCGCGCACGACCGCCACTTCGACCTCTTCTACGACTACTTGAGCCGGATTCCCGTCCCCCGACTGGCCTGCATCAATGACGAAGGGTTGATGGACCAATTCGGCAAAGCTCTGCTGAGCTCTGAACCCCAGAGGAGGTACGTCCACGGGCCCTTCCGCTACAGGGTGTACTTTTTCCTGTTCGCCGTGTCCCCCACCGTCAGGATAAGGGAATATTTTATAAGGAAATTCGTCAATTTACCGGGATTTTAAACGATTTTCATTCCAATTTGTGCATCTTAAACACTCAAATTAAAACAATTTCGTTTGGTATTTCAGTAATTTAAGGAATGTTTCGCTCCTCCCCGCATCGCCCACTCCGTTTCCTTCTCCTCTCAATGTTTACTCTGTGGGGAGTTGGGGCTTGTCAGTTTATTTTGCAGCGTATTTCGGGGCATTGGTGAATGGGTCAGGGGGTACGGACCTGATTGAGATCAGCACGAAGGTCCATTCAGCGGGAAGAACCCCCCGAGGAAGGGGATGTAGCCCTTGAAGCTAAATTTACTGACCCGTGGCGGACTTTTAAGAGAGAGAAAAAAAATCGCACAAATCACAGCGATGTGTTGTTCCTCGACATGACGCCGGCCTTTGATCGGGTCAGACTTGTTTTCCAAACTCCCAAAAATATCGAACCCGGGAGGGGGGATTGCGCAGAAAACTCCAGACTTTTTCTCAAACGGGTTTTACCGACTTTGGGCAGCAACGGGGCCTGGCATTCGAAAAGGAACGAGGGTGTGTGTATTTGGGGTAGGGAATCGACCCAGAAAAAAATAGGGCGTGCGAAATGCGAAGTGAGGGCCACCAAGAGATGAGCTACCGTAGCGAGACGAGTCTATTGTTACGATCACGGGAGTTCAGCTCCATTTCGAAAACGGTGAACGATCCTAAATTTGTTTACTCTGCAGAACAGAAGAAGGGTTTGTAGGGCACCCCCAGGCGCATGTGTTGGGTGTGTACCTACATGTTTTGTGTTTCCTGTTAATTTATTAGGTTCGTGGTGTGATTCGGCGGAACGCGTCCAGCACAGCGTCTGCGGTTATGCCGACAGGTGTTTTGGAGGGAGTACAGGTGGAAATTCATCAGAGGCATAGTAACTGGCTTTGTGTAAACACCAATAGCGTCCAGTGAGTCACGTCACGCCAGCGCAGGACTTTTGAAGGTGAGGGAACTGGACTGGCCCGAAACCTACTCACGAGGAAAGTCGACTGGAGCGACTTTTTTTCCACTGGACTGGCATGCCACGGGACGCCAATGGTGTTTGTAAACACCAGGCCAGTTCCCATGTAGCACAGGTCGTCGGGCCAACGTCGGGCTTTGGTCAGCATCGTCGGGTGATGGTCGGTCGAAGGACGACAGCTATCCGACGTCGGCCCTACGGTACTTTTTTGGGCGGCAGGCGCCCATTTCGAACTCGATTTTGCCGACTCTCCGCCGACGTCGGGCCACCCAACTTTTTGGACGTACTTAATTGGGTAAATACATGACGTCCGCCCGACGGTACTCTTTGGGCAGCAGGCGCCCATTTCGAACCCAATTCTGCCGACTCTCCGCCGACGTCGGGCCACCCAACTTTTCGGACGTACTTAATTGGGTAAATACATGACGTCCGCCCGACCTAGACAGCAGGCAACGGGAGAATATACCTAATAGCAATAATTGTAATTATTACACCTAATTGTTAACAATGCTGTTAAGCTACCTACCTATAATAGTACCTAGCTACGAGCGTAGGTACTACCTTGGTAACGTAGCTGAGCGCACGAGATCGGCCAATATCCGCCATAGACGAAAAATACAATAAAGAATTTGACACACGATTCGCTTTCCTCTCCTCAAAAAAAAAAATAATAATAATAAAAATCAAGCTTACAACAAAAAAACAATGTGAAAGACATGTAATGTGTCCATCATGCCGCAAGGACTTGAAACATAAATCGAAGAAGAAGAAACGAATCATGGCGCCATTGGCGGAAGGACCTCCCGGGAAAGTTGTTTTGTGCGAACGGCGTGATATGCAGATCTCGGCGAGAAGTTTTGTGCTGGTTTTGATACCTAGTTGGAAGGCGAGGAAGTAAGTAGTGTTAGTGTTGTGGTGTTGTATTACTCCATAATTCCTTCGACTAAATTCGCAGCGAGAAAACTTGAAGAGGTGAGTGATTCAATGTATTTGCATGCTGACTCTTGATTCTTTTTCTTATCTCTACTATGTACTCCGTGTCCCTGAGCTAACCCCCATTTCCCTTAGGCAGAAACACCGAACATGTTTCACGTTGTGGAATTTGATGATAGAACTGTGGGAATCGTAAGAAATTCATGGTTGACGCCCAGAAAGAAAGAAACATTTTGGCCTCCCTTTAAATTAGCCCATCAATTTAATAGAAGCTTGATGTCTGACGATCAACCCAATGAGGATTGGCCGCTCCACAACATTTCAAGGGTTCAAAAACAATGGTTCAAAAACTGGCTTTTTTCAAGGTTTCTTCGAATATGGTCGCGATTCGTTTAGGAATGAATGTGTATCTTCTTCACCAATGCCAATCCAAAACGATTATAGTTGCATATGTACATACTCGCTATGCTGTTGCTTAACTAAGTGTGCAAACTGTTCCAGGCCATATATGGGTATAGCCCGTCATCTTGCCGAAATTGAGAGACGATTGGATGAAATTAATCACATGCAGCAAAGCATTTTGGACAGGTTTGCTACTGCGAACGACAAACCTCAACTATCCCCATTGCCTGACGAAATCACGATCCCTTGTGTAACTGCGGAAGACGTCAATGCACTTGAAGCCTGGGTGACATCATCCAAAGACAACGAGCAGCAGATAGTAAGTTGACGTTGGATTGAAAAATATTCCTCCAGTCCTTATATAAAATATATATTATATCAGTTTAGGAATGGATGCTACACGCAAATCATGGACACAAATGAAAGAGAAAAAAATCGCCCCATTTCGTCACATCACGCTTCATGATGATGATGATGATGATAATAATAATAATAAATGAACCCATGTGTGTAAAATAAATACTTGTATCTAATGTTTTTTGAAGGCTACAATTTTAAATTGGTTTCAGATAACCCTGATGAGCTCAGTCGGCGGAAAAAAAAAAAACGTTCAACGTTGTCAGGAAAATACTGGAGCGATTTTTCACGAATGCCCTTGCACAAAATTATAACTGGACTGGCAAAAACAATAAGAAACCGTTGGGGACCCTGACGTTCATGAAAAACATTGCCGGTGAGTGAAATGAATCTTTTCAGGTTTTAGCGGATTTTCTTTGAAAATTTAGCTATTTTGTTAGCTCACGCTTAGCAGAATTCTTGGTTTACCATCTAGTTGTGCCCGCAAGGTTTTCAGTCCGATCGCCCAAACCCGTGGGGCGCTATGGGGCTAAAATGGGGCTATGGGAGGGGGCTTTTGAAGGCTTTTAGCCATGGGATCGAGTTTGGTGTCGTTTTCGCAGTATTTTGGACGTAGAATCCATTTTCAGGGGTCCCGGAACGATCCGATTTCACTGTGGCGATCTATAGTGCTTTCATGGGGCTCAAAATGGGATTTTTGAAGGATTCCAGGCAGTCAAATATTTTCGAGTAAAAAATAAAGAATTTTTTTTCCAAAATTGTTTCTATTGACACAGAAATAGTTTTTGTACAGGTAACCTACATCAAAGAATAATAAACCCTTGTATAAAATTTGCAGCTTTTTTACTTAAATTCCAGCATACTATCTAATCCCACATCTCTTTTCAGCTGCTGTGAGGAACAACGCTCATACCCCTACTGCCACCGACCACGATCCAAGTTTGGTTCAAACACGCTTAAGACCGTGATGGAGGGAGAAATGCCCGCCGCAATAACCAGCAGGGTATGCCCTGAGCTCGAAGACCTGTCTGAACGTCATGTACGGCGCTTACTTCGCGCAAGTGCTGTGAATATTTTCAATGAACTTTCTTCGAATGAGACATCAATGGTACGTGGGCCAAATAATTCCTTGCAGCAAGTTGGTAAAAGACTTGGAGAAACCAAAATTTGTCTTACTTCCAAATCCTCTTCAAGGCCAGTTATTCGCAAAGATGGAACCATAAAATTTGTCCCGTTTGTTGGCAGTAGTATTGAAAACCCGTGTGTCATTGGGATTGATTCGGCTAATAATGTTTTTTTAACGAAGGACGGTGTTCCTTTAAAGATCACATCAATTATTCAAGAAACCCCACTCAATTCCTATGGTTTAAAAGGTAAATTTGCAGAAAAATTTGGCAATTTTTTCTCATCCCCTCTGCCCAGCAGTCAGCTGAAAATTTTTGAGGTGACAGAATGGGGTGATGTTTGTAGTGTAAACCAAGAGTCGTTGTTGAAGAAATGCATTTGTTTGTCTCTCGGGGATTCTTGCATTACAATCCCATTTTGTAGTTCAGAACTTTTGCATTGAATGAGCTTTACATCGGTACTTATCGACTGAGTCATTTGTGATATTTCAAAATAGATAATATCTATATATATTATATATAGGCACCTTGGTACTTTCTCGTGCAATGTAAGGCTGTTACATATTGTAAAAGTATTAATATATTAAATTAATGACAATTGTTACCATGAAAATATGAATATTTTTTGAATAATAAAGTTCTTTCTTATAATTTTATAAAAAGTTTTTTTTTTCTTCCCGTTTTTGAAACAATAAATTCATACTCGCATTCAAAACTGAATCATTCTACTCTTTGGCAGCTAATTAATCTTTATCATGCACCTTTCGGGTTTAAACCGTTAAACAAATTATTATAATAATAAAAACTTAAAAACTTAGAATTGAAAATCAGCGGATCAATGATTGAAAAACGTCGGCCCTCGCTGGTATACCTAGTAGGAAAGCGGCCAATTTTTTCTTCTGGCATTGCATAACGGGTGCAAAATTATGATTCGTCCCAGTTTTGCATCCGCTTAAATGAAAGTCAAAATTTTGATTTTTCATTTCAGCGATGCAAAACCGGGGCGAATTGTAATTTTGCACCCAGGTTATGCAATCCAGAAGAAAAAATTTGCCGCTTTTCTACTAGGTATACCAGCGATGGCCGACGTTTTTCAATCGTTGGGCCGCTGATCATTTTGAACGTCGGGCCAACCACTTGTTTAATCGTCGGGCCACTTATTATTTCCGTCGTCGGTCCAACCGCTGTTGCCAACGTCGGGCGGTCGTCGGGAAATGGTCAGTCGGCAGACCTTCGGCAAAGCGGACATGCCGACCGTCCGGCGACCGTCAGCGTCGACGATCTCCCGACGTTGGCCCGACGATCTGTGCTACATGGGTTACTGGCGCTAGTCAACTGGACTGGCCTACTGGCCTCGTGTAAACGTGCAGCTCGGGCTCGCTCGAAGTGTCGAAATGTTGTAAGTCCGGCAGATCCTTGGAAGGGTCAGCAGGGTACCGCCTAGGGTTGCCAGATTTTTTCGGATCATATAAAGTATATCCTGGCTGCAACCTAGGAAAAATAAAGTCGATCTACAGCGCAACATTAATGCTGTGAGAGATGGGAGCTGCAGATCAATAATTGATAATTATTATAATGAATCTAAAAGAGCGGGGTTTTCCTAAGATTTGAAGGTTTGAGCTCAGAATCATGGACGTTCAAGGGAGACCTTGTTAAGATTTTGATCATACAAGATCTGGGAGTGCTATCATCCACTGTGGGCTCTCATTTACCTCGCATCTCACTCAAGTTACCTCGGTACTTCATTAGGCATCCCAAGTACGGCTCAGGCTCTTCAGAAGAATATCAGCGCTCTACAGGATTACTGTGGCAAATGGCGGATGCTGGTTAATCTCAATAAGTCTAAGGTGATGGAGTTTCGCAAGGGAGGGAAACTGATAACCACCGAGTCCTGGAGTACAAGGCGAAGCGATAGAGGTGATCCCACGTTACGAGTAGTGGCGGAACCAGGAGGGTGTGAGACATCGAAATCTCGTTTTAAAGTTTTTTTTTTTGTTATCTTTTTCGTAGCCATTGTGGAACACCGAAATCTTGAAGTATATGGAAGTATTCACTCATGCATCCAAATTTGAAAACAGTTGAGTGTTACCTAGGTAATCAATGCTACCGGGGCATCAAAATATGAAAATAGTTGATTGTTGTCTACGCAATCAATGGTTAGTGGGGTTAATGTACTGTCATGTAGAACATATAACATATAACATACCGTTCTTTTACTACCCACGACGATATATGTATGGATGTAAATAATAAATAAAAATATGAGTTTAATTTTTGTTTTCTTTATATTGAAAAAAATGTAATTCACAGAGGAAGACAAGATTGCTAGAAGATGGAAGGGAAGAAGGAGGGAGGGGAAAGACATGAAATGTCCTAATGCGTTGCAGACTTGTATGCAAGCGTTTTGTTCAGTTGAATCCCATTCTGTAGAGCAATTTTTTGTTTTATTTTTTCAGAAAACTAATCATTATTGAAAAGCGAGTAAAAGTTGTCACAGGCCAGAGTCGGTGGTTGGCTGATGTGCCCCCCCCCCCCCCCCCCCCCCAAGTCGTACATAAATGTGAGCTATCAGCGTTACCCAGAGGACACCGCGAGGAGGTTGCTCACGTAGTCCCCCAATATCAGTGGCGTGAGCCACCTCGTCAAACGTTAAAAAAAAGACAAATGGGGGGGGGGGGGGGGGGGGGTGTACTCATGAGTCTGAAATGACGTAAACTTGAATACAGGCGAGTGACAAGAACTCGGTCCCACAACTGTTTCCGAACGTATACCTACCGATACGATTCGGTCCCAACAAAAAACAACAATTGGTTGGTATTCCATGGAGGCGCCCGCCTAACAATTGTCCCTTTTCAAAAGAAGAGAGTCTCCAAACTCCTTGAGCCTCCTATGCCTCCACCAGTTGATCACTTGACCAACCCAACTATGGATGGACTAGGAAAAACGTCGTCCAGTTCTTTGATCTCTTCAAACTCGTGTGTGTCCTCCTATGTGTGTTCAGATTTTGTCAATGGGTTCTTGGTATGTGTAATAATGTAGTGAGGGGAGGCGGAAATGTAACTAAGTTCTCGACCTCGACGTCAGTCTTTGAAAGGATCCCTCACGATGGGTAACCATGGGAAACCATTACTAAACATTAACCAAATACCCACTGTAGGCACTTCACGAGCCATCCTACCTTCTACCGACCATCTTCCTTTCTTCTGCCAGCCTTCTCTTCTTCCCTTTGGTCCGGCTTCATCCTTGAGCTCCTGTCCGCGTTTTTTTTCTTCTGTTGACTGGGAAGCCTTCGGATCTGCCATGTTAAAGCCTCCGATCACTGGAGAACTGGTGACTCCAACGCGATAGAGTTAAGGGAATTGAACCCGAGCTGATGCGAACATCTGTGAAATGTGAAAATAATGAGAAAAGGATCTAACTCCTGGCCCTGGCATTTATATATAAAGGGAAACCCCTTTTTACAACAAATTATTAATTAGTTATAAAAAGGGGTTTCCCCCATGTGACCTCCTCCTACCCCCCAACTAAGGGGGGCTTTCCCCAAATAGTCACACCTTCCTCACCAAATTGGTTAGGTTACTGGAACAAAGCATCAAGCCTATGGAAACAGGCGGTAAACGTTCCAGACAGAAAACAGGCAGTATAAATGCTCCGTGCAGGAAACAGGCAGTATAAACGCTCCAGGCAGCAAACAGGCAGTATAAACGCTCCAAGCAGGAAACAGGCAGTATAAATGCTCCAAGCAGGAAACAGGCTGTATAAATGCTCCATGCAGGAAACAGGCAGTATAAATGCTCCATGCAGCAAACAGGCAGTATAAATGCTCCAAGGAGGAAACAGGCAGTATAAATGCTCCGTGCAGCAAACAGGCAGTACAAATGCTCCAAGCAAGAAACAGGCAGTACAAATGCTCCAAGCAGGAAACAGGCAGAGGACGTTCCATTTGGCAACAAGCGGTGACAGGAAGACGTTCCAACTATAGAAACAAGTGGTGATAACTTTTCACAGGCAACAGGCAATGTCCAATGGAACTACTTAATTACGTACTTACTTTTGAGGGTTTCTCCTCTTGCCAGGGGCTGCTCAATATCGCCTGACGCCATTCCCTATGGTCCTGACACTGATCCTTGGAGAGCTTGAGGCGACGCATCGAGTGGGCGACCCTTCTTCAGTCGGACTTCTGGAGAACCTGCCCGGGACACCTTTCTGCGGACCTGTAGCATTGGAGTTTCCTCGTGCCCAACGTTTGCTGCAGCAAATTTTCCTTGAGGACAAAACAGAAATTACTCTCCCTCAACGTCCTCTTACCTTTCATAGTTTGCCGCTCCTCTCAAACCATTCTTCCCCTTCCATTGGCAGTATACTTTCAACAATATCACTGAGGATGAGCTGTTTAGTTCGGCCCTCCACTGACAGTACCTAACTGTCAGTGAGCTTGAATTGTTGTGAGCTTGAATTGTTCCTCTGGCTAGTGAAATCAGGGTTTTGATGTCCAATTTGCACACTCCAGACTTGTCAATGATGGAAACCAGAAACTTGAAAGAATGCCAACATCAAAAACCTCTAGGGCAACCTATGGAACCCTAAAAGAAAGAGAGCCAAGAGTAGATAATCAGAACTTACATGTCTTCATTTTTTCAAGGGACTCATCTAAATGTAAAGCTTCAAATAGAGGGCTCACAAACACAACTGTCTTCGATAAAGACAAAACAGTACCTAACTACTCTCCATCAACGTTCCTTCTTACCTTTCATAGTTTGCTGCTCCTCTTCACGCCATTCTTCCCCCACCATTGGCAGTAGCGCCAGACTGAAGACACTTTGGGATCTAGGGCAGCGTTCTATAAATAAACTCACTGAAAGACGAAGCTACTCGCCAAATTATTTGCCTTCCAGGCGATTTTATGCAGAATTTGGTGACACCACTGCTGCAGCAACTCTTGTCTGGTGTCGCTTCGCTGCAGAAAAACTGGATTGGCTCGTAGACAATGAGAAGATATATCTTGGTGGTCTTATCATTCAGAGTACTTCAGTAATGACGCTGATGCTCCCAAGAAGTCTGCCATCGAGGCTGAAATACAAAATGACCGTTTAGCAAGGAAATCCACACTATATCTATTTCACTGTAGACAATCTAACTCACCAACAATGTCTTCTATGTAAATTCAGTCAATGAAGGCAGCACGATCGCAGATGTTGAGGACTGTTTCGTGGAGTCAAACGAAGAAAGCTATAGCTTCGTATACGAAGCTGTAAGCATTACTGAATCGCCTTGTCTGGGGTGCCCGCAGAATCACTTCGCTTCACTGCAGGAAAACTGGATTGACTCGTAGACGATGAGCAGATAACACAAACATAATTTGTTATATAATATTATTATGTTGGTAGTCTTACCCATCATTCAGAGTAGATACCTACTTACTTCAGTAAATGACGCTGACGCTCTCACGTGGTCTGTCATCAGAGGCCAGTTACCAAATGACTGTTCTGCTAAATAAAGAAGACGTACCTAAAGATGAAACAACAATCAGGCCTGGTCGTCATATTCCTCGAGCTGAGCACGGTCCACCAAACTTCACGGATGGAAGTCACAATAAGAGATATTCGGTTTGCACAATGTAGAAGTTAGAGACAACAACATTATGCCCACAACATCAAATATTGTGCCGGTTGGAGAAGCCAACACCTGGCTCCGGAAACCAGCATGAGAAACATGACAATCTACAGCAATTTGTTTCACCAATTACCACATACAAGAAGAAAAGACAAAAACAGTGGAAACAACAACCAGGCCTGGTCGTCATATTCCCCGAGCTGAGCACGGTCCACCAAACTTCACGGATGGACGACACAGTAAGAGATATTCGGTTTGCACAATGTAGAAGTCAAAAACAACAACATTACGCCGACAACATCAAATATTGTGCCGGTTGGAGAAGCCAACACCTGGCTCCGGAACTCAGCGTGAGAAACATGACAATCTACAGCAATTTGTTTCAACAAAGACAATAGTTGTGTACCTAATACCCTAACTGTTTTTTTTTTTTTTTTTAAACCTTGGAGCCACTGGCATGCAATTTACTAAAGAATAGAGATTGATAAGAGAATGTTTGAAGCCTACCACTTCAAAGCACAACATTAGAGCTGAGTTGTTCTCTCTTGAGGCATTTGGGGGGATACTGTTGAGTAAATAAGGGGGGGGGGGGGGAGTCAATTTATGGTTTGTAAGCTGAGGCCACTAATGTATTGTAAACTTATTGTAATTTTTTACCAGCTTTTCGGTGATCATGTGCGTTTTTTTTTTTTTTTTTGTTTATGCAAAAAGAAGTAGGGAGTTTTGGGAGTTCTGAAGAATATTCTAATTCTAATGAACGAAGTCTATGCCTACATGAAAACTACTTATTGTTTTGTGGATTGCAATTAGGTATTGGAATTTTCTACTTAATAGTTTTTGCATATTGCTTGATTTGAAATGGTATTGTGTTGTAATGTGTGTGAGGGTGTGTGCGCGGGCAGGTGTCTGGTGTATATATAACCTAGCAACCTATATAGGGTAGCTAATGTTCTTGATTCTTGAAACAAACAAAATGTGAAATGTGACTGTGGATAAAAGAATTTCTTCCTTCAGCTGAAGTTCTTGAAGTTCATGAAGTTCAACATGCAAAATGGGGGGGAAAGAGACTAATTTCCAACAGTGGCTCCATAAAATGGCATTCAGGTTGGGAAGTATTTAAGCATTGAATGTTCAGATTGACCATTTGACGAATTTCTTAAGGGTTTTCTTGAAAACTCCAAATAGTGGAAAATGAAACTCAAGTGAGTAGTGACCATCAAGGGCACAAGAATGTTGAAAAGGAACTTGAATGCCATCTTGAATGGTTTGACATGGTTTTGAATTATACCTGGCTCAATAAGTGTTTTATGAGCATGCCTGAAAAAAAAAGAAAAAAAGAATGAAATCGTTTTTGTGATGTGAAATTGTACCATGCGTTTCAACAAAATGTTCGCAGAATTTACTCACCAACCAAACCTTGTCTATGAAGCGTTCAGGAACTTTGGAGAAACTCGGAATATACCCCCACACCCACCCCCCACCCAAACGCCGCGAGACTTGGGAGCATTAACGGACACTCGCGTCTTGAATTGATGTGGCAGCAGCAGCAGCGATGGCGACGCAAGTTGTGAAGTCGACAAACGCAGCGATGGCCGAGGAGGTCTGATTGAGTCTAGAAGTCTTCTTTTCTTCTCGGTGGTGTCAAAACAGGAAGTGTGTTCTTACACTACCATCACTGTGATAGCCCACGCGCACAGACTGGCATTGACGCTCTTCAATCGTTACGTGCCAATGATAATATATACGCCTGACTGTCGAGTTCAATGCTACTGGTAATTAACACAGTAGAAACGTTCCGAGTTTTGTTTCTCCCTGGTTGGCGTACCTAGTCCCCCCTCCCACCAGAGCCTACCTACACAATCAGCCCCACCATCCAGATCGAACCAAACTCAAACTCCATCACTGTGCCAGTCCACCACGCCTGCCACTAGCCTCGGAAGTTCAGATCCGTTTACCGAGTTTACCAGCCATCGATAATTGGAGCTGACCAACCAATGCAACCTTACTCTCACAGTGACCACCCACTCACATGCATGGCGAATCACCATGGCAGAAGTGATCTCCAGCCTTGCTAACCACTTCAGCCACTTCATCCGCCCTAAGACTACCTACCTACCCGAGACCTAAAGGGACAGACTATAACTAACTTACAATCTATAATCCACGCGGCAGGCAGGCAAGGAGGCACAGCTTCGCAAGCTATCAAATAATGAATGGCAGGCTGGATCCTACGAGCTGGCTTATCCTTGCTGCGTACCACGTTTACCTACTAACCGTTTCACACATCCTGTTGACACCACCTAACTAGCCTACGCGCACTTAAACACAACACTGCACTTTAACACTCCGATGAGGCCCAACGCGGTTGCTCCTATTTACGCTCCCAAGATCAACTAATTTCAGTCCATTCACTGATTCACACTCCACTTTATCTGAATTTTAGAAATAAATTTTGATTTTTTAGTAACTCTAGTTGATTCTGACACCACTGATTTGGTGGTGGTGAGCGCTTTCAATGTGAGAACCTCATCGTCTGATCATTGATGACGTTATCACATCGAAAGCGCTCGCAACCACCAAAACAGCCAATGATGAAGAGCTATGTAATCACTGGCGGGCCTAAAAACCCTTTACATTCAATAACATTATGATTTCTTATTTAATTTGATTGGATGAACATTGCGAATCAGTTATTTTATCGATGGAATTTGGAGAATGATTTTGTGATTTGAATGGCGCTTGATTCAGGGCAACAGAATAAGGCACCAATCGCTTGGTGGAACTGAGGGGTTTACTTTTAGTTTATTATTCTTGAAATAATTCACCTATGTTTTCGCGACAGAGGTCGACGACTCCGATCGGCATCAAAATTTGACATTATCCGTTTCAAGAGGTCTACATTCTAAATCCAATATGTCCGTCCGCCGTCCAGGCCGTTTTGGGCTGAGGGAATTTTTTGACAAAATCCTTGGTTTAGCATCTGTGCCAGCTACTTACCAGTTGTGCCGGCAAGGTTTTCAGCCCGATCGCCCAAGCCCATGGGACGCTGTGGGACTAAAATGGGGCTACAGGAGGGGTTTTTTGAAGGCTCTTGGCTATGGGATCGAGTCAGGTGTCGTTTTCGAAGTATTTTTGGACGTGGAATCCATTTTTTGGGGTCCCACAATGATCCAATTTCACTGTTGCGATCTGTAGGACTTTCATGGGGCTACAAATGAGAATTTTGATGGATCCCAGGAGGTCGAATATTTTTCAAGTAAAAAAAAAAAGTTTTAAAAAAATGTTTTGAAAAAAAATCCAAAAATTTTATTTATTTTTGAAATATGATGATTTAACTTTTTTTCATTGGCACAGAATTAAATTTCTGCATAATTAACCTATATCAAAGAATAATAAACGCTTGTGTAAAATTTGCAGGTTTTTTTTTTTTTTACTTGAAAAATATTTGATCTCCTGGTATCCATCAAAAGTCTCATTTTTAGCCCCATGAAAGTCCTATCGATCGCAACAGTGAATTCGGATCGTTGCGGGACCCCGAAAAATGGATTCTACGTCCAAAAATACTTCGAAAACGACACCTGACTCGATCCCATAGCCAAAAGCCTTTAAAAAAAACCTCCCGTAGCCCCATTTTAGCCCCATAGCGCCCCACGGGTTTGGGCGATCGGGCTGAAAACCTTGCGGGCACAACCTGATGGTAAACCGGGTATTTTGTCAAAATTTCAGATTTGTAGAGTATAAAAAAGAAATCCTACCGCCTAAAAGAGCTCGGACGGCGGGGGGTCATTAGATTTTTGGAACCTACCCTTCTTGAAATGTGAAATGACAAATTTTGAAGCCGATTCCAAAAAAACTCCCGAGAATAATAAAACAAAGTTCAACAAGAGAGAGGGATAATCCCTCAATGAGATCAATTTGAGGCCAAACTAAATAAAACAGTCAGGAGGGTTTGTAAGCTCCGCGAATAGAGAATACCGCGAGTGAGAAACAATAATTATTCGTAAAAGATGAATTGAAATCATCAGTTCTTACCAAATAAGTCACTACCTATGCGATTTTCGTCTAAAACACGGCAACGCCACAAGTTTCTTCCAATTTGTTTCTCTCCCGTATGATCATATCACATAGTGCGATAAGTGGAGGCAATTTCAAATGAATTGGGCTGAAATTACATTTAAGCTTAAAAAATACCCCAACACATCCTCCCCGTCGAGCTGGTGGGAGATGACTGAGTGATGACGAGGACGGGCCACACCCTTCCCGGGAATTCGACCTGGCGTGTTGCACGAACCTCGCTAGCGTTCGTGTAAGGTCTACACGTATAAGTCTACTGCGTGTAAGTCTATTGCGACAAACATAGACCTCTCAGAGACTCTGTGGTTCCGCGAGAGGGCTTCAACTTGGTAGGTAACAATGAATAAAAATAATATTAATGATTATTATTGTTAGTTAAGTGCCTATACTAAATTTTTGACTCCCCTAGGACTCAACATTGCCCTTAAACAACTCATGATGCGAAAATTTCATGAAAAAAGTGTATAAAGTGAATAGTGTTAAGTACTATTTTTTGATAGGTAGGTAGGTTAATTCTGAACCTACCTAATCAACCTATAGGTAGATTCAGATTTAAAAAAATTAATTCTGTAACAAAGGAAATACTTTTGAAAAAATTAAAAATTAATTCTGCACTAAAGGAAATATTTTTGAAAAAAATTAAAAATAGTTACTTACAGGGCTATCGCTTGAAGTGCCAACATCACAAGGAGAGAGCAACGGCAGCATCTACAGCTTCATTTATCGTAGGCCCCAAAGTATTTTGTCAGGCGATTGTTTGGGGCTCCCTCGCAACACGCCAGACAATTTCGTGTGACTGGAAACGGAGGCGACCCCCTCCCCCCCATTCGTGCGTGCCCTGCACTATGGGTGCAGCTGCTGATCGATGCTGGCGATGCTCGCTTTACATTTCCTTCGATTGGTGGGAGCTGAGCTCATTGATGGACAGCTAAGGTGGTACAGGGATCTCCAGAGGCTGTGAGATTAGAGATTCGCCGATTCTGGCTGTTGGAAGGCCCCTGGAGACCCTACAGGAGAGGTTAGATGCCAAATGGATGATGTCTTTTCTCGCAAAAGCTGGGGCCCCGCAGGATAGGATAATCTATTATACCGCCTTCTTGACCTAGGGGTTCGATGTGTGGGCTTGACACCAGAGACCCAAAGGCCATGTTGAGGTGAGTCTGTTGAGTCCGGGGTATCCATTCAGGCTGAATGGCACACAATGAGCTGATCGCTGAGTTCAGTTGGTCTTAGTTTCTTAGAGGTGGGCTTCATGAAGGTTGGGTGGGTGTTGGTCTTCAGGGTGTTTCTGCTCAAATTAGTGGATTTCAAAATTTTGAAACAATTCATGCCTGGGTCTTTCGTTATTGTTTTCTTCGTTTCTGTCTTCTTCTTGTGTCCCCCAATTAAAAGACAAACGGGTAAAATCAAGACCAGAAGTTTTGCACCGAAGTTTGAAACGTGTCCACAACCCTATCGGTAGGCGACGTCCACCATTCCGGATCATACGGTTATTTCCTCCCTTGGAAAACAACACATCACGTCCGGCCAGGTTCACTGCCAATGACGCAGAGACGAGCAGAACTTACACGTCTAAATTTACTCGCCACCTCGACAGGTGTGCCGGCGATCTTGAAAACCCCCTTTTTTCAAGTGACTTTGGAACCTCTTGAATGATGAGATGACGTCAGACCCAAGTAAACACGCTCTACGAAAAACCAAGTTGACGAATAGGGAAACAAACAACACGACACTTTCATATTAAAATACTTATTTTCATGAATCATTATGTACAAATCGAGCCTTTTTGTCAAACTGCCCGGCAACCACTCTCTTAAAATTAAAAATTGTCTTAAGACGTTAACAAAATGTTTAATACTGCCAAGAAAACGGGGTGCTACCCAAAAAATAATTTCCTGCCGCAATGGTCATAAAAAAAAAAATACAAATAAAAATCAGGTTAGGGAGTGTTTTAATTGAACTAAATGAAAAATGACCTAACTATAGTTAAAAATGCAATTAAAACAAATTAGGGCGAATTGAGCTATAAGGTGGGATTTGGGTAACCAAAATTTCGTTAGAAGTGCAAATACCGTATTTGTGAATGTGGTCGAGACTACGATATCAGAGTGGAGAGCTGAGTAACCTCATTTTATGGGATCTTTACCACTGCCACTGCATAAGTAATTTCATATTTTAAAATGACCACTTGGAGGGACAACATCAAGAATAGCTTAAACAATTAATTTCTTCTTCAACTTTAAAAATTATTATAAAAACAAAGTTAAAGTACTTCGGAGTTGGCTGACTAACTCAGCGTCTGCTGCCTGTCGACGAGGGGAACGGGCGAGGGGGCGTTGGAGGGAGCGAGTTGTTCCTTCATGTAGTTTCGGATTTCCTGGATCGGCTTCGTCAGGGCGACGAGAACGTCGTCGTCCCGCCTCTGAAACAATCGGGGAGAAAGTGAGACGGAAAATTTCGCGAATTTAAAAGAAATTGTGAAAAATTTTTTCGAGAGGTACCTGGAAGAGGATTTCAGGTTCGAAGTAGACGAGGCCTTTTTTCTTCGCTGCGATCAGAAGTCCGACCAGTTTGTCGTTGATGCGAGTGTACATCTGGAATAATGGAAACAAACGTTAAATCCAATATGATAGCCTGGGATGGGAAGAAGGGTCTATCCCTGGAGCACGAATTATTATTACAATTTCTCGAGCAGGGGTTGGAATTAATGCCATTTCCTCTAGAGCGCTTGCACACTCATTTGGTACTAGTCCTGGACAGGGAGTTGAACAATACCCATAAGGACTCGTGGAGATGTTGCTACTTGCTCTGCAGGTCAGGACGTTTAACACTAAACCTCGGAATGCTGGAAGAGTTCTCAGCGGCATCCACAAGTACTGATAAAATTTCAATGATGGCATAATTTTCTTGTACGAATCCCCGAGTTGTTTATTAAATAAACAACAAATTTTGTTCAAAATATACTGCATTTTTTCCAAATACACTTTTGGCCAACGCTTAAGGACGCCAGCCATTCTGTGGCCTTACACTTGGCGACGGTCCGTTAAAAATATTATAATGGGTCTCATCGAGCTTTTCGTCCGCCATCAGTCATTTTCATGCCATTACGACTTTGCGTCGGTGGGCCAAAAGATGCGGGCGTCTGTCGGGGTCCTGCTGCCAAAAAACCCGGTACCCAACCCGGTGCCAAGATGTTTCTGGGCAGGAAACCCCCGTCGGTCCCCATCGTCAGAGATGACTATCTATAGACGTCGAATGGACCAACTCAGACGGAGTGGGGCGCCATTCAGATCGACCTCCGTCAAGGTGCCTTTTGTCGTGATGTGTAACATCAGCAGAAATGTAACCGACCTTGCTGATATAAGGCATCACGTTGGAAGCTGCCTTCCGCCAAACTTTGTTGGTCACCCTCTGTCACCAGGAATTTTCATTGTTTTATTTTTATTAACAAAAACCACTAACCTCAAGGGCGCAAATTCCTTAAGGAGACGGTCTATTGGCAGCCCTCCTGCACATCCGCTGTACTCCACTAAATTCGTTTCCGACGCTGAACACCCCTTTTTACATTAAAAGCTCTCTTGGGGGGAGAGGGATAACCTTGGCCGTGTGGAATGTGATTTTAAAACGGCCCATTCTGACCGGCGCCTGGCGGCGTTCTTCGAATTTTTTTGTCGCACGAATTTCAACGTTTGAACAGCGACGAAAAGGAATATATCACGTATCCCATTTGGCTGGGGATTTGAAGTGAGTTATAGACTTCCCAACGCAAACTAGAGCAAGAAGCCGCTAATTTAATATGTCAATAGTTGGTTGTTGAAAAACTCTGGAAATTGTATTATACGAAATTGGATTTATGTGGAAATTGAACATCGTAGTAGAGCGGTTCTTCGTTCAAAAATCTCGCTCGCCACTTTGAGAAACCCCCTTCAAAAGCCAAATCTGTAACCTCATAATAGCCCCTCAAAGCCCAACAAATTGATCGTACGCCCAAAATCACTTCAAAATCGGCACCTCTCACCAGGGCCAACCCCAGTGGCGCCTGTTCGGGTAACCCTCTTCCGGTTGTCTCTCTTATTATTCGGCTTGTAGTCCAGTAAAAAATGCCAAGCTCGAAATCGTTTAATCCCTTCAATTAGGTCTGAAAACAAGTACCCTGAGTTTACTCCAACGCTGGAGGTCTGCGTTTTTTTTATGGCAGCCAAAAAACATCGAAATCTTCGCACTTTTTGACATTTTATGTCTTTGCTTTGGCACATAAACACAAAAATCGTCACGAAAACTGTTGACGAAAATTCTCCCAAGCCGTTTCTAGGGAAATGGAACTTGTTTAGACATAAAATGTCCCAATGTGTTGCAGACTCGTATGCAAGCGTTTGTTAAGGGCACTTGGTACCCCCAACATTTTTTTCCCCGACTTTTTTGTTTTTTCTTCTTAAAAAAAACTACATTAAATACTGAAAAAAATGGTATATTGCAAAATGCTTGAACTTCAATTAAAATTATTAAAAAATAGCTCGGAAGGTGCCTGCATCAACTCTGGCACTTCTTCTTTCTCCGTCTAATCAATGGAAAAACAAAACACGCTCAGACAGTCACCTTTCAGTTTTTTGGCTCTCCTGAAAAGTTGCATTTTTTTACGGATATGACCCATTTTCTCGGGAACCACTCAACCGATTTACATTTTGTTTTTTTTATTTGAAAGGCCATGTAAAGATCTAAAAACGTGCTGAAACACATTTTTGAAATCGTGCAGTATTTTTCGTGTACAGGTCAAGCAAGGGGCTCCAGAACGCCGTTGAAAATTGTCAAGTTTGCTCCTCTGTTGTAAATCTCCAGATCAATATTTTCAAAATCTGTTTCAGCACGATTTTAGATCTTTGCAAGGCCTTTCATACAAAAAAAAAAGCAACAAAATCGGACCAGGGAGTGCCGAGATTTTGGGGCACGAATTTCGCTGTTTTAAGGGGGGGGGGGGGGGGGTACCAAGTGCCCTTAAGATTGTAAATAAGTAAGTGATTTTAGTCTTAACTCTCCCTAAATTAAATTTAGGAGATTGAATTAAACCCGAAGCGGTCCATCAAAGAAGTTTCGTTTTTTTTTTTTTTTCAGTTTGTCGTTTATACCTTCTAAACTAAGCCCTTTTTCACACATGCTTATATCTAGTCAATGAATGAGCATTTAATTCTGCGTCGAGTGACCCCCTCAACTTTGAAATTTGACCAATTTATAAGGTAGTAATCGTCGGCTGAAAGTCGCTCATTTTTTCCTCTTTTGCGTGTAATGTGTAACAACGTTTACTCAACTAAAACTTTCAAACTCCTATCCTATAATTTAAAAAAAATTAAACAGTTGAAGAGAATCTAACAAATACCTTCAAGAGACAGTTTTTGGAATTTAGCAGATAAAAACATTTAAAATTGGCCAAATTTCTACATTGATGTGATCTTCAAAATTTCCCTCGTATTCTCTTCAGCTTTTATTCCACAGTTTATTATTTATTTTTTTAATGTTACTACTGGTCATATTTCAAAGTTGAGGGAGTCATTCGACGCAGAATGAACAATTATTGTTTAGAAGTTATAAGCGGACAACTGAAAAAAGTGCGACCATTTCTAGGATTTTGGGTGCAATAAAAACCGCAGACCTCCTGCGATGGTGTAAACTCAGGATATTTGTTTTCAGTTAGGTCTGAAGGGAAACCTTCTCCCGACAGACCCCCGCTGGGACGTTGAACGGTCAAACACGTTCAAAATTACTTGGAAACGACACCTCTCTCAACCCCTTGAAAGACGCCCCTTTCAGTCCCATTCCTGCAGGGATATCACACTCTCGGATCTCCACAAATCGTTTCTAGGTCCCTGGCCAAAACCCTTCAAACATCAGCCCTTCATCTGCAGCCCATTTACAGCCCCTCCGAGCCCCACTACCGGGGCCCGAAATGGTCGCATTACTGGCGAGTAGTCACCGCAACGGAATTCAACAAAGTATTTTCGGCCCCCTTAACCTTTGTTCACCTCTGGCGGTCAATGTTATGGCTGTCATGAGTTTGGCACCCCTGGCCGAAGCTGGCTCGCCAGATGGTTTCAGTCCCTCTCGAATGAACCTAATATTTCACATCAAAACCCACTTTAGAGATAACACCAGCCTTTTAAATCCTTCGAAAACGCCCTCGGAGCCCATTTTCTGACGACACTGTTGAGTTGGTTAGTGATTTTTCAGGGCGTTGTGCGGGATTAGTCTCCGACAGCCGGGATTTCTGTTCAAAGGTTGGCAAACGAGGAAGTCACATTCCTTGGGAGCCTGCCAGTTTTTCGGGAAGCGTCTTGAATGACCGGGCAGTTGGGTCAGAAAATTGAACAAATTTTGTATGGTACCTACCAAACCAAGGAATATAAAAATCAACCCACAGCCCTCATCACAGGCTCACTTTTCCAAAGATGACGTCATACCGTTGACAGTAGTCTTAGATAAGAGGAATACACCCACATTTTGATTAGGTACCGTCACAATTCACTCTCTTACGACGATATTTCAAACACTAATCCTTTTTCTGTCCAATTATATTTTCCCGGGGTGAACCACCCAGAAGGAATTCTTGGGCTAGAAACGAGAAAATGTCAATTTAACTCTACCGCTCCATCACGGAGGTTTAAGCCTTTCAACAAGGTTTAGCCCAGAAGATAGATAATAAGAGGCAATGAAAAATAAAAGCCGCCTATAAATAGTTTCGAACGTATAGAAAGGCGCCATCGTCCCCCGCAAAAGTCTCTCAAAAAGAGACTCTTGGGACGAGTTAAATTAGACTGACAGGATCGATTCGTCTCGGAAAATAATTTCACTTTGAAGGCCCGATTTGCCTTTTAAGTTCACGAAATGGGACGGTACGGATTTACTGCTGATTCAACAAGTTGGCGAGGTGACCTCGAATATCTGGCCCTATTTGGCACAGAGAAGAGCAACGAAAATTGTAACTGTTACAAAACTTGCTTTATGTCGAGTTTTTAATACGAGGAATATCAATAACCCTTTAAATTTTTCCCTCGTTGAATCGAGCTGCTGTTGAGCAAAGCGGGAAGTCAAAGTGAGATTTTCAATTTTCAGCTTTGAAAAATGAAAAATTGTGAGATCATCCATGTTTTGAGTAGCGCTTAAGTCGATTTTGAGGGTAGTTTTCTTTCGGGTTCTTTGTGGCTTGGTCCACAAAAGATCGCCCTGAGTCAAATGAGACTAACCGCAAGTCAACAACCAACTATCTGAATCTTTGAACTTAAAATCTTCACAAAAGCTTACACTTCTGTCTTTGTATTTATCCAGAGGTTCAATTAATAAAAAATCAAAATCCTGGTTTCGCGACTTGACTGAATTAATTTACCTATTTAAAAAAGCTCACAAATCTTTCCGAATGTCCACCATCTCCTCCATCAAGAGATGGATCTCGCTGGGCAAGGTATCGATACCTGAATTCTCTGAGCAGGTCCCAAAGAAGTTAATTATGCCTTCTGCAACTTCCATATTGCACAATGGGTATATCCAGCGAACACACTGCTTCTTCCTTCTTGAAGAAGCAGAGGGGTCATTTATCGCTAAACCCTTGATTGAATCAATCAGGACGATCTTGAGATAGTGGTTGCTGAATCTGGCTTTCCGTCCTTGACTTAGTGCAAGCTCCTTTGAACCTCAAAACCCATCGGATGACGCAAGTTGGTAGCTCTGCATTCCTATCCAGCAACTTGGCTATCCCATCCCAGTCCACCATCTGGCACAGCGGATTTCTCGACCCCAAAGTTTCTCCCCTCATATTCGTCATCCAGGAATGTTGGACTGCCTCCAAATGGCCAGTCAATGGTCAGGCCAGGACTTCTGGCTTTCCACGTTTCCACTAACCCTTTCGCAACTGAGCCTTTGTGGGAGCTGAACATTGCTTGAACCCATATAATAATGTTTTATATATAATAAAGGGTATTTGTAAACCGTTACAAAATATAGCCTCGCGTGTTATCTCGTCTATGGCCCAAGCACGCCACTTTTCCTCATGCGGTATCTCGTCTCTGGCTCAGGCAGGCCGCTTCTTTTTACTTGATACCTCGTCTATGGCCCAAGCAGGCCACCTTTCCTCATGTGACATTAAATGTCGAAATTTTCGTCTCTGGCTCAGGCAGGCTGCTTCGGTTTGCTTGATATGTCGTCTCTGGGCCAGGCAGGTGGCTTCTTCTCTCGTTGTATCTTGTCTCTGATCCAAACATTATCCATTTCTTCACAAGCTCGTGAACGGCCGTATCGACTGTCCTCCGTTGCTGGCGGAAATTCGTCTCTCCATCCCTCGCATCTCCAGTCGTCGGCCTGAAATTTTCCACGTCCCTTTTTCTGCGACGAACTACCTTCTAAATCGACCACTGCATCGCATCCCCCGTTCTGCAAACCTCTTCTTAAATTTGCACCCATATTTTGACTTTTTTAATAGTCCCCTGTCATCTCTGAAATCTCTAGTGCTTTCTTCTCCCGCCTTGTTTTGACTATTATCTCCAAATTGATCCACTGTCTTCATAAGTTATATCACCGCTACATTACCTATTGCTGTTTCTGGTAAAATCGTTCTTTTTCTTGAATGTATAAGTTCCTGTGTACACTGAATTGCTACTTTTATTATGCTGTTGTAAATTGGGCTTGCCCGTTAATAAATAAATAAATAAATAAAGGGACCACTACTTCTTGCAAAAAATCTCGGCGCTGGTGTGAAAGGTTAAAGGGACAGCCATGCCGTTGTGCATGATCAGTAAGGGTCCCAAGCCAATAAACTTGACGAGCTACGATGGCCTGGCATCGATACCTACTCCTGCATTCTAAGAGGCTTGAATACATACTTGCAGCTGCCAGCGATTAAGCAAATTGGTTCTGTCCCCACCTCCAAATAAACGAAGTAGTCAGGCTTGTTTCACGTCAGCAAGAAAATGGTTTTCATAAAGCACCTAAGTACAATGAGTTTGGTTAGGGAGAGAGAACGACTCCTCTGCTGAATACTAAATTGTTTATTCAGGTAAACAATTATAGCGTGGGGACCGGTTTCGAGCAACTAAGCTCATCTACAGCCCTGACAAGAAAACCATTTGTCATTAGCATCACAAGGTTCACATCATTAGGTTCACTGGCCATCAGTCATGGAGCCAATTTTAACAGTGTGTCCATATTCCAAAATTACTATTGTCAAGTTACCACCATTCTGGACCGTTTTCATCAGTTATAATTTTCACCATTTGTGCTTGTTCATATACCTTCAGTATAATATAATTTAGAGTTTACATTGTTAATATAATTTTTATGGTTTTTTCTCTGATGTTAATGACAAATGGTTTTCTTGTCAGGGCTGTAGATGAGCTTAGTTGCTCGAAACCGGTCCCCACGCTATAATTGTTTACCTGAATAAACAATTTAGTATTCAGCAGAGGAGTCGTTCTCTCTCCCTAACCAAACTCATTGGATTAGACCTCTGCACCATCGGCAAACAACCACTTTGTCAACTAAGTACCTTTTCAAGGGAAGCCCCCCCCCCCCCCTCCGGTCAGCGGAATCCCGTTTCCGTTTGGCCCGCAGATGGTTCCCAACCCTTCCAAGACCACAGCCTTGAATTGTCAGCAAATGACTTAGCTCCACGGCCCGGTGCAACCTGCATTAAAAGAACTGTCGCTAATCGTTTAACTTGGACGGCGTTCAAATCCTAAAATTAATTTCTCCGACGATGCACCCCCCCCCCCCCCCCCTCCGCCTCCACAAAGCCAATTTGTTTTAATATTCGTCAAAATAAACGGACCCTACAAGCTTATATCGCGGGCCCGCAAGAAAACTGACACAACTCAGAAACACCAAATTGTTCAGGAGAGCGAAAAGAAATATTTCCTTTTTTCAGCTTCCTGTAATCGAATTAGGCCAGTCATAATATGACTGTACTATATTATAGTACACTAAAAAAGGCTAAAAGCGCAAACTAACGACGCGTCGCGACGGGTAGGTAGTTTCCATTTTTTGATAGGCACGTTGTTTGGGTTGTTATCAGAAGCACGTACCTACCCTGTTTTGCAGCAAAAAAATATAAAGAAATCGTCGAGAACTTTGTGAGCAACTCGAAAAACCGCGAACAATAAATTTTTGTGAGCAACTCGATAAATTTTTCAAGAATTGGAGCACAACGCGAGCTGAGTACCCACGTACGGTTGTCAAGATACAGCCTTTTGAAAATAGGCGATTTTTCCAAATAATTTCAATTTGAAGTTTTGGTCAAATTTAGACCCGAATTACGGCCAAAATACTTATTCTACGAGGATATTTGTCTCGAGTGAAGTTGAAGGAAATCTATTTAGCTTTCATTGAGTAGAACTCTGTAGGTCGAATGGGAACCGAGAAAACGAATTTAAACCAAAACAAGAAATGCCCAATCTGACACGGCTCGGTAAGCGGAAACCCGTTTTTCAGAACGTTTTCGGCTGTTGCTCGGAAACCATTGTCCCGATTCTAAATTTCTTTTTTCCCTTGAAAGCTGAATTAATTTTCCGTCGCAGCTATTCTGTCAAAAACGTATTTTTTCGCACATTTTTGCCCATAACTCGGGAACGGTTTGTCCGACTTTAATTTCTTCTGTACTGCTCCCTATTAAAATTCAATCAGCTTCCACCAGAAACAAAGAAAATTAATATCCGACTAACTTTTCCCGAGTTATAGGCAAGATGAGACGCGTAAATCTCATAAACTCCTTTTACACACACGAACATCGTCACTCTGAGATGTGTCGTTGTTCAAGAGCCATCACATTCCGTTTTCGATGACGGCAAAGTAACCCATCACTCACTCTAGCGGTTTTCCGTGCAACTACGTTTATGACACTTCCTGTTGCAAGATATGAGTCATATCATATGACTAGCCCAATCCTATTTGTTGCAATAGAACGGAAATTAAAATTTTTCGAATTGTGTCATTTGATATTTGATATTTTAAAATAATTAAGCTATATAATGAGACGCTCCCATATTTTCCGTTTTAACGAGAGGTTCGAGGCAGAACTCGACTACAAGATTCTGCATTTTTCCGTTCCCATAAATAACGACTTTTATTTCAAACGGGGAGGAAAAAGCACGAAGAAGACCCTGAGACTGGTTAAAAGATGGGTGTTCGACATAAAAACGCGATATATTTAGATGTTTTTTCGGTGGAAGGAATGCGGAATCCGAGTAAAAATACGTCCTTCCACGCAAATCAGCGCTGAGGAAGGACAAATAGTCCGTTTTTGGTGTGAAATTTCATGGATTCTGCTATTTAAGGACACTCGCAGTTTGAGTGGATCCGTTGATAAGGCGACATCACGGAAAATGACGTTTTCTGGTCGCGCTTCCATTCTTAAGACCCAAGTCAGCGGACTTGGTCGCTGATCGGATGGACCAATTTTCTAACGGATTAAATAGAGTCGTGCCCCAGATAAGATCGAGGAGTTTTTGGCAGTTGGCCGAATTCAATGCAGAACAAGACTCGGAATCTGCCTCTATTTGGCACTTCCTAATTTCGCGCGTGGGCGGCCCTCTTTAGGGCGATAGGAATCTCAAGAGGATTTGTAATTTCCCAACTTGCAGACATGACTAAGTACCGGGTAAAATTCATTTTGCAAAAAAAAAAAAAAAAAAAAAAAAAAACTGGCCTGAGTAATGGAACTGCTTATTTGGTCAGGTATTGCCAACATTGCCTGATGCGAATTTCACGCTATATCGTTCTAGTCAGGCCCATTCAATCAGATTCATTAATTACCCAACAGGTGAAAAGACTGGGTGTGTGCCAATTTACTCAAATATATGTACCGAGGGAATGTCGCACAGCGCCAATTCCGTCCGGGTATTCAGACGAGATGAACCCAAGTTAATTGGTTGGTGACAAAAAGCTGATTCCAAACTCGGAGCTATAGATCTTGTTTTTTTTTTTTAAATCAACTGAGCGGCACTCGTGTGTCTTGCGGTGTGCACGTGAAGGTGCAGCTATTTATGAAGAACCCGAGACAATAGATCAATTCTTAGCGATAGGTGGGAATTGTTGGCTGGTTGGCAGCATGATGATTTCAACATTGCAGGTGGCAACTTAACCGTCTTGATCGTACGGATGTTAATAGGTGGAAGACTTATGGCACCTGGACTCACCTCAAACAGGTCGCCAAAGGTGACTACGATCGTGTCCTCGTCCATCTCTTCGTCCTCGTAGTCCGGGTCGTTTTTCCTTTGTTTCATCTGGTAAGAGCCCAACTCGTGGATGAACTCGCACAATTCCAGGATCTCCCTGTAGATGTGACTTTTCGCTCGCATTCCCCTCTCTTCGGTCTTGGAACCCGCGACGGGCCTGAAAATCAAAATCAATATTGAGCGTGACGAACTGCCAGGGCTGTCCTCCCCCTCAAATCTTGTAGGTAGTCTTGTAAACATGTTGTTCGCCAATTGCGACAGGAAGTCGGGATGGGAAGGCGTCTATAGTTAGACAGTTTGATCCAACCGTAAATAAATTCCCCCCACGCGATCGGTGAATGAAAGTTTGTCTGGCAGGATGGTCCAAGATGGACGGGGGTCAATTCTGGTTCCTGATCTGAAATGTATGCAAGTAAAACGTGAGTAAGTAAATAAAAGAGCGGTTTTAGGCAATATCGCCAAATCGATGAGGTCAAAAATTCCTCCAGAGCCCCCTTCCCCCGACCACATGCCAAGGGGCCTTCTCGGAACATCGGGAAGGTATCACTTGGCTTTTCAATACCTTCTCCATTTCTGCGGCAGTAATGGTTTACACGGAGAAGATTTTGAAAAGCACAGCGATACCTTTCCGATGATGGTAGAAACTCTAGGTTTGTTCAAGGTCTGACAGCGTCTGTCGACAGAAGTTGACAGCTGTCGTTAACTGTCTGAATGCCTTCTGCATTGCTGTTGAGTTCAAGCCAACACCGCACCGGCAGACCTGGAACGCCGAACTGTCAACAAACTGTTGTAGCGTTACTTCACGTGAGTGTAAATTTCATACAGTGACATTTTCAAAGTATTTTTGGTCGTAGAATCCATTCTTGGGGCTACAAATATTGTAGCCCCACAAAAGCCTCATAAATCATCAACTGGAGGGGATGAGCAGACAACTTGACACGGTTATCAAGTTCGACAGCTCCCAACCACAACCGCTATCAATTAATTTTAGTGCCAACAGTAACATCGAGACTAAGAATTCGACGCATTCCTTCACCGCGTGACTGTTATAAAGTCGATCCAATAAAATGAATTAGTTCACACTTTTATGAGGCGAACCGATTTCAACCGTTTACGATTCATTTTAGTGTCAATAGAAACACCGAGAAGGTATTCAAAGCGGCGTAGAAAAGTTTCCGCATTCCACCCCCCGTGCGAACCCGCGGATTTTTTTTTTTTCTTTTTCAACACACCCAGGAACGGAAACGGCGTGTAACTACAAAGTGGGATATCCACCTTTACGACTAAAACAGGATCAATTACGGCTAACAAACGAGGGAGGGCCAATTAAAGGCGTTTGTGTGGGCCCGTCTGAGGGATAAGGATCTTCCGGCGTTGGTGTGGGTGAATTCACAGAGAAGCATAACTTGGTGGAAGAGGGAGGGAGGGAGGAGATGATGGGAACTTTTCCGGCGATTTAAGAGAAAGTGCGAAGTCCAGGAACTTACCTCATATTAATATTCAGAACGAAGAAAGAAAGATTAGCAATCTCAATAATTGGGAAAATTATTTTTGTGTTATATAGGAGGAGATCTCTAAATCTACTGAAAAGCAGATTGAGGCACGATTCGATTGCCCCAAATTTTCTGTTGACTTGAAAATTGGACGAGGGGTCCTCTTCCAAGAGAGACCGCTGACCAGCCGCGGTCAAAATACTCCGTCACCACGACTGAAACAAATCACCCGATCTCCCTAACGGTCAGCACTGACTCGATGGCACCTACTTTTAACCCCCCCACACAAAAAAAAGAAAACGGCCGACGCGGGAAAATCGGACACAATTTTCTCGGTTCTATTTTGTGCTCTCCTTCTACATCGAGAAGGGGTCGGGATAACTTCTGTAGGTTTTTTTTAACGTCGTTGTTGGGGAACTTTTGTCCACATCACTTTCCGAACTGTTATCTGTTTCTGTTAGTCATCGACTTTATCTGTTACGAATAAGAAAGGAAACTGGCGGCTCATGAACTTGAAAAAGTGGATCCAGAGAACGACTATGGGACGGAGTGAAAATAAGGAAGTAAATCAGGAAGCAGACTTTCATTTTGATCATAATAGTAATAAGTAGGTAGAATACAAGAAGAAATCCGATTTTCCCAGAGATGGAAATTATTAAAATCTGAAAATTTGACAAAATACTCAGTTTACCATTTAGTTGTGTCCGCAAGGTTTTCCGACTGCCCAAACCCGTGGGGCTCTGAGGGGCTAAAAAGGGGATACGGGAGGGCTGTTTGGAAGTGGGTTTGGCTACGGGATCGAGTTAGGTGTCGTTTTCGAAGTATTTTTGGACGTAGAATCCATTTTCGGGGGTCCCAGAACGACTCGGTTTCACCGTGGGGATCAATTGGGCTCTCATGGGGCTACAAATGGGATTTTAGAAGGATCCTAGGAGGTCAAAGATCTTCCGAGTAATTTTGGACGCACAATGTACCACAGATTTTTTTTTTTTTTTTCAAAAATATGTTTTTATCGACCCAGAATTAATTTTTGCGCATGTAACCTACGTATAATATAGGTCCTATATCAAAGAATAATAAACCCTTACCTATGTAAAATTGCAGCATTTTACCTCTAGTGAAAAAGTAAATTTCTCCGCTGATTTGTTGACCGATAATGAATGTCCGGTTTAGCTCCTTTCATGCCCTTTTGGATGAAATTATCCAAGACGCAGTTCTTACAAATTTAGACGAAAATTTGGAGAAATTCTTGATGCGTGAAGCATCAACTAATCGTGTTGCTCTCACCGCCTGATAACATTCTGAATCGTCGAGTGATTCACGTCGTCGAAGGCATCCAGATAAATGCCAAACCCGAACGTCATACACGCCCATCGTTCCCACCGCGTTTTCCAACGTCCGGAGTTTTTCCCGAAGGAAGTGACCACCCGGCCTTGACCTCCATCTGGGATCGTTCCGCCGCCGCATTGTTTAACCCGACGAGCGATTTGACTCTCCGGACCGTGAAATTTTCGTTATGAAACTTCCGCGGAAAATGGTCTCGTCTGTTTGTATGTTATTCGCTATAGGTCGCAATTACGAGATGGAAAGACGTAACTTCCCGACGAACCAATGACCAGTTTGAAGGTGCTGAAATGTCTCCTTTTTGACTTAGCATCTTAAAACTTCGAGCTGAATAAGAGGTACCTACCTCACGCCTCAAGTCCTAAGCATCGACAATCAACAAATCTTGAGACCAAATGGCAAAAGTGCCAAAATTAATTAAGTATAATGTAATTCATGTTATGAATACATGATAATAACAATAATTATTAATTCATTAAATGAATCATTCTTTCGTTTGAATCATATTAAATTATCCAACTAATTAATTACTCAAACAATCAAATTTAATATTGCAATTTTGTAAAAAATCTGGACCTTAGGCTTTTTGGTCACAAACGGCTTCAATAGTTAGAATAAATAATAATAATAAAAACAATTGAAATACAATTCGGACGGCGAATTCCCAGCTCTTACCACAAACTACATTCACGTTGAATTCTGAACTTCATTAAACATTCAAAGACTGTTTTGCAGGTACTCACTTGCCATAATCATCATCTCCGGGTCTCGGCGAGGGCGAGCGGCCACCCTGGAGGCGGAAACCGCCGGAAAACGGGTTCAAAGTCTGACCCTCGACGTGTTTGTTAGCGTGAGCGTTGAATTGACTTATCATGTCCCGGAGCGACGTCATTCTGAAGAGGTCTCGTCAACAAAAAAATAAATAAATTTTATTCTCCCCTAACACCGAAATAGGGATATTTTCGAGGTTATTTTTTTTTTTTTTTTTTTTTGAAGCTCGATACGACGTGAAAGGGAAACGCGGTGAACGGCACTGAGGCGGGAAGTGAGCGACGGACGCGGTGCACGGGACACGTTTGAAAGCCAGGGACGCGCTCTCATGATATTTATATCGCGTGGTGCGGTGGGGGTTGGAGAGGGGGTTAACGATAGATGACGATTTTCAAGCATTCGGTATAAAATTAATTACGTCATTCGGCTTTTTCGAAATGGAGCCCCTTATGGGCTGACGATTAAGCCGAATTCTGTGATAGGAGAAATCGTTTGATTGGGAGCTAAAACCACAATTAAGTATTTCCCCATTTTTATGAGCATTTAGTGTTCTTAAGAATTTTGATCAGCCCCAAAATTTTACTTTGTATGATTTATGATGAGGAGATACCAAAAATGAAATGTCCGTCGGGCGCACAGTGTGGATCGCAAATCAAGCTGGACCAAATTATTTTGGCGCTTTTCAATTTAGCATTTTGCGGTGATTACGGGAAAAATATTCAAATAATTTCCTTCATTTCTTAGACAGAGAAATTAACTTAAACAATTTTTTTTTTCAAAATGGAAAAATATGAAATTGAATTGATAATTTTAATAATAATAATAATATTACACATCGTGATATTTCAACCAAGCAGGCTTTGTGATTTTTTCTGAAAAGAAACAAAACAAAAATAAATAAATAAATAAAAAATAATAAAAAACCTACCTAATGAAACCTAAAGAAAACGTGATTTTCCAACGACGTGATTTATCTATTTCATAAGGCCTTTCCATATTACCTATTATGACTCTCTCCAGTTCCTTGAGCTACCTCTTAAAACTGTCGTTTATTAATTCAATATTTTCTTGATGAATATCTACTTATAAGTAAACCAAATACGATATTTTGTTTCATAAGCTACTAAAAATATTCACATCCTTTCATTTCAAAACTTACTTAACGTCACGATTCGTTTCAAATAGTACCATTAAATTTTCCATAAATAAAACCGAGATTTCAAATCTCCTTCCGAATTATTTGAATCTCAAGTTTCAAATTTGAACTAATCTACACTTTTTACCAAAAATATTTAGAAATCTTTAATGGTACACACAACCATTTTTTTTTAAATCAAAAGTCATTTCCGGCCTTTTGTCCAGCTAGATTTGCGATCCACTCCACTGTGCGCCGTTTTTTTTAATTAAATCTGAATCTGAATCGTAAATCTTTCCCTCTAGTTGTGTCCGCAAGGTGAAGCTACAGTTGGTGTGTTTGAAGGATTGTTAGGGTCGAGTGGTTTGTCGTTTTCGACGTATTTCTGGACGTGGAACCCTCTGACTTATGGGGGTCTCAGGCTCTACCACGTGAAAAGGTTGTCTGAGCCGGTGGAACAACGACCCCTATTTACTCCCGCCGAGAAGTTTCATAACCATATGAATTGGTTTTTCATTGTTGAGATGTCTATACTATTAATTCAGTCCGTCTCCAAGGCTGGCTGGGTATGTATGTCACAGGAATTTCCCTCTAAAATGGTAAGCGACCAAACGGCCAAATTACTTCTTTTTTTTTCATAATGACCCCCGATCCCTGCCACCACAGATCCACCACAAATGCGCTAAATCTCCTTATTTCAAAATGTTGAACGTTTAATGGTAGCACCACGGAAGAAGGAAATTCCTTCTTACATGGGTAGCCCTCAAACTTAACAGCACAACGTCGTACACCCATCGAGGAATAAAGGCGCTGGGCTCAACTATCTGCCATTTTGTGAGTGTGGACTCATTTCTTCCTCTTGAATCAAATTTGCATAATTTTTATACCACAGAAGACCAATAATATAGTAGGTATAAAGGTAATAAACGCTTTTTGTAGAGTTTCGTTATTCAGTATAATACAAAATTAATAGACTGCATGACTAAGAGTACCTAAGCTAAAACTACTCTCACTTAACCACTTTGGATTTACCTTTAGGTGTACTAAATCTATCTATTTTTTAAAGAGTTTGGATTTACGACTACACAATGAGTGAAGTGGACCATTGAATACCCCTGGTGAAAATGAAAGCAGTTAATGATTGATTAGATAACGACGGATAGCAAAGAGGAAAGAATAATTTCAACAATTTATTCTGAAGAATTATTTTAATAATTACTTTTATTCGTAATCTTTTACAACCAGTGTGATTTCAATCCCACCTGCACCTTAATCTTCCATCAGGCACGCAGCCTTCGGCATCTCCAAACAAAACCACCAATTTCGGTCCCCGCAAAGATGGGGCATGTTGAGTCGAAGTGCTGGTGGAAGGCAACTGGTCGAAATCTGCTGAAGAATGAGGCTGAGAATAGCTGTCGTAGGTGTGAGGGCCATTCGTTCCCGTCGACGAAGTTGGTTGCCACGTAGGGGTCTGGGTATAGTTGGGATAAGAATAAGATGACGAGGCTTGAGAATAATATGATGACGAAGCTTGAGTGGTTTTTGCCCGACGTATTCTTTGGATGGCATCGAGAACCAAGAATTGAAATTGAATGGTTTCATCCTCATTGAAACCATCCAAAGCTGGAATGACGCCTTTGAAAAACGACAAGTGCCGATTGGGTTTTTCGTTTTCCAAACCCTTCAGCAGTCGCGACTCAACTTCGTCCGGTTGGCGACGGCGTTTTCGGACATTTTTAGGATTTGACAATGAGGTCCTTGATAGAGGTGGTGAATCGGAGGAGCTAGAATTGTTTGGGCCCTCAGACAAATTGTCAGCATCATTGTTTTGAGCCACAGACCCATTGTCAGCAGCTTCATTATTTTCATCATTCTCAGAGTGTTCACCGTCGTCATAGCTCTCTTCTGTTGGCCTGGACTCGTATATTTTCTTGAGGAAACTCAACTGATCATTAAATACATACTTCTTTGGTAGCTTCCTTTTGGCTCCTGATCTTTTACTTACCTTGATGTTTTTGCAAGATTTTGCGAAGTAATCTCTGACGTTGTTCCATTTTTTCATCACATCTTTCTCTGCAACAACATTTAAAAAATACCCTGCATGTTAAATCAACTTGGGACTGTCAGATCCAAAATTTGTAACATAATATGTTACATACCTGGATATTATCCAGGTATACTTCACATAGCTACACGCATATCCATGTTAATTTGGTCTTAAAAAGCATGACCCAAATTATTTGTGACGCGAATTTTTCATCGCCCTATCAATGTTGAACCTGACTTTGTCCTTGATATAGTTAAAGCTTGTGTGGTTCTCCAGAACTTTGTTAGAGATCGAGATGGGATTTCCGGAGAAGACGACACCACCATTTCTGGCATTGATGATTTACCGAGAGCTGGCGCAGCCCGAGGTGGATCACAAGCTACCAACGTTCGGCAAAAACTGAATTACTTCCTTTCAGATCAAGGATCTGTTTCTTGGCAAATGTCAACAATTTAATAAGCGTTTCACAAGGATATGTGTGTTAAAAATTAAACTGGCGGCGATGAAAAATCCGAAAGTTATTAGTCAAAATGCTGACTATTTTATTATCATTCATTTAAAAAAAATTCATGAAATTTTAGTATTTTGGTTAGTAGACCTGTATCATTAATTATAATAAACATTTGTAAAAGAACTTACCATAGGCTGATTTTTTTCTTGCTTCCATTTTTTGGAATTCTGGGTTGAGATTGGCACACACTTCTTCCCATCCATTCCTCTTGGAAACCCGATCTTTATAAAGATGGCTTGTTTTGTCCCATAAAGCTGGACGATCCTGAACAAGGTAAATCATAATTTCGGTGTCGAACTCCACATCACTTTCCTCGGCCATGCTCGCGAAATATTGGTTCTCTATCCGGAAAAAATCAAACTGATTCGTAGCGCGTGAAACCTCTCATGCAAGTGAAGGGTCGACTACCAGCTTGGCCGGAATTTTTCCCTTTCCGGAGACCGGAAGGAGGGGATCGACGGAAATATCTGCATACCTGCACTGAAATTTCCGATCTCCGGTCATGCGAAAGGTCCCATACCTGCCTTTGTATGACTGCCCTTACAATCTCTGGGTCGCTGACCGGATTTTCTCCGACCGGAGATTTCCGTTCGTGTGTCGGTACACATTATTTTCTCATTCGTAGGCGTCCACTCTTTTGAGACACCTGACTCACCCAGTTGCACACGAAAAAACAAAAAAAAAAAAAACAAAAAAAAAAACGCCATTCCTAATAGGTAGAGTTAAGAACGCCCTCTTCCACACGTCCATCCCATACATGAGAAATTGGCAGGGCTCTCCGGAGGGGGCTCCTCACGTCTCATTTGTATCTTCTTGTCTTCTGCATGGAGCTAAATATAACGCACATTCCTTATTCTACACCAACTACATACAATGACGCGTTAAGGGAAATATTCGGAGTCCTATTCGGTAGTGATGAAAAGGAGCGGACACACGCAAAATGACCGGCCTGGGACACTGGGGAACAGATCGCCCTCAATAAAAAGTTTTATAGGCCAGTCGCCAGAGGATTGAAGGGGGGGGGGGGGGGGGGGCACTCGTGCAAGATTATATCACCGTATTATGGTGTAGAAGCATTTTTTCTTTTAAATTGGAATGGGTCTCAGTGGCGGCTCCATTCAACAGCAAAATTTAATATGCACTGCCGTTGAAACACACCCAAATAATATAATATACTAGTGTCTCTGGCTCGCTTCGCTCGCTCCCCTAGTGGGGTGTATTGCCGCCTGTGGGGTGTACTGCCGCCTGTGGGGTGTATTGCCGCCTGTGGGGTGCGTAGCATCGATGGACACGTTCAAACCCCTACTCAGACATAAGGCCTCGCTCCGCTCGGCCGAGCGCTTATTCGGACAGGGGGGGCCTCGCCTCGCTCGGTCGGGGGAGGTCCGCGGCCCCCCCCCCCCCCTATTCGTAGCAGACGATAGAAAAAATCGGCGTATTTTTAGGGCTTACCGTTTAGGAAATTATTATTTTTAATTCAATTCAACTTTTTTTTAAATAATCGATTCAATTTAAATCGATTCATTTAATTTACATCCATTTCCGTCGGGGAGAGATGTCGTAGACCTAGCGAGCGCCCCTTAAAGGCTGATGTCCCACCCGCTCAGAGTGAAGAATGATGGCGGGGGGGGGGGGGGGGGGGGGGTAGAGGCAGTTTAGGGAAGGAGAGGGTGTTGAAGGAGGAGAAAACGTAAAAAATCCTTGAGGGCGCTCAATCTATCTCAGAATGTAGATCATTTTTTAATTTCTCGAGATTATATATTCTACTATATATATTCTACCAGTTTCCCTGCCTCTCCATCTATCAAAGGTCCCTGGACCCTCCGTTTTCTAAGATCCCTGGCCCCGCGCGAATTAAAACGATCCAATTGTCTTCTCACCGTGAAATCGCCCTCTCCCCATCGGTTTTTTTGAAATCCGACTTCGGAATCGGATTGGCCATATTTTGGCGCGCATTTGGCTCGCGGATACCATACCCAAAAAATGGCTCCTTACTGGGTATTTTTGAACCCGAAAAAACGTGGGACAAACGCGAGAAAGACGATTTTTCGACGAATTTCCCGGGTGAATTTCGGATTTACGATTTGACCGACGTCTTCCTCCAGGTCTGATCTATACGGCTCGTATTTTTTCGTACTTTTTTCGACCCCCTAAACGGC
This sequence comes from Pilophorus perplexus, assembly GCA_955831195.1. Taxonomy (NCBI): domain Eukaryota; kingdom Metazoa; phylum Arthropoda; class Insecta; order Hemiptera; family Miridae; genus Pilophorus; species Pilophorus perplexus. The sequence continues at coordinate 8,080,260 of OY037014.1, read as the reverse complement.
CTTTGGCGCGAGTTGAAAGTGGAAAACGTAGGACAAACGGGAGAAAGACGATTTTTCGACGAATTTCCCGGGCGAATTTCGGATTTACGATTTGACCGACGTCTTCCTCCAGTTCTGATCTATACGGCTCGTATTTTTTCGTAATTTTTTCGACCCCCTAAACGGCCAGCGAGCGGAAAGTGAAAAAACTCACTCGGGAACGCGTTACCACACGGCTACCACCTACCACGTACCGTCGGCCAACACGATTTTGTATGATTTCCCACTACCGACGAATTTCCCGGGGAATTTCGGATTTACGATTTGACCGACGTCTTCCTCCAGGTCTGATCTATACGGCTCGTATTTTTTCGTAATTTTTCGAGAGTGAAAAAAACTCACTCGGGAACGCGTTACCACACGGCTACCACACGCCTACCACGTACCGTCGGCCAACACGATTTTATATTATTGTATGATGATATGATGATTATATGGTCGTAGTAGGTAATAATACTATATATTATATAGTCGTAGTAGGTCTACTGAACCTTTAGCAAGAAGTCTTATTTTAGAAGAAAAATAACACGGCAATAGACATGGGAGAACTTTCGGCGGCCAAAAAACCTCGATTTTTTATTGGACATTTTCCAGTTTTTCACCTATAACTCAAAAGGGCAGGCAGATGCTGAGCCTTTGTTTGCCCTAAAATGGGCCTACCTCGTTCGAGGGTCATTTTTCGCCTTTACTTGGGTACTGCAAAGTTTTGAATGATTTGATTTGCAATGAGCACTGATTTGATAGGTAAAGCTTCCTTAAATAAGAAAAACTGACCAGGTGACCACCTAAGTGATTTTGAGTTCAACAAGGCCGCTGGAGAAACTGCTAAGAAGGATTTTAGCGCTACGTCTACTTTCGGGTATTTATTTTTAATTAGGAGTAGGCGAATTTTACATAACAACAATTTCAACAAGAATAAAAGCTTCTACGCCATATCTTGCACGAGTCGAACCCTCTGGCGGGCCTACTAAGGGCCACTTTCGCCACCCAAGTTACGGAACGTTTAAGCTCAGGTTTAATCCCCAAGGGAGCACCGATTAGCATGGGGATCTGTGCGGAGCTCGGTCAAAATTACAGGCCGTTAGTAGGTGAAATAGGCCGTAAGTGGCCCTTAAAACCACAATGTGTAAAAAAAAAAAACCCGCTCACGAAATTAAGAAACCTTTTTAATGTATATGTAAAAGAATGCCTGGCAGATTAAATTTCTGTTTATTATCTCATTGTAATATTATATTACAATGAGATAATAAACAGAAATTAATAATAATTAATTTACAATGAGATAATAAACAGAAATTATAATAATTATATTATCTTCAAGTACCTACTCGTCGAAAATCATTTAAAATAGTTATTTTCCGGAAAAGCTGCAAGATTCCTCCACAAACATACAAAGCACGTAAGATGAAGCTTTCGTTAATTTCTTCTTTACAAACGTACACAGAAGAAACGAGTGTTCTGTGAGCAGAAACTGGTTTGAAGGAGCACAAACCTTTTAAGAGGCTTTCAGACCAGCAGAAGTCGGTTTTTGATAAGAAGAAACTGAACTCCAGGAGCGAAAACCGCTTTAAGTAAGTACAAACCTTTCAAGGGGCTTTTTGATCAGCAGAAACCGGAGTCTGGTAAGAAGTGGACTTAGGAAGCACAAACCAGTCTCCAACGTTGCTGCCGGTGGGTGTTCTGGCGTGATGTGTACCCTGTGGTGTACACCTGCGGGTAAGCTTACACGTTTACCCAAAGTACCAACATAATAAATAAACTTGATTTCTTTCTATTTCACCATTTGCAGATAATTTGCTTAGACAGTAACAATGGGATAGTCAACAACCTAAAAGTTGTGGATAACAATAGTCGAGGTTCTGTTTCCTGAAGGTGATGAAGATAAAAAGTGATATCACAATGTAGCGTTTCTATTTCTAAGCCGGCGGCAAAACTTTGTAGGGGTTCAACAGGCCATGAGGGTCCATCGAACTCTTCAAGCTCCTCATCAGCTGGATGGCTTCGGGTGACTTCCCATACTTGAGGAACTTGGCCTTTTTAAAGCCCATCCCGTGCTCAGCTGATATGCTCCCCCCGACTTGGGCGGTCCATTCGAACAAGAAGGGCTCCACTGACTTGTACACCTCTTCCGAATATTCTGGGCAGGTGACGTTCAAGTGGAGGTTACCATCGCCTGGAACCAACGTCGAGGGTCAGGTCAGCGAAAAATCCGTAACGAGGAAACGTCAAGCGACTCACCGACGTGGCCGAAGCCAGTGACTTCGACGAAGCTACCGAAAGCGTCCAGTTTGCGCCTCAACACCTCCACAGCTGCGTAGAACCTATCTAGCGGTAGGGTGATGTCATACTTGAAGACGTATTGGTCTTTGCACAGTGACTCTGTTATACGCTCTCTCAACTGCCACATGTTCTGGAAGAATCACTGTGATAAAACTTTTCTGTGAAGTTCACTGGTACTTTTCCGTTATTACCCCCCCCCCCCCCCACGCGATTTTGGTTGGCTTTGGGTGCCTTAAAGCCATCGGGAGGGGTGTGTATGAAACTCGAAATCGAGTGGGAGGGGGTGGGGGTGTTATAACGGAAAAGTACTCGAATTTGGGTGCCTTAAAGCCATCGGGAGGGGTGTGTATGAAACACAAGGGGGGGGGGGGGGGTATAACGGAAAAGTACCAGTTCACTTATGTGAGGCTTCTAAAATCTCAAACCTAGATAACACTTTTTTTGGCAGCACTGCTGAGCGTGAAGGTGAAGGGCAGGCTGGACACCTTCGGTAACAACCGATCTGCAAATAATCCAAAAGCGTCAAGCTGCCAACATTACGGACGGACATGGAAGTCTCACCGATGTGGCCGCAACCAGAAACTTCGACGTCGCTGCCGAAGGGTTCCAGCCTGCGCCTCAGCACTTCCACAGGCTCGTAAAACTTTTTGAGCGGCAGAGTGATATCGTAGGTGGTGAAGTGCTGATCTTTGGTTAGTCCCTCCACAATGCGCTCCCGCAAGTGCCAAAGTTTCTTAAAAAACAATTTTACGTAAGGGTTTCAACCGGTTGGGGCTGATTATGGCGTGCAATGAACTTACCGTCATACGAGATGGTTCGTTGGACGTGATCCCATCAGCAACGAACCCTTTGTCCATCGCTTCTTGGACGAAAGCTGTCATCTTTTCCTCGTCGTGGTCCTCCCGGCTGCCGTGGGTTTCGACGACCATGAAAAACGACCCCGGTTCAACGGGGAGAGGACACCCGACGCCGAGTTTGTCCCGAACAGACACCAAGCACAGGTCGTCCATCATTTCGCACGAAGACAGCGTCTCAGAAAGGGAACGTTTGGCCAGAGCAAAGGTTGCCAAGACGTCGGTGAACTTCTTCAGGGCTGGAAAACAACGAGGATGGTTACGCGGAGTACCAATGAGCTCACACAGGGTTACAACGTAATATACTCACAGAGCAACGCCAGATTGACAGCGCGAGGACGAATAGGGCACTGAAGCACAGCTTGCGTCACAATTCCGAGCGTTCCTTCAGAGCCAATAAAAAGCTGCCGCAAGTGGTACCCTGTGTTGTCCTTCTTTAGGGAGTTCATCATGTTTAAAACGCTCCCATCTGCCAGAACCTGAATTCTCAAATCACTAAACAACTAGCTCAATACTGAGGAATTCTCCTCTAAGAATTATTATTAGAGGCGTGTTAGTGCCACAGAAATGGGTTCCAAGCAATGAAGATGCCCGACCTTTCCAGAACAGTTCCACGGTTGTGGAAGAATTGATGATGCGGGGGGGGGGGGGGGGGGGGAGTAACTGTACTGCAAAGTTGGAATGGTTACGTCACACAGTGGCCAATTTTCTGGACCCAGGAGGACAAAAGCCGCAGAAAAAAACGTAGTCGTTGGTTTCTTAGCTATTTTTAATTTGTTTTTGGGGAAAATAAAAAATTTCACCGCATAGCGTGCTATAAATAATAATAATTGATAATAATTATTTGAGTCATAACGTGACGAAATATTATTACAGCGTGGTATGCGGAATTAATAATGAATTTTTCGAGATTTTTAAAAATTTAGTCAAAGATGGAAACCTAACCATCCCAATCCACTTTTTTCTGGCAACCAAGGTGGCCAACCATAAAAAACAATTATTAATGAGGAGGCAAAATTCGTTTCCCCTTACCACATTGCTCCCCACACTATGAGAGACCCCGAAAACTTGACAGGGTTAAGTGTCTTCCACACATTTGATGAGGAGAGGAAAAAAAGAAGAAAAACAACAAAAAGAAATCTGCTTCCAAACTTTTGTCTATCGGGAAAATTGGCCACTGGGCGTTGTTGTCGCAGTGACCGTTGGAACCGCACCTGCATGTTTACCAGTACTAACACACTCCTAGAGAGAAGTCATCCATTACTCACTGCTTCTATCCCTAAAGTGTTGGCCTGCATGGAGCCGTATCGTAGAAGGCGAAGTCCTCCAGCGCACGTGGAAATGTTACCACCGACCTGGCAGGAGCCCCTAGCCCCCAAATCGTATGGCACCATCAGTCCCTCTGGCTCCAAGGCGGCCTCCAGTTTCTCTAATACAACACCCGCTTGGCAACTGACCGTACCTGAAAGGCAACACTGGATCAATCACAGATCCGAAAGAGAGAGGTGAACACACTAAGCTCATCATTTACCAGCAACGCCATCCACATGGTGGATTTTGTTCATGAGCGACGTTGAGATGACAACTTCGTCGAATACTGGGACGGAGCCACCGACTAAACCAGTGTTGCCACCTTGCGGACAAACGGCTAGCCGACTCTCACTGCAGATTTTCATGATCTCGCTCACCTCTTCGGTTGTCTTCGGACGCAGCACCACTTTGCTCTGCCCTGCAAGAACAATGCGACTGAGCAAACAAGCAACGCCTCGCTTAAACAATGCCAACCAACTCACCGCACACAGACTTGATCCAGTCGATGTTATACGGTGCGACGTCGTCCGTATTCGTCAAGACTCTGTCGGCTCCCAGAAGACTCTCGAAAACCCCGACGTGCGAATCACTCAGAACCCCATAAGTGCCCCGTCTCAAATTTGGGTACCTTTCGCTGGTCAGGAACGCCACGGAGGAGAACCTCCGGAACCCTGTTTTCATCGCCATCCTGAAACCTTAAGCCGTAACAGGAGTCAAAAGGGAGATGAAAATATCCTGGGCAGGGAACAGTTGAGGCCAAATGGCCATAATTTCGAAAAAAGAAAAAAAAAAATCTGAAAACTACCATACTTATAGGTATAAGTATGGTAGGAGATTTTGTGCTGATCACGAATACCTATATCGCAAAACCCTTTACCAACAATTTCTCCTTAACCCATTAAATTTTTTAATCTGTAAAAAAATTGTTTTTCAGTTTGAAAGCCAAATAAGGATTCTCAGGAAGTTTAAACACGTAGAAAAGTTGTAGAGCAATAAATTTTGCGACGATTGAATGTAATCGCGACGGAGGTCAAAAATTGTGATCGGCCACAAAATTTGTCATTAGGTATACATTTCAAGATGCCTTGATTCCAAAAGAAAATGTCCGTCCACCGTACGCCGTTTTGGGCAGTAGGATTTTTTTTAATCTGAAAATTTGATAAAATACTCGATTTGCCATCTAGTTGTGCCCTAAAGGATTTCAGCCCGATCGCCCAAACCCGTGGGGCTAAAAAGGGGTTACGTGAGGGCTTTTTTTGGGCGTAAAATCCATTTTTGTGGGTCCCAGAACGATTCGATTTCACCGTGGGTATCTTTTGGGCTCTTATGGGGCTACAAATGGGACTTTTTAAGAATCCCAGGAGGTCGAATATTTTTCGAGTAAATTTGGACGCATAATTCATTTTTCGAGGTCCCACATCTGTTCGAACGATGAACAGAATTTTTTATTTTGTTTCAAAAATATTAGGACTGTAGGATTTTTTTTAAAAATCTGAAATATTGACAAAATACTCGGTTTCCATCTAGTTGTGCCCGCAAGATCGCCCAAACCCGTGGGGCTTTCATTGGGGCTACGAATGTTAATTTCGAAGGATCTCAGGGGGTCAAATAAGGTGTCGCTATTCCGAGTAATTTTGGACGCAAAATCCATTTTTTGGAATCCCCCATCGGTCCAAACTTTGTATAGAAATTTTTTTAAAAATTGTTTCAAAATAATTTAAATAAATTTCTTTTTTCAATGACAGCATTCATTTTTGCACAATTATCCTATGTGTAGGATATTATTCTTGGATATGTTCAGCATAGGAGATAATATTATTCAGCAGAGGAGTCGTTCTCTCTCCCTAACCAAACTCATTGGATTAGACCTCTGCACCATCGGCAAACAACCACCTTCGATATGTTGTTTGAAAAATGGTTTTCACATTTAAAGAAAGTCAACTTGACTTTTTAGGGAAACATTCTAATCCCCTCATTAGAAATCGATCCCTAGTAAAAGTCCTTAAGTTGAAGAAACGAACATAAATAAAAAAAAGAAGTAATAATATTAGGTACTTTTTTATTACATAATAATAATAAATTTATTACCTAATTACATATTATATAATAAGGTATTATTCAATTTTTTTTTCAATTATTGAAAAATTAAAAGTTACGGACTTTTAAAATTTTACTATTTAATGATCTAGAATAAGTAGGCCTATGATTGTTCATTGCATCTGATGCAATGAACAATCATAGACCTACTTACTTCCAACAACACGTTGAGCAGGCCAACTACTTATTTGCCTCAAGTTGAAACATTTTCAATAAGTAGTTGGCCTGAACATTCAATGTTCATCATATTATGCTCTTCATTCGTGGTGGAGGAATTTGTAGGAAAAAACCAGTTTGACGCCAAAGATTTTCTCCTGAAAACTTCAAACTTCAAGATGACTTCCTGGTCAGCGGTAAAAAAGGTGCCTGGTCAGCGGACTCACTAGGAAACTCGTACATACCTCTTCAACAGGTGAGCAACCCAAAAGTACAACTAAATTGGACGAGGAAAACGATGTGACTCAATTAACACAACTGGCATCACGTAATCAAACATCACATAACTCTTCAAACCAACAGTATTTATTTATCGATTAAAAAAAAATTAATTTCGCAGTTGTAAATAAGACGTAATCAGCGGAGTAAGAGGGGGGTGAATGAATTGATAACGTCATTGTTGTTGTGCAGTCTTTAGCCGAGCCATGGCAAACACAGCGTCCCAGGTCTCGAACATTCCAGGCTTTTCCCTTCGTGACATTTTCAAAACCAATCCCCAAATTGTCGTTGCATTTTGAAAACGGGGCTGCCCCAGTAATTTTTCAAATGATAACAAATATTTTTTAGTAATCAACACCTGCGGCACGACATTTTCAAAAATCAGCTGATCGCGATGGCAGTGGTCAAGTTCTCGTAGAACGGAGTTCTCTCTTTTCGTTCTTTTTTAGATCCAACCCAAAGTGAACGTCCCACGTTGATCCGCTCCCCGGATTTCAGTTAAATTCAGTCAAATTCACTTCAGGGCGGTATTTTCTGTCAGCAAATCCCTTCGGTCGTCTACAAAGTTCAGTGCGTTTCTCGGTGATTTCCCATCAAAAGGTAAGCGACAGGCCCTTCGGGCCGAACTTTCTGTAGAACTCGTGTGCCGGCCTCATGTCGCGTGTGACGAGGCGAAAAAATTGATTTTGCCCTGAGAGCTAGTTAAACCTAGCGGGTGAATTTGTGCGGGTACATTTTGTTTGATGATGATTTGAGAATAATTCTGAAGCTTTTTTAGGCGCTTTTGGCAATTTGGAGTTGTGCTCCATGTGATGCACTGAAAAACCGAAAATGCCATCCATGCATACCCACCCTTCGCTAAGTTTTTGTACCGTCGTTTCACTGCCGATTTGTAATATGAATCAAGTCAAGTGTTATACACTCACTGATTTGCGATTATTTTTTGGGGTAGCGACGTGGTGGACCTCCCGTGTAGGGCTAGTTGAGCTCCCCTGCTGGATTATGGGGTGTTTTTTTACTTCGAAATTCCTGTTATTCGATGTTACGAAATACGTGTTGTTATTTGAAATATACCCTGAAACTGCATCAGTATTTACTTTTGAAAATGAGGTTGTGAAGTGTTACATCATCTATGCGGGAGCCCCCCCCCCCCCCCCCCCACCTTTCCCATAAGGGTACGTTGGGTAATAGGTGCGGGAAACTATCGTATTATCTGCAGAATTCGAAAGCACTATGGAACGCTTCAGTTTGGAAATGGCCTTGTGAGGTCTGTAACCATGGAGGAAGGAAATTTTCCGTTCCCTTCCTCCATGGTCTGTAACATGGTGACGTCATACTATATAACGTCGTTATTCAGAAATGAGGGTCTGACATCGGAAATGGTGGTCCCCGAGTCTCTCACCTCTGTGGTACTTAGGTATAGGGTGTGTGGCAGATGCGTACGTGACGCTTGCGTACATCTCATTAAAAGTGTGCACTTGCGTACACATTTTCAATAACTGGGGCGCTTGCGCGTTTGAATGGCACACCAACCTTCATCTACGACGTCAACGGGAAGATAGGCTAATACACCACACATCCTGATGTGCAACCTCACGTTTTCGTTGTTCGTGTAGGAGTCAGTTAAGTAGTCCCAAATTTTGCACTTTCCGCCACAAACTCACGAAATGGAAATGGCATCCGCTCAATCTCGCTGATGGGAAATACGACAGGACAGCATTCGCAGTTGCCTTTTCAAAATGAAGTTTCACTACATCAGGATACTCCCCAATGGGGGGGTGGGGGGGGGGGGATTGTTCATTCAATCCTACTAATTCTATAAGTGCGCAGCGACCTCTAGTTCATTTTTTGATAATATTGTTGTTAATGAGCCCTTACGAATAGCCAGCTGTGTACGCAAGTGTCACTTACCGTACGCAAATACCACCAGTTAATGAGGTGTACGCACGTGTCATGTACGCATCTGCCGCTACACCTGTATATCAGAGTCAAACGGCCAAGGCGCCACATAATCCCTAACATTTCAACAATAGGTAGTTTTTTAAATTTTTATTGTTTTTTGGTCCTATTGAGGCCGGAATTTCTATCACTATCCGATTTAGTTAAGTGTGCCGGCGAGTTGCATAACGATCAATAACCTCCTTATTGAGCCGGTGATAACAACCGGCTAATCTTATCTCTTGCAAGGTCCCGACGGGCTTTTGACTTTCCCTATTCTTTTTTTCGTTCAAAATTTCAACAACTTGTTTCTTTTCAGATGTACCGTCTTAGCAGCCTCGCCAGGAGCTCAGGTGTCGTCCGGAGTCTGACCCGAGGGTACGCCAAGGACATCCGGTTCGGCCCGGAAGTGAGAGCCCTCATGCTCCAGGGTGTCGACGTTTTGGCCGACGCCGTCGCCGTCACGATGGGCCCGAAGGTATGAAAATGGTGATGCGGGTTGAGCGGGCACGTCTTACCACCTCTTTCGTTTGTACGATGGAGGACAATTAACCGTGCGGATATTGACTCGATGGAAGCGACCAGCCGGGTGATGAGATTCCCTTTGCTCAACGTTTCCATCTTACATTATTGTTCTTGCGAGTTCAATTCAATGGCGGGATCAGCGCTGAGGTCAGAACAGAACACACTCCTTATCGCGGATCTTTCGAGATATAATATATTATATTCTCATCATCAACTCATGCATGTATGATGGGGACATGTGTACAGTCAAAACGTACACGGGTCGTTCCACGTAACTCGGAAATTTCGTGTCTTGAGCATGGAGGCTCTCCTATTTGACTTTTCAGTCTTTTTCTTTGTTCTTAATAGCGAACACGTTGGGTATACTTTGAATCAAGTTCCATCTCGTTCCCCCCAAAAATGGTTGTTTCCTCATTCAAGGGTACAAGGGTAAACAATTACCTGAAATAGCTCATTTCTAAGGTGTATATTAAATATACACCTTAGAAATGATGTAAAAATTTTTTACATCAATAAAAAGAAATTTCCAAGTAAATGCGAAGTATGATTTTTTTTTTAAAGCAAAGGTACGGCGAAATTTTTTTTATTAAAACATACCTTGTCGTAGTGTTGCAAAAAATTGATTTTTTAAACTTTACGATTTTTTATTCGGTATTTTTGGCAAAAATCGATTAATCGAATGAAAAACGGAAAGCAAAAAAACGTTTCAATTTATGTTGAGGTTTCGAAAAATAAGGAGTTTCATGTTTGGGAAAAATCGATTACGATATCAATTTTTGCAGCACTACTTTTGGATTATCGCTCCGCCACCTAGCAACAACATTATACTTCCGTCACTTCACATTCATGCCGGGCAAATGAAATGTTATCCGTACGATTTTGCGAGAAAAAAAGAGCTTCATATGCGCGCAATAATACTACGGTGGACTGGAGATATACATATATGCGGTATACATCGAGATAGGTAAAAATTCAAGTTTGCGCAGCCGCTCGCACATAGGTGGCCCTAGTTTAGAGTAGAAGATGATGAGTCTGCGTAAACTGGACTTGTTCGAAAGTATTTTCGAAGAAATTGTTCACCATTGGCCTTCGCGCTGCATTCTCATGAGGCCATGGGTTCGAATCCCGTTGAAGACAATGAACATTTTGTCCAGCAGCTGCACAAAACCCAGCTGCTGGGTTAAAGTGATTAATCGACAAATTAGCTCCCCGTCATGATTAGGTCTTGAAGTGGAACTCACTTTACCTTACGGGCTTCCACCCACCACTATGTAACACACCTTGACGTACCAAATGTAATTGTTACCTACATGACGTAGCATCTGAGCGTTGAAGAAGTGGGCTCCTTTGTTGGGAAGTGGGCAAAATGGTTGTAATGGTGGTGATCAGATTGCTGAAGATTGGGTTGATGGAAAAAGGCGTTGGGTGCCTGTACTTGTTGAATGGAACTTGGGGTTTAGTGAGTAAATTTTAGGAATTTACTAAAAATTAATTCTCCCTAACCTAAGAACTTGCATGATTGAAAACTATCAGTTCGACCGATATGGGCCTCGTGACTCACCAAGTGGGCTGTTATGGGCCCCGTCCCACACTTATAAGTACGTTGACATTTTTTTATACTAGACCGAAATAGGCCCTACCTTGCGGACTTTACAGGCATCAAGTATTCCAGCAATCAGTCTGAAACTACCAAATTGTAGCTCCATGTGGCGCATCTGAGCTCCGGTAGTTCCGAATTTGGTTCTTTGGCCGAATTTGATCTGTGGGGAGGGGGGGGGGGGGGCTGGCGCTGAAAAGGTAAATTCTAGCACGTCTTACCACCCCTCTCGTTGTTGTACGATTGGGGACAATTAACCGTGCTGACATTGACTGATGACATCTCCGGGAACGTGTCATCACTCCTCCTAATGACGTGTCATCTTACAAAGACAAACTTTGATAGCCCGGGTTGATTTTGATGATGATCCAGTTAAACCATTCTCAGAGGACGGCAGAGGCCTGAGCCACTGGTTGATAGCGGAGGGTTCTCCTGCGTTGGATACGAACCTCAGTGCTTGGCTGTCCCAAGATGAACAGTTGGCTCTGAAAAATAACCCATTTTCCCGTTCTCAGACGTTCACCTCTACCATAATACCTCCCCAAAAAATTGAATGTGTCCAGAAGCAAATCCTCGGCTCTTCTAGTGTTCTTCAAGTCTCTAGGATGACCGAGGAAGTGCAACATGGATGTTTCCGTCCTAAAGGCGTTCCCAGACTGAGTACTTGATCTCCTTCTGGGGGCAAGTGTCGGATACACGAATGCATATTGAGTAGGTATGTTTTTTCCGCGACGAGTTCATAAAGAAAAAAAAAAAAAAAAACTACTCAGACTCGTGTTCCTTCCGCGTGGGTTCTTTAATATTCTACACCGGGTTCATGAACTTTCTACTCCCTTTCGAAGCTGGGGGTTTTCACTGCACCCAAATTGTAACAGCTAATAACCTCCCAAAATTCATTTCGGTGATTTCGACCGTTGTAATTCCGACAATGATGGCTCCAACCTTAACGTGATTTTTCATAAATGAAAAATTTAGTGAGTTCATGTATTCATAACTTTCTGAATCTACGCTACAACTCCCCCCAACTCTTGAGTTCATCCACCCAATATTCTCACACCTTACACCCTGAACTCTTAGTACCTATTGAACCTTTGATGATGATCCTGTTAAACCATTCTCGGAGGACGGCAGAGGCCTGAGCCACTGGTTGATAGCGGAGGGTTCTCCTGCGTTGGATACGAACCTCAGTGCTTGGCTGTCCCAAGATGAACAGTTGGCTCTGAAAAATAACCCATTTTCCCGTTCTCAGACGTTCACCTCTACCATAATACCTCCCCAAAAAATTGACTGTGTCAAGAAGCAAATCCTCGGCTCTTCTAGTGTTCTTCGAGTCTCTAGGATGACCGAGGAAGTGCAACATGGATGTTTCCGTCCTAAAGGCGTTCCCAGACTGAGTACTTGATCTCCTTCTGGGGGCAAGTGTCGGATACACGAATACATAATAATATTATAATAATATATTATATCATGTGCTGTAGTATTGAACCTTTGATCATGATCCTGTTAAACCATTCTCGGAGGACGGCAGAGGCCTGAGCCACTGGTTGATAGCGTAGGGTTCTCCTGCGTTGGATACGAACCTCAGCGCTTGGCTGTCTGAAGATGAACAGTTGGCTCTGAAAAACTTTCCCCCATATTTCCTCCACTCCTTTTTTTGTCACCGACGATTCAACGAATCTGCATCTTACAGGGCAGGAACGTCATCCTGGAGCAGTCGTGGGGCTCGCCCAAAATCACCAAGGACGGCGTCACGGTCGCCAAGGGGGTCGAGCTCAAAGACAAGTTCCAAAACATCGGCGCCAAATTGGTCCAAGACGTCGCCAACAACACTAACGAAGAGGCCGGCGACGGTACTACAACAGCCACAGTGAGTATGGAGCATATTGAAAGGAGTGTTTGTGTTCATTATGATGATCCTGTTAAACCATTCTCGGAGGACGGCAAAGGCCTGAGCCACTGGTTGATAGCGGAGGGTTCTCCTGCGTTGGATACGAACCTCAGTGCTTGGCCGTCCCAAGATGAACAGTTGGCTCTGAAACTGCTGTAAAGTAGGTTTAGGCTACTACCGCGACCAACTTCAGAACTTTATCCTACCGTGATATTTGCAGGTCCTCGCCCGAGCGATAGCCAAAGAAGGGTTTGAAAAGATCAGCAAAGGTGCCAACCCAATCGAAATCCGAAGAGGTGAGTTGACAGAGCCCGCCATTGTTCATCCTTAACCTCAAATGATGATCACTGCAGATTAAACAATGTCCTGACTTCTGAACGTCGGTGATTTGGATGCTGTTATCTGATGCGGTCCGCGTTGTTGTTTTATTCCGTTGTTGTTATTAATAAGTTCAAAATCCTCAAATAATACGCGGATTTTATAGGCGTCATGTTGGCCGTCGAGGGCATCAAGGATCACCTGAAGGCGCTCTCGAAGCCAGTGACGACGCCTGAAGAGATCGCCCAAGTCGCCACTATCTCCGCCAACGGGGACAAAACCATTGGCGACCTCATTTCTAAAGCTATGAAGAAGGTGAGTTTTTAGGAGAGTAGAGAAGTTCGGATTTTTCGCAGTTGGTTTACTCTCACACTGATTTCAGGTGGGTAAAGAAGGCGTTATTACTGTGAAAGACGGCAAGACTCTCACAGACGAGCTGGAAGTCATCGAAGGCATGAAATTCGACCGAGGGTACATTTCTCCGTATTTCATCAACACTTCCAAAGGTAAGAACTGAATGCTGGTTGGTTGAAAAGGGTGGAGGCGTGGATGAATGATGATAAATCACAATGTCCTGACTTCTGAATGTACAGTGATCTGGTTCTAGTGAGTAATCTGACATCGTCCGCTAATACTTCTTTTCTTGAATTTATCATCCTTTCCAACAAAACTTCCATCTTTTTTTTCTTACATTTATTTTTTAGGTGCCAAAGTTGAATTTCAAGACTGCCTCCTCCTTCTGTCCGAAAAGAAAATCTCCTCTGTCCAGTCGATCATCCCCGCCCTCGAACTAGCCAACAGCAAGAGGAAACCTCTCGTCATCATCGCTGAAGATATCGACGGCGAAGCCCTGTCTACTCTCGTCGTCAACAGGTGAGCACACAAAACAAATCTACGTCTGATCGGTTGTATTAAATACCAATTTTGTAGCTAACTCCCGCTTGGTTGTAGGTTGAAAATCGGCCTTCAAGTCGCTGCTGTCAAAGCTCCGGGTTTCGGGGACAACCGTAAATCCACTCTGCACGACATGGCAATCGCCACAGGTGAGTTATTTGTGTTAAGTACCTTCTCTACGTAGACATATCCAGTTCGTGTCAAAATCCCTATTTCCTCAGTCGGGACCTGTTACATAAGTTGCAATGTTTCACTCAACGGTGTATTCATGGCCCACCTTTCTCGTTGAATCGTCGTAAATCGAAAGTTCCATGAGGCTCCTTCGTTGTTTGAAAATCCTTTGTGCAATTGATATCGTATCTAGCAGACCATGAAAACCCCCTAGGTTCCTCTGAGTGGTTCCATACCAGTGATAGGTCCCTTTATTGCCTCCGAGTCACATCGCTCTGCCCAACTACTGTAACACTGCCTCAAACTCGGGTATTCCATTTCAGGCGGTATCGTTTTTGGCGACGAAGGTACGAACTTGAAATTGGAGGACGTCCAGCCCTCGGATCTCGGCCAAGTCGGTGAAGTCGTCATCACCAAGGACGACACTCTCCTCCTCAAAGGGAAAGGAAAGAAAGAGGACATCGACCGCCGCGCTGAGCAACTCAGGTGAGCCTCCTTCTCGAGCGCTGGGGCTGCATTTCAACGTGTTTTTATAAACCTTCTAACCTGTCACTGAATTCGGTTTCAGAGGACAAATTGCCGACACGTCAAGCGAATACGAGAAGGAAAAACTCCAAGAGAGGTTGGCTCGTCTCGCATCAGGCGTTGCAGTCTTGAAGGTTGGAGGCTCCAGCGAGGTTAGTTTTGTTCATTTCGCTGGCCATTTTATCTCTATTTAAGTACCGTAGAACCCACTTCTAACGGCATGCATCGAGTCAAAATTAGACTGAAATTTAAATTTAATTTCAGAAAGTCTAATCCTAATCAATATGTGTCCCGCATTCGATCTCCTTTTTGAAATGAAATGGACATTATGTTCTGTGAATCTATTGTAGCCAATTGTCTTTAGACGGATCGCCGCCCTAAGTTCTTCAAGCCTTTTCTCAAAAGATCCCCATTGGCCGTATATAATTTTGACTAAAATGATCATTATTCTAGTCCAAATTATAAACGGCCAATGAGCTATATAAGCATTTTTTTCTGTTTATGGTAATTGAAAGCTAGTTCCATGAAATGACTAATAACGCCCTTATACTGCAAAAAAAGTCCGGTAAATGTTCCGGAAGGTAAATGACCGGCATTTACCGTCCCAAACCTGAAAGCAGACCTGACTACAGTTCTCCAAATATCCGTAGAAACCGTCTGTATCGTTGAAGGACATCCCTAACATAAACAATCAGCCATCTTGAAGGGAGGTTCAGATTAGCCAACCTTCGGACATGAAATCTGTACATCGATGCCAGCATCCATGGTAGCGTTGTTTTGTACTACTTTCGGAAGGTCAATCTTACCGCCAAAAGTTCAAACGCTGATTATTTTCATACTCTCTCCTGATTTCTGTAGAGGATTGAAAATTGTGCAGACGGTATAAAAACAAGTATTTTACTCTACAGAATGGGATTCGACTGAAAAAAACTGCGATTTTAAACCGTCCTTATATAGCTCATTATTGACACTGTCATTCGACTACAGCAGAGGGATTACATCTATATCACTAAACCCTTTCCTGGACCCCTGCACCATCCAGTCATCCAATTCATCTCATCATGAGATTGTGACTTAGCGTTTCCTGCCCTGCAGGTTTAGCCATTGCACTCCTGAGCCAGAGAAAGGGACCATTGCACTCCCAATACCACAACACTTCCCAAATGGAAACCAATTGATACCACAACACTCCCCGATTCGCACCTGCAGTGAATGCTTCTTGTCTCTGCTCGTCCCAAGCTAGATACCTAAGGATTTCCAAGGCACGTCAATATGGTTCCAAGCTGGATAAGGGGTTCCAAGGTTTCCCAAGATGGTCCCGAGCTTTCCAGACTTGTCAAAGGCTTGCGATGTTGGTGCCAAGCTGGCTAAGGGATTCCAAGGCTTGCCAAGATGGTCCCCAAGCTCCAGACCTGTCCAAGGCTTGCAAAGTTAGTGCCAAGCTTAACATTTAAACTGCCCACAGTCTTCCCACAACTTGTGGGCAGCAAGGAGGTGAGCTAGCCAGTAGCCTACCTGGCCTGGTGGCGTCCCACTCTGGATGTGGGAGCCTGCTGAAAGCCTCACTATAGGCTCACTATAGCCGTGTGAACATCCACATCTTGAACTCGCATTCAACAAGATAACCTCGGAAAACACGTTCTAACATCCAATATATTTTAGGTGGAAGTGAATGAGAAGAAGGACCGCGTGAACGATGCGTTGAACGCTACTCGGGCGGCAGTCGAAGAAGGGATTGTCCCCGGCGGTGGCACTGCTCTCCTCAGGTGTATCGCCAAACTGCAAAGTCTCACGCCGGCCAACGAAGACCAAAAGACGGGGATTGAAATCGTCTCCAAAGCGTTGAGAATGCCTTGCATGACGATCGCGCAGAACGCCGGAGTTGACGCCGCCGTCGTCGTCAACAAGGTGAGATCTCGTGGACCATTTTACCACCCCTCGGATGCGAATGAATAACAACACCAACCACCTAACACCACCAACCACCTGCTAACACTGCCGTCTTGTTGTAGGTTTTGGACAGCGCCGGAGACGTCGGTTATGACGCACTCAACAACGAGTATGTCAACATGATCGAGAGAGGCATCATCGACCCCACCAAGGTGCATATTTCACAAAATGTGATTCAAGTTTTTCAACACTTCTTCGTCTGAATGCAGAAATAACGTAACCATCATATCCTTACAGGTTGTCAGGACAGCTCTCACGGACGCCGCCGGCGTCGCTTCTCTCCTCACAACGGCGGAAGCCGTCGTCACCGACATCCCGCAAAAAGAAGGCGCCGGCGTCCCCGGCATGGGTGGCATGGGCGGCATGGGAGGTATGGGCGGAATGGGCGGGATGATGTAAAATCAACACCTCCCCCTTTCAAAGCGGCCTTCGACGCAGCGTTGCCAGACTCCGTTCTCCCGCAACCCGGCGGCGAACCTCAACTGGCACAAGATGTACTCTTCCCCATTTCCCCTCCCCAATCTTCACCCCTCCGTGAGGTTTTAGTGTTTCGTTAATTGAGTGAACAATTTTACCTTCAGATGGAAAAAAAAAAATCACCCCATGTCCCCAACCCCTCCCTCCTCCCTCAAATTCATTGTAGTCTTATTAGTTACTGTGTAGTTGATTTTGTACCATAAAGTCTGAATATTTTTGAATAATTTCGTTCTTGTATGCGTAGCTTTAAACTTTTTTTTTTTACCTAATCGTAAAACTAGCTATATTTAGTTTGTTGTGTAACAACATTCGTAGTCGAAATTCATTGCTGAAAACACGAGGGTTTCATTCCGTTTATCGTCAGACGTGACGGTTTTTCTCCACTGCATTTTCCCGTGTAGTTGTTTAGGAGCTTGTTGTGAAAGTTTTGTTACACAAGGGCGTCAAGTGTTTGTAGGTCTCAGTATCAATGAAAGAATGTACATTTGACTGTGTAAATATTAAAATATAGAAAAATTATATTACGTTGAAAGTTTTTTGGTGTTATTGGTCCTTTTTCTCGGCCGTTTCATGTGAACAAGTGTTAAGGCAAGGATGTATTTAGGGCAATACCAAAAAAGTCCAGAATATAATTTGTCATATTTATTATTGGCATTACAGGCTTTCCCAGCTCGCAGAGAATTTTCCAAACCTGATTGAAATTTTTCTAGCTGAATAATTTAGCAATTTCAATTATTGAGAGCTTTCCATTTCAATTTGAGAATTGTCTGTTTCAATAATTGAAATTATTTGAACAGAAAATTTTCAAATTGATATGGAAAGTTCTCAATTCAGTTTGGTAAATTCTCAATTGAGCTTGGAAAACCGTGTTCCATGTCTTAACAATGGCCCGCTATTTGAAATTTTGCTGAACCAGGACCGAGAGGCGGGATGCACGACGCTTTGCCGAGCAAACGCAAGAACGTCTTATTAGCCGGTATTCTGGGCTTGAAACATGAAAAACAAATTTCAATCCGGGCGCACAGTGACGCTAAAACGTGGCGGAATCTCGGAAAATTGAAAGCACATCTGGCCGATAGGTTTGATGTTGATCCTTTAGCTGATATCAAGCGAGACGCTAGTCTCGCGATGCCATGCTAAGAGAGACGCGGCGCCTATAATTATTATAAGATCGGGCCAACTTCCGCCCCCTCCCGAGACAACCCCCCCCCCCCTTTTTTTTAATGGAAAATATTATTCGTTAATGAAAAGCGAGTAGAATAGGTCTGAGGCCAGGCTCCTGACCCTGGCCTAGTCGTACATAAATGCGAACCATTAGCGTTACCCAGAGGACACCGCAAGGAGGTTGCTCACGATAGGCCACGCCTCGCATGCCTCCATCAGTTGAACACCTGGTCTAACCCGGCCGCGGTTGGTCCTTGAACAACTTCGTCCCATTCTTTGATCTCGACGAGCTGCCTACCATCTTCGACTGAACAGCTTTCAGCCTTCTCCTCTTTGGTCCAGCTTCTTCCTCGAGCTCCTGCCCTCGTTCACATCTTTTCGCCACCACAGGCCCGGCGTACTGGCGAGTGAATGTATTCAAACAATATAAATTGCTTATATGTACCTATATTACTTGATTAATGAATAAATTTATTTTCTCTCTTTCTTCTCTCGACTGGGAAGCCTCCGGATCTGCCATGCATGAGCCCCCGATCACTGGAGAACTGGTGACTCCAAGGTGATACAGTTAAGGGGATCGAACCCGAGCTGATGCAAATTTCTGTAGTGTGAAAATAATGAGAAAAGGACCTAACTCTTGGCCCCATGGCCTTGGTATCTCCCATGTGACCTCCTCCTACCACCCAACTAAGGGAGGCTTTCCCCAAATAGTCACACCTTCCTCACCAATTAGGGTAGGTTACTGGAACAAAGCATCAATCCTGTGGAAACAGGCGGTAAACGTTCAATGCATGGACCTGCCCGTAGTACCACGCTCCGTCTTCTTGTCTTGGAAAGCTGCAATTTTGAGAGAATCTTCCCAAGACATGCTTCGAAACGATAAGATAGTTAAACTTAACTCATATTTGTCGAAACTTCCCGGAACGGCAGAAGTTCGACCCCATTCTTCATTATGCCGAAATTTCCACAAAAATTCTTCCAACTTAATCTGCTGTATCTCGATTAATATTTGGTTTAAGAAAAACGTGTATATTGACAAAGATATAGTAAAGTTAACGCTCTACAACGTTCGTCGAAAACGGCTTAGTGAAGAAGTTATGCACGAAAACGATCCGGAAATCGTCGATTTGTGCCATTTTGAGACAAACTGGTATGCTGTGGCTTACAAAAACGGTACGCGAAGTGCCAGGAACGATTCAGGGACTTCTTGAACAAATAGTACAGGTCCGTAGCTTTCCAACCATGCCAACAAAGCAATTTTTTCAGATTTTACCAAAAATAGGGAAACTAACTTTTGCTTCGAAGTGCTGAAGAAGCGTGTGATCCACCTCAGTCTCCATGTGGAGAAGGTAATCCGTTGGAAAGGCAGAAGATCCTCTTCAAGAAAAGAAGCAAAACGCTCGAGATGAACTCGATGGAGAAAGTGGAGAGAAATGTTGTAGCATTAAACCTCATTTAGTTATATTGGTGTGAATTGAGAAATCCCAGTCAGTTCTGTTTCTAATTGAGGTCTTTGTTATGAGCTCTCTCCTCGAGGGTGTCCGACTCGCCGGTTGGTCTACAGCCCGCCGCCCCCTCAACTTGGCGTCCTCCGGAGCTTGTGGACTTCTTTTTCTCTTCAGTCTCGGCATGGCGTCCGGTCACGAAGCGCCTGTGTGTTCGTGTTTGGTGCGTACCGCGTAGTTCCGAAGAAATTGACAAAATTCTGGTTTTGATTGTTAACTGTAAGTCGGAAAAAACGTCAGACGGTGCGTTTGGATAAATTGGGTGTTTGTGTTGTGTTTGTGGGATTGAAATTGATTTTTTTTCCCGGGCAATTCGTGAAGATGAAAGTTTTTATTCGGGTTTTGAAATAATGTGAGGCGCCGATAAAATGCGACTTTTAGCGTTAGTGTGTTTGTCGTGGGTGTCGTTGACGACGGCCTACCTGGTCGTCCTGACGCCGGAAGACGAGCCCGGCACGACCGTCTTCGACGCCGGCCTCAAATCCTCCAAGTACGCCCGGACGTACGACATCAACGTCGAAAAGTCCGCCGGCTTCGTACGGAAACTCGTCCACGTCGACCGTCGAACCGGCGTCGTCGCTTTGAGGAAACGCCTGACGTGCGACGGCCTCCACTACCCGGACATGTTCACTTTGTACGTGGATTCGACGTCGAACACGACTTTGGAGTACGTCTCGGTGCCTTTGCGGGTCCTCGTCAAAGGGTGCGGAGAGCTCGTCAGTTTCGAAGGTGAGTCGATCGTCAGTGAGGTTTGTCAATAATTGTTATTGACTTCAACATCGGCTACTAGCCTGATGGGTCTGCTTAGCAGATACTTCAGCCAGCACGGTGCAAAAAACAGTTCTGACGAAAATTTCAAAACAGCTTGGCCGGTATTTATACTAAACATAACACATGACATCAGTATTTTCCTTCGTGACGCCTTAAGTTTACCAACGAATTCTATTTTTCCGATCTATTAGATTTTTTGTACGCGTCAAATTCTCACCGCAAAAAAATGTCCAGCAAAGCTGTGAGCCTCGTCAAACGCCTCCAACTGCTTACCGAAGACGGCAAGAGGATGGCGAGTGCAGTGAGCCTCAATCTTGAGCAAGAGTCCCTCGCCGAGAAGATTTCCAAAATCCTCCAGAAATTGGCTGTCGACGGGAACAACCTCCGGGACGATTTCGAGCCCGTCGACTGGACTTGGTCCGCCATGGATTTGCCAATGCACTAGAACGTGGTTTTGTAAGGATTGTGCGAATAAACGAGACCTGATGAGCGAGTTAGTTTTGCTTTAATTAATGAGTAAAGTATAAAGTTTATGAATAAAGTATTTTCTACGGGGCCCAACATTTTTTTCGGGACGAAAATTTGACTTGTGGCCGACAGGGGTGTCGTTTTCAAAGTAGTTTTGGACGTAGAATCGATTTATAGGGGCACCAGATCCGTCCGATCACACCGTGGGGGACTTGGTTGGGTTTCGGAAGGAATTTTACCAGGGGTTCAGGAGGGTTTTCGTTTCCGAAGTAGTTTTGGACGAGGAATCAATTCATGGGGGGACCCAGACTCGTCGGATCATCGATGGTGCTGCGGGGCGGGATTTTGAAGGGTTTTAATCATGGTGTCGAGGGGGGTATCGTTTTCGAAATATTTTTGGGAGTATGATTGATTTATGGGGCGACAGACCCGTCCGATCAAACCGTGGTACCTACTTTAATGAGAGCTACATTGGGGGGGGGGGGGGGGGGGGATTAGAACCCATTTGGTAAAATTTAATATCGCTAAAAATAAAAAATCTAGAAAAAGCATAAAATTATTATTGTTATGTAATAAAGGTATTAGATATTCTTCTTCTTAGATAATAAAGGTATTAGATTCTTCATGGTAATGTTCATGCTGTTTCACAAAACTGCTTAGGTACCTAGGTATATTCTGTGTTTAGTTTCTGTGTCTTGAGAGGCAACGCGATTTTTGGGGTTTCTTCATCACGTTCCTGTTGTGAGGGAAAATTCCTCGATGATGCTGATTCGGGCGGAAAGGTGGAAAAATCGTCGGTTTATATTCAATACGTTCTCGTGCTGCGTGAACACAGCTCGGGAGCTTATGAATAAAATATTACTCCGATCTATTTGAAAGAAAGAGGGCACAATGAGAAAAAAAAAAAAAAAAAATTGGCAAAAAAAAGAAAGAAAAAAAAAGAAGGAAACAAAATCATTTGGAAGACGGAAAACCGCCGTGAAGTGGCGGAACATGAAGAAGGTTTACATATTCAGGGCGGGACGCCCAGACAAAAATCGTGGCAAAAGAGAGACGAAACGTCGTGGGGGTGGAAATCCCGAAGCGGCTCGCCTCGTTGCCATGGTGACCCAGGGGGTGGTAACGACCCCCTCACCCCTATCGGAGTTTATGCTCTCCAAGGAAATTGTTACGGTGGACCCGAAAATTGGAGCGTGGAACGTAAAATCATCAAAGACGCCAAAAAGTGCCCCAAAAGGAGCGGATCTGCTAACCATGTTGTAATATAATTTTTTTTCGATGCACTGGGCAGCGGCCTACATATTGAATGATTCATTCCTCCGAACATGTTGAATGAATGAAAGAATGAAAAGGTTTATTTGTAAAAGCCTTCCGGCAATACTCTGAACGTTTCTCATTTGACAATGCCAATAATTTCGGTTCCGCTGACTTGGGGCCGCTATAGCGTAAAATTACAAACATAATGTACGTTCATAACATTTAATGTACGTTCATAAGAATTATAATTTTATAATTCTTATGAACAAAATTGATCCATTCCCGCCGTCAAATTCGCTCCGATATATCGTAGAAAAATGAGTTGTTTTGGAACGCTTGAAATGCCGTCAACCGCATTTACGCAGGTTTTACAAATTTCTACAATCAACCGTAAATCATGAATAAAAAAAAACAAAACGCTGCACATTTCACTCAAGGGTTTGTTACTCCTTGATATAGGTTAATTGCGCTAAAAATTAATTCCGTGTCATTAAGGAAATATTTGTGAAAAAATTATTTTAAAACATTTCTGTAAAACCTTTGCACCAAAAATTCGATTTTGCGTCCAAAATTACTCGGAAAACGACTCCTTATCAAGTTTTGACCTCCTGGGATCCTTCAAAAATCCCATTTGTATCCCCATGAGAGCTCAATAGACCCCCACGGTGAAATCCAATCGTTCTGCAACCCCCAAAAATGGATTGTATGTCCAAAAATACTTCGAAATCGACTCCTAACTCGACCCCATTGCCGAAAGCCTTAAAAAACAACCCTCCCGTAGCCCCTTTTTAGCACCACGGGTTTGGTAGAACGGGCTGAAAACCTTGCGGGCACAACTAGATGGTAAACCGTGTATTATCTCAAAATTTTAGATTTAAAAAAAAAATACTACTGCCCAAAACGGCTCAGACGACGGACGGACATTTTGTTTTTGGAATCTAGACATCTTAAAACGTATAATGTCAAACGGGCCGATCAGAATTGTTGACCTCCGTCGCGATTACATAGGTGTACTATTCCAAGAATCCAAAACCAAAAAAACGCTGCAAATTTCACGTGTGAGTTTCTTTTTTTATTACTGTGCAAACATTAGGAGAGTTAACCCAATTCTATGTGAATAAAAAATTATTTAAAATATTTACGGTATACCTACCGTGTATAGTGTTAAGGCAAATGAGGGGTCCTCAAAAACGGATTCTACGTTTAAAGTAACTTTGAAAACGACACCCTCTCGAGCACCAATTCTTCAATAATGGTACCTGTTGTGTTAGCCTCACAGAGCCCTGTGGGATACTTATTACCTAGTTTTTATTTGGGCAATCTGCCTGAATACCTGGCGCACCAATGGGTCTCCATAGTTTCCGGTACCTAGTTTTGAAGTTGAATAATATACGGACGATATTATCGTACAACAAGTTTCGACGAGAGCCAATCCGTCTCTTGTCCTTCCACCGAGTTCAACTTATAAGTTATACCTACCATGGTATACCATGGCCAAGGACGGCGGCAGCTTTTCAAAGCAGGGATGACCTCTTAGTGAGGCGATATCTTCTACGACAACTATTTCTTGTTTAATTCAAAATCCAAGATCTGGAAAGTTCGAGGATTTCATCTTCCTCCTTCGAATCGTCTGCTACAAGGGGCTGAGATGGCAAATTCCACGTTTCCCTCAAAGCAGATCGTGTCGGGTTTCTTGGTATCTCAGAGCTCTTGGATTTTCGACCAGCGTCTTTGTCAGGACCCTTATGGAACACTGAGCGGTCTTTCGCTTTACGACGAACGAAGCAGACCATGACTCCTGTTAAGGGTCTTCAATGAAGAGTCTTCATGATCCGGCAAATCGTCAAACAAGTTTCATTGACAGCAAAAGCGCTCCACTAGTTACCTACCTTCCACGATTCAATTTTCTTAGAGCCAAGAGCATTAAATCTTCTTAAAGTCGTAAAAAAATAGCACTGCTATCACATGGGCAGTTTTTCAAAGCAGCGATAACCTCTTATGCGGTTTTAACAGCGTTACCAACCCTAAGTGTTTTCCAGTAGCAAATAATGGCTTTCTCTTCTTCCACCGGTCGAATAATGTACGTACTTACACAGGAAACGTTGATTTTCCAAGTCTGGTGAAATTTAACTGCCTCGCCATAATCTGCTGGTCTGTCCTCCCAGGCCTGAAGACTGAACTGCCAACAGAAAACTAAACAAAACCCCGGAAAACAAAATGATCTGTCAAATACCGATGCTAAGGAGCATTGCAGCTAACTTGCTCCTTTAACTATTATAGTTTTTTAAATCCCAAAACATGCACTAGAAGCGTCACTAGTGGAAAAAGGAAAACTGTAGTCTTGGACTAAGGGCCCTTGTTGGCAGTCAACGTGTTAAAATTGAGGCTGAAGGGATGTCCTGGAAGAGTGTACATAGTGCTCTTGTATATAGTGCGATTTGCTGGGAACGAGCTGTAAGTAGCGATGGTTAGGGTCGTTGGCAATTCTGGTCGGGTTTGAAATTTACTGTAAATGTCTCACATTTTAACCACGCCTTTATGAAATATTCCAATAGAATCTATTTACAGCATCTGATGCTGTTGAAATTTGAGGCTGAACGGATCAGTAGGAACACGGTTTTCATGAGGGAATTTCCATTTTCATTTTAAACCTAAGTCTACTATTATATTCAACTACTATAGAAAATTACTATTATAGTAAACCTAAATTCCTATAATAGGGCGGTTGTGTGTAATTCCTGCGGTGATGTCTTACCTATAGTCGACGGCATCCTACGGGTTTTAGGGCTACTAGCTACGGGTTTTGGACATGATTCGGTTGGTAACACAGGGTTATAACTTTCATGAAAACCATAAAATTATACCTATAAGTAATTCTAATGATATTATTACTTTCGTGACAACCATAATATTATACCTACCTATAACAATTTAATGATATTATCATGTTTACTCCAACATCAGATAGGTACCTATTATGAAAATATGATGATTTAATTAAATTAAATTTAAATTAAATTAAAAAATACAAGGATTCGGAGTAGGAAGACAAAATTTTGTCTCCGAATCCTCCCAAATTAATGAAGAAAAACACCTCAAATCAGCTTTTCTGCCTCTAGAGGTGCGAAACATCTGTTTCAAACTGTGCTTGTCAATTTTTTCCTACCTTAGGTGTTTTAAAAATGCGAACCAACCCACTCAAAACCTCTTAGTTTTTAGACTCATACGCATCTACAAGTTCCTTGTTTGTCTCCCCCGCTTAGTCACGTTAGGGGTGGTTTTGCCGCCTCCCCTTCATTTGAACTGCCCTTTCCTGCAACATCCCCTTATGTGCGTTATGGTGAGGGAGGGATGTGGCTCTCCACTATCAATAATTGCCGAGGAGGGAAGTCGTATTGAGAGAATAACTACTGGTCAGCGGGCCGCCAAAGTGTGCCCCAACAGGTGCATCGAGATTCGGGCCATCTGCTCAGACATCCGCTCGCTCCAGAAACGTCCCGGACCTATTTTACTTGGAACTGGTACGGTTTTCGACTTGGCTCAATCGTAAAAACGTCCCTAGACGGCTTGAGGCCTCAGTGAACCATTAAAAGGGGATCCGAAGGAGCTCTCGAACTCGTGTTTTGCCCTTAAAAGTACCCCTAGTTATCATGATAACGACACTGAAAAGTGATTGGTCATTACGGGAACCGAACCCAAGATGCGGCGTTTTGTGGTTGTGGGCGTTGTTCAGTTTCTAGGGCTTTTTCTAGTTAAAATTTATTTTGTGCTCGGGATACGAAGTTGCTAACTGCATGTTCTCGCCGCCTTCTGTGTTGTTGGAAGTGACTGGGTGTTCCAGGTCAAGGGCGACTACTAGGCCCTTGACCTGGCAATATTTTTCCTATTATTAATTTTTTTTATTTAATGAAAATAAAACATTTTTGGTAAAATTCATTTACTATGGTGAAAAATAGGGGTTTCCAAATACATACGAGTATCCAAGAGCTAAAACTGCCGTTAAAATGGTTTGATTTTACTAGAGACCCTCTCAGATTAAGTTAGGCACCACATTCACACGAACAACTTTTGGCCCAAAAGAACGATCACTTTTTGAGAAGTTGAAGTTCACGTTATTTCGATTTTGGATCACTGTGCGGCGTCCTGCTCTTCCCGCTCGCGGAATGCTTAGTGCGATGTAGCGGGTTGAAAGTGAGATTTACATCTGTGAATAATAATTATTTAATATTTGAATAATATTAATTCACTGTGAATTATTCACAGATGTAAATAACATTCATAATTATTATGACTGAAGAGTACAACCTTCAGTCGTTACACACCTTAGAATCCATTTTCAACATTATTCCTTTTTCCGCACAACGCTCTTGTCGGATTTTGATTTTGATTTTTCCACTGGGTAAAGAAGTAGTGCTGGTAAAAATTATTTTATCAAAATTATTGTAAAGAAGGTGACCAGTTTTCTCTTCTAAAATGGGCATCCCCGAAAAAGGTCAAAATTTTGTCCTTAATCATCCACTGCAGTGGACACCATGGTGGGACACTTTTCCCAGTCATTGTACAGAATCTGTACAAACATCTGATGTTTTTTATCTTTCGAAAAATATTCCTGGACCTTTAAATACATAATTATTTAAACCGGAAACCAAGTCAGGTTAGCCGTATTTTACGAATTGACTTATTTTTTATTATTTTTTGTTTGTTTGTCAAATTTCAGCATTTATTTATTGCGCAGTTATTGCATGTTATTAACCACCAATTTTTGTCGAATGCAGGTACAATATTTAGTGAAATCATTGTTATTTACAACGCAAGCATATCAATAATTTACATAATAAAATTTATTATGTAAATTATTGATATGCTTGTGTTTAAGATTTAATCTTGGTTGAGTTTAAAATTCAGGTGCATTATTCAGGTACTAGGTGTCAAAACAGTCTTTAGACAAGGAACTACCTTTTCAAAGTGACTAAACAAACATCGTAAACACTTGAAGTCTGACAATCGTCAGGAGCGGGGACAGACAGAAAACTCTATTGCTTTCGCCAAGCTTTCGGAATTATATTATGCCTTCCTTTGGGCCTTCATAGTGCATAAAAACTATCAGTAGGTACTGATGAAGTGGGTGTGGATCACGTTTGAATGTTGGCGCTAAAACCCCACAAGAGTTTGACTGTGATAAGTTAGTTACCTGATTTTGTTCTATTTTTTGTTATGCTTCCAGTTGGGTTAACTTTAATTTACCCCTTGTATTACTAATTTTAGTTCAACAAGTTACCAAGCTGTCCAACATTTCTTATCACGAATCTATAAGGCTTTGTTATGTCTGTTATCATCTGTTGTTATGTTGTGCTTCATCTCCTGCATCTTCTCACGCCGTTCTAAATCTTTTAAAATCGTTTTGTACAGAGTTTCGTGCTGCAGGCAGTAGTGCCAGTGTTCTTCCATTGATTTCATTGTCCTATAAACTATTAACGCTGCAGAAGGTAGGTACATACTAATTATGTCTGTGGGGCTGTTCTGTAACCACTACTCTCATCACACTGTTTTCGCTTCTTTTCTACTTCTTTTTAGTGTTCAACATTGTTAATATTTTGGTTACCCCCCTTTTTTGACGAAGTGATGACACAAGTCTCACGGTGACCTTTGTTCTTTAATTTGTAGTTTAATTGTTTAACATGACATCATAATACTATCTCAGTACCTACTGTTTCACATGTCATCATAATACTATCTCAGCACTGATAGATTTTATGCACTATGTAGGTCCTGAATAAGGCGTAATATAATGCCGAAAGCTTGGCGAAAGCAAAAGAGTTTTCTGTCTGACCCCGCTCCCAATCATTTGACATCATCATATTGTGGGTCGATCGCCACTTCATTGTCTGACAATCAGTTCAGAATAACAATTAGTCAATGACTAAATTGGGACTTGAATCAGCAGAGGCGGATCGAAGGGGCCCTAACTTCCCTTCCCACCTCAAAACCTGGCCAGTTTACTCCCAATCCTGGAATCCAAAACCTGGCCAGTAGATACATTGTGGTTTTGAATCTCACTTGCATTATGTTTTAATTCGATTCCTCTCCCATCAAGATGAAATCGTAGATCCGAGCTTAGAGTTTTGGGGTGTAGGTACCTCCGAGCTCTTCAATTTTTTTGCTGACATTTTGGTCCGGAATTGGAGCACGCTTAGTTGGATAAGACCTCTGCACCATCGGCAAACAACCACTTTGCACGCTTAGTTTATAGGACAAGTTTATCCATCGCCATTCAGAATAGAATGTAGGTCACAAAATCGAGCCAAAATTGAAGTTTATATTGACACAAGATCATTAATGAATAAACTTTTACGTGTCCAATCACTGGAGAGCTCGAGAAAGAAGTCAAAACCAGTTTAACTGCCCAACCGCTGAGTTTCAACGTGTTTCTCCTTTTCTAAAAATTTTAGAAAAGGAGAAACATTTAATGTGAAGTTATTCTATTGCTCCCTTCTTCTTCTTCTGACTTTTCTACGAAAGTATGGATCAAAACTTTGAAATACTAACCAAATCCTTAGAAAACCCCAAAAAACCATTCGTAATTCGAACTGGAGGGTTTACCCTACACAGTGGCTGCGTGAGGGGGATTTCTCCCACAGCCATAGGACACAAAGGGGCGGAGGATGGAAAAGTTTCCCCTTGTGCTTCACATAGACACAATATAGTCTATTATTTAATTGACTACAGCCGTCACAGTAATTGTTATTACCCAGTAGTGATACCTTTAACATAGAAATTCCAATTGAAAAAAACTCCCATACAACCCTTCAGAAAACTAGTCACTGAAGTGAATTCCACACCGTCCACATAAAACCCACATCCTACAAGACACAAGCGTTCCTGATACGTCGTTTAACTGTTATAGGACCACTTGAACAAAACTGCTCGTACTTACGTCCAAGACGGTCAAACGGCGTAATTCATACGGATCGAACTTTCACGGCGAATTCCTCGACGGTGAACGAGAAAGTACGAAAAGGGTTTTGAGACGTTTTACGACGTTGTTATGAGATGTGTACTTACTTCTCGGTCGTTAAAAAAACTGACCGTTTCGCCGAGTTGGAAATCCGTCGAAGGAAAACGCGGCGATTAAAAAACGTTGCTCAACAATTGAATCCCGGCGTGCGGCCGAACTCGATAGGTACCTAAACATGGTAGATTACAACAGATGTGTACTTTAAAAAAGAAGAAGAAAAAAAAAACAACTTCGTCGAAAACTTGGAAGAGGAAAAGTAGATAAGTCTTGTTGGAAAGAAACTTTTCCGTCCTCCACCCCTTAAAAGACCGCAACAGAGTTTTTATGAGCTCAACTGAGAGGAACAACACGGTTGTCAAACTTTCAAGATTTCCTTATTACACTTTTTGCGCTTAGCAAATTTGTTCGTGTAACGACAATGTTACCCGACTAATCTCGTTGTTGTGCTAATTTCTCATGTAAACGGTTTTTTCATAATGAACTTCGCAGGAAATTATGCACGAGGGTTAATTGTTTTTTTGTATAAATTGTGCGAAAATTGGATTATGTCAATGAATGCTTGTGTAGTAAGGACTGATAAAGGACCCCCCCAAAAATGCAGTTAAGTAACGTTTAAAAATGACTTCTCATTCTACCTCTTGTTCAAGGTAAACCTTTGGAAGTATACTTCAAAAGACCCTTTAGACGCTCCATAGACTCCCAGTGTAGTCAAATGGGTCTGAGACCCCTATAAATGGAGACTACGACCACTCTGAAAACTACACCCCACTGTAACCCTTATCCTAATTCTTCAAAAAACCCTCATGTAGCCGTACAGAGCCCCACGGGTTAGAAAGATCGGGCTGACAACCAACACTCCTTCTCCTTAACCGGAATCTTCACCCGATTACTGAATGGGGACGCGAGGAAAGATTTTTGTTTAAATCTTATGTCCTGGTAAAATAAATAAATAAAATAGGTAAAAACTAAATGTGGTCTTTCTAAATTCAGTCTTGAAATTTTATTCGAGAGAACAGCATGAGTCCCAACCTAATTGGACTGTAAACAACTAAGTTATAGTAATGAGCTCCGTACATGATTGGTTTATTTTTTTATTTTATTTTTTTCCTGGTGAGATCATGCTTCAAAATTTGAAGCATGATAACATTTAATAACATAACGTAACATTTAATGTTACGAAAATGTCTCTTAGGAAAAATATAATTATATTTTAAATCCGACGTCTGGAGGGGGTATAGGTTTAAGGGGGTTTTAAAGGCTGCTGATCCCGAATATGTTGTTAGAAATGGTGAATTCCGACCATCTCAACGAGCCCATTGCGCCATTT
Source organism: Pilophorus perplexus (assembly GCA_955831195.1). Lineage (NCBI taxonomy): Eukaryota > Metazoa > Arthropoda > Insecta > Hemiptera > Miridae > Pilophorus > Pilophorus perplexus. Next base: position 8,049,454 of record OY037014.1, on the reverse strand, counting down.
GTGCGCGCTTGTGCCCAATTCAACACAATGTAGGTAGGTACTGAGCCCATGAGAGGGATGTCATGTAGGGCTCAGTACCTACCTATAGGGGATCTCGAATCTTTTAAAGTTTCAAATCTTGATTTATCCCTGGTTAGCCTGTGTTTTTGAGGTCCTCTGCAAATTGTCTTCCCCGTTTCGTCCACTTCGTTGGGTTTCACGACGTGCGAAGTTCGTGGATCTCCTAAGGTTACAATTGAGAGAATCGACTTTCCCCAAAAACCCACAGTCCACCCGAATTCGCCTTTCATAATCCTAATCCGCCGATCGCTAAGGATTTTTCGAACTGGAAACCTCACCTGCCCATTTTTTTTTTTTTTTTTTTTTCACCGATTTCGTTCACGCGTTTCCGAAGATCCAACAGAAAAAATATACACTCCGTGGGATTTAATGGCAGACCCTTTTTTCCCCCGCAGTTGATTCCCGTCAGATTTGATTTTTCCCCCTCATCAACCTCGAAACCCGTTTTCCAGGCCTGTAGGTCGGAGTTGAGGGTCATCGAACCTCAATAACGTCCGAAGAAAATTGCATAATGGAGCAAAATGTTCGTAGCACGCACCGCACACCACTTCAAAGTCAAATCATCAAACGATGGAATTTTTCGATTTCCGCCAGTTCCGTTGAAGCCTATTAAATAAAATTAATTTGAACTACTGAACGTGATTCAGGACGTACCTAATGAAAGCCATGCAAAATATCGTTTTCTATAAATTACTTTAGGCATCTATTCTCCCAGTCGTAGCGTTTTTACAGCTCATGGTTATTTTTTACAGCTTTTTGTGTTTTCTTCACGGTTTTATGCTTTTTAAATTACTTGCGCGACTATTCAAGTTTTTAATAAAATTTTAACTCTATAACCTTCCTATATGGTTATCTGAATTGAAAGCCTTGTCTTGAAGAAGGATCGTTCTATCCAAATACTCCAACTCTCCCCAAAACACAGTGCCTTGTCGAGTTTATCAAACTCCAAACAGGAAAATTTAATGCAGCAGTTTGCTTCATTCCGAGTTTTCGGAGGACAATAAATTATTCTGAGTCACGGGGGAGGCTTTCAAAACACCGAGAAGGGACGGTTGAGTCACACGGGGAAGGTATAGGTGATGAGCATGACGTCACGCCCTTAGGGGGAAAAAAGGGCTTCAAGGGGGTGTTTTATTACGGCCGAACAGGCGTTATTAGGAGTAATTCGACGCGAGAGCATCAACGGGGTAGCGTTACACTGGCAAGAGATGGCTCATTAGCGTCAGGGTGAGTTTTCTGTCGGCGGACCATTGGGTAAAAAGCTTGAAGACCTCGTCTTAAAAACTAGAGGAGAAGATAGAAAATAACTTCTCAATGACAACAACAACATCTCTCTACCTAGAAGGTACTTCCATTCATCCAAAAATGACCATCATCTCTACTCGATGATCAATACCCAACTTTTCGAAGTGAAACTCTCTTCTGTAATATTTCTGCTTCAACTGTACATTTATTTACTAGGTACTGAAAAAAATCTACTTTCGTGCCGAATCTCGGTCATGTTCACTGTAGGGATGCAAAATCGGTAGGTAGCCAACAATCGATCTTGGCAATCGATTGCACCAATTAATCGGACTTAAAAATCGATTTTTCAGCCGAATTATCAAAAAATCATCTTTCATATAAAAAAACAGACTGTATTAATACTTGAATAAGTGAATGTGGTGGAAATCTGTAGAGGCTCGGACCGACTTTGGACCCACAGTCATTGAAACGGCCCACATCATCATCATTGATCAGCAACTATTGAATTAATGGGCAGTGAAGTATTTTACCTACCGGAATTCGGTGTTTTTTATTTGAGGCATAGGTATTATTTTCGAAAATAATGGTAACATAATAAAATAAAACAATATAGGTAACACTTTTTGATTAGTAAAAATAATAATTCTTTAACTACAAGATTTGGTGTGTTGGGGTGAGCTCCATCAGCTCAGAAGATACAAATTTTGTATTACAAAACTGAAGAAAAATGGAGTGATGGAAGACTAGACTCGAGATAAACAACCGAACTATAGTTCAGTTGTTTAGGTAGTGGTGGTGGTAATCTAGTTTCTGTAGAGAAATTATTTCTCCTTGTGGACATTGTTCTTCGGTTGGTTCTCCCTTCTTAAAATCTACGATCTGATGTTCTCATTGTTTTCTATGGTATCCTTCTTGTGGTTAGGATTGCTGTGTAAGTACAAAACAAGGAGTAGGACAGAAAATAAACAGCCCAATGTAAATCGAATTCACTCAAAATCGATTTTGGGATAATAATCGCTAAAATCAATCGGTTACGAAAAATCGGAGGCAAAAATCGATTTGCATCTCTAGTTCACTGATCGTGTTACCGTCACATTGTGGAATGTCATCATGTCCCCGAATTGTGTCGATGATTCATTATTCGGTCTGGTCAGCAGAATGTGAGGCTACTCCTGTCGGTAGACTCCGTGGCGCAACGGTAGCGCGTCTGACTCCAGATCAGAAGGTTGCGTGTTCAAATCACGTCGGGGTCATACAAATTTTTTGCCTTCCTATTTAGGCTTGTCTGACACTCTTACCTGCTGTTTTTAGGAATTATTTATTTATTTATTAAAAAATATATATAAAAGATTTTAACAATATGGAAGAGTCATGATTTGTGTAAATAGGTACCAATTCCAGTTACCAGTTCTTGATTTGGCCTATTATAGATCTCTGACCTGTCCAGGCCTGTCATTCCCTTAGTAGCTATTGAATATTACATATTTAAAATTACAATAATTGTAATTATTTATAGCGTCTTAAAATATAATTTGTATTTTCTAAATTCTTAAAATAAATTAGGTAGGGCTTCTTTTTTGAAAATTGCCGTTGACCTAGCGGTCCTTAACGAGAAAGGCAGTGTTTCAAATAGCGCAGGCGCAAGCCAGGGTAACTGGCGAGTGAAGAAGTCAACTTACGGATGAGGAATTCGCAAAATGGTTGTCTGACTCGGCCTTGTACTTTTTACTACCTCAAGCTGCCTAGTCGTGTCCCGAGATTTGAAAACGTTTATAAACATAAGTTGCCCTAGATGGTAGGACATCGAGCTTGAAATACAGTTTCGATTGGTGTGAGATGGTTGGATTGGTTGCTATCCGTAGCGCAATGTTAATTGCCACCTCAATGCAACGAAAATTGCTTGAGTAAGCACCACCCCAAATGATAATTATTATTATGCCGTAAATTAGAATTAGTTTTCGTACACTTAATTTTTTACATTTTTATATTATTAAACTTTTCCCAACAAACGAACCGAAAACAAATTGACGAAAAGACGACTTCCCCGTTCGTTCAGTCATTTGCTTTCGGTTCGTTAGTTGGGAAAAGTTAAGGAATATGAATATGCGAAATATTACGTAAACAAAAAATTGTTAGATGTGCGATGATGCATGTTACACGACAATATATTGGTACAAAAACAAATTTTCCCTGTTCCAAACCCACCCGTAACGTTTACGAATAATATTCGTAAACGTTACGGGTGGATATTATTATCCTTTTCCTAAAAGTTGAAATTTTCCTTTTTTCAACCCTCATTGTGCGAAAAGAGTCCACCAGTTCTCACGGTTTAATTAGGTACCTGTTCAAAACATCATTATACACGATGATACTCATCTAACCATCAAAGAGTGCCAGTCCATTAGGGTCGAGTGAAAAATTATTTCAATGGACGGAAAAGGTTTTTTTACTTCTCTCAATCGAAATCGTCGGTAAACTAACGAGCTGTGAGAGGGAAATTCACGAAAAGGTTCTTTTTAAACGCTGAACCCCCCTAAAACAGAATCTTATAACGGTTTGTTAATGAGGATGAAAAGCGATGACATCTTTCTAAGGCCCAGAAAACACTTTTGTTTGGGAACTCTCCTTCGGGTATACTTTCATTTTGTAAAATCGGTAACATCTCAGTTTCTCTGGCAAATTACGGCTCTACTTGATGATCGATCTCACTACGTTTTTGGAGGATTCACTCACGAAATCGTGTTTGCCTTCCCGTTGGAATCAATAGGTTCTTATTGAAGTGTCTCTACTGGATGTTCGATTACGTCTCGCCGTACGTTTCTCACTGTCAAACCACATGAAATAGAGCGGTATGATTTTCGTGCAGAATCCCAAATATCTCTAGATGATACCTTAACGAAGTACTCGGTGAACCATCACTTTTCCTGAATGCTTATTAAATAAACTAAAATGTTGTGCCAACCAAACGATTGAAACTTAAACCTGGCAAGATACGAAGAGGAAAGTTGTTGTCCATTGGAGCATAAGGCCCTGTTTCACATGTATGTAATTTTGACCTTAAGGTCAAAAGGATCCTGAAGGATTTTGACCTTAAGGTCAAAAGGGTAAGGAATTCCTGACTCATTATATACTTACTTGAGAGTTAGAATATGGAACAGCAGCGATAAGAATTCAATTTTCACGGATTTATCGCTGAAAACCCAAATTTTAGGTGTTTTTGGTCACAGCATTTTAAACTCTTCTAAATTTACGAAAATGAATTCTCGTTCTGGTGTACGGAAGGAAATTCTGTTTCGAGGTCCATGCAAGAATGATTGATGCGAATTTTGAATTATTGATTGCATTTTTCAAAATGCACCACAAACTTGAGAGATGTCACTCCAAATTCTGTATCATGTAGTTATATTCAATTAGATTGAAACACAAATTTTGTGTTTGTAACGTGTATTATTGAATTCTGTGCAGAATACAATGTGTAACCAAAATTACCCAGGCGTGACCAAAATGACTAAAACCTAGCTTTCAGCAACTAGCCAATATGTACCAAAAGCATGGATAGTCTGCCGCGATATCAAGGCCGTTTTCTGAGTTTTCAATCGGGATTACAAAGATCGAGCTAGACTCTTCAAAACCCGAGCCCCAAGAATTGAGTAGGTAGGTACCTACAATCCTCATCTTGAAAGCGAGCGCACGACATGATATTACACTATGATGGAATTTTTAATTCATTAAAGAACGTTAACATGGGCCAACTTTTTAAAATGATTTCAAAATCAATCATTCCACTCGCATCTCACGTTTCACGACCTTCTGAGTAAATATTGTTCTCTCCGGGGTTCCTTAACAAGGAGTGACAATTGTTACTGCTTTAACTTCCACAATGTTCATCTGATTTCATTAAAATTTTCAGGGATAATGCGGGTGAACACGGTACATAGCTTCCTGGCGTTTAACGCTACCCCGATTTTCAGCCAAATTCGATTATTGTGTCACCAAATGTACGTACGTATTTGGAGGACTTCACATTCGCGCAAGCGCAGAGTCAACCCCGCGTGCATCATTTTGAAATTCATCTGGGACCTAAAGGGCTCCACCCGCATTATCCCTGAAAATTTGAATGAAATCGGATGAACATTGTGGAAGTTAAAGCTGTAACAAGGAATCCCGGATAGAACAATATTTACTCAGAAGGGTGTGAAACCTGAGATGCGATGGAATGATTGATTTTGGAATCATTTTAAAAAGTTGGAACCGAATTTTCAAACTCGAATTTATTCTAGAAATACCCCTCAATAAGCGCGTTTCAAACCTCATCCAGGGGCCCAAATTCAGGGAAATTGAGTGAAAAACAAACTAGTTAGACGAAAACCACTAGGTGGTTAAATCTTAAACCTGCATTTATTATTTATTTTAATTACTATTCTGAAAACCGCAGTTTTATGCAGTTATATGCTCGGTAAATTTTGTTGGTCCCTGAGAGGTTAAAATACCACCAGAAGGCTTCGTTCAATAACTCCTAGAAACGAGAAAAATATGAAAATATACTAAACTCTGAGCCTATTGATAACGTTTGAGAGTATGATTTTGAAATTTCGCCTAATATCACCATTGGACGTACTATTCGACGTTTTCCACGTCATATCACGCCCAATCTCAAGTGTTTTTCTTTTATGATCCCTTTCTCCTGCACTCAAATATTTAGGCGATTTTTACCTTCAGCAATCGTGACTATTGTCAGTCCCTGCCCTGTGCCCATTGCATACAAAAGGTATACGCCGTTTTACGATTTAGAAGGCGGCCTAAAACCTTTCTCCGAGATCGGCCGCCGATTGTAAACCCACGCAAGGAAAGTAAGTTGCATAAGCGTGCGTGACTCGAAAAAATAAAAGCTTTCTTCGGTAACTGAACCACTGAAGCGCGATTTTTGACCAAACTAAATACTTGACTCACGAGGTTTGTAAATACCCTCAAGCTCAATGTCCAAAAGCCTTCCCGATTCTCCGGTGTGAAAGGTAAGTAGGCGATCCAGTCTTGTGGGAACGGGAACTTGTAACTTCTGATTCCGAAACGTGCGCTTCCCCAACCGGATTGCGGCATTCCCGTTAAGAGGCCTTAATTTTTCCAAAGAGGTACACAGTGTAAAAAAAGTTGATAGAAATTGAGAGGAAGTGCGTTTGACCTAAATGGAATAACGAGGGTAATCTGGTAATAAACATACCCGCTTTACGCATGTGACAAGAAAATAAGCGTTGACTAGCATGCATGATGGAACGATTGGGTCGGAATTCGCTGGCTGTGAACAAGCTCATTGGCTTAATTTATAACGAATGTCACCTCGTGACAGGGCGGTGCCTGTCGGCAGTTTCCGTTAGCTGCAATCAGCAGTGTGGGTGCCTGTCGAGGGTTAATTGGATCCAGGAAGATATCGAAAGGCGTTGAAGCGGGAGGGGAAAATACCGAGTTGACCATTAGAGGAGTAACCAACGAGAGAGAAAGAGAGAAACCGCTATCCTATCGTCTACTATCCGCTTCACATTGTCTCCCTTCATCTTTGGACGTCTCCGAAGGCTTTTGATAGATTCGTCCCGGTCGTTATGAAAGCGGAATGAAACGGCACTCCCGTTCATGACAGGTTGCAGGAATTCGGTGAAAAACGGGTCCCCTTTGTGAATTTATGGGAGAAACTATGATGCGAAAAAATGCATTTCTTGAATTTTAAGAGTGCAGCGTTCGGACAAATCTTCCCATCCTAATCCATTAACGCTGTAGCTGCGCCTTGGGCGCCACAGAATTTCTGGTTTTCAGAAAGTTTAGAGAGGAGATTATTACTTGTTCTCCCAAGAAGCCACAACACTCCCTGAAAGTACATACGGTAGGGATATGGAGCTTCGCTGATTGTAAGGAAAAGGCCTCCGAGCGGCCTAACGTGTCATTAGTGGAGACGTTTCCATTCCCCGGATTGCTTTCGGAGGTTTTCAGCCTCCCATTCCGGCGCCTCCTGTTTCCTCTTCCATTCGCATTGTTAGGAACTTTCAATGTATCTCTCCTTCCTTTTTCTTTTTCACGCCCCACACGTACTGGAAGAGATCCTTAAAAAAACGTGTTCGGTATCAGCTCAAACTCCGCTCATCATAGAGGCGAGTTCTAGTTTTCACGGCGCGTTAACGGTACCATTCAACAAGACACCTCAAGTCAGTGGCGGTCAGGGTCGACCACAACAAGCTTTCCGTCTTGCCATCGCACCGTTGTCCTATTGTGTCGTTAATCCCCCTTCAACGTAATTGGAAAATCGCAAAAACTATTCAATCCGTTTCGCACCATCAGGGAAATAGAAAAAACTGCCTCACCTCCGTTATACCGCTAAGCCACACGCGAATAACTACGAACACATCAAAGGAAATCGTCATTAGCCACTATATATTTTTGTAATTACACCTTTGGTATAGATTCATCGATATATCGAAAATAGGGGGGAGTGGAGTAAATGTGGAAATGGGGTAAATGCGGAAATGGTTTTGAAAATGGCACCATTTGAGACCTCAATGATAGACGTACCTATGTAACTTACGTGTTAGTAAAAGTGGAGGAAAAAATGTGATAGTCTTGCTGAAATGGTGGGCTGTTTCTCACCGAATCTATTTCAATGCGTGGAAAAGTTTCGATTCTGGGGAACACCTAGCCGAACAAATGGTCCTCAATTTTCCCAAATATCGGTTGAAGTATATAATTTAGAATAATTCTAAATTATTGTGTGGGCCTCCTACAGAATTGATTGAGTGTTTTAACATTTTCCTAAATTCTTCGTTCACCAACAAGCTCGACGGCGTCCGCTGGACGTTTTGACTCTTCAGACCTCATGGCGGCCTGCTGGGGACGAAATAATCGATACTAGCTGACTCAGGCTGCCATGGAGGGTGAGACCGCAAAGGGGGAAACTCCAACGCACGATATCCTAAGCGACAACCTTCCATGAAATATGTAAACCTCTCCGGCAAGCTTCTTTTACGAAAGGAGTTGACTTTCTTAGATCCATCGGTGCAACTGGTGTGCGACCGGGCAACTTTTTGGCTGTTCCCGTGACAATTGAAGGAAAAAAGAACAAAAAAATCGGGTAAAAGTTACTCGGTGTAACGAGACCTAACGAGGGAGACTGCGTTTACCGACTCAACGAGGCCTTTCCGGCACCGGAGATGTTTTATTGGAGCAAAACCCGGCTTTAACTTAAGAAAGACCGAACAGCGTTCCAAAACCTTTTGTTTGGCCAGGAACGCGGTTGAGGAAGGGTGTAAAAAGAAGAAGAATAAGAGAGAGAGAGAAAAAAAGCTGGGCTCTAATTGCCTTTTGTAGTGGGAGGTGCAGGTGTGAAAGAATTGTGAACCCCCTTTTGTCTTGTTCTATTGTAAATGAGACTTTTGACGGGGTCGCGGCTCCAACTGCTGCAAACCTGTCAGACCGAGAATTGTGTGTTGACTGGCGTTTTACTGTAGTATAATAAATATATGGAATTTAATTTGTTAGATTAGCGATGCCCGGGGCAATATTGAATTTAAACCAAAAATTGAGTATGCAGTTCGTAGTACTGATGAGCTACCAACTACATTCTCAAAATTGAGAAAACAACCAAGCTCTTCAGGGTATTCACACTGGAGAGCTTGGTTGTTTTCTCAATTTTCCCACTCCAATCGCCTTACCCCAGGTGGCTCTTTGGGGCTACGAAGATGCTACAGGAGGGATTTAAAAATCGATTTGGAAGAGGGAGTCGAGTAGGTTGCCCTTTTTGAAATATTTTCGGACGATAAATTCATCTTGAACTCAAACCTTCTTCCCATCAGTGGCTCGGCGAATAGAGATGACCTGGGTGGTCCCTGGCCACAGGGCGAACCAGTTCTTATTGGGTCATGGGGACTTTCCCGTAAACCACCACCGACTGGCCGATGATCCTGGCTGGTTGTGGTGCACGGACCCGGAGGTCTCGGCGAGGCATGTGCTTCGGAGCTGCCTGGCATTCGGGACGGAACGGTCGGTCCCTGAAGGCTGAGGTGTTCCCTGAGGGCGTGAGGGAGGACTGGAGCAAGTATGTCTCCAGCCCATCCAGGTATAAGGCGTTTGTTGCCTTTGTGGCAGCTGCCTTGAAGTTTCAAGCGGCAACAAGGGCCCCACAGGCAGCAGTGCTCATGAGCCCTGGTGGGGAACGACTGCTGGTCTAGTTTTGACTCACAACAGTCGCCCCCCTGGGTTTGCTTGGGTCACACCCCATAGCTCCACACGCCATAGGTGGTTGAGCAGTGGCTCCTACCCTGGGTATTGCTAACCCCGTCCCGCCATCTCATCGCCATTTCCCCTTCCCGTCCATCTCCACCTGTCGTGTCGCCCCTAAATGTGGGGGCCTGCTCTAATGAGCTCATGCAGTTGCCACTTAAAAAATAAACAAAAATAAAAATAAAAATAAAAATAAAATAAAATAAAACGTGGGTATCTCCGGGAAGACGTCTCTAGTGAGTGGACTAGTGGACAAGATGGGGTAGATGTCCCTGAGGATGGCATTCAGCTTCTGTATTCCCGGGTAGAATGTTGTCACCAAAAAGGGGCCAGTTGTGGGTTCGTAGTGGGCCCAAGATGGGACAATCCTTCTGTGGAGCATGTTGCGCGGATAGCCCCGTTCCGCCAACCTGGCAGAGAGTCCAGCCAAATAGGTCTCCAGCTCGTCCTGCTCGCTACAAATCCTGTGGCCTCGAATGGAGAGTGAGCGTGGGAATGGCGTGTTTTATTATTATTATTAAACATATAAATGATTTATTATTAATAAATATATAAATATTATTTATTACTTATTTGACTGACCCTCAACAAGTTTCCAACAACAATATTATTTATATATCATATAAACCGTCGTATTATGAGCTGTTCACGTTTTCGAGGCCACCTAACGAATTTACTAGATGATGTGATTTATTAATTGACTATAAACATGTTGGGAACATTCTCCAGCGGAAATGCGCCAAACCCGCTTTCGACCATATTTCACCCTCAGGCCGTTACTCACAGTATACGAACAGCCTCAGGTGAAGATGGTAATCCAGTTAAACGGCCCTTTAGGGTCGCACCTACCCGAATACACACAACTTCGTCGATGTCGTCGACCCTGGGGGAAACCTAATCGGGTTTCCCGTTTGCGGGGAGGAAAATCTTGTTGGGTAATGGAAACGGTAGGTCCGATTTAGAGGGACCAGATGACGAAGAGGATTTCGGAATTCCGCGAAGGTCTAAGAATCCTCTTTAAAGATCGGCCTGTTACATTCGTATTGAAGGGCGGTCCCGACGTCGTTTGTAACATAATTAATTAGTCTACACCGTTATCAGTTCTCGAAAGAGGTTCCGTTTGAAATCAATTCCAGAAACCAAAACCAGTTGGATTTTTTTTGTCCACCTCGAGGAACTTCTTTCACATTTGCGCCCCAGTTATTTGTTCCTTGAAGGGGGCCCGCGTGCACGAATAAAAAAATCCAATGAACCGCATGATTTTCCGTCTGAAATAACAGTTTCGCAGTCGAGTCAAACAGAAAAAACCTTCCGACGGCTCCTGTGTGGGAAGGGAAGTCGTTGCACTGTAAACGAAGAAATCAACATGAAAGTTACCGGACGGGTCTTGAGAACCGCCTTGCAAACCGCCGAAGAAAAGTTTAGTTTCACTTCATATTTTCGCTTCCCAGACCGATTAAACGCTCTAAAACCTCTCATCTAATCGCCCTATGACCCCACCATTTTCACTCAATAATTTGCGGGAGAAAAAGTTCATATTTCATTTGGTGAAAACGGAATTGATTATAAAACAAATCAACTCACCGAATTCGAACACCGTTATTAAAAACGGTTCCAAAACTCCTCGTTGACGAATATCACGTATCTGGGCCGTTCGTCCATCAAAATCGTCTCGTGATGGACGTCTGATTGATCTAACCCGGATCAATCAACCCGGATTTTTTTCATTTAATAGACGAACCTATCGCCTATAAATCTCACCGCTCCGATTTCCTCCCATTTTGTACCGTTTGACCTCCCGTATTGAACCAATTAATTTTCACTAGTGAAATTTTGACCCGATATTTCCAATGCAGATCCGGCGACCGTAAAAATTTACATTTCTTTGGTGACGGACGCTGTATGGCGCCGTGGGAGGTTGTTAAAATGCAAAATACACCCTACACATCCATCATACCGGACTCAGCCCATTTTCCGGAGTTTTGATAACTATGTGAGGCAAATTGCCCATGGCCACGACCGGCCACCCTGGACCTATTTATATGAAGGCAACTTTTTACAGGAAGTTTTTAGGGAATTTCAAAAATTTCAAAAGCCGCTAACTTTATTCTTGTAGGGAGGTACCGAAGACAATTTTTAGCGATTTTTTAAACTCAGTAGGATAGTTCATCAAACTAATGATTGAGCCTCCTAACCGTTTTACAGCGCTCCATACCGGCATCTTCAGCCCAATTTTCCAGCTCATCAGGCTTGTAATAAGGGTCTGGTTCCATAGCCCCTAACCAGTTTTATCGGACTTCAAACAGGTACGGACCTCTCAACTAGTTTTTAGGTATTGAAACCGCTGCCTTGGCTGCGTTATTGGGTTTATACAACATGTTCTGATAGATCTAAACAGGGCTTATAGCATTCAAAATCGGTTTTATACCTCTTCAATGGCTGCTTAGGTTCTGTTGGACTTAGAATCGGTTATGGCGCTCTCTAAAGGGCTTAACACATTTCAACTCAGTGCTCAGGTTCTAACCAGGTTCCAAATCAAATCAAATCAAGTTTTTTTTATTTGCAGAGGCCAATGTGACACAGCAAACGTCAAAAATGAGTTGGTACAAACCAAGCCAAACCGGCTTCACCAATTTTATAGGACCATAAACAGATTATGTGGCTCTCAACCAGTTTTCCAAATCAACATTTCAAAAACTAGTTTTATAGCTCATCAAGCATGTTTTATAGGTTTTAAAACAGGTTTCAAAGCTGCTCAACCAATTTTATACGGCTTCAATTGGTCCTGTAGCTTTTAAACGGTTTTACATACCTCTATTCCGGCAATAAACCCTTCAAGCCGGTTATATGGCTCCTTAAACTAGTTTTATAGGGCTCTTAACCGGTTCTGTTGGATTTCAAACCGATTCTGTAGCTCTCTAAGTGGCTATATAATAACTTAATATATTATACTACTTAGAACCGGATTTGTAGCTCTTAAAAATTATAATATGTGAGGTTTCTAGGAATACTACATAGTTATCTGTTTGTACAATAGAATAGAAATTGTCTGTTCTATTGTACAAACAGATACCTATGTAGTATTCCTAGAAACCTCACAAAATTTGACTAGAACGATATAGTCTGGACAGTATTCTAACAAAAATCGAATACAGAGTAGAATACGAACGTAAGTCTTTTAACGTAGTGGCACCAGTTCAGAGGGCCCAACAGCGGTACGTTCATTTTATCCGTTGAACCCTCTCCACCTGGAGGGAACTGGATCTCCTCAATCGAAGCCTGTGGTCGGCCGCAGCTTCCCATTTCCTAAACCGGTACACTCCTCCCCTCCTCCTTCAAGACCCTCGTCCCCACCACATCCCGGGATGTCGCGGTCAGGGGAGGTTTCTAATCTTCTCCGGGGTTTTTTTTTTGTTGTTGTTAATTCTCGTATCCCACTCGGTTGAGAGGATTCCCTCCAAAGTGGTTTATTCGGACGCCGGATGCTTCACCATTGTGTGCTACTGCGCCATTTAGCGCCACGAAAAAAAACGAGGTCGAATGTTGAAACATGCAGGGGATGCTCTTAACCCACAATTAGGAGTGGAATAGTCGATTTTATGGCGATTATTCAGTGTTATGAATTTGTTTGTTGAAGTCTGAAAATCGATTGTTCCTCATAAAAATGGGTGGTTAGCAGAATTAGACGCAAAAATATCCCACAAGGCCACCAGAGTTTTTTAAAAACCATGATTTTTAAAAAGTGCACTACTTAGTGGAGTATGCTTGAAATTGCAACATAAAGTGAAGCAAAAATTCCATTTCACTACTTTGGGTCCTTCTGGCGGGGTTTTTGAAGGGCTGTTAGTTGAGGGTGGTGTCGTTTTTGAAGTCATTTCGTTTGTAGTATCGGTTTTTGGTGTTAAATGTCCAATAAATAATAAAATTTATTATATTTAATATTACTTTGCTTCCTCGAAAGTCTTCAAATCTTCTCGAGCAGACTGCTCAGCAGAGCCTCTAAAATTAGAGTGTACCGACCAGTACTGGTACTCCGACCAGAACTACGTAGTTCTGTGAGGAGCAGAGACACTGTCACTTCCGAGAAGAGAACCAACTCAGAAAAGGTTCAGAAGGTTCTGAGGAGGCTATATGGAGCGATCTGCGAGAGTGGAGTCCAGCGAGTTCGAACATAGTTACGCGCAAGGATCCGGTGAGTAGGACCTGTCCAGAGGACGCCGAACGGAAGAGCTACTAGCAAGCTTCTGAATGGACAACCAGGAGAAAGAAGACTTTGTGGACGGCCGAAGGAGCTTCATTGCGTCGATGGATTGGAGGAGACCTGGGAAGCCTGAACGCGCGCAGATGGCGATCGTCAATGACCGGGAGCATGGGGACGTTTAGTTGACCAAGCTCGAACCCTTCTTGGTTGGTAACACCGAGGAGTATTTTTACTATGCCAATTAGGTAACGGACGTGAGGTAATGGATCTGCGGCAACTCCTGATTTGGTGCCGAGGACCACTCCCCTTTTCCGTGGAAACAGCGTAGACTTGGAGAAATCTAACTTCTGTGTAACAGCGACCCTCCCTCTCCAGGACCCTCAGAAGGTCTTTCAATTTCATTTTTTTACTGTACGGGCAAGCCCAATTTACATTTCAACGAGGGGGGATGTACCATTACGGAAAAAATGAATAATTAAGGGGATAACTAAAATGAATAATTAAGAAAATGGATGGCACGTGACACTCTTAAAATGATCTACTATGCGTATGTATATAGTCTCCTAATATATGGAATTTTAGTATGGGGAGGGGCGTATCATAGCAATTTCCTATGTCTGGACACGGCAGTCAACACAGTTTTGAGAATAGCTACAAAATCGCGTAGACACACACCCGTTGAGACTCTATACAGAAAGTTAGATGTAATGAAACCTAGAATATCATATGTATATAGAATAGTGCTGTACGTTTATAAAAAAATTGGCAATTTCGTTAAGCAACCGGACATTAGACCTACTAGGGCAAACTTGACTGCAATAACAGACATTCCACGGCCGTATAATGACTTCTTCACTAGGCAACTACCCTGGCTAGCACCAAAAATTTTTGAACAGCTACCCTACAGAATGAAAACAGCTAAACACTTCGGTACTTTCAAGAATGAAGCTAAGAATTATTTGAAAAACAGTGAAAACGCCAGCACAATTCTGCAAATTTTATTATAAGATTTATTGAGGTAGCACTATGTAAAGCTGTTGCTGTACTGCCTAGAAATAATTAACATAACATATATTAAGATAAACGCACATTAATCGGGAGAGAATGAGGCCTGGACAGGTCCCTGACCTATAGGCCTAGACTTAAGTATTGGGAATGTAATTAAAACAATTTGGAATACGAACGAATTGTAAATGTATATCTGTAAACATTTGTGAATAAATTGAATTGATTGAACTAGTAAGATAAATGATGCTGGCAGAATAACAACGAGGGGGGTTATAATTACTCACTTTAATTATTACTTTAGGTACTCATAGTTCCCAATATTATTAGGAAAAAAAGTGAAGAATTTGACAACTACAAGTAATTAAAGTGGGGAGAATTTAGGAGAGTCTTTAAGGTGGCAAGGGAGTTGAAAAAGTCGAAGTCTGGATTAATGGTGAGGAACAAATTCGCACTGCGGGGAAGTCTGCGGAGAGGTTGAAGATGACCTTGGTGGGAGTGAATGGAACATGGAATATTTGCGGCGTCCTGGCGTTGATCCGGGGCACGGGCAATTCTATCTTGGCAAGGAGCTGTGGACAATCAATGAGGTTGTGAACGATGTTGAACAACAGCGTAAGGTCGGCGCAACCACGACGCCTCTCAATGGTGTCCAGATGGCATTTCTTCAATCAAAATTGGTAATCCATAGCAGAGATGAGATGCCCAACTTGAAGGAAATGTACCTTAAGAACTTATGCTGCACCCGCTCCAACTGGTACTTATGAATCGCATACGATGGGGACTATATTATTATAATATGCTTCTACTATAATAGTAGAGCACATTCCTGGATAGGCAGGACCATTGCTGTCAAAATCCCTTGTGTTCCTCTTAAGGAACCCGAGGGTCCGCATATCTCTTGAAGCCATTGCCTTAATGTGACTGGAGAAATTTAAAAAGGCCCCGAGTCACACTGGGGTAATCGGCGATGTCCATGCCGAGGTTTCTAAAGGACTACAATATCTGGACGCTTCCAGTGAAAATACTCTGATCGAACCCTCAGCCTCCTCTGCATCGTACGGGTAGCCCCAGGGGACTTCCTTGGCCCCACTCGTCCCTGGGAAACTTACTCTGGAACTCCCCGTCCACTCTCACAATCAGCGGCGAGAACACGGGATATGAGCCTACGGATCTCAGCCCAACTCATAAAACAAATCTAAATTGTATAAATTGTAAATTATATTATAAACCCTAGGAACTCAACAGTCGCTACTTGGGTTCGGTTCCCATACGCCTTTTCCCTCTTTTTCCTCCTCCTTTTTGCCAAATTCTACACCGAAGACAATAAACGGTTTAATAAAACCGCCGACAAAAGGCTGAAGGGGGTAATTGAAAAGAACAATAAAAGGAGAAAACAATGTGGGGGAAAAAGCGAAAAGGAAGATCAATGCGGGAAGAGGATGCTCCGAGAAGAAGATGGGAATTGAAGATGGGGGAGGTTTTCTAATGGATTACCGGGGATTAATTAAACAGGCACGAGGCCTCAGTGAGGCCGCTTCACCCCTGCAATGTGTGCGATGTGGAAAGCCTGGATTGTTTTTGGGTCAACGCAGCCAACCACAATCGCCCTGCGTCCATCTCCTTCACGTCTATGATTTCAGGAGGTTTCGACGCCGTCCAATCGAATTTCTTGAGCTGGCGCCCTTTCCAAGTCGATATAAAACTCCCCCTTCCAATAGCTTAGCAGGTTTGTAATTGGAGGGTCTTTGTTTCCAACGGTTAGCGGCTTTGTTTTGTTTGTTGGTGTCTTCCAGTCTCCCCCTTTATTAGCAAATTGACTATATTTATCCCAATATTAGCACCAGAGCTTTTGCAATCTGCCGCGGTTGATAAATTTATTCAAACTGTAAAGGCTTTCACTTATTCCGTCAACCTGATGTTCACAACTTCTGAACAAACTCTTCAAGCGATCATTTTCTCACTTTAGCCGTCAATTTCGCTGATTGGCAGGTTGGCGACCCAAAACCGGCCGCTGACGGTGAAATTTCATCGGACGTCCGAAGAGTTTACCTACCTTGTGATTTCGAAAGTTTCGCTAATTCGAGACGATCGGCTGGAAAAGAAAAAAAAAACACGGCGCTGATCCACCGGGGATTAGTATTCATCTGCGGTTTTTAACATCCTTCTTGTCCGCCTGTTCCAGCTTGTTAAGCGCAAACCGGTACAAACTCGGCATATAACGTGACTAACGAGGAAGGCAAAAGGTTGCATTCGCTATAAATTTCATAGCAAAATACACCGCATAAAACTACCAGGCTGACGCCTGACTCCGAGATGATTAGGAGCTGGAATTGTGCTCGATGGAGTTTTGAAAGTTTCAAGTTTGAAATCTTCAAATAAGCGAAATTTGCGCCTTTCGGGAGGGCGAGTGAAGCGAAACATTTTTGCGTCACCTGCTCATTGCCCGTTTCGCCAATTCAGTCAGAAGTAACGACCCTTTCCGCCATTTCCTGGTGACACCTGGACGTACCCTCGTTAATTTCCGATCCCATAAAATATTGACAGAAAGCCCCAGGGGGTGTGCCAGCTGGTTTATGGCGCGTGCCTAAAGTGCAACCCCAGATTCCAAATACCAAAAGTTCCGTCGTCGATAATCCTCCCGTAAAAGCGCTCCAACTTTCCCAACAGTTTAAAATACGCGTAACTCTCCGGGTGTGATTTATCGGAAGCTCCGGTGAAAATCCGGGAAGCAGCCTTAGCGAAAATCTGATAATAGGATTTATGAAAGCTGTCGGGGCATTAACTCTGGGAACATATTTGGAGCGTTTGGAAGCGTGTGGTTTTGATTCGATTAATCCTATAATGCCAGTTGCAAAGGGGGGATTGAGTTTGGCATCATGATAAAACCCTCCGTTGAAATTCAAATCTTTGGGGATTCTCCGGACTTGGATGAAACCATCTAACGCCATTGGCCATAATGAGAAACCTTTGACAGTAAACCACCTAGAATAACTGTAGGGCGTGAAATCCCAGAGGGATCACTGGCATTGTTTGGTGGGAAAAGTTAGCTCTTGAGATGCTTCAGAGTCTGTTATTGCCTTGGTCTAAATTTTATTGCTACAATTTCAAACAATCGGCATCTGGGTTTAGACTAGTTGCAGATCGTGGTACTCTGGAGGAATCTCTGGTGTTGCTTGGCACGACATGATAGCTCTTGAGATGCTTAAGAGTCTGTCATTGCTTGGGTCTAAACTGTACTACCACAATGCCAAATGATTGGCCTTTGGTTCTTCAGATCATGATATCCAGGAGGAATGACTGGGCAAGTTAGCTCTTGAGAAGCTCAAGAGTCTCGTAGCTGTAAACTTTGTTGCAACAGTTAGGTACAAATAATTATTATTGAACTGTACTTCTAGTCTACCTGCAGATCATGATTTCCTGGAGGCATTGCTGACAATGCTTGGCAGGACAAGTTAGCCTTTGAGATGGTCTTAGATTGTCATTGCCATTGTCTAACGATGCCACGAGAGCTGGTAGTCTACAACCAGAGCAGTATCTAGTTCATGATATCCTGAAGGGATCACTGACAATGGTTAGCAGGGCATGTTGGGATGTTCTCTTGGGATGTTCTGACTTGGTCTACAATTTAGTACTTTAGATTGCCACAATGTCACGCAATTGGCCTCTGGTTCTAGACTACCATCATATCCTGGAGGAATTACTGCAAGTAAGGTCTTGAGATGCTTTGGAAGTTTCATTAATGACGTTTAAAATTTAAATAACATTTAATGTTATTGCCACAATGTCACACGATTGGATTTAGACTATGTATGGATAATTCCTGGAGGAATCATTTACAGGACAAGACTTGTCTGATCTTGAGATGCTTTGGAGTTCGTCATTGCCGTCGTCAAAATGCACCCGCTGACGTACGATTCTTCCGCCAGTATGATTTTTGACTCACATTGAACTCAACAGCACATCACGTAGTTTCTCCATTTTTCAGACTATTTTTTTGTTTCTTTCGTAACGACCCTTTCCAACAATACCATGGAAATGTGAAACTCCCTCGTGTTCCCGCCGTTCCCACAGTTTTGAGTTCGGGATTGTCTGATGCCGGCCTTATTACGGATGCACAGTGCGTTCAGATCCCCGAAGCCGATTTCAAGACCGTCCGGGGGGTTGAGCAGAGAATTTCAAATTACAAGGCAACTGTCGTCCTTGAAAGTGTGAAGAGGGTGAATCCCCAAGTTCTACGGACAACTACCGCCAGGTCTGTGGCTCCTCCCTCCGATGAAAATCACGAGGCAAACGAGGCGTAACTAAACACCGCTAACGATTCTGGAAACTTTTCAACGCTTTAGGTGACTTTGAATGGTTGGAAAAGTTCAACTGAAAAAAGTCTGCTTCACGTTTTTCAATCGTTTATGACAAATATAAATGCAAACTTGCATCGTTACTCACTTTGTACCTGCCGAGTTCTCAAAACAAATAAACCTGCCATCCTGGGGCGGGCCGAGTATACTATAGCGACGTCCAACTCGGTAGGAAATCCGACAGGAAAACCTAATTGGTTCTTAAGTTGGAAATAATTGGAACTCTCCGCCTTGCGAGATAACAGCCCAAGTTGGTATGCCAGGGTTTCGTGGTCAGGATTGCCTCGTGACTCCTGAGAAACTCACCGACGGACGTTGAAACAGATCCTATCCCGTCGAACTACAGGAATGACTCCGGGCGGACGAACACGATTTGTTTGGCATTTCGTATCCGCGGTAGGTATCTCGGGGACGGTCGTTATCCGAAGATCGCAAATTTCAAGAATCCCCGCCGAGCGCGCGTACATTATGATGCCTGGTTAGCCAATGACGTTAATCACTTGGTAGAAAGGCTGTTTAGAGGCTCCTTAAACGGCTTAACGGAAGAGAGAAAAAGATACTGTCACCAAACGCTGTTCCGCATGAAGTTCAGTAGCCTTTTATACAGGTTCTTTCCATTCTATACCTACGATGCTCAGTCCACGGTTGGTTAACTTGTTCCTTTTGTAAGAAGAAGTGTGAAGGTTGCTTGTTATCCAATTACTTCGTGTTAATAACTACGCATTATGCCAACGTGAAATTACATCAGTTCCGATCGTTGATTGTTGACTTATTGGTTTCTGCTCCCTTAAAACAGGTTTCTGCCCTCTAATACCAGTTTCTGCTTCCTCAAAAGGGTGGCTTTTCCGTCAAAACAGGTTTCTGCGTACTCAAAACCAATCTCTGCACCTTCGAAAGTGGTGTTTGCCCATTTCAAATGCGGTTTCCGCTTCCCCAAAAATAGCTACTGCAAATTCGAAACCGGTTTTTGTCATCTCAAAACCGGTTTCTGCATCCTAAGAATAATTCTTATTGACGTCTGCTACCTCGAAGCCGATTCTTGCCTCCTTGAAACTCGTTTCGCCTCACTATTTAATATGAATATCTTCTTTTTTTTTTTTAAATCGTTCATGTGAAAAATGAAAATATCAGAATACACCGGTGGAAATGATTTTCTTGAATTGATTTCAGACGGAGTGGTCGTCAACCCGGGGGAAGATAAAGTCGCCGAAGCCAAAAGGTGGCCCAGCGAGACCATCGCGTCTTTCGCCTTCCCCATACTCAGGTGAGTGACAGAAAAAATAATTTACAGACAAATAAATATCTGTACACCTCAGAACTGTAATTTGTTGGAGAATGAATGAACATCTGAAAACCGTCGTGTACCGCGTTCAGACATTTTCGACTTGGCGTAGAATTACTGATACTTTTCTGCTTGTAAGGAGAATGTAAAATTATGTACAGTTTGGTTAACCCCAAGAAGTGATAATTTGATAAAAGAAAAGGTACTACCTGCCACAAATCAGCAACCAATGGGAGATGAGTTGCAATGTGACGACAAACCACATACTTCAGAGCTCTATTGTTCCCACCACGGATTCAAATTAATAGTTTTTTGAACATAGCATCTCTTCATAATATGAACATCATATGAATATTATGCAGATCAGAGATTTGACGTCACGATTTGTGCTATTTGGAAACCATCTTTCAGTTTGTAAAAAATTTCGAGACACTTCCTTACCGAATGAACACTTTAGAGGGCAAACTGAGGTTCCCAGCAGCTTTATCTCTCACGACAGTTCACTTACAACTGAGCAGAACCCAAATGCAAAGGATTTTCTCGATCATACTTCCTTTTTTTCTGTTTACGGGTAGTTGAGTGGAAATCGGCTCCAGCAAATCTCTAGGTAGATGAGCCGTTTCGTCCATTTCAAACTCTAATCTCCCGAAATGGATACTGCACTTGTGGGTGAATGGCGCGGAAAGTGAACCATCCATCTCGTTGGGGATGTGGCAACGCTTTGAGCAAACACCATCCTTTTTCGCGTTCCACCTTTTTTTCCTTTTTTTCCCCTATCTCCCCTTTGACATCCATCATTCAGGACGAGGTTTCTCTCCAACCATTTGCGGACAGGAGTTGACCGTTTCCAATCGGTAATTGCATTTGTATGACGTCCGATAGGATTACCATTAAAACGCGTTGGATGCAGGTATAACATATTGCCCGCTCGTAGAGGAAAACTGGTGGCATAATTTCATGACAGGTAAGTAAATGTACAGGTAGGTCTACCCATAGTCGACACCTTTCGCGACCGAGCCTTCGTGGGAACTGAACATCTCGTCTCTGGTCCAGGAGGCCACTTCTTCTTGCTTTATATCTCGTCTCTGATCTAGGGGGGTCACTTTTGCTCATTTGGTATTTTGTCTCTGGCCGAGGCAGGCCGCATCTTTTTGCTTGATATCTTGACTCTGCCCAGGGGGGGCCACTTTTCCTCGTTTGGTATTTTGTCTCTGGTCCAGACTTCTCCTCACGTTGTATCTCTGATCCAGAGGGGCCACCTCTTCTTGTGAGATATCTCGTCGCTGGTCGTGAAAGGGCTAAGAAAAATTTTGACTTCACGAGTGTCAACCACCAAAAAGATTTTTTTTAAAAATACCTACCTATTTTATTATTTTGGAAACCCGCTTATAGTGTGAACTAGTTCCTTCCCTATTAGTGAAAATTATTTTTATTTCTTTAAAATTATGTTTTTGGGAGAGAAAAACGAGTAGTTTAATATTTCCAATTTATGGATTTGAGCACAATGTGCACCATGTCATGGTAGGGCAGAGAATTTGGGAGAGAGAGAGAGAGTGGAGAGGGGCTTTATTGTCGACGTGTGCCAGAGGTCTACAGGAAATTTGATTTGTACGAAAATTAACTAGGTATACAATTACTTAAGAATATTAAAACTTCCTTTTTCAGCACAAGTGTATGATGAAGATTCTCAATAATACAGGCCCTACAACTCCTGCTTTGCTTCTTTATAAATCACAGCGTTGAACTCGTCGACTTTGTGCCATTTGGACACCCGAGCCATCTCTTTTTGTCTTTTCAAGGAAGCCTTCTCAAAACCGCCCTTTTCCTGCGCGGCAGTAATTGTCAGGCCCGAGAAAAATATCATCCCGTCCATTAAAGTTTTATTTCGTCTAATTATGTTCGTGGGAGTCACGACTTTTTTTCTACCCTTCACCGGACCGCAAAACCCGATTCGACTTCTGGTCAAAATTGAAAGGAAAACACGCCGACAGAAGTCGCGTCGAAATGAGTTTCTGCGGGTTTTCTAGATGGGATTTTCGACGGTTGCAGTAATTGCTTATTTTCGCCTAGTCAATTTTCACCCTTCATTTCTGTCTTGTAGGAAACCATAAGGCCCGTCTCTGTACGAGCAATTTCCGAGTGATACGTTCCCCTTAGGGGGCTTTGAAACCGCCGACTATTACTAAAATAGCTGGAAAAATTTCTACACAATTCGCTCCAGCTACAACGTAGGTGAACGACCTGCCGGCTTTATGAATTACGATGGATCTTCCCTGGCCACATCTGATCCCATTAATTAGGCAGGATTAATTAAACCTCTCAGGATTCGAGATTTATTAATGATAGGTAATCACCTGAGCCGTTCATCACTTCAGACCCGAAAATGTGTAAAATTTTTGGTTAACCCCCCACGCCCTCCCACCATGTCGTACTTGAAAGCGGTATTTCCCGTCTGTTCTCCGTTAATTCTCTTAGAAGGGATTAAATACCGCACACAGTCGACCGTTAGCCACTGGGGCCCTAAAAAGGTTTGACGTCAATAACCTACAAGAAGTAATAAGAAACTTTATTGTCAAAGGGGAAACTCGGCTCTTTTCTGAAAACAGGGCCGTGGAATTAATGTCTTTTAATCGAATTTAATTTGCCCGAATCAAAGGAAATCCCTACCAGCGGCAACAACCAGAAGGGAAAACCCACAAAAGGAGTCAACGTTCAAAAGGATCGTAGAGAAAGAAAGCGAGAATTTGTGATGAAAAACACGAGTTGTACATGGGTGAGTTCATGCTTCAGACTCTCATCCGCATCACTTTCAAGGCCATATAAAGCCCGTGATGGGGTTTTACTCCGCGATAATCACGTTGAATTTCACTGTTGCACGCAGTGACGTTATCGAGCGTGAATCGACGAGGCTCGCCCAAGTAAATCGAGAGAAACGACAATTCCGAGGTTCGTCGAAGAGGAGGGAAATTGTACGTTTATGCAATTACGAGATAATTATCTTCATCAGTGTATGCTGATTGGCAACCAACAGATCGTTAACGAGCGTGGAGCCTCCGGAAATGGGTTCAATCGTAGGTTCGGCGTCAACTTCGTGAGTTTTCATCAGGCGGATCATCGATATATATATCGAATGAACAAATTGAAAAATCTTTGCTCGATATCTTTGTTTGCAAACAAAGATATCGAGCAAAGATGATCCGCCTGATGAAAACTCACGAAGTTGACGCTGAACCTACGTGCTCTATGGTGGTATAATATACCATATTATGGTGGCTAATAGGGGTTTTGGTTGGAAGGTTGATTACTTGGCCAGTGATGCCTTTCCGAACCGTGCACAAATCGTAGCCGTCGAATTTTCATAAAAGGAAGACTGGAGCGTCTCCAGCAGAAAGCAGACACCAAACGTAAGGAAATAAGATAGGGTTCTCGCATGCCCTTTTCGGGACGGATTTGTTTGTTTGACGGACCAAAGTCATTATGGTTATAAGAGGTATGATAGCTCTAGCTGTAGTATAATAGTTCGTTCAAATCACAAGCATTTCTAATAACGATTTTGAAAGGCACCAGCTTTCATCAACCCGTTGGTCGATTTATCGATTATCATCAAATCTTTATAAAGATTTTTGCTCTACTCGTGGATCGGATCGATTGAAATCACTGCAGCGACGTTGCAATGTATTTTTGCGCGTTAACTATTGGGCTTTCATGGGGCTTTTGAAGGATGCCAGGAAGTCGAATGAGGTGTCGTTTTCCGGGTTGTTTTGGACGCATAATCCATTAATCGGGGTCCCGCATCCGTCCTCAAACTTTACTAGAAAAAAATAAGAAATATTAAATTAAATTTTTTATTGATAACATCAATCAATTCTATTAATATATATTCAATTCTATTCTATAAAATTTATAATATAGATAATTTATAATATAGATATTTATATTATAAAATTTATAATATAGAATTAATTTATATATTTAATATATAAATTAATTCTATATTATAGAATTAATAATAAACCCTTGTGTAAAATTTGCAGCGTTTTTTCTACTTCTGAAACGTGAGATTCTTTGTAGTTCTTATATTGGTTCAACTGCAGTTTAACATGTTAAAATCAATGACACCCCCCCCCCCCCCCCCCCAGCTGAGTCTTTCTTTTGTTCCAACGTGACCCCAGGTTCATTAGTTGTCATTAGAAGGTCGTCAGACAGTGGGTTACAGTGTTGCCACTTTTTTAACGCGGTACCTTTTTTTTTCTGTCTACTTTAAACCCGTCGAAAAACCATTCCGGACCACCCCGCCTGGGTTTTCAGTTCAGAGGAAGCCGACTAACGTGGGAAATGGCGGAAAAAAAGGCATAGGGAAGAGATTCCAGGAGGGAGGCAATCACTTCGTCATGGGACGGTGAACTTGTGGGAATGAGGTATTAGCATTTCTCGTCATATTCATTTACACTTCTTATCGTCTCTTCCATCTCCGCTTTCACTGGTTACATTAATGCACCGCATACTGTCGATAAGGGTTTGTTTAGTTTCTACCATTGTTTCGGGACAAGTCTTGTTGACTAGCTGTTTCCACTAGCGCGGTTCCGACTCTCCCTGAAGAAACCGATAAACGAAATGGAAAAGCCTGCAAAGTACCGAAGGTGGCCGGGAGAACTCAAACCCCTAGAAGGTAGATACAATTGAGCCGCACGGAGTTATCTTATCCGAAAAATAACCCTCCACTCAAAAGTAATTTTAAAACTGGCGATTCACTTGGAACGAGCTCCGTACTGTTATTTGTCGGAGGTCGATAAGAAAGTGGTTACCGGTTTTTCTTCTCTCCGTGTGCTTTGTTACTACTTGAGGGGCTCCTTTTCTTATTTAGGGTCCCCCAGGACTTGTCCTTTGCGAGGGGATGTCGAGGGAGATGGCGCGTGTCGCTTTTACCTGCCACCCTTTTGAGAAAACACAATACTTGTTTGCACTAACTCGCTCAACACCTTTTTTTTTTCTTTTGAACATTTTCACGTCTTTGCTTGGGCAACCAGGGGAAAAAGTTACTTTAAACCGGACATTTTCTAATTATGCGACCGTCCACAGGAAGCCGTATTAGCTAGGAAAAACGCTGCAAATTTTCCAGAAGGGTTTATTATTCTTTGATATAGGTTAGTTGTGCAAAAAATAATTTTTGCAATTATTGTTCTGTGTTAAGAAAATATTTTTGAAAAAATTTAAAAAAATTTATTTTTCCTGTAGATTGTGTTAGAACAGATCTGTACAGAATCCCCACGTGGGACGTCGTAAAACGAATTTTGCGTCCAAAATTACTCGGAAAACGACACCTTATTAAATAAAAATTTTCAAATTTTGACCTCTGTCGTATCCTCCAAACATCCCATTACATTTTGTAGCCCAATAGATCCCCTCGGTGAAATCGGATCGTTCCGGGACCCCCGAAAAAGGATTCTACGGCCAAAAATACTTCGAAAACTACACCTAGCTCGACCCCATAGCCGAAAACCTTCAAAAACCCCTCCCGTAGCCCCATTTTAGCCCCATAGCATCCCACGGGTTGAGGCCTTCGGGCTGAAAACCTTGCGGGCGCAACTAGATGGCAAACCGAGTATTTTGCCAAAATTTCAGATTTAAAAAAAAAAGCCTACTGCCCAAAAAGCGGACGGTCATTTCGTTTTGGGATCTAAACTTTCGACCTCCGTCGGGATTACATAGGTGTGTTATTAACAAGGATAATAAACCAAGAGTCAAGTCAAGTCGCGAAACATAAAACGTCAAACATTGTAGGCCGATCAATAATGTAGTTTATATTTATATATTATCAATAATTAAACTACATTAAATTAATTATTATTCAACGGATAATTTAAGCATTCGCCTTCACTTAGGTAGGTACATCGGCGGTCTTCGATTCGGCACACCTCAGCTCCCGGAAAATACAACTCCATTCGGCACACTCCCAAAATATGTCTAACGTGACTGTACACCGTCCAAACCATGAGAAACCATGGGCAGAAAAACGTGTTGGTCAAACTGAGCTAAGATGAGGTTGCACTTTACCTTTTATTGCAGTGCCTCAGTGCATCAT
The DNA here is from genome assembly GCA_955831195.1 of Pilophorus perplexus. NCBI lineage: Eukaryota > Metazoa > Arthropoda > Insecta > Hemiptera > Miridae > Pilophorus > Pilophorus perplexus. The sequence continues at coordinate 8,022,962 of OY037014.1, read as the reverse complement.
CAGAGATGTAATTATCAAAAATGTAGTCTGCAAATTTCAGGTCGGTCTGCAGGTTCGACGTCGGTTGGCTGGATAAACGATAGTCCGAAAAATGATCTCAGCCAATACCCACTCTCACTTGAAGTGGTATACTCCTCCCGAAGTTTTTTCATCCCATTGATTTTTCTGAACCACCACCATTGATTTTTCTGATACTACCATTTCGGAACCAACCATGTACGTAAGGTACAGTCTCGTCACAAAGTGAGCCTCGACCGTGCCGAACTGAGTCCACAGTGGAGAGGGCCTCGGTGTGCCGAGACGAGTTGTAATTAATCCTTTCCAGGACAATAGATCGTGCCGAAACGAGGTACGCCCAGGTACATTTATTGCCCACTAAGCTCCTGTACCCAAATACCTACCAAATGTTTTTATAGAATTCAGAGACTTTTGAATTGTCGCCTACAACTGAACCAATAACGGTTACTTCATGAGATCCAGCACGTAAAATCCCCTAGTAGTTACTACTTTTTTGAAAATAAAATAAACTCACGTTTTATTGTCTTGGTGAAAGGGGAGACTCGAACCAATGCAGCTTTACGATTGCCAAGCTCAATAACTTGGAGGAAAAACTGCTTTATCGATCCCCATCGGAAACAGGTGTAATTGGGTCAGACTTGATTGATTAACAAAACTGCCAACCTTTCTTTTGAAAACAAATCCCTTCTCCGCCATAATCTTAACCCCACGTGACCCCATGGCCAAAATGCTTCTTGAAACTTTGGAGCAAGGTGATGCATGTTGATATCAACCTTTAAAAAAACAGTCGTGTCACGTCAGCCCTACGCGTTTGTTCTTGCACGGAAATCCTTTTTTTCGTGTCATAGACGTAGCGTGTGGATTATCCTCATTTCGTCGTAAGAACTTGATAAATGGATTAGTCAGCGGTTTTCCTAACGTTAGAAAGACTTCGCATGACTTGATGAATAGGAAATTCAAAGGTCACGTTTGAAGAGAAGACTTTTTTTTGTGTGAGCATTTTACGACGCGTGCAACGGGTTGTCGCGGTTCACTCGACAACTCGTCCGTTTAAGGACGACGGACATGCTCTTCGATGAGCCCTGTGATCTAAACCGAACTGGCGTTGAGAGACAGTAAAAAACACTTCTTTTTCCCTTCGCGGACGCTTTAGGCATCATTTGATGGGTGGGGATCCAAGCGTGTTTCTCATTTTCTCACCTTAAACAGAGCTGAATCGATTATTGAACGGAGGCCGGGATTTGAAATGGAAATGGCAACGCTGGGGGGCAGTTGTACCCAAGTGCAGAAGAGGTTAGAGGAGAACCGAGATAAATGGAACACCAGTGAGCCTCATCTGAGTTCACTGTAAACGCACAGCACGTAGTTGAAACCCTGTTTTATTTTTCATTAACTGACGTCGAGCACTCCTGGCTGACGCTCAGATTTCACTGATCTTGAGTGCTGCAAACAATCGTAATCAAAATCGTAATTGATTAATCAATGTTTTCTGAGAAATCGATTTAAAAAAAATTACTGCCCGATTAAACTTGCATCGCAGAAAAGGGAGGGCCAGGACTCCGTCCCGTCCCCTCATTAGTCAGTGGCATTGGCCTAAGAAAATTATAAGATTCCATCCCGACCCATGGGTCATGTGAACCTGAGTCGGCTTAGCAAAAATGAAGGACTCCGTCCGAAGAGGCTAAAGAGAAAGTAAGGACTCCGTCTGAAGAGGCTAAAGAGGCTAAATCCTGCAGGTCTTGCCTATCCTGCCTATCCTGCTGGTCCTGCCTATCTAAGCAGGTCCTGCCTATCTAGATCCTTTCATAAGATAAAGATCCTTTCATAAGATAAGATCCTTTCATAAGATAAAGATCCTTTCATAAGATAAGATCCTTTCATAAGATAAGATCCTTTCATAAGATAAAGATCCTTTAATAAGATAAAGATCCTGTCATAAGATCCTTTCATAAGATAGAGATCCTTTCATAAATTAAAAGATCCTTTCATAAGATCCTTTCATATAAAAGATCCTTTAATAAGATAAAGATCCTTTCATAAGATAAAGATCATTTCATAAGATAAAGATCCTTCCATAAGATGGAGATCCTTTCATAAGATGGAGATCCTTTCATAAGATAAAGATCCTTTCATAAGATAAAGATCCTTTCATAAGATGAAGATCCTTTCATAAGATGAAGATCCTTTCATAAGATAAAGATCCTTTCATAAGTTAAAGATCCTTTCATAAGATAAAGATCCTTTCATAAGATAAAGATCCTTTCATAAGATAAAGATCCTTTCATAAGATGAAGATCCTTTCATAAGATAAAGATCCTTTCATAAGATAAAGATCCTTTCATAAGATAAAGATCCTGTCATAAGATAAAGATCCTTTTATAAGATCCTTTCAAAAGATAAAGGTCCTTTTATAAGATCCTTTCATAAGATAAAGGTCCTTTCATAAGATAATAATCCTTTCATAAGATAAAGATCCTTTCATAAGATGAAGATCCTTTCATAAGATAAAGATCCTTTCATAAGATAAAGATCCTGTCATAAGATAAAGATCCTTTCATAAGATAAAGATCCTTTTATAAGATCCTTTCATAAGATAAAGGTCCTTTCATAAGATAAGATCCTTTCATAAGATAAAGATCCTTTCATAAGATAAGATCCTTTCATAAGATAAAGATCCTTTCATACGATAAGATCCTTTCATAAGATAAAGATCCTTTCATAAGATAAAGATCCATTCATAAGATAAAGATCCTATCATAAGATAAAGGTCCTATCATAAGATAAAGATCCTTTCATAAGATTAAGATCCTTTCATGAGGTAAAGATCCTTTCATAAGATAAAGATCCTTTCATAAGATCCTTTCATATAATAAAGATCCTTTCATAAGATGAATATCCTTTCATAAGATGAAGATCCTTTCATAAGATGAAGATCCTTTCATAGGATAAAGATCCTTTCATAAGATAAAGATCCTTTCATAAGATAAAGCTCCTTTCATAAGATAAAGATCCTTTCATAAGATAAAGATCCTTTAATAAGATAAAGATCCTTTCATAAGATGAAGATCCTTTCATAAGATAAAAATCCTTTCATAAGATCCTTTCATAAGATAAAGATCCTTTCATAAGATAAAGATCCTTTCATAGGATAAAGATCCTTTCATAAGATAAAGATCCTTTCATAAGATGAAGATCCTTTCATAAGATCCTTTCAAAAGATAAAGATCCTTTCATAAGATAAAGATCCTTTCATAAGTTAAAGATACTTTCATAAGATAAGGATCCTTTCATAAGATAAAGATCCTTTCATAAGATGGAGATCCTTTCATTAGATAAACATCCTTTAATAAGATAAAGATCCTTTCATAAGATGAAGATCCTTTCATAAGATAAAGATCCTTTCATAAGATCCTTTCATATGATAAAGATCCTTTCATATGATAAAGATCCTTTCATAAGATAAAGATCCTTTCATAAGATGAAGATCCTTTCATAAGATAAAGATCCTTTCATAAGATAAAGATCCTTTCATAAGATAAAGATCCTTTCATAAGATAAAGATCCTTCATAAGATCCTTTCATATAATAAAGATCCTTTAATAAGATAAAGATCCTTTCATAAGATAAAGATCCTTTCATAAGATAAAGATCCTTTCATAAGATGATGATCCTTTCATAAGATCCTTTCATAAGATAAAGATCCATTCATAAGATCCTTTCATAAGATAAAGATCCTTTCATAAGTTCCTTTCTTAAGATAAAGATCCTTTCATAAGATAAAGATTCTTTCATAAGATAAAGATCCTTTCATAAGATAAAGATCCTTTCATAAGATAAAGATCCTTTCATAAGATCCTTCCATATAATAAAGATCCTTTAATAAAATATAGATCCTTTCATAAGATAAAGATCCTTTCATAAGATAAAGATCCTTTCATAAGATGAAGATCCTTTCATAAGATAAAGATCCATTCATGAGATAAAGATCCTTTCATAAGATAAAGCTCCTTTCATAAGATAAAGATCCTTTCATAAGATCCTTTCATAAGATAAAGATCCTTTAATAAGATAAAGATCCTTTCATAAGATGAAGATCCTTTCATAAGATAAAGATCCTTTCATAAGATCCTTTCATAAGATAAAGATCCTTTCATAGGATAAAGATCCTTTCATAAGATAAAGATCCTTTCATAAGATGAAGATCCTTTCATAAGATCCTTTCATAAGATAAAGATCCTTTCATAAGATAAAGATCCTTTCATAAGTTAAAGATACTTTCATAAGATAAGGATCCTTACATAAGATAAAGATCCTTTCATAAGATGGAGATCCTTTCATAAGATAAACATCCTTTAATAAGATAAAGATCCTTTCATAAGATGAAGATCCTTTCATAAGATAAAGATCCTTTCATAAGATCCTTTCATATGATAAAGATCCTTGCATAAGATAAAGATCCTTTCATAAGATAAAGATCCTTTCATAAGATCCTTTCATAAGATAAAGATCCTTTCATAAGATAAAGATCCTTTCATAAGATAAAGATCCATTCATAAGATCCTTTCATAAGATAAAGATCCATTCATAAGTTCCTTTCATAAGATAAAGATCCTTTAATAAGATAAAGATCCTTTCAAAGATAAAGATCCTTTCATAAGATAAAGGTCCTTTCATGAGTTAAAGATACTTTCATAAGATAAAGATCCTTTCATAAGATAAAGATCCTTTCATAAGATAAAGATCCTTTCATAAGATAAAGATCCATTCATAGGATCCTTTCATAAGATAAAGATCCTTTCATAAGATCCTTTCATATAATAAAGATCCTTTAATAAGATAAAGATCCTTTCATAAGATAAAGATCCTTTCATAAGATAAAGATCCATTCATAAGATCCTTTCATAAGATAAAGATCCTTTAATAAGATAAAGATCCTTTCAAAGATAAAGATCCTTTCATAAGATAAAGATCCTTTCATAAGTTAAAGATACTTTCATAAGATAAAGATCCTTTCATAAGATAAAGATCCTTTCATAAGGTGAGGATCCTTTCATAAGATAAAAGATCCTTTCATAAGATAAAGATCCATTCATAAGATCCTTTCATAAGATAAAGATCCTTTCATAGGATCCTTTCATAAGATAAAGATCCTTTCATAAGTTCCTTTCTTAAGATAAAGATCCTTTCATAAGATAAAGATTCTTTCATAAGACAAAGATCCTTTCATGTGATAAAGATCCTTTCATAAGATAAAGAACCTTTCATAAGATAAAGATCCTTACATAAGATAAAGATCCTTTAATAAGATGAAGATCCTTTCATAAGATAAAGATCCTTTCATAAGATAAAGATCCTGTCATAAGATAAAGATCCTTTCAAAAGATAAAGATCCTTTCATAAGATAAGATCCTTTCATAAAATAAGGATCCTTTCATAAGATAAAGATCCTTTCATAAGTTAAAGATACTTTCATTAGATAAAGATCCTTTCATAAGATAAAGATCCTTTCATAAGATAAAGATCCTTTCATAAGATAAGATCCTTTCTTAAAATAAGGATCCTTTCATAAGATAAAGATCCTTTCATAAGATAAAGATCCTTTCATAAGATAAAGATCCTTTAATAAGATAAAGATCCTTTCATAAGATAAAGATCCTTTAATAAGATAAAGATCCTTTCATAAGATAAAGATCCTGTCATAAGATAAAGATCCTTTCATAAGATAAAGATCCTTTCATAAGATAAAGATCCTTTCATACGATAATGATCCTTTCATATGATAAGGATCCTTTCATGAGGTAAAGATCCTTTCATAAGATAAAGATCCTTTCATAAGATGAAGATCCTTTCATAAGATCCTTCCACATAATAAAGATCCTTTAATAAAATATAGATCCTTTCATAAGATAAAGATCCTTTCATAAGATAAAGATCCTTTCATAAGATAAAGATCCTTTCATAAGATGAAGATCCTTTCATAAGATAAAGATCCTTTTATGAGGTAAAGATCCTTTCATAAGATGAAGATCCTTTCATAAGTTAAAGATCCTTTCATAAGATAAAGATCCTTTCATAAGATAAAGATCCTTTCATAAGATGAAGATCCTTTCATAAGATGAAGATCCTTTCATAAGATAAAGATCCTTTCATAAGATAAAGATCCTTTCATAAGATAAAGATCCTTTCATAAGATCCTTTCATAAGATAAAGATCCTTTCATAAGATGTTTTCATAAGATAAAGATCCTTTAATAAGATAAAGATCCTTTCATAAGATAAAGATCCTTTCATAAGATGTTTTCATAAGATAAAGATCCTTTAATAAGATAAAGATCCTTTCATAAGATAAAGATCCTTTCATAAGATAAAGATCCTTTCATAAGATAAAGATCCTTTCATAAGATAAAGATCCTTTCATAAGATAAAGATCCTTTCATAAGATGAAGATCCTTTCATGAGGTAAAGATCCTTTCGTAAGATAAAGATCCTTTCATAAGATAAAGATCCTTTCATAAGATGGCACCGCTGTTCCTGGGTTTTCCTGCCCGCAAATCATGAAATGCTGGGGCTACGTCGGAAGGAGGCAAAAAGACGAGCCCAAAAAATTGTTTGAGCCACAACCTTATCATGGTTCGGGCGTTTATAGAGAAAGAAAGATTGTGAATCAAAGGAAGCAAAGAGCATGGTGCAACGGAAGCAAAGTGCATTGTGATATCTAGTTTGTTTATTCTTGAAGCCAGTAGCAGGTTTGTTGACTCCAATCCCAAATTTCTCCCTTCGCAGCCCCTGGACGGAGTCCTCTCAAATTACTTGGCCGATCGTAATCCTACCGGACGGAGTCCTCAAAAAGTTTTAAGCCGGTGTGACGTGGAATCGATTAGCGTCCCTGATTTAATAGGGGGGCGGGACGGAGTCCTAAGCCTCCCGCAGAAAAAGTGAAAATTTTCTACTGAAATACATCTGGTTTATACTAATCGTTTATACTAAAATTGAGATCAAAAAATATATAAATTTAATCCAGTTCAGTTATTAAATAATAATCATTATTAAATAGGTAATAATCTCTTTCATGTTCTCCGTCAATTTGAAAGTTTTGGTTGGCTTGGAAAATCTTGAGGTTTTTTTTACCATGATTAAAAATCTGCCAACTGCATCTCCTGACCTCGTACATAATCCCTACCTGCTATATTAGTATGTACATACTAATATAGCATGAGTTGCAGTTGGCAGACACTCCATATTATGTAATAGGTATTGTCTTAGTACTCGGCCTTGCCTTCTTTTTGAAACGTTTACATGCTTGAGGTAGGGATAGTATGGCTGACATACAAGGCGAGTGGATTAGGGTATTTCAAATTATTGATAGCCCGTTCGACTGTACACATTGAATCGTTTTCTGATTTATGCTATATTTCTGTAAAAAATCGTGACATTGCCTATTTTCGTTTAGTTTTTCCACTTTGGAAGGGACTGGCATTTAATTAACAATGAACCGTGAATTTTAGAGCGGCCCTTTACGATAAGGTTTTACAAGATGGCTCGCCGACACTCAGCTTCTTATCATCTTTTAACTTTATTACGGCTTTATACGGCCTTTCTCCGAGAGGCGACCCTCATATAAATTGAAAAACATCTCTCGAAAGCCCTCGTAGATATCACCGGCCAATAAATAACGGAAATTTGAGCTCTTTATTTTTTTCCCCGTTCCCAGGAAGAGTAGAAACGGTTGCTCACAAGCGGTATTATGGATCCATAAACTCGGACACTCGACTCCCGAAAGCTTCCACGGGGTTTTTAAAAAAGCCGAAAAAACCTCTCATCGCCACGAAAAAATTCGAATCAAGTAGATAGGAAGTCGGGTTTTTATAGCAGTTTTTGTTTGGACGGAGGATCCTGACAGGAGGCCTAGTTTACGATCTTGAAGCAGGTTGGTGCTCCCTGAGGGGAATTCCAACGCCCCCGATGTCTTCCAATCTTCATCCGACCCTTTTTCGCATCCCGTTGCCAAGTTTACAGAGTTTAAGGAATTTTCAAGTGAGCGGTCATTTTTCACGGCTGGTTGAAGAATGTTTTTTCTAATTAGACGATTTTGAGGGGATGACTTTAGCAATAAGGGGGAATATTGAATAGTCAGTAGAGCTTCTTCGAACAAATTCTCAGGAACTATTGACTCTTAATATAGAACTCAAAACGAAGAGATGCCACCGCTATCATAGCGGCATAGACATAATGTCGGTTGGGATTCTCGGAAGGAAAATGATCGATGTACGGGTTCCTATTAATCAACTTTTCAATTTTAATAAGCATGTGCGCCAAAAAGCCACCAAGTAGAAGTTGTAGATAATTTAGTTGGTTTCATTTAGGTACTCGCAAAATGTGGTCTGTAGGCCTTATAGTATCATGATGATGAACTAGTTCGATCACAATCTCTAAAGAAAAAAAAGAACGTAAAATCACATTTTTGGACAAATGTACCAAAACACTTGACATGTTATTGTGAGGTAATAGGCACAGAAATACTTGAAAACGGTTTAATTAAACTTATAGATTGAATTAGATGCTTGTTTTTAATTTATGCCCACTAAATTATCTACAGCTTTTACTCTATGACGTTTTCTAGTAGGATAAGCTATAATATAGCTTATACTACTTTTCGGCTATATTATAGCCGAATTTTGCTGTAAAGAAGGAAGAAAGTTAAACTTTTCGTCTTTTGGAGAAATTGGCCAATTTTCAAAGGGCCGTGGCACACAGCTCGATCCCTAAATGACCCTCAAAAATTTCTTTCTGTACGTGCCCAGTAAACTTCCGAACGGCTCAACCAATTTCGTTGCGGGTGGGCCTTGTAAAATAACCAACCCCCAAATAACGCCATTAAGCGTGTTAAATTTTGACGCTTACGAGTGGAATATGGATTTGGCCAGGTTTTTAGGGTTCCTCGTAAAAAAAAAAAAAAAAAAAGACTTCTTTCACAATTCATCATCTGGTTCCATACCACCCACACGTCTGCCAATAAACTAAGTGCGAGTGACTTGGTCATGTACATCGACCCGATCATCCCAAAACATGCGATCCCCTCCTAAATAAATAGTCGGGATCTGCCGAACAGAAGGGAACCGTACGATTTATTTAGTATTTCGGTAGAGAAGGGAAAAATCCCTGGAAATTGATTGAAAAAAAAAAGAAGGGAAAAACCTCCTGGGAGTCGATGATGGATGTGAACTTGGGTAGTCAATTTGTTCGTTTTTTTTTTCTCACGAAAGACTCAAGTTACAGAAGGAAAATATCGTACTTTCGGGGTTGAAAGTCTTTTTTCAAAAAGTCACAACCGACAAAAATTGATAAATGTGACGTGGGCGTGTGAAGGAAGATTCGCGGCTCATTAGGTCCTTCCTTCAACACCAAACGGAGGACAAAAAACCCGACCGTACCGGAGCACCGTGAAAAATTAGCTTTTTTCGGTTCAGGCTATTTTCCGCGTTTTTTTTTTTTTTTTTTTTTTTTTTTTTTGTACGTTTGAAGAAAGGTCGTCTTGTTGAAAAAAAAAAGTCCAAACTAATATTGTATATACATTGAAAACTAAATAATATAATGCACATTGTCATTAAGAATGAGTGAATTGTAACGTTTACAGCACACCACTATGAATCCGTAAAATTCAGTCTGGAACGCCCATAAAGGACTGTCCAGTGCTGCCATTGACGAGATGGCAACGCGGAGTGTTGCCAAATACGATGAAAAGATAGAGTTTGAAAAGAAAGGGTTAATAAAAGAGTTCTTCTGTTGATAATATGGATTTATAATAATATATAAATCCATATTATGTTTTTGTCTGTTCTTGTAATAATGAGATCCCGTTGAAATATTATGTTTTATTGTGAGCGCAAATAACGTGGATCATATTGAACACAATTAGATTGCCCTGCCCTCTGAAACTTGTCTTGTTCCTCTTGTCATTTCCAATCCCCCATCGATTTTCCGCTTCCAAGACGGCATTGTTCAAATCCAAGGGGTCGAGCACGAGTACCTACTTAGAGGTTTGCTTCTGCCATTGTTCAAGATTAGCCCAAGTGGGTTCTATACTCTTGGCAAACAATTCCCGGAGGAAGTGCCCACTCGGGAGCTACGGGTTATTCTTTGGTGTAATGGAATTAATTTCGGGGGGTATTGTAGATGGTTCAAGATTGAGGGTTCAATAGTAGAATCGGTGGAGTTTGATGGCATCAACTTGACGCTGTGTTCAAAACCAGAAGAGGTTGAATCATTAAAATTTAATGAAGTCTTGACATCATTTATTGAAGTCAATCGTTTCGCGATTTTTGTGTCAATGTGCGCTGTGGACGTAGAGACAGATTTGTTCAAGACATTTAGTTTGAAATTCATTCTCAATCCAGGAATCGTGCGCGGGGCTGAAATGAGAGCACTCTGGTGGCGAAATGGGCGTTACCGGCAGGAGTAACATTATACTTTAGTATGAATCTTGGCTTGTGTATTAGATCACTTTGCTATGGGCGATTTATTATTTTTTAAATGGACCTGAAACTAGTTAGTTACACCCTCCGGATGCTCTATTATGGTTTGGTAGGATTAGAAATATTTTTTCATGACACTTAGGAATCAATAACTTGATACCTATTGACTGGCATCAAATTTTGGATACTGGGATTAGAAATTGGTACTTAATGACTGATATATCGGTGCTTGCTTATAATTAGGGGTATTCTCGATAAAATCACTAACTTGATCGAAAAATAGCTGTTTTATGGTCAAAATAGCTGCTGTATGGTCAAACCTCGAGCGTATTGTGCTCCTAAATAGTCTCGAAAACACCATTAAAACTATAGAACGGAAAGAGGAACAAACAAATCTATAACTTGTGGGGCTTGAATGGAACTTTCTAAGGACTTCAAGGAAGGGCCAGGCAGTCAAGTGAGGTGTCATTTTCGAAGTAATTTTGTACTAGACTCAATTTATTAGAGGCCTCGCGGGAAATATCGTTTTGAGGTTGTCTCTATGGGTAAAACGTTGAAATTGGACGTCACAGTTTGGGTTAATTTAACATCTCACATCATGATTTTCCCTAACAATCTTTCGGCGTTTATCCCTTCATACCATCGACCCCTATAAAATCACCCGCCTAATGAGATTGGTTATCACTAAGTTCTAATCTTGGCCAAATCTGCTAATTCCCTGGAGACTCCTAATCTATTCAACTTGAGCACTTCCCCCCACAATGCACGGATGTGACATCGTCGAAACACGGAGGACATCCTGGCAAGTTGAAAAGCCGCTAACGAGAAAAGACAAGTCAGAATGGCCGAAAGCACCGTTGCGATTGCCGGGAGTTCCAAGTTCTCCCCACCACAGGGGGCACTTGCACCACAACATCCTCCTCTGCCTTCTTGATCTCCGGAGGTCCCGCGTGTATCTCGTTCCTCCGGACCGGAATGCGAGGGCTTTCACTCTCCGGACGGTCGGTGCAGAGCTGGAACGTCCTCGGGTTCCCGCTCGCCTGCACCTCAACTCTACTAGGTTTTTTTTTTTTTTTTTTTTTTTTTTTACAAATTGGCAAAATCACGACGCGCCTCTTTAGCCAATCTTTGACGAACCAGCGGAACTGATGACAAAAACAATGTAACTGAAGATGTTTGTAGAAATAGTAAAAAAGGTGTTTTTTCTTCTAAAAGTCGATCATTATTCAAAAAACTATCGATATCAAAATCTCATATTGCATTTCATTGGACGGTGTGCTATTTCCCTCGGGCCTCATTGTCATCCAAATAATTTTATAAATAATTTTCACAGCTCATTGGTTCAGATTATTATTCTACTATATTATAAGGTAGGTATCATTCAACCCAGCAGATTGACAAATCACCTGGGAGTGCTATGTTTTTCTTCAACGGCAAATCATTATCACGATTTGATTAAAGGTATCCCACTTCTGATATCCGTTCAATATTATCAGAGTGAAGGTATTAAAATAGAAAAAGATTCAAGAAGAATTTTTTGGAAAATCGAACTTTTAAAAATGAACTCTTCACAAATAAAATGACCCACTGTTCATCCATGCTCCGAAAAGAAACATCCTACCATTTCATAGGTTGACGAGTTTACAAAGACAATAGAAGTATTGAGGTGACGCTAAGACGTTTACCCAGTCAAATGTGTATGGAAATGGAATTAAACAAGAAAAAAACCTATATTATATGGTGTCTGTAGCATCATTTTTATGGTGTCTGTAAACTACTTGTCTACTTTAGAACAAAAACAATAATTGTTTAACAAAAACAATAAATAACAATTATTGTTATTTTATTTAAATGAATTTATTTATTTGATTTAAATCGCCGTTTCCTTGAGCTCTGATGATTATTATTATTATTATTAACTCGAAAGGTCGGCGAGGAAAGTTAATTTTGTTCTACCTCAACCCCGATTGAAATGGAATGTAAACAACGAAGGTACATAGTTGCGCCACACAAAGTTGCGCCATTAGCCCCGAGCGCTAATTGCGTTTGATGGACGTTTAGACGTTTAGTCCAGAACCCGAATCCGGCAAAAAAAAATTGAAGGTTTGAGCTAAGACCATTTGAAATGAGACAGGCGCAAGTGCGAGCATTTTTGCCAGATCTCACTCTGACCTGCTGCAGGAATCTGGAGGTGGATTGAAAAAAGAAAAATAAAAATTATCGCTTATCGTTTAAGGGAAGTAGGTAAGCGTGTACCGGCGTGTGTATGTACCTACGTACCCTCAGGCAGGTTATGTAATAGTGGTTTAGATGGAACAGGCACTGAAATAGTGGTTTAGATTTAACAGGCACCAGCTTACTCGCTCTCAGTAATTGATATTTTTCGTTTTCCGGAGCTCGTCCTCATCTTCCTTATTTTGGCAGCCATATCAGAAAGCACTTCACGAGGGTTTTGGTTGGCTGCGGACGAAAGGCGGTGTAGCGGTGTGGGATCACTAGGTCATCCGTCATGGTAGGTGCAGATAGTGGTCCTGTGGTCATCCACCGGTCTCGCGGTATTAGTGTGCGACACTGATCGAACACCTGGATGCCAAATACCAAAAGCCAATTTTCACTATGAGGATCCTGGGGTTCGACTTTGTGCGCGAACTTTCCCCCAACTACACGGATGGCGATAATTATAAGCCTCTCCCTGCGGTTGGACAGCCACTAGACAGTTTAACAGATCGGATTGAGATATTCAAAGTATTTACACCCAAGAGGGGTTTAAGGACTGTTTTCACGGCTCTGATTCCTTCGTGATTGTCGCAGAAAACCCGTCCAGAGACTCCTCGAGGCCCAAATGACTGGAAATAACAGGTTTAAAGGCGCCTTTAGGGAGTTCCGTACCAATTTCGACTGCCCCGCCTGGAAAAAGTAAATAGCAAGCCTGTAATTCTGCCTTCGTGGAAAGTGAAGTGTTTTGAGTGACTAGAACGTAACAAGAACCTTGCCGGTATTCTGCCGGACTCTTAAATCCGGAAAACCCGCCGGCCCGGAACGGGATCCCTCCAAATGCACTCATACACGGACGTTCTCCACACCCCAATTACTTCGGATCCTACGGACATACCCTTCAAATAACTTTCCCACGTAAAATCCCTTTATACGGAACGAACTCCGGGAAGGTCCATTTGGAGAGCTATTTACCAAGAGAATCACGTCCTTTTTTTGTCGGAGATTTCCGGTTTTCTGGATCCACGCGGATTTCCTCATTTTCTCGCATCCAACTGAGACGTCACGTTTTCGACACTATTGGCCCTGGTGGTGTTTTTGAAGGGTCGAATCAACGTGGACAGCGGACCTACTGCCAAGCGGGGGTCCAGCACGGACCCTAAAGGACCTGAACCCTGCCTTGGTGTTGTGAAGGCTTTCCTTCGAGGTCAGTGGTGAATAATACTGCACCACAATAGATGGGAAAGAACTCCGCTGCATGGAGTCACCTGGCAGGGCCAGACTGTACAAGTCTTAAAAGAAGACGAATTAGACAAGTTGCATGGTCATCTTCTTGAAGAAATCCTCTATAAACGGCTCTCAATATAGAAAACAAAACAAGAGAAGTTCGGCTTGGGAACCTGCTCGTTTATTTTTGGGAAGAATTCTTCCCCACTTAAGTGAGCACCAAGATGGTAAACTGTTGACGTAAGTCTGGTCCCTGCTGTTTGAGGCGACCTCACACTTACCATACCTTGCTGTAACCCAGAACAACGAAATCAGCTGGGAGCTGTTGGGCTTGTCGATAAGCATTGGCTTGACAAGGATGGTAGGTGAGATCGTGAAAAACTGTGACTGCAGTGATTACAGTACCAGACGCAGGTCATCAGTTCATGGGGAGGGGCAGGAGCAGGGCCGTGGAGAGAAAATCCGGGCCCGGGGACAAAATTCATCGGGCCCCCTAAAAAAAAAAAAAAAAAAAAAAAAAAAATCCTATATTGATCTGCCCCTTTTCCCATTTTGCATCTCCTCCCCCTTTTTTTACAAAAAAAAAAAAAAAAAAAAAGTTCTCAAGAAAATCCGGGCCCCCCTACGAAGGCCGGGTCCGGGGGCAACGGGTCCAGTGCCCCCCCCCTCTCTACGGGGCTGGGCAGGAGAGCCATTCACTTTCCCTCAAAATTGTTGTGACTCACTTGCTGTTGATACAGCAGATTGTAGGATTGCAGTTCGTCATAGGGCCGTGCACAGATCAAGGAAACTTCAAGAAACACCAACACAGGATTAGGATAAAAATGAACCCTCTGCGGCACCAGCATCTTCGAATGCAAAGCCCTGGAGCACAGTTACTGTGCTCTACATCTCCAGATATCTACTGCAGATATCTTTCCCTGGGTTGACGTGGGTGACTTACCTTGTTGGGGGGCTATAGAACATTTTTGAGGGTATAAGCCTCAGAGCATAATGGGCCAGCACGCCTTGTATTGGGGGTGAGCGAACCCTGCCATCGTAACCTCTCCTTGTACATTGTAAGTAGCAATCTAACGTCATAGAGGCGTGAAATTTACACAAATCGCGTGATACTTTATTGCTTAATGCTGTTTGAAGAAAGTTGTTGCCCCCAAACGAGGAGGTAACAAGTTTACGAGATTTGTCCTTAAATTCGGATTTAAATAAAAACCACCCGATTTGTTACATGCGCGGTTATTTGTCTGCCACGACCGTGACGGATGGCCCACTGCCGTGAAACCCAACGGAGCCGAACGCCCAGCATTATCAAGATGGTTTGTTTTTTCAGAAATTTTTTTCGCGGTTAAAACAGGTCTAATTACAGTTTGAAAAGACGAAGATTTAATTCCAGGGTGGGAACACTTTTCGGAATTGGCAGCACTGGCAGTACTGGACTGGATAAAACTGATAAAACGGTTGGAGGTTTCCCGTGAATAGGATCGATGTTCCGACTTATCGCGCGGGCCCCCGTGTTCGGAGTAATTAACTTTCGCAGGGCACGCGAACACGTTCCAAATCTCCGTAAATTGAACACTTGAGAAACACGCCCAACAAAGGTGAAATTCGCGTAGGTAAATAAATGGCGAACGGGGGCGTTTCGTTGCGAAGGGCGCTGGCAATTCTCCGTCCAGAGTGGATTCACTCTGAACCACCTAAGCCTCGGATACATTACTTTTAGCAATTTTTAATGACTTCACACTTTTTTCTGTACTTATCATGAAAGAGAGTGCTCTCACGATCGTGTTATGATTAACATGAGAGCGCCCTGACGGCGAATAGTTCGGGATGTACCTGCCACTAATATTACTTCATTATTTGAATAAAACCACAGAAAAACGATGACGGAAAAGATCAAGAAGGAATGCATAATTTCCAGCAGCAAAGGAAAGGTATCAAGACTTGAGAGATTCCACATGATATCAAAATTGTATTAATACATATTGTGAAATTTAAAATGAAAGGTACAATGTATTAACGACGCAGATGCGGTAGAATCATCAGATTTTGATGAAGTTGCAGAAGCCGTCTACTGATTTTTGAGAAGAGTGAGAGCTTAGGATGTTTGCTGAAGCTGAAACAAAACCACAGAAAAACGATGACGGAAAAGATCAAGAAGGAATGCTTAATTTCCAGCAGCAAAGGAAAGGTATCAAGACTTGAGAGATTACACGATGTGTATTCCTCAATTTCACAATATGTATTAATATAATTGTGATATCATGTCATGATATCACAATTGTATTAATACATATTGTGAAATTTAAAATGAAAGGTACAATGTATTAACGACGCAGATGCGGTAGAATCATCAGATTTTGATGAAGTTGCAGAAGCCGTATACTGATTTTTGAGAAGAGTGAGAGCTTAGGATGTTTGCTGAAGCTGTATCGTTGGGTTCTCGTTTTTGGGTAGCTTGCATTGGTCGTTGCATATTCACATAGAGTTCACGGAGAGGTGTTTTATGAGGTTAATCGTTAATTTTAACGCTTTTCATACAGTGACATCGTATGCTGTCTTCATTGTCTTTAAAAAGGCGTCCGTCTCGCTGGACAGAAGCGTCATGTGGAGAATCCTAGAGAGTTATGGAATCGCCTGCTAGTTAATAAATATGCATCATAAAATGAGATTTATTATCACGTTATGACGGCTTTGAATGCTAGATAGTGCATGAGGGCCAACTCTCCAGCCCAATAAGAATCGAAACTGGCGTGAAGCAAGGATGCATGCTGTCGCCAACGCTATTAAATAGCAAACAAATTTTGTTGTCGTACTGGACAGTGTGATGAAGGGCTCCTTGGAGGGAAGACGCCGTGGCATCCAGTGGGGAGTGCATGAGTGGCTGGAGGACCTCGACTTCGCCGACGACATGTGCCTCCTCTCACAGCGATATTCAGACTCCCAGAAAACAAGCTCAGACTCTTCAACACGAACGTCAAGTCCGTTTTGCTGTATGGTGACTGAATCCATCACCCGTCTGCTGCAAGCATTCATAAATCGCTGTCTACGGCGAATTCTGAGGATCTGGTGGCCCAACACAACGTGTAGGACTACCGAACTACCAATTTAACAAGATATTAAGAAAAGGAAATGGAAGTGGATTGGGCACACTCTGAGGAATCCTGATGGTGCCGTAGAGAAGACTGCTCTTCAATGGGATCCCTAGGGAGAAGGAAGAAGAAGAGGCAGGCGCAGGGAAACGTGGAGGAGATCAACAGAGAGGGAATTACGCCGGGTTGGCAAAACCTGGAACGAAGCTCGGAGAATCGCAGCCAACAGACCTGTTTGGAGAGCTCTTGTCTCTGCCCTATGCTCCCAAAGGAGTTACTCAAGTCATAATCTCTTCTTGGAATAGAAGCATTGTCAAAAATATATTAAAAATAGTGATCAAACTACATAATATTATAGAAACACGCATAGAATAAGACAATAAACTGAGGAAGGTTATTATAATAGGCGAGCATTAAGATAGGTATCAATGGAGGACTCCATAGAGAAAAGGAAAAGATAAACCTTTTTTCCATGTGAAGGGTCTGATAAGCGAGCGATAGGTACCTACATCGCTCCAATCGATCTTTACGTAATCTTCCTGATCAGTCGATTGGAAAATGATGCTCTCATATTTATTAATCCGCTTAAAATCGTATACACTGTATTGTGTTCGTCGTGAAAATCACATTAAAAAAAAAACTAAATTTCCCCCAACTTGATGGACTGACTCAGAGCGAGTGAGGAACACAAAAGAGACTAGTCAATTTAGATTATTGATATATCTGTCAAATTCTATTTCATTCAAAAAATTGTTCTGCTACTGATTTTGGGGCACATAATCTCACGTAAAAAACCCAGAGTTTGAGTGAACCTTTGGAAAATATAAAGTGCAAACGCAGCAGGTTGTGATGCCCGACAAGGGTGGCCCCCCTGGCTGTAAGGGCTTCTGTTACAGCAGGGCGCCCCCAACTTCTCCCACGGGACGCATCCTTTTGTTATCTGAATATTATGGAGGGTAGGAAAACCGATACTGTCGTCACCGGATCGAATGACGGCTGGGGACGTCGGCGAGGGCAAAGTTGATCGCCCTGAAGGGTTTTTGTAGTTGGATGGCGAACGGTCCCAAGCTGCTGCAACACGTTGCAACAGGGCATCGTTTACTTCCGCTATTAGAGCGTCGTTTTGAGCTGAATTGATGCTTTGAATTGAGTTTTCACCGCACCTATTACATTACCCCCAACCCCGACACTCCGGGGTTTCTCTCCAGAGCCATCGACCCCGGTTGCTCCTGAGTTGGACTTAACTGGCTCCCCCACCCGGCCACAAGGTCGACTCCCCACCGCCAGGACTTCGCCAAGTTCGCCGAGGAATCCGAACGAGGCTTTTTTCCTAAACCTGACCGCCCTGCACAAGTTGATTAGCTCATGAAGAATCCACCGTCCTAACAGACTTTTCGACAACGCCTTGAAAATCTACACGAGTTGAAAGGGGTTAAATACTCAAAGGAAACATTATTTCCAAAGAACTTCACTCCACTGCTTCCCAATTCAGCCAAATTTCATGCCCTCATAATGCTACTGCCCTCATCACTCTAATTTTGACTTCAACCCTCTCCATTCACTTCGGCCTTTTGAATATTCATGAACCACATCCCAAACGTCCCTTCATTACTCATAAATGGGATCCCTCCTATGATCTAGAACTGATCCGTGATTTGCATATTCGTGGCACGGGGTCTATTGGATGATGAATGATCCCTCAGATGATGAATCAATACGAGGAATAAATCCCCTCAGAATTGAAAACCACGATAAAAAGATCCAGAAAATAAACAACCAACTGTAAAACATGATGTCGCAATGTCAGAGATTTTGTAAGTGGATCCCGAAATCCAAAGCCGCAAATTTCCAACGGCGGAAAAGTCATGCGACATCGGTGGAGCGCACAACAGGTGTAGATGATATATATAACTCTAGGTTACAAAGTGCGAGAAGAAGGTCTTGGGAGGAATATGACGGAATGCTTAATGAAAAACAGTAAGAGATTTTCGATATTTTAGGCTTTCGCTCGAACTTATTTTCGGTGGTAGATTGTGAAGATCACTGACAAGACGCGGATGGCGCTTTCTGAGTAGCACCGCTACAACTGCAAACCAATGAAAATGACACTTCCCGTTGACATGTTTTTCAAAATTTGTGTAGGTACTGTTGTATTCTATTTAGGGGAAGTAATAAACCGAAAAAACGATTTTTCTCGAGGTAGTACCCTCTTCAGTAGGTTTGATACCTGGGTTTGAAAAAATAGATCTGATTTTTTTCAAACAATGGATGGGCAATCTTGATGTCGTATCGTCTACAGCGTCACCAAGCATGTAACTCAGTAGCTGAGAGGCTTGTCGTCAATTTCGTCGCCCGTTGTTCCCCGAGCTCGGATGAATTGCGTCCCCATTGTTTCCAGCTCAGGATGTTCCTCTTTGTCTGCTTGTTGGCTTCCACCGGTTTTCAATGGCTCTCAAGCGTTTTGACACGTCTCGCAAAAACGAGTTATCTCCGTTTTGGCGGATCTAAACGGTTCACGATTTCTCAAATGATGGGGGGGTTGTAAGTTTGAATGAAACACGTGCTCATGACGATGGAAGATTACGGGGAATCGGCAGGCGGGGCCCGTTAGGCGTATGGAACTTGTTTATGAAACCACATTGAATCTTGTCCAGTATTTTTACAGCGAGTTAAATTTTTTGTTTCAGGTCCAATTCCGGTGGTCATTTGAGACAAATATGCCTCAAACCTTCGCAGATGATCGGCCATCTACATTCCCTCGTCCCTGCAACAGTTTCGGCTTCGTGTTCGCCTCATTACGGAGGACCCAACGATCCCAGGTATGACAGCGCCCAACTCTCAACCTATCAGTAAGGCGTCAGTCAATTTAATGTTGAACCTCACAAATTTGCATGTAGCTGTGGATTTTTTATAATATAAAATATATACAGGTAGGTATAAATATTTATAGGTGTAAAAAGATATAATATTATTAATATCTTAATATTAAGATATTATCTTAATATTATAATATAATATTAAGGAACCCATATTATCTTAATATTATAATATAATATTAAGGAACCCAAACAACATATTATGTTGTTTGGGTTCCTTACCTGTGGAGTTCATACTTGCGAGCGATAGCTAATTTAATCAGCTTTCACGAGAAGAAAAGAAATTTGGAATCGGGCTTCTCGTTTTTGAGCTACAGCCGAAAACGTTCTGGAAAACTTTTTCTTTTTTTTTTTTTTCGCTTACCGAGCAGTGTCGGATTGGGGGACTTTTTTTTATAGAATCTCCCATTTTCAGTTGACTGCATTTCCTTAACCAATGGACGAACAGAGTTCCAATTAGTACCGAATTGTAGCAAATTTTACCTACTTTAAGGGTGTATATTGTTACGTTTGTCGAAATACCCTTCGTTATTGGCGGTTGGGGGGGGGGGGATGAAAAAAAACCACAAATTTCGCGGGTTTTTGACTTCCAAAAAGTTAGCTCAAGATTTTCAGTGTTGCAAACATAGCTATGAACTCCTCTAAAGGACCCAAACAACATAATATGTTTTTATTATAAAAATCTGCAGTTACATGCAACTTTGCAAGGTTTGCCCTTTTTTGGGTTAGATTGACTGGCCTGAGTAGGCATCACGCCGAAACGATGTTTTTCATTGACTTACCTCTCAAATTGCAACTGACCGGTTACGTGTCCTTTACAATCCAGTCATGATTGTTTCCTTGTAATGTTAAACTCCTTTCTCTCTTCAGATTCCTGGTCGAGTCTCGGGTGGGCGACCTTGTGATCGGTCGTGAGACGGTCTGCTTGGATCAAATGCTCACGACGCAAGTTTCCGTCCCGTTGATGTACACATGCAGCGGTTCGGTTCCGATCGTCTCGCCCGGTGAAACAGAATTAAAGGTCAGTTTGGTAGTTTGTAAGTTGGTAATAGTGTTAGGACTAACTCCAGGACATGGCGATGGCTCTTTTTACACGCCCCAGTTGTCGGCTTTAAAGATCACGCCATGACACGGCAGAAATGCGTTATGACGCTGTGGGTGCCTAATGTGCCTGGCGGTGTGCGATATATCACGACTTCATGGGAAATCGATTTCGCCCTGCGTTGAGCTTTCCATTTCGGTAGATTTACTTCAGGTGTAAATGTCGAGAAAAGATCATTTGGGTGTTCTGCCCGGAGTAAGCAAGGGAGAAAAACACAGTTTTGTTGGCTAACCTGATACCGGGATGTCCACAACGTCGACAAAAATATCGATAGATATATATCGTTTTAGTAATTCGATGATTTGAACATTTTTTCAAAAAATAAAAACAAATTAAATTTCATTAACGATTTTTGTTGACTTGTAAATTAATCCTTATAATTAAATATATAATTAATTCTCCACTCTTCGTAATCCCTAATCTGATTTTCCGCGTATTTTCCAGGTCTCGATATGGTTCCGTGAGACTGACTTCCTTCCGGACATGGGCCGCGTCCGCCGGACGCTCAGAGGAGGCGGCGACATCGCCTTCGACAAACCCCTGTACATTGCGACCGTTCTCGAAGAACAACCGCCCGGGTCCGAGGTCTGCACTGTGGCCGTCAAAGGGTCAGCGTCTTACAGCATGGTGTCGCTTTTGGACGCCAGGTAGGACTCATATAACTTGGCATGACTGATATTCCAGGTTGTCTTACTCTATACATTCGCTTGGTAACCACCTTGTTTCAAGAGCCCCCTTCATACACTTCCATATGCCCCCCGTTTTTACAACCCTCGCTCTTTTCTTCATTAAACCAACCCTCCTCTTATATGTCGACTTACGTAGAAATTTAATCAATACACGTGCAAAAAGGGGGTTTTCACCTTTAATCCTCCTCTCGGGTTAGGATATTTACACGATCTGAGTCTGTCCCAACTAAGTAAATAACAGACTCGACCCTATTTGGAATTCATTTCCCCTTTTCCGCTTTTCCAGATCGTCGGGCATGTTCACAATTGGGTCGAACGATGGGGTTGTCACTACAGCAGCACGTTTGGACAGGTATGGAGATATTTAGAGAGAAATATGATATTTATGGTATTAAGGGTCCTGGTCAGCAGGCCCGCTAGACGCTGACTTCAAGAATGCATCGTCAACTTTTCATTTTGTATTTTATTTTTTAGGGAAACGATGGATGTTCATTATTTCCGGATCACGGCAACGTCAGAAGATGGATCGATACCTGCGAGGTGAGTAGTACAGACTGATTGTGACTAGTTTCTTTAGTGATTGAAGTACTTGGTCAGCAGACCCACGAGATTTTCTCCTGCTTTCCGAGCGTTATTATAAACATTGGTTATCAGGTCGGCAACGACGACGCTTCAAATTAACGTTGGAGATGTTAACGATCATCCGCCGGTGTTCGAGACGTCCGGGACAGGTTCGTCGACGGCCTCGTTGAGCGAAAGCGCACCCGTCGGCAGCGTCGTCGCCCAATTGAGGGCCACCGATTTGGACATAGGAATAAACGCTCAGGTAATGTGTGGGATAAAATTTGTGTTGGACGTCCATGTCTGTTCTGTGCCATCTGGTAACACTGTTCTGTTCTTTTCAGATTGAATACTCTCTGTTGAACGTGGAATCTGGAGGTTTGGACACGGGCGAAGGCGTGTTTTCTATCGACCCTCAAACCGGGTTAATATCTACGAGGCAGCCGTTGGATCGGGAGATCACAGAGGTTTGTTACGAGTCCACGTGTTTATTGGATGAGCGCTAGACGATGTCTACAACCACACTGTTCCGTAGGTGTACACTGTGGTAGCGCAGGCGACGGATCTCGCTCAACCACACGACTCGAGGATGAGTTCCACCGTCAGCCTGGTTGTCCGAGTGTCTGACGAAAACGACAACTACCCTCAGTTTGGTGAGAGGACGATATCCATCAACCTGCCTGAAGAGACCCCTTCGCTCAGCAACCCTGTCGTGACACAAGTCAAGTATGTTACCGTATAAACCGCTTTCATTTGTGAAAAATTCGCACGTCCTGAGTTTTTTGGTGTGTCCAGGGCGTCAGATGCCGACGCGGGACAAAACGGAGCACTCAGGTATGCCATCATCGGAGGTAACACGCAGGGGCAGTTTGCCATCGACTCGCAGTCTGGAGAAATTACTTTGGTGAAGCCGTTGGACTACGAGTCTATCAGAAGCTACCGACTGGTGATTCGGGCTCAAGGTAGGTTTTGTTGAATGCCATTGGCAGCAATGTTGTCCCCACTACCAACTCAGTTACTATAATTTGGTCCCAATGTACAGATGGCGGCTCTCCTGGCAAATCAAATACGACTCAGGTGCTCGTCAATGTGAAGGACTTCAACGATAACGCTCCTCGCTTTTACACGTCGCTTTTTCAAGAATCCGTCACAGAAAATGTTCCTGTGGGGTTCTCCATAGTCCGAGTAAGTATTAAAGACGCGAAGACCCCAGAAAGCTACAGCGTGCTTCTTCTTACACTTTTTGTGTTCCAGGTCCAAGCGTACGATGGAGACGAAGGAGAAAACTCCGAAATTGAATACAAGATATCTGAACACTTCAACCCGTCAGCTCTTCCAGTGTCTGTCGACCCAATCAGTGGGTGGTTATTCACCAATAAGGAGCTCGATAGGGAAGCCGAACCCAAATTGAATTTCGAGGTTCTGGCTGTGGATCACGGCACGCCGGCAAAGACGGGCACAGCAACTGTGTCCGTGGTGGTACAAGACACTAACGACAACGACCCGGAGTTCAGCCCGAAGGAGTACGCAGCCAACCTGGCCGAAGACGCTATGCCTGGGACGAGTGTGGTAGCTGTGCACGCTACAGATCCTGATGAAAATCCAAGGTAGCTAACCCACAACAGCTAGTCCTCCGAGTCTTGCTAGGGGCCTGGCTTATAAAAGTTTGGGAAACACTGCTTTAAAGGAACGAATAGAATATTTTCTGGTTCTACTTCAAGCTGAGGGGGACTGACGACACCTCAAGCCGCCGTTATTCTTTTGGAAGCTTGCCCTCAACAGTATCGTCCATTTTCATGCAGCAACTAGAATCTATTTGGCAACACTGGAAGCGGAATGTTTGACATACTTTAGCTAGACTGTGGAATCCTTGTCTCCGGTCACATGATTAAAAAGTTGATATTTTTATTTCTAGATTACACTACGAGATATCCAGCGGCAACACCAGAGGGCGGTTTGCAGTGACGACGCAGAATGGGAGAGGTTTGATCACTGTGGCGCAGCCCCTCGATTACAAACAGGAGCGTAGATTCGTCCTTGTGGTAAGTAAACCTCAACACCTTCTGAATTCTTGGTGATGTGATCAGAGCTACATGTCGTATCTGATAACAGGTGAAAGCGACGGATTCCGGCGGGAGGTTCGACACGGCCAACGTCTACGTCAACATAACTGACTCCAACACGTTCTCGCCAGTTTTCGACAACGCTCCATATTCCGCCACTCTGCCGGAAGATTCGAGAATTGGTACGACGGTATTGGTTGTGTCGGCTTCAGACGGGGACACTGGTGTGAATGCTCAGGTATGTATGGTTGGCAGAGCGTGTTGACAAGTTGAAGGGGATCTAACGTTGGATTTGCGGGATTTCAGATTACATACAGTTTATCTTCTGAGACCGATCATTTCGCAATCAATGCGGACACGGGTGCAGTAGTCACGACGGCGGTCCTGGATCGAGAGACGACATCTGGTTACCTGCTCAGTGTTACTGCAAAAGACAATGGTGAGTGTTCAAAAGTCCCATTCGAAGCCTCATGGAAGCTTCAGTAATCCCCACAGTGATCGTTCTTGGACCCCCAAAAATGGATTCTACGTCCAAAAATACGTAAAAAACAACACCTAACTCGACCCCATACGGTCTAAACCAAGTTTTTTGGCAAGGTAAGCCGGGATTAGTGTAAATTGGGGGTATGTGTAATCCGTGGCTCAATCAGGGAACCTGTGAGAGAAGAGTGAACAAATCCAGCCTGAGATGTTTAGGACTTCCTAAACTATATCACTAATGTGATGACAACACTATCAGTTAGCGAGGTTCTCGAGGGAGGGAGGTTTTATGTAGCAGTTGTGATTCTACTATGGAAAAGAGCTCGCCTATTTTCTGTTGGAGGGCCATCCTGCTTGGAGAATAGAAGAATTTTTTTTTTTTTTTTTCCAGTGATGTAGAATTTTGTATGTAAAACTTGTTGTAGGGAATGGAAAGTGGTGGGTTTCTCTTAACTCGGTTTTCGGCGCCTGGGGCATGTGTAACCCATGGAAAAGATTGGTTAAACTTCCCCCAGTGGAGGTTTCGTGATCAGCATTAAATTTCCTGAAGGATAGGCCTTTCTACGACTTTTGTCCACCTGGGTCCGAAAAATTGGCCCCTGCCCCGCACGACAGAATCAGGACGTCTCCAGTGACTACACCCTCAAACTGTTGTCTGTGGACCCTTAAGGAGTGGATACCGGGGATACCTCTCTTATGGATGTTGTAACTGTGCAGGAACCCCGCAATTATCTGACACCACCGACGTCGAAATTACCGTCACAGACGTGAACGACAACCCACCCAAATTCGCCCAGGAAGGCTACACTGTCTCGGTGTCTGAAGACGTTCCCATTGGCACGTCCGTCATTCAGGTAAATCATCTAAATGTCCACCACAATGCCAACAATACCACAGGCGCTAAACTAATTACTTGTTCAGGTGTCTGCTTCCGACGCCGACGTTGGTTTGAACGGCAGGGTGAGGTACAGTTTGGAAGATACGGACACCTTCATCATGGAACCTATCACCGGAGTCGTTCGAGTCAACCGTGCTTTGGACCGCGAGAGCACTGCAACCTACCAACTGGTGGCTGTTGCTTCAGACCGAGCGACACCCCCGCTTTCTTCCACGGTGATCATAACCGTCAATGTGGAGGACGTCAACGATTCGCCGCCGACTTTCGAGTCTGATCGGTTGTCGCTGTACATCCCGGAAAATTCCCCAGTGGGATCCACTGTCGGGGATATATACGCATCAGATCCTGACGTCGGTGTTAACGCTTACGTGCAGTACACAATTATTGGTAAGAGCGTGACCGTGAGCATTGCATGCTGCTACAACAGTACTGTGGTCAATTACACGATGGTTTTTACAGGTGGCGAAGACGCTTCGAGCTTTTCGTTACAAAGGAGAGCCGGAACCGACCGGGCTGAGCTCATCACTTTGATCGAATTGGACTACGAGAGTGACAAAAAGGAGTACCACCTTGTCGTCAGAGCCACTTCCGCCCCCCTGCGGTCCGACGCGCATCTCACCGTCGTCGTGACGGACGTCAACGATAACGCTCCCGTCCTGCCGGATTTTCAAGTCATTTTCAACAATTTCCGTGAGTGCTTCCCGTCCGGCCCCATTGGGCGGATACCAGCAACGGATGCCGACGTGTCAGATAAGGTAAGTACCCGAAAAACTGTTATTTACAAGTCTACTACAGTCAACTTACTCATAACCTCCACAGTTGCGGTATCGCCTCCTGTCCGGAAACAACGCTCAGCTGTTGACGCTCAACGACACGTCCGGCGAGCTCTTGTTGTCTCCTCAACTGAACACCAACGTCCCCAAAGTCGCCATGATGGAAGTTTCCGTTTCTGGTGAGTTGATGCACTGCCTCTTGTGTATGTCAAAAACCTCTTTCGCTTAATGACACCTTCCTTTGGCAGACGGAGTAAACGAAGTCAAAGCCTGGATGGAGCTGACAGTTCGCCTGGTGAGTGACGACATGCTGACCAACTCAGTGACGGTCCAACTAGCGGAAATGACCGTCGAGGCCTTCTTGTCCCCTTTATACAGTTACTTTGTCGAAGCCGTCGCTGCTATTGTCCCCTGCCCAAAACACAACGTTTACGTCTTCAGCGTACAGGTTAGTTGACGACTTTGAGACTTTATCATGTTAAGGTTCAGTGTTAACAGTTGTTGTTTCCAGGATGACCCTGACGTGGTGGACATGCGGATTTTGAACGTGAGCTTTTCCGTCCGTCAACCCGACGGGCAAATGCTGCCGGCTCAGCTGCTCCAGGAGCGCGTCCACCTCAACAGGAACCTTCTGAACAAACTCTCGACACTTCAGGTGCTCCAATTTGACGACAACCTCTGCGTCCGTGAGCCCTGCCTCAACTTCGAAGAGTGTCTGACTGTGTTGAGGTTTGGAAACGCCTCTGGGTTCGTCTCTTCGCCGACGATGCTCTTTCGTCCGATCTATCCCGTGACGACGTTCGCTTGTCGGTGCCCCAAAGGCTTCATCGGCCGCAAGGAACACTATTTGTGCGACACGGAAGTCAACCTGTGCTATTCCAACCCCTGCATGAATGGTGGAGAGTGCAAGCAGGCTGAAGGCGGGTTCACGTGCGTCTGCAAACAAGGCTTCACTGGTAATCTCCAACCCACACTTCACAGTAAAATTTCTCTTCAAAAAAAAGAAAAAGGCACTGAATTTTGTTCTCTATTAGGTGAAAGGTGTGAAACTGATTTGAGCCGAACGTGCAAAGAGGGATGTCCTCGAGGGTCAACTTGTATGCCTTTGGAGTCTGGCGGCTACACGTGCGAATCTTGCGCTCCAGCAGGTGGCAGCTTTCAGAACTACGGTAATCACCCTTTTTCCACAATGAAACAATCCCCCTTAACATCTTGAATTGCATACTCAGTTCTTGTTACAGGGCGATCCTGCGAAGCCCGCGCCAGATCCTTCTATCCCGGCTCTTATCTCACTTTTCAACCAATACGACAACGAAACAGGGTCCACATTTCGCTCAAGTAAGTCGGACAAAATCACTCGCCCGAGCCAAAGTTATCGGAAACTAATGTGAAAGACTTTCAGGTTCAGCACGGTGGAAAATCACGGGCTCCTTCTGTACAATGGGCGGTACAATATGAGGCATGATTTCATTGCTTTGGAGCTAGTCGATGGATGGACGGTGGAGTTTTCGTTCTCCCTCGGTTCAAAGGTTACTTCGGTCCACGCAACGTCGCCTGAACCAATCAACGATGGGGCGTGGCACTTGGTCAACATATTTTATTACAATAGGGTGAGTATTGTAAGATGAACATGAAGCTGCAGAGGGACATTCTGGCGTTCTGTATCTGCTTATCAAGATCCCACCTTATCATTGATTTGGTGCATTGTCTTTCTTATTTCTCTTTCCAGACTGCAACACTATCCCTCGACGACTGCGACACGACAGTAGCTGTCAAATTTGGAGACCAAATCAACATGACCTGCGCCACCCAAAAGGCCCAAGAGTTGGAATCCCGGTGTGAGTTAGTCACCGAATCTTGCCATCGGTTCCTCGACTTGACCGGCCCTCTCCAAATAGGGGGACTCCCTCCGGGCATGACGCACCCTCACCTCAGTCAGACGTCATTTGTCGGATGCATCGCAGACGTCCATATCGACCACAAACTTCTCGACCTTAACAAGTAAGCTGTTTGCTACTTCCTTCTTAGGGTCATTGGGCTGCTTCTCTTTCATGCTCCACTCTTTCATGACTAACTAGTGGATTAGCATCGTCTCCGCAAAGACTTAGGGCGGTGGTATTATATAGCTATATAGCTGACGCTGATGCTATTGTCATGACTCTAGAGGAGAACCATGACAATGGCATCCCTCCCTTGAGAATGGTTCTTGTCTGCTGGGAAGCTTTTTGGCGAGTCTGGCCTTCGAAAGAGTCTTCACAAATGGGAAGAGCAGACACCTTGGTTTAACAGGGCCTTCCCAATGGGTCAGGCAGCACATCACAACACGAACTTCATGCGAATTGCTGAAGTGTTCCGGGTTTCATTTACGTGGCAGAGGCATTTAAAGCGTCACATCGGTTTTGGTTTATTATTCTTGGAATAATACACCTATGTTTTCGCGACGGGGGTCGACGACTCCGATCGGGCTCAAAATTTGACATTATCCGTTTCAAGTGGTCTACATTCTAAATCCGAAATGTCCGTCCGCCGTACGCCGTACGCCGTCCGCCGTCCAGGCCGTTTTGGGCAGTAGGAATCTTTTAAAAAATCTGAAATTTCGGCAAAATACTTGGTTTACCATCTAGTTGTGCCCGCAAGGTTTTCAGTCCGATCGCCCAAACCCTTGGGGCGCTATGGGGCTACAATGGGGCTACGGGAGGGGTTTTTTGAAGGCTTTTAGCTATGGGATCGAGTTAGGTGTCGTTTTCGAAGTATTTTTGGACGTAGAATCCATTTTTTTGGGTCCCGGAACGATCCGATTTCACTATGCCGATCTATAGGGCTCTCATGGGGCTAAAAATGGGATTTTTGAAGGATCCCAGGATGTTAAATATTTTTCGAGTAAAAAATACGGAATTTTTGAAAAAAACACATTTTTGAACAAAAAAAATCCAAAAAAAAATTTTTTGAGATAAAAATCCAAAAAAAAAAATTTTTTTTAATTTTTTCATTGACAGAATTAAATTTCTGCACAAGTAATGTATATCAAAGAATAATAAACCCTTGTGTAAAATTTGCAGCGTTTTTGTGTTGGATTTGAGGTTGGTTGTGGTTGGAACATACAAGGGACGAGGGGAGCAGGGTGTGGAAGGGTCCGCACCATTTGGCGGCATGTTTTGTCATGGTGGCAGAGTGAGCTGAAACACTCAGCCTTACTTGTGTTTACTCCTCCTGCATGCGTTGGGGATCCATGGCTGGGATTATGCCCCTGAGGGCCCCTGAAAAGGACTGCTTGCAGCTGGTGGTAGAGCCATAGCTCTGGTAGTGGTCGAGCTCTGTTCGCTGCAGATGTCGATGTGGCAATTCTCCGTATTGAAACATTTGTCCGCATTTTCTAGATTTGTCGGCAACAACGGGACCAAAGTCGGGTGCACTGAGAGGGACAGCTTCTGCTCTTCGTCACCCTGCAAGAACGGCGGGACCTGCTCCGACTCCTGGGGCACTTTCATCTGCCAATGCGAAGAAGGCTGGTCCGGCCATGATTGCTCTCAAAGTATGAACTCCTCTGATCACTTGTACTCTCCAATGTCAAAAACCTCTTGCTTGCACGTTGTTTGCTCCATTTCAGGTGTCCCCCTGTCGTGGAGTTTCAACGGCGAAGGACAACTCATCTTCAACCCACTTCTCCGCCCAATTCAGCTCCCTTGGGAAACTCATTTCTCACTGAGGACAGTCCAAACGGACTGCTTTGTCATGGGAATATCGATTGGGCAAAACTCCACTGCCACATTCACCGTGAGTGTCTGTTCTACGGTGGGTAAATTGTAAAATTTTGAGTTGCTTCATTTATAACATTTCTTCTGTTTGCAGATCGAAGAGGGGTTTTTGAAGTACTCAATCGATTCGGATCATGTCCTCCTAACGTCGTGGAAAGTCTCGGATGGGCGTTGGCATCGAGCGACGGCCTCAGTCTCCCCTGGAGGGACGGCCACGCTGTCCTTGGACGGCACTCGGAGCGCCGCCGCCGCCATAAGAACCAACCCGCAGAAACAATTCATTGGGAGGCTCGTCGTCGCCATGGAAACGGGCTTTCAACCCTTTGTCGGCTGCATCAAAGACATCAGGTTGGGCTCGTGGCAGGGGCTCCAACTAGTGCAAAACCCAACTACGGCCTCTGGGGTCACCGAAGGTTGTAAGCAGGACGCCCGGTGCCCAGAGAATTGCCCGCCCCATCGGCATTGTCACTCGTCCTGGCTGAGCGGCAACTGTGCTTGTGATTCCGGTAAGAGCAGCGTTTTCCTGACAATTAGTACTCTTTCCTCCTCTTCTCAATTATTAACTGACATCTTCATTATCTTGAAGGTTACGTCGGTGATGACTGTTCGAGCGTCTGTTCGCTGAACCCTTGCGAAAACGGTGGAACTTGTCTCATGACTCGAGACACCCCCTTAGGATATGCCTGCTACTGCAACGACACCTTATTCTCAGGTAGTGTTTTACCATGAAACTATTGGTTGGGTAGACTGCAAGCATAATACTGACTGTATTTTCTAGGAGAATATTGTGAAGTTGAGAAAACCATTACGTGTCCATCCTCATGGTGGGGCTCCCCTAACTGTGGCCCTTGCGACTGTGACGTGGAAAAGGGTTACTCTCCACATTGTGATCCTGTCAATGGAAAGTGCAAGTGCAAGGTATGTCTATGGTGATATTTAGGATAGTGGCACCACTGGGAGGGTGATAGTGGCATCACTAGAAGGAAGAATTTGCCATCACTAGAAGGAAGAATTTGCTAACACTAGCAACATGTAGCTTCTTTTGACTTGAATGTTTCAGGAAAATCATTATTTTGTCTCTGACGAGGTGGGTTGTGCTCCGTGTTCATGTTACGCTCCTGGCAGCTTGTCCACTCGTTGTGACACGTCAACCGGCCAGTGCGACTGTAAACCCGGAGTCGTTGGCTTGCAGTGTGACCAGTGCCCCAACGCTTACGCACAAGTAACCCACCACGGGTGTGAAGGTGAGTGTCGCCAGTAAACGTCAACCACGAACGTTCGTTTGTTGTTAATTGGGAAATTTGTGTTGTAGTTGTCTACGGTGGGTGTCCGAGAAGCCATGCGGCAGGATTGTGGTGGGACAGGGCCGACTACGGGTCTCTAGCGACCATTTCGTGCCCGACGGGAAGCGTTGGGAAAGCGACAAGGCTTTGCGACAAGTCGCTGCCTGGATGGAGGTCGCCGGACGTCTTCAACTGCTCGTCTAACGACTTCGTCCCTCTCAGGCGTCTGGTACGAAGTGCAGTAAACAAAACCCGTATATAATAATTTTTGACAAAAGCTTCCATTGAAATGACTTTTTTTTACACAGTTGAACCAGTTGGAGGTCGGTGACGTCTCGCTCAACACCTACGTGGCAACGGAAACGGCCAATTCGTTAGTGTCTGCGCTCAACTCCTCCACGCCGGCTCAAATGCGGTCCCGGCGGGTTTACGGGGCGGACATCCTCGTTTCGTCCGAGTTGGTCGCCCGGCTGCTCAAATACGAAGCCAACCTGACCGGGTTGTCTCTGAGTCACGTCCAACACGCCGGCTACATCGAGGTGAGGCTCTAACTGGTTATGTAAGGTTGCACCTCTGTCAAGTCACCTAACACGCCCTCTACCTTCCAGCAACTCGTCTGGGTCGTTGGGGAGCTCCTTTCGTCTCGGGCTTCCCCCTTCTGGCCCCGCGTGGAGCAACTCACCGGCCGACCACCTCACGACCTCCACACCCTTTTCACCCTTTACATGACCACCTTGACGGCTGACATGCGAGACACTTACACACCTCCTTTCGAAACTGCCTCAGAAAACATGGGTGAGTCGCGCTATTGAATTAAATCTCATTCGAATGACACATTTATCAACCAATGTATTTGTTTTTATAGTTCTTGGTTTGGACACTGTGAGCGCTGAAAGCTTATTTGGTTATGAGGTAAGACCTTTACGTACCAATCTTGCAGCGTATGCTAAGTTCCTGTTACATGGGCGGTTTATCTTTCAATTTGATGTTGTTTTAGGTTATGCGGCCGTCAACTGCTGCACAGACTGCTCGGAACGACTTTAAAGAAACAGTCGTGCTGCCGGACACATCGTCCATCCTTCTTCCTCCCATTCAGGTAAAATTTTGTCATTTCGGTTGGTTCTCCTGTGAGAACTTCTCATTATCGAAAAGTGAGTAGAAGCAGTCTGAGGCCTGGTAGCGGTCAGGAGTTGGCTGGCTTTAGTCGGCAGGGGGTGGCCCCCTAGTAGTATATTATGATGACCCTTGTCTTCACATTCTTTCCTTGGGCATAATTAACAATTTTAAATAATGCTATTTATGCTTTGTAGGTGGCTAGCCTGATTTCACGACATATATCCAATTCATCGACTTCTCCAATGGTTGTGTTCCCCAAGTACAACAATTATTTGAAAGCTAAAGTGAAATTTGACGAGTTCTCGAGGATACTAATCCCTTTGGAGCTGCTCGGCATCAAGAATGTCGTTCAAGGTACGTATTTCCCCGAAATTGGCATAACCCGGCAATGCTGTATGATGGATGTCTGTATTGTGGAATTGGTTTCCAGGAGAGGTCAACTCCAAAGGGCTCAGAGGCAGTCCGGCGTTGAACTCGGCGACCGTCTCATACGCGATGTACAGAGAGGGGAACACTTTCATGGCGAATAAGTTCGACCACACTGTAACGTCTCGATGGGGCGTCGCCGTCCAATTGGGATCTTCCGTCGTCACCGTCGTCGCCACGAACAAAGGTAACCTGGTGGCAAATTGGAATGAGCCGAAAGAAGCCCCTTAAGCTAGATTCACATGGGGCAGAACGGGGGCGGAAACCGGAAGGGAAGGACGTGGAAAACTAGTGGAGTGGGGTGGCGAAGAGCGTTCACATTGTGGACGGTGTCATAACCTTCTTCGTGATGTGATTTTCGAAGCCCCTCCCGCCACTTCACAAGATCGATTAAATTATCGTTGAAATTCATCAGACGTACGGATGGACGCAAAACTACAAATCGACACGAAAATATTGCAACCTCTGCTTGCGGTTACAAACAGAAGGCCCATTGCGCATGTGCAGAGCTCGATGGAACGACGGAACGTTGGAAACAGTATAGAAACTTCTTGCGACCAATATTCTCCACTGAGGTCCAAACAGCCAATGAGATTGCGTTCCGTCTTTTCACTTTCCGCCCCTTGTGAATCCACCTTTACTCATCAACGTTGGTTTGCAGATGGTGCTGTCATCAGTTCGGGCTTGAGGCTCCCCGTCAGGCTCCAGCTTTGGCTCAACCAGGCGGTCAAATCCCCCAGGAACAACCCGCAATGCGTTCGGTGGACGCACGTCAGAGGGTGAGTATGCCACCGAATGTTTCACCCGCTACCGAATTTATCTTCCCATTTTCACTAGAGTAATCACGTCGTTTCGTAGTTTTGGCGAATGGACGAGAGCCGGCTGCCTCACGGAGTTACCAACCGGCGATTGGTGGAAGGCCCCTGTCGTTCTAGTCAACTGCACTTGTACCACACTTTCCACCCACGCCATAGTCGTCGATCTTGTCGCTGAACACGTGAGTTGACTAACAGCAGAATCAGAAGTTGGAGTAAACGGTTGATAATGACATTTAGTGACTATTCTGTGGTTAACAAAGCTGCTGATGCTCTAGCAAAGGTGGGCTCAGCACATCTGCCCACAAGTAGGCTACTTTTTCTACTTAACGAAATCACCGAAAATGAGAGAGACGGAGCTTTGATCTGGTCCTTAAGACGTCCTGGTCAGAGGCAGGCAAGACTGAACATGAGAATCTCCAAAGGAAGATCAAAACCTGCTTGCTTTTTGGCTTTTTATTCAAAGCAAAAAAAAAAATTTTGTTTAAATCGCTATACGCTACTTCTGAAAGGAAATAACAGCTTCCAAAATTCGAGTTGGTTCCTACCTATCTAAATTTTAAAATCATAAGATTAAAAATGAATAAATAATATATTTTAAGTAAAAGTAGACCTGAATATCCAAGTGGCCACCCTCACATTTTTCTGAGAGAAAAAAAATGTTTAGAGAATTATTAATTTTGAAATAAAAAGAAATTCGATTCGAAGTCGAGCATTTAAATCAGCGCGTACTTATACTGATAATCTTCTTGTTCACAGTATATCAGAGAGCCTACTGAGGCGGAAGAAGTCTACACTTGGGTGGGCCTGTGCGTGGCGGTTTGGTGCCTTGCGACGACTGTGTTGATCATCGAGTTGACCTCGAGCGTTGGCAAAGCGAACCACGCCACGATCCAAGCGAACTTCGCCATTTGCCTCCTGATAGCGACCATCCTCTACCTGGTGGCGCTCAAAGTCAACTTGACGTCAACACTGGTAAGATTTTCTTTGTGGGCTGGCGATGGTCATTGGACTAGATGACATTGTGAGATTCTTCCAGGTGTGGTGTAAACTTGTGGCGATGACGTTGCACTACGTCTGGCTCTGTGCGCTCATGTGGTCTTTCATCTACTCGCTCCACTTGTACCACCTTTTGACCCGGCTACGCGACGCCAACAGGGACCCAATGGCGACGCAGTATGTTTGTGGCTACGGCTTGGCGGGCGTCGTCGTCGGCTTATCCGCTGCTCTGCGAAGTCACCAATATGGAAATTATTACTTGTGAGTTTTACTCCATTTGTAGCGTTTAGTCTGTTTGAGGCGGTTGAAATGTAGTTTTCATTGTGATGTTTCAGCTGCTGGATCTCCATTCACGAGTCGGTCATTTGGGCGATGATCGGTCCTGGTGTCGTAATTGTTGCGTCGAAACTAGTCGTTCTTTTCATGTCCCTAAAAGCAGCATTTACGATCAACAACAGCATTGTCGCTTACGGCAACCTCAGGTGAGCATTGTGGTTTGTCTTGGTGTCGGTTGAATTTCTTGGTGTGACGAATGTGATGTTCCAGGACGATGTTGTGGGTGGATGTCGGGTGTCTTCCGCTCCTTGTTGGCGCCTGGTTGTCCGCTCTGGTCAACGCTTCGGCCCATTCCCCGGCCGCTACTTTGGGCCTGGCGCTCGTCGTTCCCGCTCATGCGGGAGCTCTTCTCGTCTCGACGGCGGCCACGTCTCCCGCTCTGCGCCGCCTTGTTCTCCGGCTGGCCGGCCGAAAGGCTCCGCCCCCGCCCTCCGACCGGCCAAATTCACCCCCTGTGGTAACTTGATAATGTCTCACCATTTTGGCCACTCCTGCCACCATTCGGTTTTTTGACCGATTCGTGCTTTCCGCAGCGGTCCTCAATGGCGTACAGGGCGACTTCAGGGGGCAACACTGTTTCTAGTCCCGTCGGCGCTGGAGCAGCCGAAACCGCCAGGCGGCATCTCGGCATCTCTAATTCGTCGACAACTTCCCGCTCGACGACAAAGACCTCCAGCAGCCCTTACAGGTTAGTTATTCGAATTAGCCAGTCACTGCGGACACCCTGCTGCATTTGCTTCACGCTACATAATGTATGTTGTAGGAGTGATGCTCAGTTGAGGAACACATCCACAAGCACTTCCAATTATGAGCCCACTGCCAGGACGAGGCGAGGCGCTCACACGTCAGACTCGGAAAGCGAAGTAAGTCGAAGAGACATGAATGTTTGTTGAAGTTATTTTCCATGTAGTTAACTAATCGGTTTTTAGGGTTCCGAGAGGAGTTTGGAACTCGCGTCGTCGCATTCGAGCGATGAAGAAGCTTCTAGTCGGAGAGCTTCGACTCTCAATGAGACCACCGTTAATGGTAAGTGGTGTGCTACTAGTTTGGGGGATTCGTTCTGTGGTGGGGTCTGATTTCACGTGGTGTTTCAGGAGCTGCCAACGGGCTCCCGTCGACGACGAGGTGGACCCACGCTGGGAATGGCGGGATCACATACCCGCCACAACTCAACATTGACTCCGAGCTGTTCAAAGCTGTCTACGCCACCGCTCGTCATCCCGGTAATTCTGTTAACGTGACGCTAAGTTTCGACAGTGATGCTAAGTTCTCTTGACGGGAAAACCCCCAAAAACCCCCTTATAGAAAAATAAACCCTATAAAAAAAAGCGCCTATGGGTGTATGGGTTGCCCGTGAAGTCTGTTCATCATAATGCATAATATGCAATATTATTTTGTATCACGACTGCTACATTTGGAGGGGGTTTTTGGGAGTTACTCGGGTCATTTTTGGTTTATTATAATAAACCAAAAATGACCCGAAAATGTCGCGAAAACATTTGTATTATTCCAAGAATAATTATTCTTGGAATAATACAAATGTTTTCGCGACAGAGGTCGACGACTCCGATCGGCCTCAAAATTTGACATTATCCGTTTCAAGA
This sequence comes from Pilophorus perplexus, assembly GCA_955831195.1. Lineage (NCBI taxonomy): Eukaryota > Metazoa > Arthropoda > Insecta > Hemiptera > Miridae > Pilophorus > Pilophorus perplexus. The sequence goes on along the minus strand of OY037014.1, from coordinate 7,986,170 downwards.
GGTCTAGATTCCAAAACCGAATGTCCGTCCGCCGTCCGGGCCGTTTTGGGCAGTAGGCATTTTTTTTTTAATCTGAAATTTTGACAAAATAGTTTACCATCTAGTTGTGCCCGCAAGGTTTTCAGCCCGATTGCCCAAACCCGTGGGGCGCTATGGGGCTAAAATGGGGCTACGAGAGGGGTTTTTTTAAGGCTTTTGGCTATGGGATCGAGTCAGGTGTCGTTTTCGAAGTATTTTTGGACGTAGAACCCATTTTTTTGGGGTCCCGCAACGATCCGATTTCACTGTTGCGATCTATAGGGCTTTCATGGAGCTACAAATGAGATTTTTGATGGATCCCAGGTCAAATATTTTTCAAGTAAAAACAAAAAAATGTTGAAAAAAATGATTTGAAAAAAAATCCCCAAAACATATTTTTTGAAATATAAAAATGCAAAAAACAAATTTTTTTATTTTTTTATTTTTTATTTTTCATTGACAGAATTAAATTCTGCACAAGTAACCGATATCAAAGAATAATAAACCCTTGTGTAAAATTTGCAGCGTTTTCCTTCTCGGATGACGGTGTGGGCCTCCAAAAAATGACCATGTTTCGAATTGTTGTAACATAAATATACCTATAAAATTTATAGGCTATATTTAATATTTAATATAGCCTATAAATAGGCTTCACACACAAAAATTCTCGACTGCGAAAAGTTGTTGGTTTGGCTGGAAAAAAATAATTTTGTCTCTTATAAGCCCCTCCTGTTTCTAATTAACCCATCCTCCCCTATTTTTTACCCCCTAGAAATGCCGTTTTGAACGTACACGAACAGGGCTATTAATAATAATTGTTAATAGTCCAATTGTTGCCAATTACTGCTAACAAAATGTCTCCTTCTGTATTCCATGAAGAGTGTGATTCCTTCAATGCGAGTGAGGAATGAACGCGATTATAAATTTATAGAATTAATTTCTAAATAAATTTTACATGTGAAGTTTTCATGTTTTTAGTAATTCAATTATTCTGAAGATCAACGATCAACAGATTTTATCATTTTTCCGATGAATTTTCCCCCAAATTAAATGCCCCCCCCCCCCCCCCCAATCACCAAAAACCCCTCCAACAACATCCCCCCCCCCCCCCCCAATCCACTTGCGACGAAAAAAACCCTAATCTTGGGGAAAACCCCTGGGCATCACTGGCTTTCGATAGTCCAATAGGTTTCTCCTCGTTCAAGGGGCTGAAAGGGGTTGAATGTCCCTTCCCCTGCTCACCGTTCCCTGTCAGAAGATGGAGCCAGGTAGCCATGGAGGGAGCATGACAACTGCCCCCAGACTGTTAAGCAGTGGCTGGTACTTTTGCGGTTTTCCACCGGCCACTAACTCTCCTCAATTTGCTTGCCAGACGGTGAAATCCCCCATCGGTGGACGTCGTCGACCATTTCAGACAACGAACTCGGCGGCGGCGGGATTTACGGAGTACGCGGAGCTGACACCAAAATCAGCAACGTCTACTCGGACCAGGAGGACAAAGCCAGTCTCGGCGACAAGTACCTGTTCCCGTACACCGGTAAGTAGCCTCACCACCTGACACCCATCTGTGATTCAATTTCGATTGAAATTGTTCATTTTTTCTCCCTAGCCGAAGAAGACCACACGTTGGTGGGCTCGGGAACCGTCCGGCCGTACACCGGCCCTCCCATCTACGGTCCAGCGCCAGGCATGATGACGCCCTCGAACGGTGTTGCCAACTCTCCTTCGCCGCTGGCTATGCACCACGAGTACATCATGTACCCGGACATTTCAGAGAACGAGTGAGTTTCAAACCGCAACGCATTTGCGTTCTTGTCGAGTGTTCAATTTTGATTGTGGAATTTCTGTTTTTTTGGCTCACCAGGGAGTATGAGGTACCTTAATTACACTTTAGACAAACAGCATTTCATAGATGACCTTGGAATTTCTAATTTTTCCCTATTTTTTCACAGGAAAGCTACGAGTGAAACTCACGTGTGAGAGTGCGATGGTGGGACACGGCGCTGTAGGCAGTGATGCCAGAAAGGTAAAACGTAGCTGCCCAAGTTCCTAATTCATTTTGCGTTGGATCTCCTCACTCTGGAGCCCTCGAGCGAGTCACTGGACCTCTTGTACATCGTCCAACCTCCACTGCCATTCTGGATTTTGGATTTTCTTCCAACCAGACGTGTTCCTCGCTCCCGTCACCGCGACGCCATCACACTTGCTCACTCAAACTTCCCTCCTCGACAAACTTCCTTCCCCAAATCGTACCTGCTAACTCTTCTCGTGTCGTACGAAATTATCGTGAGTGATCTCAGTTGCATTTTATTTAGTAAATTCGTAGTTATCTACTTTGCCATGTACATTGCCTGTATATATCCTCAATCTACAAAGTGTAGCATTTAGTTCCAAATCCCTATTAAATAAACGTTCCCATCCACGTAAAGATGGCATGACTGCCTATTTTGTATGTCTGTAGTTATTTGTAAGTACAAGTTTTTTGTGTATTATTTGTATATAACTGCGTTAAATTATTCAATATTTACTGTGTGATTTAAATGTTTTAGACAGTTTCTGAGGGCCATGAAAATAGTGCCATAGACCGAAATTTTAACTTAAACATGACGAAATCAGTCAATATACGCCATACTGCAATTAACATTCCGTTTTGTGATTTCAAAAATGTATTTTCCTTTTGTACATTTTGTGTATTGTGATTTAATGTTTTCGAAGCTTATTTGTGCCAACGAGCCCACACGATTTCGAAATATTTCCATTGCAGTTCGTTGGCCGAACGTCCCGGTATTGTGAGTGAGTGAGATTTTTACCGCGTGTATGATAGAATTTGAAATTTGAATATTTAATATGCCCCGTTGAAATGTTTTGTACTCAAAAGTGAGATTGTCCGGTATTTATGTCACTTTAAATGAAAATTGTGCTGCTTTTCGGATGGAGAAACAATTGTGAGCGAACGTACTAAATTATTGTGAAGATGTTTTGATGATTCGTAATTGGAAAGAAACCCTGGAAATATAGGTACGTATTAATTCCGTAGTTTTTTTTTTTTTTTTTTTCCTTTTCATCCAAAGGTAAAATTCAGGTCTCGTATATCGTCAACATTTTGATTAAAATGTATTTGATGGGACAGATAAGGGAATCTCAAAAGTGGATTCTACGTCCCAAAACTACTCCTTCAAAAGCCCCTCACAAGCCTCACAGGTACCCTCGGTGAGGTCGGATGTGACTGAAACCCTTATAAAATTTATCAGGTCCGAGCACACTCCATTTATCAGGTCCGAGCACACAGAAGGCGAACTGTCCGCCGCGAACCGATCGCGCGTCAGAGCGAACTGTGTCCCCTGTGTTGTTGCACCATCCGCGGTGGTTCGCTTTCTGTTTGGCGGGGATAGTGCAACAACACAGGGGAAACAGTTCGCTCTGACGCGCGACGGACAGTTCGCTTTCTGTGTGCTCGGACCTTAAAGGTGGATTCTTCTTCTCTTAAGTGCCGTAGACGCTGAACATCCGTAAGCGACTGTCATGTACAGTAATATTCAGGTTAGGGTTGGTACTCTGCGCTGTTATCATTCAGTTATGCTAATCAGGAATCAATTACACCGTTTCAATTTCAAGCGTATTATTCATTTCATACACGACAAAGTGGCGACGAGTTAAGTTTGATCATTTTCAACACGAACTGAGCCCACGAAGACCTCAGAAATGTCAGCCGACATCAAATTACTAGTGGAGAAGATCGACGCATTGGTTTCACTGATAACGGCAGTGCAGAGTTGGGCAAAAAGTAGTTCTGAAACTAAAACTAAAAACTAAAACTAAATTAGTTCCGAAGTGGAACTAAAAACTGAAACTATTAGTTTCAGTTCGACTTTCGAAACTAACTTTTGGAACTACATTAGTTTCATTTTCAACTGTTGAAACTGAAACTAATTTAGTTGCAAAAGTTAGTTTCGAAGTTGCGAATAAAAACTAAAGTAGTTTCATCTTTTATTCGTAGTTTCGGAACTAAAAATGAAAATAATTTTTTTTCCTCGCGTTTTTTACTGATTTGAAGGGGATGTGTGTTCGTGTGTGTGTTTCAACGAAATGTGGGTGATGGGTGCGAACAAGTTCTTTTTTTCAGGGTCGTAGAAGAATAGATTAAAGTTTCATCCCCTCCCCACCACTTTGAGTGGAACATCAAACGTTTTCAGAAACGTATCGAAGAATTTAGGGTGATGAGTCATTTATTATGTCTGGAGGAAAAAAAATTGCGGGAAAAAAAAAATGTCTGCGAGGAAAAAAAATTTAGTTTCATTTTTAGTTCCGAAACTACGAATAAAAGATGAAACTACTTTAGTTTTTATTCGCAACTTCGACACTAACTTGTGGAACTAAATTAGTTTTAGTTTCAATAGTTGAAACTAAAACTAATTTAGTTCCAAAATTAGTTTCGAAAGTCAAACTAAAAACTAAATTAGTTTTTAGTTTCACTTTCGAAACTAAAAACTAATTAGTTTTTAGTTTCAACATTAGTTCAACTAAATTTTTATTCGAATAATCCCAACTCTGCGGCAGTGCAGGCAATGCAATCACCCGCAGGTACTTCCGGCACCACCACAAGGTCAGTAACTTCAATCCTTCAACAAATTACATCCAGCTTCGACCGATTCGACGATTCCGTTGAAACTTTTACTAATTATAAAGCTCGTTTAGAAAATTTCTTTGAGCTGAAAGGTCTCACGGGGGAGGATGACGAAGTTAAAAAGGGTAAGGTCAAAGTTTTGATCAACTGTGTTGGACCAAAGTACTACGACCTTTTAAGCAACCTGTGCGCTCCTGAATCCCCCAACTCGAAAACATACACGGAGTTAGTTGGTCTGCTAGAAAAACATTCAACGCCTTCTGTGAACTGTCTCACTGAGCAACACAAGTTCTTTTCCCGTGTTCAAATGGAAGGCGAATCAATTTCCGACTTCGTAGCGGCCTTAAAGCAAAGGCTGAAGACAGCCGAGTTCAAATGCACCTGTGAAAACGCAGCCCTGTGTAAAAAACCCATCATGGAACTAGTACTAAGAGCTCAATTTATTCGAGGGTTAAGAGACTTGCTGGTTTGTGTTTGCACTGTGCTTCCAAATCACATTTGAGCCGTAACTGCCGTGTATCAAAGAAGCTCAAATGTCGAAAATGTGGTTCCAGGGGCCACATAGACCGGGTCTGCATAAAGTCTCGCATGAATGACTTGTCTCAGAATACTAATGTCAACACAGTAAATTATTACGACGACGTTGTTACAGTGATCTCGGAAGTCAACTGACTGATACAGATTATGGAGACTCCGATAGCGACCTGTCCAGCGATATATCTGTGAACCACATCGATGAAGTATTGGTCAACTACGAACCCAGCGACGATAGAATGATGGTCGACGTAAACGTCGAAGGGAAGGTTTGCACTCTGGAATGCGACAGCGGATGTAAGTTTAGCCTCATGAGTCAGTCTGATTTCCAAAAGTTCAAAATTGGTGCTCTGCTCCAGGAAACACAACTGCAATTGCGCTCGTTCACGGGACAACAGTTTCGTCCGACAGGTGTTGCCTACGTAAACATTTCGTATGGTAATCAAAATAGCACCAATAAATTATACATTGTAGATTTTGAGCGTACACCCATTATGGGGCGAGACTGGATTCGATCTTTGAAAATTGACATGCTCTCCATCCTTCAAATTTCCAGCAATAATGAGAAGCAGAAAATATGTCCAGATAATGCTGAGGAAGCTGCCAAGGCATTGACGCGTGAATATTCAGACGTTTTCACTGAAAAAATCGGCGTGGTTCCTAACTATCAAGTTTCACTGAAATTCAAAGACAATGTAAGACCCATGTTTTTTAAGGCACGTCCGGTTCCCCATGCTCTAAAATCACAAGTTGAACGGGAGCTACGGAAATTAGAATCCGATGATATTATCGAAAAAGTAGACCACTCTGAATGGGGGACTCCTTTGGTAGTAATACCTAAACCAAATGGTCAGATTCGCATATGTGCCGACTACAAAATTAGTTGCAACAATCAGTTACACGATTCACGCTACCCAATTCCCATCATAGACGAGATTTTTGAAAAAGTGGAAGGGGGAGAATTATATTGCAGTTTCCTGTCCGGTCCATAAAGCTTTTCTACATTTGAAAGTCTGTGAGGAAAGTGCAAGAGCCCTCACTCTGTCCACTCATCTGGGCACTTTCAAGGTCAAACGGCTTTTCTTCGGGATAAAATGCGCTCCAAACCTCTTTCAACAATTTATGGATGGATTAATTGCTGATATCGATGGGGTTTGTGCATATTATGATGACTTAATTGTTAGAGGGAGCAATATTCAAGACTGCGCAGTACGGGTTCGAAAATTGCTTGACCGTCTGCGTGAAAATAATATTCACCTCAACCCATCCAAATGCAAATTTTTCCAGAAGAAAATCAGCTACCTGGGACATCACATCAGTGCTCAAGGCCTTCACAAATCCGAGTCGAAAATCAAGGCTATTATCGAAACCAGAGCTCCAAGAAGTGTCGAAGAAACGCGCGAATTTTTGGGGCTCGTAAATTACTATAAAAAATGCATCCCCGATGCCGCAACTCTGCTCTACCCTCTCAATAGGATTCTCAAAGCTGGCGTGAAATTCCACTGGGATTCGAAATGTGCAGACGCTTTCGAGAAGGCCAAAGCGGAAATCGCCAGTGACAGAGTTCTGACACCGTTCAACCCTAGATATCCAATCATACTAGCAACGGACGCCTCACCATATGGGTTAGCTGGCGTCTTCTCACATCAAATGCCAAATGGTGATGAACGCCCAGTCATGTTCATTTCACGATCACTAACAAAAGCAGAGATGAACTATTCCCACTTGGATAAGGAGGCTACAGCTGTCTACTGGTCGTGCAAACGCCTATTTTACATGCTTTTTGGGCGGAAATTTACACTTTTTGTAGATAACAAGCCAATTGCACGGATCCTCAACCCAGAAAAGCAACTTCCATCAGTCACAGCTACCAGATTGCTCCGCTACGCTCAATTTCTATCAGGATTCGACTACAACATCAAGTATAAATCAGGTTCTTCTAACGCCAACGCCGATTATTTTTCGAGAAACCCTTTGCCATTGAAAAACAGGAAAGCTGAAGAGACGGATGATGACTATGTTAACCAGGGCTACACTATCAACCACATCTCAACCAACACGCTCACATCAACGGACATTGCCCGGGAGACTAAAACAGACCCAACTCTGAGTGAAATGATGACTAAACTGGAATCGGGAGAGATCTGCGACGCCGAGTATACACTCAGAGATGGCGTGATTTTCAGAGGAACCCGGGTGGTGATACCGAGATCGCTCCAACCTCAAATTTTGGACGAGCTCCACTCGACACATGTTGGAATCGTCCGGATGAAGGCACTTGCAAGGAATTATTGCTACTGGAAAGGGATCGACAACGACATCGAAGACATCGTGAAGAGCTGCAAGGCCTGCTGTGACGTCAAATCAAACCCAGCCAAGGCACCCGTGCACAAATGGGAACCCCCTGCAAAAGTCTGGCAGCGAATCCATATGGATTACGCAGGGCCTTTCTTGAACCGACATTTTTTCCTCGTAGTTGATGCCAACACTAAGTGGCCCGAGGTTTTTGTCGTTCAGAATGCTCCTTCAACGTCCATCACAATTCGTCTTTTGAAAAAGTTGTTCAGTCGCTACGGTCTTCCAGAAATATTGGTTAGCGATAATGCTACGATATTCAAATCAGCCGAATTCGTACAATTTTGCAAACGCTTCGGGATTCAACAGCGTTTTTCCCCACCAGGACACCCGGCAACAAATGGCCAAGTAGAGAGATATTGTCAAACAATAAAACGGAAGTTGAAAAGCATGATGACAGAAGACAAGTCTCGAAACTTGGAAGACAACCTTCTCGACCTACTTTGCCGCTACAGAGCTACACCTCTGCCGTGTGGTGAAACTCCTGCTGAGAAAATGCTGGGTCGGAACATCCGAATCAAACTAGATCTCCTCAAGCCGGCTCAGAAGCTCACAGCCCACAACAAGCCAGATGTTCCACGCCTCTACATGGTAGGACAAAGAGTCCAGTCTAGAAACTATCTAGGAGTTCCATGGAAATATGGGAAAATTAAAGAACGTCTCGGGCGACTTTTCTATCTGGTTCAACTCGACGATGGATATGTGCTAAAGCGACATTTCAATCAACTACGTGCGTGTAATGTCACTCCCCAAGAAGAAAGTCGGGAAGAGACACAAAATTTTCTGCCGAAAACGCCAATTCGTTTCCCACCAAAATTAAATCATACTCCTCAGCCGCAGAATGAATCCAGAGCAGCACCTCCAAATCCGCCTCAAAAGCCTAGAAAAAGTAACCGACAGAGTCTGAAACCATCAACAAGTCCTCAAGAACAAGCACCAAGGAAAAGTGTGACGTCATCAACTTCAAATCAAGAACATTCTCCGAGTCCATCTCAGTCAAGTCATCAAGCCCAGTCACCTTTGTCTTCAAAACAAACCAGGAACGTCCCAGACTCATCCGTAAAGGAGGCTTACCAGCCAAGGAGGATACTTCCCGCAAGAATTCGTTCAAAGCCAGATCGTCTCAATTTATAAATCAAAACTTCAAATTCTATCTTTCAAATCAAAATCAATTACAATTTACAAAATTCCTTGTTCAAACTGCTCAAATTCTAATTCGACTTGTTCCATTACAACTATTCCACATGACAAAAGATTATGTTTTAACGTTTTATTTCCAAATCAGTATTTGGAAAAAGATAAGATTTATTTTCCCTTGCTGTAATCGATGTTTCTAGGAATATATTAAGTTCAATATTCCTCTGTTCTTACCAATCATGTCAGCTTAACAAGTTAAAGATTATTTTCAATTAATTTCAAAAATGATATTAATTTACAGGTTTACAATTGCCCGTAGGGGTAGTGTCATGTACAGTAATATTCAGGTTAGGGTTAGTACTCTGCGCTGTTATCATTCAGTTATGCTAATCAGGAATCAATTACACCGTTTCAATTTCAAGCGTATTATTCATTTCATACACGACAGCGACCAATCCTCATTCATCTCACAGAGAGTCCATGCAGTCCATTTGCTCCTGAGAGCAGCAAATGAATAACATTCACAAGCATTATGTTTAAACGACGCATGAATAATACTCATAAAACATGTATATTATGTTTAAACGATGCATGAGTAATATTCATAATACATTTTGTGACACTCAAAAAACATTCAGATAATCAAAATGGGGTGTCGTGTGAGGGCCGAGCAGAAAGTTGCGGCCGGATAATGAAAAGTACCCAAAATTCGCCAACCTAATGAAATGTTAAAGACCCAAGAAGATGTCTGTATCACGCTTTCATAGGAAAGTTCCTACAATAAGACAGAAATGCCGAACCAATTAATGCTGTGGAAGTGCGAATGAAAAAGCTCAAAACAAGGGGCAAGTGCGTGATATCAGCCCCAGGCGGCAATGCTCTGTTCTCTATGTTTACTTGATGTGACTGCGACAACTACTGCGAATTTCTATATCACGTCAACGGAAACAAATTTAGATGGATTTCATCTAATGAAGTGTTCCGCAAGTCGTTTTTCTCATGAATCCTATCCCCTAACTTCACCACTCTCACCCCTACCTTCCCTAAATCCCTCAAAACTGCTCCTGTTGCCCCTTTTAAGCTCCACGGCTTAGGGGGACAAGGGATATTAGGACTAATAAATCAACGTGATACTGGCTAAAGACCTTCATTCATAATAAGTAGGCAGTTATGTGTGTATAAGGATCCACAGGTGGCTAATTTCAAATTTTTAAGAAAGAGACCAGGTCAACGGACTCGGAAAATTAGTTACCTATACACAATTTCAGGTTTAAGAAATAGTAATTTGGTGGAAAGAGTCTGTTTGTGTTCAAGTGCTGGCATCTGGCGGGTCGAGGTATAGCGTCCGGGATACTTCAGCCATCGAGATGTTCCCCAATGGCGGGACGCTGGTTGGGCCGTGTTGAGGAGCGATTTCAGGGAACTCCTGCTGCTCTTCCATATCCCGGTTGCACATGAGGTTGAGGCCCGGGTAGACGACGAAGCCGGTGAGAGCCAAAGTGACGAGGAAATGGACGGGGAGCGCCACCGCCCAATAGACCTGAAAAAAACCGGAACGTCAAAAAACCGCAAAAACACGAAATCGTCGAATGAATTATCAGATGCTACCTGAGGGAGATATGTGATGCCAAGTTTGCTCAGCATGACGTTGTCCATGTCGACGGCCCAGCAGCAGTATGCGATAAATCCGGAAGACATCGCCAGGTAGAGGGCGAACCCGTAACTGGCTCTGCTGGGAGTCGGTGCTGGGCTGTTCTGAGGGAAGTCGTGGGCCATCACGTTGAAAAGGCCTCGATCGTCTCGACGACGAGGGCCGACAAATCGAAGAATGATGTTGTAGCGACGCGTAGCTTCTTCAGTTCTTCAGACTTGAGAGTCCTGAAAGTAAAAGCCTCACTGTAGCATTCTGAACGTCATTGTCTTAACAGCTTTCAGGCCGCTGGCAGACTCATTCCCGACAAACCACAAGAACTATGCCGACTACATGTCTGTTTCTCGGCCATGCCAAGTTTTCCTCAAGGGAGCCCACTCTGCTATGGTTTCACTGGAGCAAGTACCATCCTGGATGCTGGTAGGGTAGGCTAGAATCCCAATTCCCATTGAGATACCAAGGCAAAGAAGTAATTCTTTATTTGGGGGTCATGGCTGGGATTATATAGCCCCTGTAAAGGCCCAGCTTCTTGCACCAGTTGGAAGAGGCAAAGCCTCTGGAAGACAGCTGGTCATAACCGTGGTACCCCTTCATGCAACCTCCCTTGTGTTAGGGTTGTGCTACAGGCAAAGGAGGCGTCATCTCTGTCTGGCGCCTCCGACTGGAGTGGCCTGGAAGACATGTTCCGACCTTCCACGCTGCCACCAGCCATCTCTCTGAATTGGTGTTGGACTCGAGGTTGGCCTGGGTTGACCATGCTAAACTCGAAAACAGCAAGGGGGGCTGAGTCACAGTTCTGGACTGCCGTGAAGGGTGGGCTAGAACTCTCAGACTAATAAACGAGAACTGTGTTGCCTAGACAAATCAAATAGTCAATTTTGAGGATTTTTTTATTTTTATTTTTATTATTTTTATTTTACAGTCTAGTGATCTCAATTAGGTATGGAAAATGATGGCATGGCTCACTCACGCATGTCGGCCAGACTCGAGGCGATTTCAACTCCTGAAGACACGTTCGACGTGGGGTCCTCGCCGACCTCAATCTCCCTCTGAATGAAGAAACACATGAACCAGTGGTTCGGAGTTTACGCACACAACTCAAAATCGTGTTTTGCGAAGACATTACACCGCGATTGGGAATGTTTAACCGCCGGTGGAACGCACGCTTGAAGGCAACGATTGACTCATTACTCCGCACCAACTCCTACAACGCAAACATGCGATTTTCAACCGACCACGTCGACATTGTTACTGAAACACCCCTTCTTTCTGCACACAACAGGCGAGTCGATGACCCCAAGACCCCCACCATTCGGCCACACCCTCCCTTTCAAATGTGTCCTATCCTATTGCGCCACCCTGTATATCTCTCGCATGAAAGAGGATCCATGACCTCACCTAAACCGCTTTGCCTCGCTACTAGCAGCAAGCTGGTGAGGCATAGCCCTAGTGGACACACCCTCCTTATCAATAGAGACCCCTTGTCGAAACCAGGACACCCAAGAAAATCTAAGCTCTCAAAATATCCTGGAAACGCAGCACAACAACACAAGATGCAAGAGCATGAAACTGAGCTAGTTATGGATATAGAGCAAAATTGAAAACAGCCAGGAGGAAGCATGGAGTGTAAGAAACGTTAGTAAAAAACGGTCCACAAAATCCCAAACCTCGCATGAGCCTTGAAAGGGCTGCTTTACTGTATGAAAGGGAAAAAACGCTCATCGAAAGATGCCCATCGTAGGGGTAAATGGGATCACGGGATGTCCTCCACAGAGAGGTATCCCGGTGAGGGTGGCTCCCCAGAACATATGCGACGTGAACCCCTACGTGTGCCGCATGACGCCAGCAAAGTAAGTGTTACAACATATCCCGTCAGAAATAACCTAAGCTAACGTCTCCCCTTCTTGCAGCATCGACTTCAAAGCCAAACCGCCTTACGTGAGCAAGCTCTGCTTCGAACCGCATCCTCGGGGGTGCCAATGTTGTTTCAAAGCCCTGGAAGAACCCATGGGCTACCAAGGATCGACTATGGTCAACCGCCATTATAGCCCCACGTACCAACCCAGCACTTCCAGGAGCCCCGTTCAAGAACCAAAAAATTCAAACCAGTCAAGGTCGCCTGATCGAGATAGCCCTTACATGGATCCAAAAAAGAGGAAAAGGATGGAGAAAATGCAAGCAAAGGCTGAGAAAAGAAAATCTATGAGAGAAGCAAAAAAACAAAAGCAGAATTCGAAACAACAAAAAAAGTGAGATAATGGATCATTGTGATGTTTCTGTTATAAGGCAGAAGCTCAAAAAGTCTCCAATTGCAGACATTCAAAAGCAGCACACAAAGAAGAAGACTACGAACGTATAAGACTGTTGAGGGAGCAAAAAAGAAGAGATGACTTCGTCACGCGGTAAGTACAGCCAAAGCAGGTTCTAGATAGAGTGACAAGAAGTAATGTTCAGAATACATGTTCCTAAAGTGTACAGCTGTAATATGGTCCTGCCATGGCTCCTTCGCCTCGGGGATGGAGCCAATGATCAGCTACCCTTCTCTACGACCAGCTGTTGTCCCCAAACGGGCTTGCAGTCTTCTGCCAGGGCCCTCAGGGCAGCAGCTGCAAATAGAACAAGAGTTGGACCAGAGATATTTGCTCCAGTCTACCTTGTGCGGCAAGGGAAGACCTCAGCCACATAGCTGTCTCCCCCGCCAAGGCTGGGCAAATCCGCAATACGTGCCTATCGGTAAAGATTCACAGAAAGCCAGGAACTGGGAGGTCCTGCGATCAGGGACCACCAACCCCGTCTGCATCCTTTAAGCCGCTGATGGGAATAACCCAAAAGTGAGTACTCCAGTGGACTCATGTGCCCACTCCTCTTTACACTTGCCAATAAGTGCAGTAAGCCCCTCCAACAAATCTGGCCAAGGCTTTCAAAATTCAGCTTTGCCCCAGCACCCAAGCGGCAAAGCAGCGAGCAGCCTCCTGGATAGACAACACAGGAGGATTTCCAGGACAAGGTAACTGGAGTTAGAGGGTAAAAGCTGGCTTAACCAGACCCGCTTCAAGTCAATGGTGGTTGAGGATGTTGAATCCCTCACCTATTTCGGCAATGGAAATTAATTAGGGTGGAACAGTAGCGGACGCACCAGGTAGACTTTGCAAAGACAATGCTGCTCTTCTCCAGCTGTATCTAACCTGATAAGGGCGAGGGAGATCAGACCTGGAAATCCTCCTGTGCTGTCTGTCCAGGAGGCTGCTCGCTGCTTTGCCGCTTGGGTGCTGGAGCAAAGAAGCTGAAGATCTTCGGCTCAAATTTCAAAGCTACTACAATTGCGAGACGGGGAGAGTATCATAGAACTAAACGGCAGACCTCAATTTCCTTCTAAATAAGGAAAAAACGCTGCAAATTTTACACAAGGGTTTATTATTCTGTGATATAGGTTACTTGTACAAACATTTAATTCTGTCAATAAAAAAAATTTAAAAAAAAAATTTTTTTTTGGATTTTTATATTTCAAAAAAAATTTTTTGGGGGGGGGATTTTTTTTCTTCAAAAATGTGTTTTTTCAAAAATTCTTTAATTTTTACTCGAAAAATATTTAACTTCTTGCGATCCTTCAAAAATCCCATTTTTAGCCCCATGATAGATCGCCACAGTAAAATCGGATCGTTCCGGGACCCCCAAAAATGGATTCTACGTCCAAAAATACTTCGAAAACGACACCTAACTCGATCCCATAGCTAAAAGCCTTCAAAACACCCCTCCTGTAGCCCAATTTTAGCCCCATAGCGCCCTACGGGTTTGGGCGATCGGACTGAAAACCTTGCGGGCACAACTAGATGGTAAACCAAGTATTTTGCCAAAATTTCAGATTTTTAAAAAAATTCCTACTGCCCAAAACGGCCCGGACGGACATTTCGGATTTAGAATGTAGACCTCTTGAAACGGATAATGTCAAGTTTTGAGGCCGATCCGAGTCGTCGACCTCCGTCGCGAAAACATAGGTGTATTATTCCAAGAATAATAAACCAAAATGGGGTTGGGGGGTGGCACACTTCAGAAGGCGCGCGCCTCAATTGGAATCCTCAAGGAAGTAGAAAGAAAGTACGAACACTACTAAAGAGCCACAGCTTGAAGGGTGTCAGAGGGTAAGTCCTGGGATCAACTGAAGTGCCTGGCCCCAAACAGGATTTTGTAGCAATCGGTTTGAATGAGTAAACTGGTCACCCTGGCTGTAGGCCCAAGTAGAAAGCAATGGTTTCAAGAGGGTCCTTTGTAGATGTTGTACCGGACTGCTTCTGACGCCCTGCGTCTCTGCTGGATCTTGCAGCGACGAGGCTGACGAGCGTGAGCAAGCCAACTTCTTCATTCAATGCAAATGCTGCCCAGCGAGTGCCAACAGGTGCGCAGACCAGGAAATAAAAAGGCGGCCGAGGGCAGACTTTCCATGTCAGTGTAGGTAAATACCGTGAGAATGAATTGAAATGAAAGATGAGTTTGACTAACCATTATCAGATCAGCTATTAAACCGTGATCGTATTCATCAATTACAGGAAGTGCAAATACTATGATAAAGGGTGCACCAAGAAATCGGGATGTTTGGACATGGGAACAGGCGAGTTTCCAGTCTGCTATTGCACGAAGGAGGAGCAGCTAGAAGAAAGCCCATACAGACGGTGTGATGAAGAGCCGAAAGGGCCTTGCAACGAGATGAATCGGGTGTGCAACGATGAGCCCAAACCAAGAGGTGCCAGATCCAATCAGCGGGGGTATTTCTCTCAAGGGGATTGCTCAGTGTGCGATGAGTTGATGCCGACTCAAGCCGCGTTGCTCACTTGTACCAAGGCCGAGGGCGACGGGACTTGCACTAAAATGGTAATGACGGCAGAGTTGATGCAGGAGATGTTGATCAAGCAAGCCCAACAAGGTATACAGATGGCGAACTCGTTGCTCACGAATAAGAAATTCCAATTGGTGGACATGACAGACCCAGCGTACATAGCTCAAACAAGCCAAAGACGCTCAGACGTAAGACCTCAGGACATGCAAGCAATCAGGAGTAATCAACCAGTTGAATTGGGCAACAATTCAACGTTGAAGTGCTGCTTGCAAAATGTTGACCCAGCAGAATTGGCGCAGAATTGTTTATGCGAACCACTTCCAAGGCCGCCACTCAACCTGTACCAATCCGCCAACAAGGAAGAGGACTGTGCCAAGCTGTCAGTAACTCTGCAGCGTGATAAATCAACAGCTATGTCAAGTCATTCCTACCATGGAGAGTCAACCAGACGAGGGTGCGCTCCAAGTACTCATTCAATGGGGACATTCATGTCATACCAGAGACTTCCTACTGCACTACCTGAGGCAGGATCAGGACATATTTGCATACCCCGAGATGCTATATTGCAAAACTCAAAGGGACCAAAGCTGTGCATCCCGCTGAATTTCAATCAGCAAATCCCAATGGGTTCAGAGACCTGCCCGTATTTCAGAGACCTTCCTGAAGCATCAGGGAGCAACCCGAAAAATCTTCAGAGCGGGCCACACCTTGCCCCAGAATGGTCGCAGCAGGGTGTAAGTTTGCGCAATGTGCGAGCACAAGATACAAAGCCGGCTCCACCAGAACAATTAAGAAACGATCCAGGCACCTGTCGACTGCAACCACCCCAGCAGAATTCGCAAGACGCACTGGTCAAACAACAATCCTCACAGGATCGCAAACACCGTCGGGAAAAACACAGGAGGGACTCTCAGACGCGAAGCCGCAGAGACAGCAGAGAACGACGCCAAAAAGAGCCCAGACGAAAAAGAGAGTCAGACCCAGACAACCGGCGACAACCCCGCTTACAATCTGATTCTGAAGACCCTACGTCAGACGTAATTAAATCACGGCGCAAGAGATCGAACAGCCCCTGCGAAGACGACAAGGGACGAAGGCTATCACCCTCGGACATGGTCCGCACTCTGAACGGTTACGAAACGGACCTCCTGCAAGCTATGGACAAAGTCAAAGGCAAATATTTGAAGAAACGAGGCATCGACATGAACGCGTCAACCTCAGCTGGTAAGATTTCCCACATTACAGTAAAACAAGTCAGTGCAACCCCTAATTATACATTTTTCAGTTTCCTCGGATTCCGTTACGCCCGGCTTGGGTGAATTCAACTGCCTCCTCAAGCACATTGAGTGTCTTCGAAAGGAGTTGAAGAAACATTCAAAAGACGAAAGGAGGCCCTCGAAAGACTAAATTACAAACAGTAACAGTAGAATTTTTAGTATTCACTTTTTAGGAGAAGGAACAGCTAATAGCAGTTGCTGATGTGTTTAATGAAGAATCGATAGAATACATAGACAAAAATTAGAAATATCATTTCTGATTCAGGTCTCGCCAGTTGTCTTATGCCCTCGAGTCGTGGGCAGTCAAAAATATGGCCACTTGACATGGCCTTTGCTGTTCTGGAAAGCGAGCAGGACAGGTCGTCTCTCAGTCGAGTACCGATGAGGTGGGCGTTAACATCCCGTTTCTTTTCGCTCCACCCGCAGCCAGTGTTCTTCTGGTCTCTAGTGCTGCACCTTTCAGCTCAGTTGCCGGTGTGATTTGCTTTGAGATATCAGTATGGAACGCTTGGGGATTCCATCCAGCTCCTCAGTCGTAATGCTTGGACGGCTCTGTGCTGAGTGGGGAAGACATCTCAGGTTTATCCACATTTGGTGGCCCCGTATCTTGTAGTTGTCTTTCACTAGGTGCTCCGAGTATACAATTGACTACAACAGGGAATTGAATCCACAACGTCTATTAGGGGTTCTAGCTGGCATGAACCTACCTTCATACGAGAACCTTCCCTGTCTCCATTATCGATGGTAATCGATTGGTAACTGTTACCTAATAAATGACCATTTTGCTCGTTGGATCGTTCTTTCGTGAGGTGTTTGATTTGTTACTGCGCATAACAGACTCTGCCAGCTCTACAACCTTTTCCCACCTTTCGTAGAGATAGATTATGATTGAGGCCTTCCACTTAATTCTGCTTCAACCCTCGTAGTCCTATTATATTGAAGCTCCAGCTCAAGGAGAACGAGGAGGAGGATGCTCATCGAAATTCTAACGCACTTCTAGATGTCGGAAAAATTTGAAATTGGTCTCAAAAAAATTCAGCTAGGGAAAACTTCCTTTGACTTGAATGTCAAATTGCAATCCCACCATTCGCCTACCCTTCAGGATATCGTGTCCCTTTCAACGTCAAAAAGTTGGAGGATGTCGGCAAACTTACACAGTCCCTGAAGATTGTAAGCAGTTTTAAGAGAAAACAAAACTAGCTTGGCCAACACCAGATCTGGAAGAAGAAGAATCCTGAGAAGATAATAGAAATTTGAAAAAAAAAAAAGAAGGAAATTCAACATGATTTTAATAATATTGGCTTTTATAAAAACATGACATGCATTATAAAAACATTGTTGCATTTCTTATTCTTTTTATATATATGTACCTAAACTGTTTGTTCAAATAAAGATTCTGTTGGTTCGTGTTGGCCTCCATGATCACGTACTACCGTTTTTGAGGGTTCTCAGGGGATGTTTAAATAGGCCGCTTTCTTCTTCACAAATGTGTGAAGAAGAAAGCAGCCTATTTAAACATCCCCTGAAAACCCTCAAAAACGGTCAAATAAAGATGTTTCATCGTATTCACTCTTATTTCTTCATACCCAGGTCATCCAGTAGTATTGACAACTTTTTTTGTAATCCCCAAAAATCTTGAGGGGTTGTTCAATGACGTTTGATCATTAGTATTATAGACCAACAGGAGAAACGCTGGATCAGAATCACTGTTATTTATGAGTCCGTTTTTTTTTTTTTTTTTTTTTTTTTGCTTCTGAAAAGTGGAGTTGATTCCTTCGCTACTTTTCGACGTTTAGGTAGGGTTTTTTCCTGGCGAAATAACATACTTTCTAATGTCTTTCCCCTTCAAACGCATACAAACGTACAAAATTTGTACTAGGTATTCAATAAATGAAATGCTAATTTTTTTTAACTCAAAATCTCCACCCGACATCGTTTTATGAGGTATGAATTCCCCCCAAAAACTGAATTTGATCTTTCTTCCCCGCAGACCATCAAATTTTGAAATTAATTGGTACGTTGCGAGCTCGAACCCAGCAATAAAATTGGGTAACACCCGCTGTTACAAGGAAACCATTAAATGGTTTCATATTTTGGGCTTTTTCGAAATTTTCATGTCTCGTGAGGCTAATAACAACAAAACTCGTATAAAAAACAAAATTTATTCAACGTACTTACAATTTAAAAAAATCCTCAACCCAACATAGGTACCTTTCCAATACGTAATACAGAGATGAAAATAACATACACTTTTCTGATAATGAATAGTCTGTGGTCAAAGGGGGGAGAGATGTGGTTTCGCCACTTTATAGTAATTAGTTTCCGGGTTTAAAAAAAAAGTCACTTTTCTCACTGCGTCGCTTTCGATTTGGGTTTGGCTTTTTTCACTTTCTTCAGGCCGTCCATATTGCCTTTGAGGACGCTGCAGTACGCCAGTTGGAATTTATTCACATCCTTGGGGTGCACCTGGAAGAGTCAAGCGTTAGTCTTACTCGGACTTTGAAAACCCGACGAACAAACGTCGAAGAACTTACCACAGTGGAAATTTTCTTTTTACTCGTCGACGCCCTCAGTAGGCACATGTACTCGGAAGGTTCCGGAGGTCGTTTTGACTTGTCCTTGGAAAGCGCTGTAGTTCGTCCATCGTCTGGAGAAATACAAAGTTCCGTCAGAGTCAAGTCAGTTAATTCTAAGTGAAAAGTAGAGCCTCTTACGTACATCGTTTCATGCATATCCTCACAGCACCATTTGTCCGCACGTCGTGGAACATGATCGTCAACTGCGTGAAAAACTGCAATAAGAAATAGAAATCAATACAAATGTGCAAATTTAGTGCAATATCGACGGATTTTGGTCAAATAATTTCGAGCGAAGGAATCGATTTAACGGGATCCCAGTCCCGCACTGTTGGGATTTATGGGGCTTCAAACGGAGTTGGAAGGAGTCAGGAAGGTTTGGCCAAACCGGTTTAACGCTCTACATTTCGGTTTATTATTCTTGGAGGTTGAAAAATCAGATTGATCTCAAAATTTGGCATTGTCCGTTTCAAGGTGTCTAGATTCCAAAAACGAAATGTCCGTCCGCCGTCTGAGGCGTTTTGGGCAATAGGATTTTTTTTTTTTAATCAGAAAATTAGACAAAATACATATTTTACCGTCTAATTCTGCCCGCAAGGTTTTCAGCCCGATCGCCCAAACCCATGGGACGCTATGGGGCTAAAATGGGATTTTTCTAGGATCCGAGGTAGGTCAAATAAGCTGTCATATTCCATTTTTCGAGGTCCCATATCTGTCCGAATATTGTACAAAAAAATTTCATTTTCAACTTTTTCAAAAATATTCAATATTAAATATTTATTGACAGAATTACCTAATTTTTGCACAATTAACCTGCATCGAAGAATAATACACCCTTGTGGAAAATTTGCAGCGTTTTAAACCAATAAATACCATTGGGCAAAATTGAGCATAGGTATTTAAAAATTTAATTTGCAGCAGGTATGTCACCTGTTCAGCAGACTTATTTTCCAACAGTATTAAATACCTACTGTTTAATTTTATTTCTTACAGTATTTTCCAACAACTCGTTTTTGAGTGCACCCGTGTCAAACTCAATAAACATAAAAAAGCACCACGCCACAATTCGCAGTACCTCCAACTGTTTTCTGCTTACGTAAAGCAAATGTAAGGCAATTATACTGAGGAAAAGTCGGTAATTTACTTACCGCGTCGTTATCGAGCAGCACCATATTTCGGACTCCAGCAGCACAGAAGGATTTCACCGATCACGCGCTCGCAACGACTAGTGCATTTCCGCAAGTCTCCGAATTTCACGGGGAAATCCAAATTGACGAAGAGAAAATCAATAAATACCCGAAAGCATCAACAGACATGAGGTAGGAATCGGGAGAAAGAAAAAGTCAGGGGGAGAAGGTTATTAAAGAACACGTAACACGATAACAAGGTGGGAAGGTTACGGCGGCGCTGGGGAGAGCCGGGGGTGCTAACGAGGGCGAGAAGGATCGAAGAGGGTCCGCTGACCAACTGTCTCGGGATGATTAAAATTTAACAACATCTGTATCTGCACCATCGGCAAACAACCACTTTGTGATTTCATTATTTTTCATTTTTGTCATTCTGGGGTCCCAAGTAAACGCACAAAAAAATAAAAATTCCGTGGGGCACGTGAGGATATCTAGTTTTTATCGATTTTCTGATGTGAATGTAAAATAGATGAGGGTAAATTTAATGAGAATAATATTTTCAATGTCTGCGAATGGTCAACATGAATGCAAATAAGTAGTAGTTTATGGTTTAATTAATATGTGGGGCCCGCCAAAACAACAACAAAA
Source organism: Pilophorus perplexus (assembly GCA_955831195.1). Taxonomy (NCBI): domain Eukaryota; kingdom Metazoa; phylum Arthropoda; class Insecta; order Hemiptera; family Miridae; genus Pilophorus; species Pilophorus perplexus. The sequence continues at coordinate 7,965,392 of OY037014.1, read as the reverse complement.
TGTACTGGTGAAAATGCCGGGCGGTTAAACTTTGGGCCAAAGACTTCAACATGTAATGACTTTGGGCTAACCCCTGGGAGCTTCAGTAATGACGTTGGGCTAACTGGGAGACATCCATAATCGAACGGGACTCAAGGACTCAAAATCTCCCTCAAAACACACAGATAGGGCTGCCAGATTCTTTTTCAGAAAAGGGCGTGTGGTGTTCTGGTTGATGCTATATGCTCGGGTGAACCCCTGCCGTTCGAACGACATCAAACCCAAGTTGCCAGGTCACTGAGGGAGGAGAAAAGCCGAGAAGATAGGCATCTATCGGATGTGGCCGAGGGGCTCATTCAAAGAATGCAGTCAGCTCAACAACGAACTCTCAGAAGGGTGAAGTCGAGTTCCCAATGGCTATCGGTGATCCCCTTAAAATCTGATGTGTTTGATTTGTCGGCATCCCAGTTCCGCGATGCACTCTCCTTGAGGTATGGTCGCACACCTGCAAACCTCCCAACCGTTTGTGATGGGTGTGGGCAAGTGTTTGATGTGAACCATGCCCTCAACTGTAAAAAAGGGGGTCTCGTTAAACGAGGCCATGACGAGGTACGAGATGTGGTGGTTGGCCTGGGCGAAATGGCTTGGGGTGGCGCGACCATTGAACCAATAATGAGAGAAAGTACCGACGGTCACAGTGCTCTAGTGGCCGACATACATATAAACGGTGTCTGGGAAGGTGGGAGGCCAGCGTTTTTTGATAATCGCATTGTAAATGCTGACGCTGCCTCTCATCTTTCCCGGGAGTGGCCGCAAGTCGCCCAAAGTGCCGCCAACGAAAAGCACAGAAAGTATGACCGGGCGGCTGAGGATCTCAGAGGGTCGTTCACACCTCTTGTATGTTCATGCGATGGTGCCCTCCACTGTGAATTCGACGCCTTTCTCAGGAGAGCGGCCTATAAACTGGCGGAGAAGTGGGATAGACCGTACTCCCAAGTCGTTGGGTGGGCTCGAGTTCGAGTCCAGTTCGCCGTCATAAGGGCAGTTTCCCTTCGGCTAAGAGGAGCTCGGCGGAAGGTGAGAAGCCTGGGACTGGAGGACGGAGCTGGACTTCCTAATGTGGATTCCACGCTGGACTGAAGCGGGGATTGTTCGCGTAGTTATTGTTGTTGGTTTCGTTGTTGTAGATTTTCACTCTTTTCATTACCTAATAAATAAAAAATAATGAACTGTTAAAAAAAAAAAAGAAACAGTAGGTATCTAGCGACCAAACTATGCCACACAAGTTGTGTGGCACAACACATCACAGATATCCACGTGATGCTCATTACATAAACAACTGCACCCTAACGACCTAAGAAAACCTTATGCCGATCAGAGGTAACGAACGGCTCAGGCTGCCAAAATCGTTTTGGAGTCGTTGGAATCAGCTTAAAAAGCTCATTCCATAGACCCTTGTACCAACGAAATCGGACAAAAACTTTCGTCCCCCTTTTGAGGCCTCCTTAGTTACACATCAGAGATAAACAACTTTCGTCGTGAAGGACATCCCGAAAACCGAAGAAGGGGATGAGGGAGGAAAAATCAAGGTAGCCTATAACCACCCCCCGAACTCGCTGATCACAATGAGACCACCCTCATGAAAATCTGTTGAGCCGCTCGGGCGTGATGCTGTGAAGAACAACAAAAAAAAAAAAAAAAAAAAAAAAAAAACACATGTCGAAGATGTGAGCGCACCTTTCCATTTTTTGAGGGAAAGGTTGCGCTAAAAACTGGCTCTATTGCTCAGCAATCGGTTCTAGACGTTATCAAACCAGTTTTACAGGCCTTGAGACGGCTCTGTAGCTCCTTAACCAGTTTCACATCACTTCAAACCGATTTTGCTGGCTTGCAACTGGTTCTAAAGGACTTTTATAGTTATTCAGAACTAGAAAGGGTTTGGCGATGAATGTGACCCCTTCTTCTTCTCATTCATCGCCAAACTCTTTCCTGGATAAGCACCTCTCCGCCATCAGGAAGATTTCCGTCTCTTCTTGAGATAGTGACTCTCTTCAGAACCAAGTACTATAATAGGTGCTAATCCAAAAAAGAGTTTGGCTGTGAATGAGAAGAAGAAGGGGTCACATTCATCGCCTGAAATAGCTCTGCAACTGGTTGCAACGAGTTTATACTCCTCCAGGCCAGTTTTGTGCCTCTTCAGCCATTTGTTAAAGCACTTCAAACTGGTTTTTAGGACTTAAAACTAGTTTGAAACCCTTCCAGGATAGGAACACCTTGGTACATGAATACGCCCGTCGGTTGCCATATCTTCCTCGGTTGTTAGTTCGCATTTTTCTCAAATAAAATAAATTTAGACTGACTTATTCCAGTTCGTCCCACCAAGTTTTCAGCACCGATGTGCGGACCGTCTGCTAATAGGGTTTTCTAATACTTACACGGTCAATTGGGATCCGTCGATTTCCAACTTCTTCTCCACGGCCGACCTTTTAGGCTCTTCGTCGACAGTCAAAGTCTTGTGAGCTATTTTCGCTTGCTCTTCAGACGGGAAGGGAATGGAGATGGACCTGCCAAGAGAGTTAAGGGAATTATAGAAGTACGGGCGGCTACCAGATCCTCAGACCAGATGGCTCACACTGGAGTTTCTGTCGGGTCTTCCGACCTGGCATGAGGACCCGTTGAAACACAGAGAAATTCACCATCGCAGCGGACCCGCTCATCATCGCAGCAACGCCAACACACAGACAGATATAAAGCCCTCCAAGCGTCATATCAGAACAAAAAGGATACAAATCGTAGATAGCTTTGCCCATAACGTCCATCAGCTCGAACCGAACACACCAGACAAAGCCGAAAGCTTAATTTTTCACTCAAATCACAAAAATAACGTGCTGTCGGCAGTCAAATGTTATCAGCTTATCAACGCTGGCGTTGATTCGGCAAATCGATTTTTTTACCTCCGATTTTCGGCAATCGATTGTATTTTTTATCCCAAATTCGATTTTCATCTCCGAATCGATATACATTGGGGTGTTATTGTTATATTATAAGAGAATATTATTCTCTTCTCTATCTTTCTACTGTACCTACACCTTGTATTGTACTTATACGGCATACCCACGAGAAGGTTAAAATAGAATACAACGAAAACATGAATCAGATCGTAGATTTTAAGAAGAGAGAACCAACCGAAGGACAATAATTACTTGCCCTTGTATAATAATAATTGTACAATTTGTTAGTAAGCTTGTAAAGTAATTATTACATGTCCACAAGGAGAAATTTCTCTGCAGGCACTAGAAGATTGCCACCACTACTAGTGGTCCACTACCAAGTTCAGTTGTTTATCTCGAGTCTCGTCCTTCACCGCCCCATTTTTGAAGCGAAGCTTTTATACGGACGCCCCCCGCTCGCTGGCTCGGGGAGTCTCTCAGTAAAAACCGTGAGTCAGTCTCTTACGCGATATATATATTAATATTGCATATACGGACGCCCCCCCTCCTCCGCTAGGAACGCCGCTCGGGGAGTCTCCCGATTCTACCCGAAGCCTCCCCGATCTTCTACTGCGTTCTATTTCTTTTCCGACTTTTCGTAGCCACGTCAATCCCAAGTGGGTATCTGTTGCGCTCAGCCTGTTTCGTCATCCATTTTCTGTAGATTGGAATTCCGCGTAAATGTTAATTGAAATTCTTCAAATACAGATTTAATAAATGAATTTCAACCAATCATCACTTTCATAGAATATAAATGGTGTAGAAATTACTGAATGTAATTCTTCTGATCTTGAAGAACAGACAGATAAATAAACTTGTATGCAATAAAACCGATTTTGCAAAAATTGAAGGATGCAGTATTTACTAGATTCATATAATATACATCTTTTCATAGAATATAATGGTGTAGAAATTACTGAATGTAATTCTTCTGATCTTGAAGAACAGACAGATAAATAAACTTAGTAAATGATTTGGAACTTGTATGTTATAAAACTGTTTGCAAAAATTGAAGGATGCAGTATTTACCTACTAGATTCATAGAATATAACAATGAGAATAATGGTGTAGAAATTACTGAATGTACTTCTGATCTTGAAGAACAGACAGATAAATAAACTTAGTAACTGATTTGGAACTTGTATGTTATATATTGTATGTGGGCACTTGTATGCAATAAAACTGATTTTGCAAAAATTGAAGGATGCAAATTATTTTTTCTACTTGAAGGATAGAAAAAAAAAATGGGGCCGTCTAGGGACCCCGAAGGAAGCGAAGCTTTATATCATAAAGTGTAGAATAGAAAAAAGGACACGAAGGAATAACACATGAGGAAATAAAAAAAAACACGTGAGAGAAGAAAAAAAAAACTGAAGACTTGGGGAAATGAAAAAACCCGTGAGGAAATAGAAATAAACTTGAGAGGATGGGACCAAAATGATCTTAAAGAAATCAAAGAAAATGGAGAACACGCAAAAAAACGCAAGGCTTCGGCGGAGCTCTCTTTGTGACTTTCTCATGCACTTTTTATACGAAAGTGTCAAGAGAGCTCCGCCGAAGCCTTGCGTTTTTTTTGCGTGTTCTCCATTTTCTTTGATTTCTTTAAGATCATTTTGGTCCCATCCTCTCAAGTTTATTTCTATTTCCTCACGGGTTTTTTTCTCATGTTCGTGTCGTCTGAGCTGAACTCACCCCAACCTCAATTTGCTATTTAAAAAATTGTTATTTTTACTATGCAAGAGATAGTATAATATACTACGATTAACGCTCCATTATTTTCGAAATTAATGTGCATCAAATGTAAAACACCGAATTTCGTTAGGTAAAATACTTCACTGCCTGCTTCATTATTCAAAGAATAATAAACCCTTGTGTAAAATTTGCAGCGTTTTATATTATAGAATTTATATTATAGAATTATATAGATAATAGAATATTCTATTATCATATTACGATTTTTGATATTTTGACTGAAAAATCGATTTTTTGAAGTCCGATTAATCAATCAAATCGATTGTGAGCGTTCGATTGAAAATGGTCAAAATCGATTTTGCATCTCTACGTTGAACGCCGCTCAGGTTGTTGACAAATTCCCTCTCTCAAAATTCCCCGCTGCTCCCCCTTTTTCCACCGGACCATCAGAGCGGAAATGCGTTCTTGGCATCTTTTTCGTTGAATGACAAAGAACGGATGAAATTTTGCGAATAGCAATAATTGCAATACGAAGCTTGGTTGCGTATAATGTTCGCTTTCTTTGGTTGTCAAATTTCCCCGGAGTTGGGTAATTTGATCTGAATCGTCAAGTTTGTCGTTGCTTCCCAGTTATCAGGTTGAGGTGGTTCTCAAAATTTCTGTGCGTCGGATATAAGCATGGCGGTTCCTTGCACGAAAAGGTAAAATTTTTGCTGAAAATTTCTCCTTCGTCCGCGAAAACTACGACTTCATTGAGAGGTTGTACTAAACTAAAAACCTTTTCAAACGATTTCGAACGCGTGATGACGATATAGACATCCACCCCGTCGTTTTCCCGCCCCCCGAGCCGTCAGCGGGTTATTGGTTTTGCCGGAGGTAATTTCTCGTCGTCGGGTTGGCAATCCCGGGATGCAAAATGACAACAAAAACCAGAAAATGGATCAGTTCCCGAACTCTGGTGGTGGGGGGCGTGTTCTTTGCGCCATGTAGTGTTCAAAGTCTGACTTCATTTGCGGTGTTTTGTTTGGCCCTGTCGGGAATTTAAAATATAAGAAAGGTCCGGAAGTTTTTCAACGGGAAGGAACCGTGTTTGAAAATGTTCCAGATCAACGGAGGAGGCAGCCTGGTGTCGAGGTTGCTCAAATTGGCGCAGCAGTTCAATAGTTTTTACTTGAACGGTAAAATTGATTTTTTTTTTTAATTCAAAACTTCGGCTTTGAAACTTTCGCATCACTAGTTTGTAGTTTCTGTTGAGTTTGGCATTTTATATTTCACTACTCTCCCCCTACGTTGTTCCGCTCCATCTCATGCAGTACCTACGTCATTCCAAGGGCGAGAGGATGTAGGGATTTCGCCGATCGGGCTAGCCAAATTGACCGGGGTCCGCTGACCAGGTGCTGTTTGACGCTGATCCGCCCCTTGAAAAAAAAGGCCTGTAGCGTGGAACACATTTGCCGCTGTCCGTCCGAACGTTCGTGCTGGTGATTCCGCCCCTCACCCCTCTTCGCTCTTTAGTCACCAGGATGCCAATCCTGTCGATGCACATTGGATGCACGGTTGTGGGGCGGCCCAGACGCGAAGAAATGCCCTTGAAAGATGTGAGAGATAAGACCTTGAAAACCGACCAGGGGCCCCATAGAGGTGGACGGGATGGAGTCCGATGGGACGTTTGGGACCAGGTTAGTGTTGACGGACTCATCTTCCATAATAATTATAGCCACAACCCGACGAGGATGATCTAATATTGGATTCATCTTCATTCTAGGGTAAGTAGGTAGGTACTTCGGTCGGAAAAATTAGAGAAAAAAAAACTTGCGAAATTCGTTTGGCGAGAATAATACAGGAAAAGTCGGAAACCATCACATAGTTGCTCCATGTGGCGTATCTGAGATCCGAAAGCTGACCAAAAAAAGGGGGTAAAAATATATTTTACCTCCCAAATGAATCTTTTCACTTTCATCGTGAATTTCGAAAAAAAAAACCTTTTTCGGAAAGCGAGTTGTTGGGTCTGAGGCCAGTGGGGAAAAATCAGGGGTTGGCTGGAAAGCCAACAAGGGATACAAGGGATGACCCCCCCCCAATCTCCTATTTCGGAGCTGCAGCCTGAGGAGGAGGTGGAGGAGAACAATTTTAGCATGGAACATGCTTCGGCCGTGACCTAACTGACCAAAAACGTGTGTCACGTTTATATATTACGTAATATAATATAATATATTAATAATATTATTATAAATATACGTTAGGCCACTAGTTCGGCTTCCTCACTTGTCCTAGGTATGTACCGTTATGCCACTAGTGCTGCACACGCTGCAGCAGCGTCCTCACCTGTCGTACGTTAGGTCACTAGTTCGGCATCCTCCCTTGTCTTAGGCAACTAGTTGGCCATCCTCACTTGTCTTACCATTAGGCCACTAGTTCGGCGTCCTCACTTGTCATACGTTAGGCCACTAGTTCAGCGTCCTCGCTCGTCTTACCCCGGTCTTACGGTCGCGGCGAGATCGTACAAATCCTTCTTCTCCCGCCATTGGCCCAGCCTTCCCGTTCGAAGACAGGAGGCATTAAATACAATATAAAATTATTTTGTCATTTACTGTTCATTTATTG